>JAOEGL010000002.1:278032328-278632328 GCA_034509955.1 Urosaurus nigricauda
CCATGAAGCGTCATTCTTGGATGGCAGGGCAGAGCAATCCACTGATGCTGGGTTCCACCCACGCAATGGTCGCAAGGCAGGAGTTCAAAGTTCTAAACTGTTAACTTTTTTCCGTTGGACCCAACTCCCCTCCTCCTCAGTTTGTTTTCTAGCCCTATCAGTGAGTTGGTTATATCTTTTTTAGGGAGGGTGTGGATTGCTCTGCCTCGCCATCCAAGAATGACCCTTCACGATAAGTACAACTTCTCATTCTCTGGATTGCAGGGAAGATCAATCCACTGATGCTGGGACATGCCCAAGCTATTTGTTATTTGGGAGGGTATCAATGATCGTGGATTACTGCTTGCAGCATAGTTCTACTGAATCCTGCTTGTGCAGATTTGTACTTGTCTGATTTGTAATATTTAATAAAAGAATTAGGCTCTGTCCATGCAGCAGCCTTACACATGTTTTGCAAAGATGATGATACTGTGTATGCAGTGCTGGTTGCCATTGACCTTGTCTAAATTATAACACTGCAGTATGTATGTTTTAATCCACTTGAATATTATGTTTTTTGATGCTTATGTCCTAGCGTCATTGGATTGAATGATGCAAATAATTCTCAGTTTTTCTTATTGATTCTGTTCTGTTTTTACAGGTTTAAACAGCCCGATGGACATCTAAAGTGTGCCACCGCTTTTCTTTTGGATGTGTTGGATTTGGACAGAATGTTGGTAAGTACATTCTGTTGTCATAACTTTTGTTTGATATACACTCAGGAATGTTTCATCTAATGTAAGTACCAATCTATCCTCTTGGAATTGACAAAGTTTGGGATTGATATATAATGCTGAGTTCTGAAATGCCTTGCTGATGGTATTGCCACTAAAAAACATACTTTATATGTCAATTTTTAAAAATTGTTGTCAATGGTTGGAATGGAGGTTGTGCAAGCCTGTTCAATACTAAAGGTAAGTAGGAAATCTGTGTTTGTTGGATGTGATAATAATGTTGTTCCTTTCAGAAAAGTTTGTAAATCTTCATGGCTTGATAGCCTTGCCTCATCACAATGGATCACTACTGACAGCGTTGCAATCTGTCTTTTCAATGTGTTAGGTCTTAAACCCTTTTGTGAGCCCATCCTGCAGAAATCTAATACATGTTTAATTTCTAAACTGTCTAATGGTATTTGTTTTACATTACACTATTCTACAAATACTTTCCATGTCTTGTTATAAATTTGTTGTGTTGATTTTCTGTGTGATGCCATTATTGTTTCAATAACTTGTGGTGAGTAACCACAGTGTTGTAATCTTATCCTTGCACTTCCCATGCAGCTAGTTTTGCCAACTTGGATTTCCGTGGAGAATCGGCCCTTGCATCAAGATGTCTGGGTGTCTCAGGAGTCTGATTGGTTCGCCTACTAGCATTAGCAGTATTGATGGGAACCAAGGTCTTGTTTGCCAGTATTGAGCTATTAAAATCACATGTACTTGTTCCTCTCTGTTTTGTTCAACACCTTTTGAAATATTTTATCGGTGGGAATGCATGTAATATACCTTTTGGTCATGATGCATGTAGTGAATCCGTTCCTTCTGTATTTCCATCTTTTTGTAATGTGTAGTACCTTTTTTTCCTGTGATGTAAATAGATCTATCTGAAAATGGACCTAATAATTGATTCAACAGGTTAAATATTTCTGTGTGTAGATTCCACTCTCCCAGGTGTATGTTGTGATGACTGAGGTAGTCGTTCTGCCCATTGAAACAGTTTGGTTGTTAAAAAAAAATGTGGATGTGCTGAACTGCTCTTCTTTTGTGGTGCAAGAACCTGTCTCGATTCTTTCCCTGTTTTCTCTGCTTCTAGTCCCAAATTTTCTGTTAAAAAAATAATGCATTGGGATACATCTACCCTCTTACATTTATCTTATATTAACTGGTGAATATGGGCTTTGGAAACATGTATTATTTGCCTAACATTCAGCCCAGCCTAAAAACAGCATATGCTCTTCAGAATTTTTATTGACCCCTACGATCCAAAGAAACATTATATCCGTTTTCCTGGATTGTATTAAAAGTTTAGCTTGTTTGTTAAAAATAATTATTTATTTTATTTCATTTTTGTTTATTTATTCATTTTATATTGATCTTTCTGTCTGATGACAAACTCACCATTTTCCTTACAGTATCTATTTTCGCTCCCAAATGTTTTATCAATGTTTTGGGGGTGTAACCGACTTTTCTTGTAGTTTATTAAAAAAAAAAACCATAGCTGTTCAATGTTTGAATTGCCTTTCCTACATCTTTTTTTCAGTTGTGAGTGTGACTTCAGTCTCCAACTTTCCTTGATTGTATGTAACAATTTCATTTTGAATTTTATTTTACATACTTGTTTAAATTTTTCAAATTTAATACTAGTTATGTCCCTTTTTATTTGAGCACTGTGAAAAACACAGAGTATAGTTCTTTGAATTCTTGCTCTTTGGGTACCCGTCCTATGGTGTGTACTTTATCAAATTATTTATCTCAGTTTGAATTATTTTTTTTTTCTTTTCTTTTTGGCTCAGGGGAAGGTAGATGTCTTGAAATTGTTTTTCTGTTGAATATTATTTTGTAACCTGTTCTTACCACCTGAAGTATCCACTGATCGGTGGTTGTTACTCATATCTGAGTAACCTTCCCCCATTGCCAAATTGTGAATTGTCAATATTGATTCCTGGGATGCCTTGTGGTGTTGACCCCTCTCTTCTGATTCTGATACCAATACTTTGTTTACTGAATCCGTTTTTGGTCCTAAACCACTGGTATGTCTGACCTCTGTATTGTGATTGCCTTGGAATTGTTCTTATGCTTCGAAAGAAATTATATGAATTATATGTATTTTTGAATGCTCGTCTGTCTATTCTTCTCTTTTGTAGAGTTGGAATTAAAAGGGTTTTGTCTTTGCTTTCAACAAGAATGTTTTCAGGTGCTTTTTCTCCAAAAATTAGATTTCCAATGTAAAGATACATATGCCAAATTATTACGAGATTTGCTATTATCATCCCAATGCTTAAGCCAAAGTGATCATCTTGCTATTGTTATTGTTGTTATGGTGTGAGCGGAGTCATGGCCTATGTAATGCAGAACTGTGGTTATCCTATCTAATACTTTATATAAAGCTGTGAGTGATAAGTTACTGGTAATTTTATATCTTGTATCCACAAGACTCTAGCTCTCGTGAACAATGATGATGCCATTTATGCTTTTATAACTGAATGATGCTGTGGCCTCATGGGCTTTTCTTAATGCTGAATCAATGTCTTAGAATCATAGAGTTGGAAGAGACCACAAGGGCCATCCAGTCCAACCCCCTGCCATGCAGGAACTCCCAATCAAAGCACACCCAACAGATGGCCATCCAGCCTCTGCTTAAAAAGCTCCAAGGAAGGTGACTCCACCACTCTCTGAGGGAATGTGTTCCACTCTCGAATAGCCCTTACTGTCAGGAAGTTCTTCCTAATGTTGTGGAATCTCTTTTCCTGCAGTTTGCATCCATTGTTCTGGGTCCTGTTCTCTGGAGCAGCAGAAAACAAATTTGCTCCCTCCTCAATGTGACATCCCTTCAAATATTTAAACAGGGCTATCATATCACCTCTTAACCTTCTCTTCTCCAGGCTAAACATTCCCAGCTCCCTAAGTTGTTCCTCATAGTCTTTTAGCACAGTGTCCCTCTTCCTTTAGAGCTACTGCTCTGGAGATCAAAGCAGCAATTGGTGTATCCACAAGGGCCACCTTTAATAACTTTATTTTGTAAAGAACATAATTTTTGATTGTAACCTATGAATTTTTTGGATTGTAATGAGGAATTCCATTCCACCTTAATTTTTGCAAGGCTGAATGGACCCGGAGCCCCCAGCTAGTACTGAACTTAAAACCTTGTGGTTTGTGAGTGAGTGGCTGCAATACAGTGGTCCCCCGCCTTACGAATCCCCCGGGTTACGAAAACCCCAGGATCCGAAAGGCGGCGTACCGGCATTGTATCCCCCGGGATACGAAATATCCCCCGGGATACGAAGAAAAAAAAGCCGTGCGGCCCCTTTAAATGGCCGCGCGGTCCATTTAAAATAGCGGTCCCCAGGGAAACGAAAGCTTCTGGGTTACGAAAGGGAATCCAGAACGGATTACCTTCGTAACCCGGGGGACCACTGTATAGGCATTTAACCACTGCACCACTGGTTAGCATCCTCCTCCTCCTCCTTCTTGTTCTTCTCCTCCTCCTCCTCCTCCTCCTCCTCCTCCTCCTCCTCCTCCTCCTCCTTCTTTGGGGGGGATGTTTGTTAGTATTGACATTCGACTCTTCTTGGTGATCCATGGTATTTATTTGATGTTATCTGTGTTCTTAATGTACAGGTATTATAAAATTTCATTTGCTTGAATGCACACATATTGTGCCTGATCTGATGTGTTTAGCTTGTCTGTCAGTAGCACATTGCTCCCACTACAGGCAGTGTTTAACAACTTACCATGCAAAGCTGACTATTCGCTCTGATAATTCTTGTCATGTTATCTAGACCTCATTTTCCGAGTGCCTGTTTTCTCTTTTTTCTGCCTTGACTTCTTTATTTCAGTCAGTGCTGGCTTATCTGATGGAGCACCTCACCTGTATGCACCCTTAACGCAAGGGTGATGCACATGGCTGAATTAAACAGGCATCCACCCTCATATTCAGCAGCAACTGTTACCTCAGCTGTCTCTTTTGACTTAGATAAAACCCTCTGTCTTAACAAGCTGCACTCTAACTGCCTTTAATTTTGGCATAGTGTCTTCTTCGGGCTGATTTGTTTTATTTGGGGAGGAGCCTGGTGTCTACTGGGACTCGTTTCTCCTACCTTGTATGCTGCTTGTATCATTAGAGCTGGGCATCCACCCAAACCCCTTTCCAGTAATTTTCTTTTTATTGCTCGGTGCTGGCTCATCTGATGGAGCACCTGACCTGTTTGTGCCCCTAATGCATGGGCTGATGCAAACGGCTGAATCAAACAAGTATCTGCCCTCATATTCAACAGCAACTGTTGCCGCAGATGTCTCTTTTGGCATAGGTAAGACCCTCTGTCTTACAGGCTGCACTGCAAACTGCCTCTTTGAATTGATTTGTTTTATTTGGGGAGGAGCCTGGCATCCACCGGGACTCATTTCCCCTACCTTGTATGCTGTTCAGTTTCTTTTGTGTATCATTTTCAGAGTCGCTGTCACTCAACAAATCAAATATTCTTTTTAATCCTTCTTGCCTGTTCACTCCAGTTGTTATTTTATCCATATCTCTAAGGTATTTTCCTAACTGTTTAATTTTTTGTTTTGTTTTGTTTTAAATGCCTAATTTGCTATCCTATTTCTCGGAGAAGGGCTGCCCACAACTGTCCTGTAGGACAGGTAAATTAAATCTGAGGAGAAGGGGAGTTGGGACCATAGAATCATAAAGTTGGAAAAGACCACAAGAGCCATCCAGTCTAACCCCCTGCCATGCAGAAACTCCCAATCAAATCTCCTGCCTTGTGACCATTGTGTGGGTGGAAGCCACCACATGATCTCTTGTGGGTTGAAGGATTGCAGCCAAGCATATGAAAAAAGAACAAGTACAGGCTTCCAGTGTGTCTCTCTCAGGGATGGTAATACTCTTTCTACTAAGAGGAGAAGAGGTCTTTTTCTCAGTCACCCTCCCACACACAATATACACATTAATTACCGTGTCTCTAATCCTAGTAACTTTAGCAGCTATTATCCATTATTCATTACTCTTCCTGCTCCCTTTCTGACTCTCCAGATAATGCCCTGTAGAGTGTTCTGCATTAAGTGTGGAAGCCCTGTAGAAAGACTAGCATCCGTGACTATAAATCTCCCTGTTTGGCATTGTCAACCCTCTCGCCTGAGCCTGTCCAGGCTTGTCCAAATCTCAAATTGCTCTGAAAGCCAGGAGAAAATTATTCCCAGCAAAGGGGTAGCTACTTTGCTGTCTCTCATGCAACTTTCAAAGGAAACTTGTTGGGGCAAGGAGGTTAGCAATCCCATTCATGTGTCTTTTCTGACAGAACCTGCTCCATCTCTGATGCTCTTTGATTCAATTTTTAAAAAAAACAACCATTCACATTACAGTGCTCCTTCCACATTCGCTGGGGTTAGGAATAAAACCCCCCATGAAAGTGGAAAAACTGAAAATTTAAAAAAAAACATTACAGTAGAGTCCTGATTATCTGACATAAACGGGACTGTCTGATAGTCGGATAACTAAAAATGTCGGATAATCCAGAGGGTCCAATAAAAGCCTTGAAATCACTATGAAAAGCCTTGCAATCATTTTGAAAAGCCTTCAACTCAATGATCAACAGCTTGTTCTTGGGCATGTTCAGGCTCCTTGCCCATCACGGCCGCCATTTTAGGGTGTGTCTGGGGGGCGTGTCCTAATTCAGCCTACGTCGGATAACCCGGAATGTCGGATTACCGAATGTCAGATAATCGGGACTCTATTGTATTCTTTTTTCTTGAGAGAACACCTCTCTAGGAATCTCCAGGTCCTCTAGTGCAGCTCTATAGTCAACATCTGCCAGAAGTTGATCATAGAATCATGCTGAAGGGCCTACAAATGCCTAGAGAAGTGTTTTCTCTAGGAAGTTCTAGGTTCTCCAGCACAACTCTATGGTCAACTTCTGGCAGAGTTGCCGGGGGGGGGGGGGGCTAGAGATTTCTAGAGAGAACATAACAATCAAAATTGCAAATAATCAAATCAAAGCCACAAATGTGAAGGAACAACTGTATAAGCATATAAGAGGGTTGCAGCAGTTAAAAAAAATGTTGATACAATAAACACTCACCAGAGTGGCTGCTACAGGCTGAGCCTCCCTTATCTGAAATGCTTGGGATCAGACGTGTTTTAGGTTTTGGATTTTTCTGGATTTTTGAATACTGTATTCACATATAAGTACATAAACTATTATCTTGGAGCTAGGACCCAAATCTAAACATAAACGTCATTTATGTTTCATATACACTTTATACACATAGCATGATAGGATGGCAATTTTATATAATAATTCTTAATAATATTGTGCATGAAGCAAAGGTGAACCATCAGAAAACAAAAGCGCCATTATCTCAGCCACCCATGATAAATTTTTTGGTTATTGGAGTATTTCGGGATAAAGGAGACTCAACCTGTAGTACTTTTCATGTCAGTGAGGTGGTGAATCCAGGTTTCAGCCTAAACTTGAAATGATCTTTTGATTAAACCCCAGAGTGTTTGAGACTCAAATGCTTATCCTACTCACACAACAAGAACAACAAAATAACAAAGTGAAACAAATTAAAAGCAGATGTTTTGAAAACAATTGAATGTGGCATATAAACCAGATTAAGTATTTCTTTAAATAATTAAATATTAAATAATATACAATTAAATATATAAGAAATACACTTCATTTTGTCCCTTTGAAATATTTCAGTTCAACTAACTTGGGCTCTTAGAAAAACCTTTCAGAAATTTATACAGTACTGTATGCAGAATTAACAGAACATATTTTTTTAGTTTTGTTTAGCAAACATAAGTTCTAGAAACATGCAAGTTACATCAAGTTACATCCCACCTCCCCCCAGACACTTAAATTTTCTGGTAAATCTGTATCACTGCTTTGAACTCTGCTTGGAAATGAAGCCAGGATGGTTATTGAAGCATTGCCAAGATATATTCCCAGTAAGAGTTCTTAGTTACCAGCCTAACAGGAGACCTTTGTTGCATCTTTTTCTTAAGTGCTTCCATACTAGTCTCTAATTATGCAACTGTCCCGCTCTGTCCGTTGAATTCGATGCAGGGTCCAGATGATACTGTATTCCATTAGCAATCCCCAATGTTTCCGCATTTAGATTTCCATCTTTTTCCTTAATACAGAAAATCTGTTAAAGTGGGAAAGTTGGATAGATTGATTGTGCTAGGAGCCAACTTATGGAAGCACCCTCGGAATCAATTAACACGTGAATTTCTGATATGTTGTCTCCATGCATTTTTCATACGATCTAGATTTTCCAGTGAAAGAACCAAAGGATTCTTCCATCAAATGCTCAAGTGCAATTTCATCCTGTGAACTGGTCCTAATAAAATTTATTGTGACATGATTTTTTAAAAGAAATATGTTTGGAACCATTTCTCAGACTATCTGTGTGAGGTTGCCTCTCTTAACTTTCTTCCAAAATTTCTCCCTAATGCCCAGATTTTTCCATGATGACTTTGGCAATCCCCCCTCATCATCCAGACCCTACATTACAGCATGGGCAAAACTACTTCTGGGGACTACACCTTCCCAAATCCCCTAGTCAACATGATTATATGCTTTGGGAATCTGAGAACTGTTTTCCAAAAAAAGAGGATCTATTCTAGGTTTGCACCTCCTACAACACAGCCTAAAATTAAGCCTAAGAGTGGGCAAATGAAATAATCAAGGAAGTACAGCATATTGCTTGTTTATACAGGACATTATTCCTCTTTCTTTCTTGTCTTTTCTTTTACATCAAATTTTAGGCCAGAGGTGGACAACTATGGACTGGCTGATAGGAATTGCAGGCCACAAACCTCTGGAGGGCCACAACTGCTCACCTCTAATTTAGACAGTAAACCCTTTGAGACAGGGACCTGTCCTCCTGCCCTTTCTAAGAGACCACCAACACAGAAGGCACCATACAAATGAAAACAACAGCAGAAAGCTGGGCAGTGATGAAGAGAAGAATTTCAACTCTTGATTACATTAACAAGGATTGAATTAGAGATAACACCAAAACAAAACACTTGTTCCCAGATATTTCTGTAATAGTCAGTATGGCTGCCTTCACTTATTTGACTTTTTTTTTTTTTTTAAAAAAAGTCAGCCACTTGTATAGTTCAATAACATTGTTTTAACCATTTCAAAAGAGCATATATTAAAAACAAAGTGCCTGCTTACTAATGGGTAATGCAGCACACTAATTAATATGAAGATTTTTTACAAGAACAACAGGGTTCTTCCTTATCCAGAGCTTTGAACTAGCTTTGAACATCATTTTGAACTAGCAGGGACATCTAATCTTATGGAACCTAATTGATTGCTGTAATGCTGAAGAACAGTGCTAGGAGAAATATTAACTCCAGCTCTGTGAAAGATGTCAGGACAGTCAACAAGGCTCTTAGTGTCATCCTATCAGACAGATAAGGGACAGCCTGACCTGCTACTGTACCAGTTAAATAAATTAAATGGTGGAGGAGGGGGACTGGCAGTGATGAAAAGAGTAACTTGGTCAATTCTTGTTTAGTTTTAGAAAAGAAATCTTAATTCTCAAAATAAAATGCTGGGGTAAGGGTCGACTTTTTTTCTACTAGAGTTCTTTTTTTCATCATATGACACTAGATCTCTTATTCATGTAAGGCTGTAACTCTACTTGTGTATTTATCATTAAACTCAGGTGGCCAGTGATCCAAATAAACTTTTTTTACAATGTGCAGGGGTGGTGGCAGACACATTTATCGGTTGCAGCAAAGAGTCTTGTGGTGCATTAAAGACTAACATTATGCTAACTGGTTAATCTTAAAGAGGCCATCAGACTCTTTGTTGTTTGTTTTTAGATTTATACTTTTAAGACCCTCTACTTGTTCCACACATTCCATGTCATTTTGTACAGCTATTGCATTAAAGGCAATTCCAAAAATCAAATTAAAACAATCAACGTTAAAAAGAAAAAAAAATTCACCACAGACTAGTTGTGAAAAACATGGAGAAGGGCAGAGTCACCCAGACAAAATTTATGTAAAGAGCTATAATCTGGATTGCTTCTAGGCAGAGAGAGTGTTGTCTCTGTTGAGAAGCTTTGAAACAGTAGAAAAATATGTGGGAAGCCTAACTGCAAGCCTACTTACTAAGTTCAATAAACCATATTTTAAGTAACTACATACAGTAACTGCCAACCTAGCTCTTTGCAAGCATGAAAATGCAAGTAGAGAAATAGGTACCACTTGTCAGTGGGAAGGTAATAGCGTTCGGTGGTCATGCTTGCCACATCACCATCAGAGCAGTCTTCGGACAACGCTGGCTCTTTGGCTAAGAAACAGAGATGAGCACCACCCCCTACAGTTGGTTACAACTAGACATTCATGTTAAGGGACTACCTTTACTTTACTTTTACATACGGGATTGATGTCTTACAGTCTGACCCTACGCATGTTCTCTCAGATGCAAATCTTACTAAACTCATCAAATCTGCCCTAAAAATACAAGACTGCAACTTCAAGAGAAATATAGGTACAGGCAGTCAGCTGACTTCACAGTGCTACACCCAATACAGCAGGGAGGAAATTAATTATCCATTCAAAAGAAGACGAGCCTCTTTGGCTTGCCTGTCCTAGGCTGACAATACCTTAAGAAGCATGATAAAGCCTGTTCTTTAGTAATGGGACACACTGAAGCAAACACAAAGAACTTTCCATTCTTCCTACCTGAACATAATCCAAGACCATCCCTGCAAGGACCATGCCCATGCCTGCTAGCATGTACGGCAGGAGCACCTGCAGGCCAATTGCAAGGGCAGATTCCTCCTGAAGTTTTGCCATTGCCACTTTTGCTTCAGCAGGCTGCTTTGGAGGACGGAGCAAAGGGCCATCCTCTGTCCCATGGCTGCCAAGTTTGTTCTCTTTATGTTTACTCTTGCTCTTTGCTTTGTGCCTTGATCGCTCTCCATTTCTAGTCCGGCCTTCCTTCCGTCGCTGTCGGGTTTCTTCACCTTTCATTTCGCTCCTTCCAGTTCAAAAGTCCTTCTTTGGTCAGAGGTGAGATGGGCATCAAATCAGAAAGAGAGAAAAAGAGAGGTCATAAGAAAAAAAAAAGTATTGAAACATTGGGGTGAGGGTGGGGGGAGAGAACAGCCTGGTGTTCCTTGCTATGCACCCAGGCTCAACGTGGTAATTTGACCACCCTGGTTCCTAGAATGATGTGCATTTGTACACATTTCATCAGAGACAATTATATACACGATCAAATACACACACACACACAAACAGCCAGTCCATTCAGATGAGTCTCATGATGCTGTGACAGTTAAACTGAAGAGGTCTCAGTCTACTCCTCACCTTCATGGAAAATTGTCCACATAAAAGACTATTTGTTCATGTTGCTCCAGCTTCCCAAAGGAAATGTGGTGTTGTTGTGTGGTTTCATGTCATTTCTGATTTATAGCAACCATAAGGTGACCCTATAATGGGGTTTTCTTAGCAAGATTTCTTCAGATTTGCCTTTGCCTCCTCTGAGGCTGAGAGAAGGCAATGGCAAACCTCCTCTGAACAAATCTTGTCAAGAAAACCCCATTATAGGGTCACCTTAGGGTTACCAAATGTCAGAAAGAACTTGAAGGCACACAACACAAACACATATAATAGACCTTCAAGTAAAACAAAAAACAAAAAACCAAACCACGTTTAAAAGCCTGAAGTAGATATCTGCCTATTCCAGTTCTTGTGGAAGGAGATAATTTTGGGAATCCATATGGTTCCTGTGGAGTCCTGGGGACAAAAGAATTTCCCCCTGAACCTCATCTCTGCGAGTGATGATCTAAATCAGGGGAGGGACTCCTGTGGCTATATGTGATTCAACTACACCTCCCATCACCCCCAGTCATAGATTCATAGAATTGGAAGAGATCACAAGGGCCATCCAGTCCAACCCCATTCTGCCATGCAGGAACTCACAATAAAAGCACCCCCAAAGTTTGGCCATCCAGCCTCTATTTAAAGACCTCCAAAGAAGATTTCACTACTTTCCAAAGGAGCCCTTACTGTCAGGAGGTTCTTCCTAATGTTGAGGTAGAATATCTTTTCATGTAGCTTGCATACATTGCTCTGGGTCCTATTCTCTGGAGCAGCAGAAAACAAGTCTGCTCCATCCTCAATATGACATACCTTCAAAGACTTAAACAGGGCTATCATCATATCACCTCTTAACCTTCTCTTTTCCAGGCTAAACATACCCAGCACCCTAAGTCTCTCCTCATAGGAAATGGTTTCAGGCCCTTCCCCATTTTGATGGCCTTCCTCTGGACACGCTCCAGTTTGTCAACATCCTTTCTGAATTGTGGTGCCCAGAACTGCACACAGTACAGTATTCCAGGTGAGACCTGACCAAAGCAGAATAGAGTGGCACTATTATTTCCCTTGATGTAGATACTATACTTCTATTGATGCAGCATAGAATCACATTGGCCTTTTTTGCTGCCACATCACACTGTTGACTCATGTTCAACTTGTGGTCTACCAGGACTCCTAGATCTCTTCCACATGTAACTAGCCCCCCCCCCCATCTGTGTATTTCATTTTTCCTGCCCAAGTGTATTATACTACATTTCTCCATACTGAAATTCATTTTATTAGTTATGGTTAGTTATGGTCCAGCTTTCTAAGCTATTCAAGTCATTTTGAATTTTCATCCTGTCCTCTGGGGTATTAGCGATTCCTACTAATTTGGTGTCATTTGCAAATTTGATAAGCATTCTCCCTATCTGGACTCTGGGCAACAGGGTTCAAGTCCCCTCTCTGTCATGGAAGCCCACCACAACATTAGGAGGAACTTCCTGACAGAAAGGGCTGTTCGACAGTGGAACACACTCCCTCGGAGTGTGGTGGGATCTCCATCCTTGGAGGTCTTTAAGCAGAGGCTGGATAGCCATCTGTCGGGGATGCTTTGATTGGGAGTTCCTGCATGGCAGAATGGGGTTGGGCTGGATGGCCCTTGTGGTCTCTTCCAATTCTATGATTCTATGTAGCTGGATGCTTATCATTACTATTGTAACTATTATGATTATTATAATGCTAAGTTATGCAGCTCGATGCTGCTTATTGTTGTTATTATGCTAATGTTATGTAGCTGGACGCTGCTTATTATCATCATGCTAATATTACATAGTTGGATGCTTATTATTATTATTATGCTAATGTTATGTAGCTGGATGCTAATATTAATAACATTTATCATTATCATGTGGCTGGATGCTCATTATTATTATTAGAAAGGCAGAGAGAGAGATAAATACATAGTAATAATGATGTTGGTGGTGGTGATGTCCTTATATGCTGCCCGCCTTTCTTCCAAGGTGGAAAACAGCCAATTTAAAAAACAATACATTTTTTTATAAAAAAGTACAAACACATTACAATGTACAAACACATTTAAAAAACAAAACAACAATTATTTACAATAATTGTAAATATATAATCAAAAGTCAATGGTGCGGTCAACTATAATTCATGATTCAGATATTCGGACATCAATTTGCAATTTAATGTTTTTTATGTATGTGTGTTAGAACTGTATTGTATTTGTCTTTGATGTTTTCTGTTAGGTTTTTCCATAAATTGTAAAAAAAATGCTATTTTATAAACAAATAAAATAAAATAAAAATAGTGTAAAATATAAATATTTGTAATGACTCGAGGTATGTGGTAATTTTCTGTAATCTTTTGTAAAATAAAATTTTTAAAAAATTATGAATAAATAATATATTATTATTATTATTATCATTAAAGATTATAAATAATCTTGATAATTTAAACAATATATATTTTTTTTAAAAAGTATTTATGCCTTAAAATGTGTGTTAAAAATCTGCACAAAGAAAGCCCCACCACACAGCCTGCCTGAACAAAGAAAACCCCAACCCAGCCCTGGCTTTAGTATTATTATTATTATGAATGAGGCTCCAAAATGGAGTGAAGGAACTGAGAGGCTGCTTGCCCTCAGGAGGGCTGGGCTGCCTCCTCTGAGACTGAGAGAGAGACTCACCTTCTCTGCTTTTATATAGCCCTCTGTGGGGCCTCGCGCGCGCCTCTGCAGGGCATGCAAATGAGCCCAACGGTATGCAAATGAGCCCAAGGTGCAAACCACGCGAAGGGGGCGTGGCCTCGCTCTCACCTGGAACCGGCCGCTGCTGTGTGGTCAATAATAGGAGCTCAATATACTATAGCCGCGCGTACCCCCCCCCCCCCCAAATCCGCCACACATGGTTCCGCCCCCTCTTCCAGGCAGGCAAGGCAACCTAAGCGGAAAAGGAGGACGCGACCACTTCGACAGGGAGAGGGAGGGGGGACGCGGAGAAGGGGAAGCCTCCACTGAAGGGGCGGGGGAGCTCCCCCTCCCTCCTCCGTGGTTACCCAGCAACGGAGAGCCCCGCCCCAAGCGAGGCCTAGGCCGGCGACTACCCAAGCCTCACTCTCCTTTTTTTTTTGGACTTCAGCTCCCAGACTCCCACACTATTGGCCACCGTGGCCGAGGCTTCTGGGAGCTGAAGTCCAAAATCCTCTTAAAGGAGCACAGTTTTGCGGGACCGCTCATAATGGCAGGACCTACACGAAGGTGTCCCTGTAGGCCAGCAGTCCCCAAACTGTGCCCTTTCAGGGATTTTGGACTTCAGCTTTTCGACTATTGGCCAACATGGCTGAGGCTTCTGGGAGTTGAAGTCCAAAATTCCCTTAAAGGGCACAGTTTGGGTCACTAAGGGTTAATTAGGGAAGTAAATGGCAGGACCTACATAAAGGTGTCCCTCTAGGCCAGTTTTCCCTAAAATGTGCCCCATAAGAGATTTTGGACTTCAGCTCCCAGAAGCCTCAGCCATATTGACTAATAGTCTGGGATTCTGGGAGCTGAAGTCCAAAAGCTCTTAAAGAGCATAGTTTGAGGACCACTGGGTCACTAAGGGTTAATTAGGGATGGAAATGACAGGACCTACATGAAGGTGTCCCTCTAAGCCAGTGGTCCTCAAACTGTGCCCTTTAAGAGATTTTGGACTTCAGCTCTCAGAGGTTTCAGCCATTATGGCCAACAGTTTAGGATTCTGGGACCTGAAGTCCAAAATCCCTTAAAGGGCAGAGTTTGGGGACTACTGCTCTCTAGGCTATTAGCCCTTAGCCAGTCACCCTAGGCCAGGCCCTCCCTTGCCCATGCAGTCCAGTTCCAAGGGGCTTTTATTGGCCTGGTAACACGGCACGATGAATGCAGTTGGGCGCTGCTTTAAAGGCCATGGACCCATGCTATGGAATCCTGGGAATTTGTAATCTGTGGTGGCTCCAGAGCTCTCTGACCAGGGTTACCCAATGTGCTCACCGTGAAGGTGGATGACAAGGCACCAAGAAATGGAGGGCATCTCAAGAAAAATGGAGGACATGGCCAAATAAAAGCTCGAAACAGTTATAGAAATGAGTGCTTCCTAGTCGTGCTCCAAATGGAGGACATCCTAGAATTCCTCCTGGGCAGAAGGCTGAAATGGAGGACAGGTCCTGGAAAAGGGGGACCACCTCTGGTCACCCTGCCTCTGACAAAAAAAGGCTCACAAAACTATTGATCCCAGAATGCCATAGCACTGAGCCATGGCAGTTAAAGCAATGTCAAACTGGATTGGTTTTGCATGGTAGATGTAGCAATAGCAGGGCTTGGCAAAGTTGTGCTTGACAACCTTATTTATTTTTTAATTTACAGTATTTATACCACTCTCTTCAGCCCTAAAGGCTCTCAGAGCGGCTTACAGATAGTTATTGAGACGGTTCCTTGCCCTCAGGCTGACAATCTAAAAAGACATGACACAAAAGGAGAAGGGAATGGCAGTCAGGAAGAGGAAAAAGTCCAGCAGTTCTTCCCTCCCTCTGAAGCCTGGACTGCCAAGTCACCTTGTCATCAACAGCCCTGTTCAGGTCTTGCATATTCAAAGTTGTGGCTTCCTTGGCCTCATTCCCACTACAAAATAAATCGTCTTTTGAGTCGAATCAATGAAGCAATTTAGCACCAAATAGATGTTCACGCTATTCAAGCCGTGATCAAACCTACCCATTTCAATTTAATCCATTTTGCATTCACATTCAGCAATGAATCAATTCAACATGGAGTCACCCACGGGTGACGGTGCCACAAGAACCAAATCAAATAGCGCATTGACACTTGCACTAAATCGATTCATTTCAAAATAAGTGGGGAATGCTGCAGATCTGGAAGAACTGGTTTAAATGGGTTTAGCACTGCGCCCCCCTCAGCAATCCGCACCAAAAATTCGGCATAAGTGCAAACAAGGGCCAGTTAAAACAGTTCAGATCAGCCTGAAAAACGGTTTATTATGTAGTGGGAATGAGGCCTCTGGATTGAGTCCATTCATCTGGAATGCAGTCTTCCTCTTTCCCTATTGCCTTCTGTCTTACCAAGCATTATTATATTTTCTAGTGAGTCATGTCTTTTCATCATATGGCCAAAGTACAACAGTCATCATTTTAGTCATCATGACTTTGAGGAAGAGTTCTGGCTTAATTTGCTCTAGAATCGATTTATTTGTCTTATTAGCAGTCCACAGTATCTATGGAACTCTTCTCCTGTACCACATTTCAAATGAGATTATTTTCTTCCTATCAGCTTTCTTTACTGTTCAGTTTTCACAGTCATACATAGATACGGAGAATATGATGGCATGGACAATCCTAACTTTAGTATTCAATAATACATGTTTACACTAGTCTTGTCTAGTTCTTCCATAGTTGCCCTTCCAAGTGCTATTCTTCTGATACCTGGACTACCTTCTCAGTTCTGATTGATGACGCTCCAAAGTATGGGAAGTCTTGAACTATTTGAACATCTTCATCATCTACTTTAAAGTTAGGCAAATCATCTGTGATTATTGTTTTTGTTTTCTTAATGTCCAGCTGTAAACTGCCTTTGCACTTTCTTCCTAGACATCTGCATATCTTAAATGCTTGGTGTTCCTTCTTCCAGTTTTCATGCCTCCTTCTTGTGAGTCTGATCCTTCTTTACATACAATATGTTCAGTACATAAAAGTTAAACAGATAGCGTGATAAAATCCAGCCTCCCTGCCCCCGTTGCCAACAGGAAACCATCTGGTTTCTCCATATTCTGTCTTAACATTAGCCTCTTGTCCTGAGTACAGGTTATATAGCAGGACAATCTAATGCTGTAGCACATCCTTTCCTTTATCCATAGTTTTTCATGATCTTCACTATCAAAGGTTTTGCTATAACCAGCACAGGGTGATTTTCTTTTGAAATTTTTGGTGAGCTCCATTCTCCATTGTATGCTTGCAGTATAGCCTCCTCCTTTTCTAAACCCATCTGACACTTCTCACTCCATATATGGTAAAAATCTTTGTTTTAGAAATTTGATAATCACTTTGTTTGCATTGGAAATTAATGAAATCATCCTGTGGTTATTGCAATCCATGGTGTCCCCCTTTCTGGAGATTGGAATGTATATTGAATGTGAGTCGTTTTGTTTTCCATATTTGTTAACAAATGTCATACTTTCATCTCTTTTATATAGTTCTTCAGTGTATTATTTCCATCTTCTTTTTATTTCTACTTAGTCATCTAATGTATTCCCCTGCTGGATGCAATGCATCTGATATCTCAGATCTTGTGAAAGAGGTCTCTTGTTCTTCCTTTTTTGTCACCATTTATTTCTATGCATTGACTATTATAGTAGTTCTCCTTGTCCCTGCACACAAGTTCTTGAACAGTTGCATTCAGGGTTCTGACTCTATTTTAGTCACCCTTCTCAAATATCATTAACTGCTTGAAAAGTTTCATCTGTCACTGAGGGTTCTCTTTCTTTCTTTCACGATGTTCCTGGCTTCAATTGAGTACTTCTGGCTCCTGGTCATTTAGGCTTGATACTGAAAATCTATTTTTCATGCTATTTTTACATTCTATGGGGATGCTCTTCAGATTTTATTTCAGCATGATGATTGTCTTAGCGTTCTTTAGCTTTACTCTAATTTTTGACATTAGAAGTTCATGGTCTGTGCTACAATCTTTTCCTGGTCTTGTTTTTGCAGAGAAAATGAAGTTTCCCCCCTTCTGTTTCCAATTATGTAGTATATTTGATTTCTATATGATGTCCTTTGATACAGTCACTTCTTGGGTTGCTTGAAGAATGTGCTTGATGAACAAACTGTTGGTCTTGCAAAATTAAGTCAATTGGTCTCTTGCTTTCCTTCTTGATTGTAGGCCAAATTTTCCTACAATCTTTAATTCTGTTTTGTTTATTGTTTTTGCATTCCAATCACTATCATTAACAAGACCTCCTGTTTTGGTCAACTTCTTCCTGGACTCCAGCATATAATCTTTCACTTTTTTTCTTTTTCTACCTCTTTAGTTGAAGCATAAACTTTGATTTAGGGTGTATTAATGGGTTTCCCCAGATATTTTATTGACATAATTCAGTCAGACTATGCATTATATCCTTCGATTGATTTTGCTACATCTCTCATTATTATAAATGCCACCCCATTTCTTCTTAGATATTCATTTCCTGAGTAAAACACTCCGAAAATCTAGCTGAAAAATGTCCCATTCCTGTCCACTTTAGCTCACTCACCCCGGGTTTTGCGATGTTTATACATTCCATTTCTTGTTTTATCCAGGTTTTGCGATGTTTATACATTCAATTTCTTGGTGCTGCATCTTCACTGCAAAAATAACACATTTTGATATTGCTTCACCTGCCATGGTTCCATGGTACAGAATTCTGGTATTTGGAGTTTTGTGATATATTTAGCCATCTCTGTTAGCGAGCTCTGGTGCAATAAAAAACTACATATCCCAGAATTCCATAGCACTGAGTCATGGCAGTAAAGCAATGTCAAACTGCATTATTTCTGCAGTGCAGAAGCAGTTTCTAGCTTTCCATGAATTATGCTTCTCACGTTTCATATTCCTATCATATGTGTTGTACAGCTCCAGACTTTCCTTTTGCCTGTGAGAACATCAGCTGCTGAACATCTATTTGCGACATAGCCACAGCGCTACTCGTACCTGTTCTCTGTTCTACCCTAGTAGTACTGAGTGCCATCCAACATGGGAGTCTCGTCTTCTGTGACTATCTTTTGTTTGCGTTTTTTGTTTTATTTTGAATTGTCACATCTTAGAGTTTTTGTGGTAAAAGAGCTTCAAAAGAAAATTTAACATGCCTCCCTCTGTGCTGTACTAAGAAATGTTAGCTAAGGTGCCACTGCTGTTGTCTCTGAGAGCCCCTTTGCCAGTGTCACCCTCTAGTCCTTACCACTGTCCCAATGCCAGTGTGGTTTTAAAACTACCAGCTAGACAGAGGACAAGAGGACAGACTAGGTGAGCAGAAAAACACTTTGTAAAAAGGAGCTTCTTTGTCAGAGGCTTGGTTAACTTGAGTAGTGTAGCATCATGTGGTGTGAAGGAGACGATACGGGACTTGGTTTGAGCTCTTGGGCACCTTTTAGTTCTTGCCTTCTATTTTGGCTTTGCCTTAAAAAACAATTCTAATGCTGAGCCTTTGCTCAATGTTAGCTTTTTACATGATAAAATTTTTATTTGTTGGTTGGTTGTTGTTTTAAAATTTTAATTTAAATTTAAGCTAGATCAAGTAACAGTTGTCAATATTTTTCCTTCTTTTTTTCCTTTTGGTTTGTTGGCTTAATGTTGGATGCTTTGAGAAACTCTTAACTGCACAGCAGGATTGTATTGTTGTTGTGCTCCTTCAAGTTGTTTTTGACTTATGGCAACCCTAAGACAACAGTTTCTGGGGGCTGAGAGTGTGTGACTTGCTCAAGCTCACCCAATGGGTTTCCACGGCCGAGCAGGGAATCATACTCTGATCTCCAGAGTCATAGTCCGACGCTCAAACCACTACACCACATTGGCTGTCAATTTTCAAAATAGCTAAATAAATGACAAGAAGATGCTGGAGTGTCAAACAGGCAGGGAAGCCTGTTGTTGATGGAAACAATGCTTGAAAATGCCATTTGTGGTTTGTTTTGTTTTGTTTAATGTGAGAATGAGAGGAAAACAGAGTGGAGAAAAGCTCTGGAATGAAAGATAACCTGATGCCCTTTGAGAATGAGTACAGGTAGTACTATAACAGGTAATGATTAACAGGTTCTCTTATGGAATGAGAACGAGTGGCAGCCTAACTCAGCAGTGTCAGTAGGAAAAACATAGGAGCCAAGGTCACCCAGTAGGGATTTCAACCCGAATCTTTCTCAGTTCTAACCCTGACCTCTGTAGCACTCTTGCTCTTACAAGGAAACTCTATCTAACCCTCAATAACTCTCTGTCTTACTGTGGAAACTTTATGGCTTCTTATTCATGAAAAGAAAACAACATTTCACCTCTTCGTTGGCAGTGTTGTGTTTATTTTTGCATCATACAGACCACGAAGACTGCATTCTGGGCTTGGAAACCAGCTCCAGAAGGAATATTATGTGGTTACATGTATTTCTTAAACAGCCACCACTGTGTAAACCTGCTGAATCAGAACTTGGAAAATAAAGGATCAAATTAAAAATAAAGGATCAATAAAAGCTACTCATTATGCTGCTTTTCACGTCTCCTACCTCTGCTACAGGCCCACTCAGCTGTAAGCATGACATATGAACAAGGAACATCCATGATCTATGGCAGTGGGACGCTATGTGAAGGATACTTTCAGGAGAGCTCCTACTCCCTTTCTCACCACTAAGTCTATCCTTCGATTAACAGTTTTATCATCAGCCCCTGCTTCATTCTGATTAATTTTTTTGGTCAGCTTTTTCTTTAGCATTCCTGTTTACCAGTTTAATCCTGTAGAGGTACAGTGCTTCTATGCTGTGGTGATTTCAATGACTGAATGCATTTGTTCATTAAGACAAATCATTCCTACAATCTCTTGCTTGAGGGCTTCTTCTAGTCACTTTTGGCTGATGAGCTCACAAAAGATCTGTGAAATAACACAGATTTGCCCAAGTCTGACCTGCCCATGCTCAAGGACACCCATAGAATCATAGAATCATAGAATCGTAGAGTTGGAAAAGACCACAAGGGCCATCCAGTCCAACCCCTGCCGTGCAGGAACTCTCAATCAAAGCATCCCCAACAAATGGCCATTCAGCCTCTGTTTAAAGACCTCCAAGGAAGGAAACTTCACTACACTCCAAGGGCTAATTTCCACTCCATAATTTCCACTGTCGAACAGCCCTTACTGTCAGGAAGTTCCTCCTAATGTTGTGGTGGGCTTCAATGACAGAGAGGGGATTCGAACCCTGTTGTCTAGAGTCCCAGTCCATTGATCAAATCACTACAACACAAAGGGTATTGTAAGCCATAGTCTCTATACATTGAAAAACAAGTACAGTATTACACATGCTTCTGGGCAAACACATTTTTGCTCAATCAAGCAGCATATTTGAGAGCTATTTTTATAATAAAATGATATCTTGGGATTTTGGATGGTAGCCAATAAAGAATAATTTGCCAAATGCAGAACTTAATGTTTAAATTATAAATGTATCATCTGATGGGGGGAGGGGAGGGAATCTTGGCCACAACATTAGTTTGTGATCTATCTTTTTGAAACAATATAAGCATTCTAAAATAATGACTTTTCCTTTAAAACATATTTGCATGTTTATTTCTTGATGTTTTTGGCTTTGGATTGGGAAACAGTGGAATTTCCAACTAAACCCAGTACTGTGAACCTTATGGGATTAATAAACAGAAGAATAATGGAGTTGAGAATTCTGATGTGGTAAAGCATCATCGTTTCTGAATTGCGAACATCATGTTCCATGTGAGCTAGTCCAAAGTTTAGAAGCTTAAAAAATTAATATAGCAAGAAGGAAGGCAGAAATCATATGTGTATATTTTGTTTAAAAGAGCCTGTTTCACCAGACACTTAACTCTCACTTTATTAATGATTTTTGTTCTGCAGCTTATATTTAATAAGCCATTAGAAATGTTGGATATGCCTGATAAACCATTTCTTTTCTACAGTTTGCATCTAACATATTCTTGGCACAAAGGATATGACTGCTGAATCACTTCAGCAACAGTAGCAAAACATGACCCAAGGCTAGAACTCTTTATGCCCAATACTGGAAAAATATATTCAGGAAGCCAAAAGGTTAGATATCTTAACTGCCAGTCTGAAAGAAAATAATATAGATGTTGTAAGAAAAGAATGGGAATGCTTAAATGTTTGATCTGATTCGAGTTTAGTATAATTTCACCTTTCAAATGGTTTTATACTATTAGGAAAATTTACAATTACTATGAATTTGTATTTGTTAGGATTCAGGGTTTCCTGGGTGAGTCAAGGAGAGAAATTCAAAAGGTTTTGAGGTCTTATGGGTTACTCCAGGGGTTAAACTGAAAATATGAATTTGAATGAACTACTTTAAGTTAGATAAGTAGGCCGTGTAGGGTGTACTGGACGTGTATGATATGAATATCTGATGATATTTCTAGGATTTTGTACTTTTTGTTTTTTGTTCCTGTTTTTGGTGTTGAATCAACTGTACTGTTATCTGTATTGTATTGTATATTATTCTATTATCTTGTGATGTATTGTATTGAATTGTATTGTTATTGTAGTATTTAATAAATAAATATTAAAAAAAACTTGACCCAAAAAAGGAGCCATCCCATTTTTCTGAATAGAGTGATAAAAGGCAAGAGCTTAGTTCATCCTGGGAGCACCAAAAAGAAGCATGGATCCCTGCTATTCTCTCATTCATCCAGGCTTTAGGATGAGCATAAACAGTTATGCCTGCCAACATTTTCTAAGTTCTTTGGCATCATTTTCCTTTGCACCATCCTTTATATCCTTTGTTACATGCCCCTAAGTTTTACCCTCGAAGTATGAATGGGTCATATCAAAATCCATAGCTTTGGCCCCAAAACCTGCCCTCGACTTATACATGAGGTCGACGTATAGTTGAGTATATACAGTACTTTGGTCTGCCACATCACCCCAGGAGCAGTGTGTGCATGTGTCTGTGCCTTGAAGTCACCTGCCAACTGTGAACCTCCTTATGTTATGGCCAAAGCTTTGAAATATTACTCCCTTGTTTTGGACTATAAATCCCAGGATCTCCTGGTCTGCATCATTAACACCAGCAACATTTCTTGACTTGGCTCTGAAAGGAAGCAATCAGCTATACAGTAGCATATAAATGTGGAGCCTCTGTGAAGTAAAGTAAAAGGAACTACTGCCTCTCAAATCATGAACAGTGTCTTTTATCCATCGCTGAATAATCATAAGGTGATTATAGACATGTCATTAAGAGTTAATTGAGCTTTCAGATAAAGAGCAGATGATAGACAAGAACTGGTAGACCTAGCTTCAAATCCAATTAGAGAAACCAAGAGGATCTTAGACAGTAAAAGGAAAAAAAGGACCAAATGCAGGCTAAAAATCAACCCTCTAAATCAGGGCTGTTACCCAAAAAGGTAGCGATGATGAGATTTGGGTTCCATACTAACAATGCCAGCATTGGGGGGGGGGGGGGTGATTATTAGGTCAAAAGGAGGCCTGCAAGAGGTGGGTGACTTAAGGGGATCTTTCCACCTATGTATACCAGCTCTGACTGCAGGGAGATTCCAGTTTTAATGAATGACAGAGTTTTATGTAGAAATATGCAAAGGTGCATGCAAACATGCAAAACCAATATGACCTGTAGCAGCTAATTGGCCATGTGTGGGGTGGATATTTATTTCCTGTTTCGCACCCTCAAGAGGTTTTTAATGTTCCCACACAAAAGTTTAATTATTTCCCCATGGAATGGACAATAGGATTCTGTGATGACTGACAGCTTTAACTTTGAATGGATTTGAGATATCCCCTGGATAGTCAGAAGGAAAGATCCAGAGTGAAGAGAAAGTATGGTCTTTAACTGCTTTGCAATAGGACTACTTAGTCCTCATTGTGAGAGGGTATGCAGAAAGCCTGGGAGAGGATGGAGTAATCAGCAAATCTATCTTCATATATTTAGTGCTATCTAGGTCTTCCACATGTCTTCAGGCCAGCATGCCTTTCCCACATGAACCTTTTTAGTGTTCCAAATGCCATTGTGACCTCTTAAAAACATGCCTGACTCTGGATATCAAATATGAAAATATTAAAGCCCATATTCAGTGCAAGGGGTTGTAGGGTATGCTAACGGGTCAACAACTGTGGAAGGCTAGGGGGTTGCATTACTCTCTGAGAAGAACTTGGGTCAAAACTGTTACCACACACACACACACACACACATACTTGCCCCTAAAATACCTCTAGGGCAGCAGTTCTCAACCGGTGGGTCACGACTCCTTTGGGGGTTGAACAACCCTTTCACAGGGGTTGCCAACAGTAATTTTATGGTTGGGGGGTCACCTCAAGATGAGGAGTTGTATTAAAGGTTGAGGACCACTGCTCTAGAGGATGGGGGGATTTTCACCATGTTTTTGCACCTTCCTGGGCTATTTTGGGCACAAAATCAAAAAAACAGCTTCATTTATATACCGCTTCATATATATGAACAGAAGTAATTTCCATTTCATTGGCTGTTTCAAAAAGGGCTTCTCTTGGACCTATATTAGCTCAAGAGGGGGACAAATGTGGTGGAATTGTGCCCCACATCCCCAGTGGACTTTTTGGAGCAAAAACAAGCTTTTCAAAAGTTGTTTTTGAATCTCATGTGGGCTCAGTTGTCTTCAGAACATGGTAGAAACATCTTTCACACCTCCATAGTCCATTTAGGGGCAGGTTAGAGCCACAAAAACAGCCCTGGGGCTGCAGGTGGCCCATAGGCCTTACTTTGCCCACCCCTGTTCAAAATAAACTCTAATTGATGAATTCCAAAAAAGCAGAGATGAATTTTTTCAGGACAAAATAACAGAATATGTTCTAAACTGATCTTTATTATGAGTGTGATATGAAAAATGGAAGCTGTGCTAACTTGGCCCTTTACCACCAATGTGTTGGGATCAATGTGAGAAATGGTATTAGGGTTCTAAGTTGTAATGGCAATACTTGGCCTTAAGGGCTGCATGATACTGCTAATCTGTTTACCATTAAAGAGATTCCCTGCTGTTCTTTAAACCTTTTCAGACTGTCTGGCTTAAAGCTATTTTTAAAAGAAAAGTCTGAAGAATTTTAACCGGTTTTTAACTATTTACATTTTTGAAGTGTCTTTATTGATTATGTATAGCTTTGGTGGCCCTGGTAGGTTAAGAGGCAATAAATGGCTTGAATGAATGAATGAATAATACCACTATTGATTATGCTTCAGAATGGAGCACCTTTCTTGACATAGCTTTGGGGCAGCCAATTCAGAATTTATCTCTGAATAACTTGGTGAGAAAAATATTTCCAGGATTAAGATTTCCTACACCTATATCAGTTGGTCCTGGACATCTAGTAAGATTAGGAATTAGTAGATTACAGATTGGTTGCCCTGAGTGAATCAAAATCTTTGCTTTTCCATTGCTTCCTGGGACAAAATGGGGATTCTAGGGTTAAGATGTGTGAGGCATATTTCCCAAAATAGCAGTGTGAGTATGCATAGTAGATGGTGCCTATATCTCAAGAAAGCAAGTCCTGCTCATGAGAGTGCAGTGTTTAATAGCTTCGGTCGTTGTTACTACAATCCACCTAGGGCACACTGGATATTTAAATGATATAATAGTATTCATAAATTATATTTAAATTATACATGAAACATTCTGATACATTAGGCCCTAGAAGGTGGTCTCAATAAAACCTGACTGATCAGTATTTTAAACCTCAGAATTTTAGTTTCTGCAACATTTATGCACAAGAAATTATACAGTACTAGTCTGAGTGAATGGAGGTTATATTTAGGAACAAAAATACAAAGCATGTTTCTTTTCTATGACAAACTGAAATTGCAGATCTCCTTTGTTACAAAAGCGGTATAATTTGCCCTGTCATTAGCTATTGCTAATCATACACACCCAACTAACACAGCACAACAAAACCTTTATAAAGAAACATTCTGTTAACCAAATATCTGCACAATGAATTGGAACCATGCTGTTTATGTTCCTTAAATATTTTCAGATTGTTACCTCTAGATCAGTGCCCGAATAATTGTGTGCTGTAAAAGCAGCCCATTTCAGGAAAAGAGTTGCTAGTTGAAAAGATTCTTAAACTTGTCTTATGCAGTCCCAGAAGATTAAGGCTGCCCCCAAAGAGTTGCAAGATCTTGCAAGTGACAGTAACTAAAACCTGCAGCTGCTGTGTTCCAGAGCTTGCATCATTTCAGGTATCATTTTAAAACCAGCCAGGCTTAAATTTCAGCTTGTTCGGCATGATTGTGTATCCTCACACAAGTGATGTTTCCCATTGCACAGCCTGTGGCATGAGAAGGTCCCTCCACCCCCTCTTAGAAAAATCACTGGGTCCCCAATAGTTATACATATTTCCATCTTGCTTACACCACTTATTATGACATGAGAAAGACTTAGGTAGAATAACTAGGGTGGAGCTAGAGGCTGCCCTGGACCTTGTTAAAAATAGCAGCCTCACCAAGACATATTTAGCCTTGATATCCCTTGTGTGAACATTTCAACTGAGTTTTAAAAAACCTTAAGAATTTCAAAGAAAGAAGGGGAAAGAGATAGCACACACGATTTCTGGACCCCAGCTAGTCGTGTACAAATAATTAACTAGGTTTTTTTGAATAAGTTTTCATGGCCATTCCTTTAAGTGGATTGATGCATCTAAGTAGGTTGTAATCCACAAAAAATTATCCTAAATAAAACTTGTTAGTCATTAAGGTCCCTCAGGCTTCTTTGTTGTCTTTACTGCAACTTGCTAACATGGCTGCCCTCCTGGAAACACCTAAATAGCAGCCAGATGCAGTGATGTGTTAAAGTCTTTTACTCCAAATCTCAAGTCAAGTCTCAAATCTCTAACTTCAAGTCTTGTCAGCCTTGAGTCCTATCAAGATACGAGGGAGTATGCAAAAGTGTGAATGATCACCTTTAAAATTTTTGGACAGAAAGTCCAGATTTGTAGTTGTTGACTTATCTCTATGTAGTCACTATCTAGATTTATACATTTTTCCCAGTGTATCTTGACCCTCCGAATACCTGATATTGTAGAAGTCTGCAGATTGCGCCTTACAAGGGGGTATCGTAAAGTAACAATTATCACCTGGAAGTTATTATGGCATATTGATGAAATTTTGTCAGTGTCATCATTGGTCCCTAAGTGCATGTTGCTGAGAAAATCAACTCTTTGTGTCCTTTATTTTTGTGACTTGCTCTGCCAGAAGTGACTAAAGTGTAAAATCCTTGTCAGGCGCAGTCTGCAGACTTCTACAATAATGGTATTTGGAGGGTCAAGAAACGCTGGGAAAAATGTGTAAATCTGGATGGTGACTACATAGCAATAAGTTAACAACTACAAATCAAAACAAACTTTCTGTAAATTTAAAAAAAAAAGATGATCATTAAAACTTTTGGATACCCCTCGTTCTTTCAAGTCAAGTGTCATGTCTGCTGCTCCTAGGAAAAGTTTTAGAAGGCTTCTCTGTTGTGTAGCAGGGACAGGCTGCTGAGTAAACCTCAACCCCTCCGCAAATGAATATGTGATACATTTCTTGGAGGGGAATAGCAAATACATTGGGCAATGGGCTAGAGGCAGGGGTCAACAGGAAGCAGGGGATTTCTGTATGGCAAACATAAAGTGCTGCTTCTGTTATGTTACCAGTAGACAAAAAGCAATGATACTGTCATGTTGTTCAATGTTCAAAGGGGAATAATGTTTTTCATTCCAGATCATTTTTGGATAAAGTTAGGTCAGCAAGTCAGTCACTAAAAATATTGTGAGTGGAATCAAGTCAGTGCATCATTCATTGCAGAGTCAAGTCACAGTTGAGTCACTGAAGCAACTCGAGTCCAAGTCAATAAACTTGAATCTACATCACTGGCCAATTTGAACAGTTTTCAGTTATCTTGTGGCTCTCTGCTTGTTGTTGGGCCACAGCTTCTGCCATGCTTTATCTTTGCTCTGCTGACTAGAGCTTAGGGCAGTCCAACAACATCTGCAGAAACCCTCTCAATACCCATTTAGCAGATGATGTATAATTAATGATTTATTGCACATCTAAGTATGTTTACTCGGAGGCAGATCCCAGCAAATTTAATGAGATTTATTCCTAGATAAGTATTTTAGAAATTGCAACCTCAGTTTGGCCATGAAAAAACACACTAAGAAAATGGAGAACATCCTGGAGGTATGAAACAAAAATTTTCTTCCTTTTGAGATCTCTCATTATGGGAACAGTTCTCGCAATTCTCTTTGGATCCCTGTAGGTGACCTTTAACCAACACAGGAGTGAGACTTTAAAGTTCCAGTAGATTTTGAAAATTGGCTGATATTTGTTCTCAGCAGTGTGGTCATGGAACATGGTTGTAAAACAAGGCAAGAAAAATATCCCCATGCTAGTTATTAAAAACTGCCTCAAAAGCATTGAGTTTATTATAATATCCCCATTGTTCTGTCATATATGAAACACACTGATATATTACACAATCCTTTCACCTCAAATATTTTGAGTACTAGGCCAACCCAATTCCCTTTTCTATATATATATATATATATATATATATTTAAAAAGAAACCTAATAGAAATAAGGTGATCAATTACAAAACCTCACACACACCCTTCAATGTAGGGTTTGCAGTATGTACAGGAGTCAATTGCAGTGTGCCTGAGAAATAGCCATCCAGCCTCTGCTTAAATACATGAGGATAGAGAATGGTAGTGGCACAGTTGCTATCTGAAATACTTAAACTTGGCTGTGAAAATACAAAATGGCAAGTGGAGACTAGTCTTGTTCTGGCCTTCTCTGAGGACAACAACAGCGAAAACAACAACAAAAAAATCAAACAGAACTGGAATTCACCAACCCATCCAACTGCATTTCCCTGGGTCTGAACCCATAGACCCATTGCATTTTCTTCACCTTTCTTCCCAACCAGGAGCTAAGGAGTTTTTAACCATCGAAACCTAATTAAATGAAGAAAAAAAGAAAAGAAAAAAAGAAGCTATAAGTTATAATATTTAAACAGTGATAGTATTGTAAAACAATTATACTTAAATACTTAAACCCAGAATTCCATAGCATTGAGCCAAACTACATTATTTCTGCAGTGAAGATTAGACCTGAGAAGAACCTCTCCCATGTCACCACCAGACATGTTTCTGAAGGCAGGAAGACTAAGAGAAGCTTCCTTCACAGATTTCAAAGATAGGCAGGCCTGTATGAGAGAATACAACCTTTCAAATAGTCTAGACTCAAGTTGTTTAGGCCTTTATAGGTCAATGCTGGTTTTTCCATTATTTTCCATTATTTATACAAAACCATTTCCCTTTTGCTTGTGGAGTTTATCCATGCCTAATGGTACTGCAGTGCTGCTGTTTAGTATCATACAGTCAATATTTAGGTGTTGCATTGATTCTGTACTTCAGCAATCAGGATTTATTCCCTATCCTTGCTGATACAGTCCTGCTGACATGCTTCTTAAATGCTATAACAACACTAAGGCTGTGCATTATCACATCTACTATCTTGAGCATTCATCTTGATATTGTGAGTGATCATCTGCATTTCAGCCAATGTGTATGTGTAAAGATATCATCTTCTCACTCTAGCTTAGCCTCAATGCCAAATATATGCTTTATTTCTAAGATTCATGGTATTGTAAGGCATGTGCACTGCACACGTTTATAAATACAAGAATGAGACCTGGGTTGTTGAGCAAAACAAAACAAAACCCCCACATTTATTTAGATTAAAGGATAGACAACAAATCCATTCTATTTTTTAAAAGATTTTAATTATTATTATTTTTACTAGCAAAAATACATTCTAGTGTAATACAGTCAGCTCTCGGTATCAGTGGGCTTGCCATCCATGGATTGGAGCAACCATGGATGGCCCTGCACCGTATTCATCAGTGGCAACATGTGCACATGGCTGTGCCAATGCAGTCACAGGGACATAACGGGACTTGTTCTGTGGTATTTGGCATCTCCAGGGGGGTGTGGGATGTAACTCCTGTGGATACTAAGGGCCAACTGTATAGAGAAATCTCTAAGAAACATTATGGAAGCTATAGATTGTGATACCTCTAAGAATGTCTCCTTTTTTTATATAGATGTTCTACATAATGGGGTAGTTGAAACCTGCCCCCATCACAACCATAATCCAAGGCCAGATTGCAGGTGAAGTGAATACAGAGTATTGTTTTTTGCATTCAGTTGTGGTTTCTGACTCCAGCCATTGCTACTCTGATTGCCTCATGTCTTGGAAGCTGCTGCTCTAGAATGGTCTGCATGTCTTTCTGCATGTCCAGTGCTCTGTTTTAAGTTACCCTTGCTCCAACTTTTGCTCTCTCTCTTTCTCTCTCTCTTTGGCAAGCTGGGTACTTCTAGAATGCCTTCTTTTAATAGCACTGGAGATGTTGTTTGGAATAATAGCTATGTGTCTGTCATCTAGTGACTAAAGATGGTACTGTAGACTACAAACACCTTTAAATTAAGTCTGTCATCTGTAGACTGAAGATGGTGCTACAGGTTATAGACAGATTTGAATTGGTTAAAATTATGTAATATATTATAAAAACTGAGTAACCCCTGATGTGGACACTCCTAGGGTCTGCTTTATATTAATGCCAAATGTCAGGTGTCTAGACTTCAGAGTCTTGGAGCTATTTTGTATGCACATATGCATGTACATACACTTTATTATTATAGATTTCATTGCCTCAATAAAGTTGGTTAACTTAGTCATTAAACTTATTGTGTAGAATATAGTTATAGCTCGGTTTTCTGAAACAATTACATGTGCTTGGGTGGAGGAATTTATTTTGAATGCAGTTCTCAGCAAGGACTGTTAGAACCAAAAATCATATTCTCTAGCTTACAGTAGAGAAGGGAAATAGCTCATCTGAAAACAATCCCTACCTGTTCTATGAAGGATCTGGGATATATCTCTGAAGTACTGAGCAGACCAGTCATTAAGGCTTGCCTGGGGACGGAGTTGGGGCATTGCATCCACATGATGTATGCCCTGACTTTGCCCCCCAGGGTGCCATGACACCACATGCTGCTTCACACAGTGAGTGCTGTCATGGCACTCCTTTGGCACTGCATCCACACCACACAGTGCCAAAAGAATGCCTTCAAACTGCAGCGCTGTGGCTATCATGTCCTTTTCAGCGGTGCAAAAAGGAACTGCTTTTTGTGGCTCTTTTATGTGCCCTGGAAAGGCCAGACTGGGATCATGGTGTGTGGTTGCCATGGCCCCGATCCGGCACACCTGAAGGTGGTTGCAGGCTGCCTCTTCTCTGCACAGCCCCTTAGTCTCCTCAAAATCCCAGCCCCTGAGGATTCCTCCTAGTTCAGTGAGGAGAGAGGAATCCCTCATCATCTCTAATCAAGGATCAGAAACAACAATAGACATAACTGCTCTCACTAGCCCTCTCAATGAGAAGGTTATTGTGATCAGGGGTATCCTTGCTGTTATGTCTAATCTCAACGAAGTGGAGCTTCCCTGACCCAAGCACCATTTTCAGTAAAGCAAAAACAAAAAACAAAAACAGTTTTAAAAACTGTTTTAAGATTTATTGTTTCAAAACACCTTTTTCTTTTAAATGGCATTTTATTCTTTTAATGAGTTATGTGTTTTAATATTATACTACAGTGGACCCTTGTTATCAGCTGCGGTTTGGTTCCAGGACCCTCCGTGGATAACAAAATAATAATAATAATAATAATAATAATAATAATAATAATATATTTCTAGCCTGCCCCTCTGAGCGAGCAATTGGGGCGGGGTACAAGATAAAATTAAAAACAAAAAGAAATCCATGTATGCACAAGTCCCATTAAATATAATGGCACAGTAAAATGGTGTCTCATATATAAAATGGAAAATCAAGGTTTTCTATTTGGAATTTATACATTTTGGGAATATTTTCAAGCCATGTATGCTCTAATCCATGGATAAAAATCTGTGGATAAGGAGGGCCAACTGTAGTTTAATTCTGTTTTAATGCCCACTTTTGTATGTGAACCTCCTGTGGGGGTTTTGTGTGTGTGTGTGTGCATGTGTGAGTTTCTTGGCAAGATCTGATCAGAGGATACCCCTCCCTAAATTACAAATCTCAGGATTCTATACGATGTTGCCATAGCAATTAAAATTGAAATTATAGTGCTATAAGTGTGTTCTTTGAAGTGTGAAAGGTTTGATGCTCAAGCACCTTTGAGTGTTCTTACAGTCTGCCTATTCCTCCTCACAGTCTACACATTACAACGTTGCACAAGGGAGGTCTGGGCATCACCATCCCTCTAGTTATTATTCCCCCTATCTTCTTCTAATTTGTTCTCTTTTCTGTTTATTTCTGTGTCCTATTTCTCCAGCCACTTCAGGATGAGTAGGGAAGAGGATGACACAGTTACACTATGTGATGCTTAGCCAAAGTGACTTAAAAATCTCTGGCCATGCTTCTTCCTGTGTGATATGGATGATCCCCATTAATCCAGAGTCTATTCACACTACAGAATTACAGCACTTTCATCCCACTTTAACTGCCTGTGGAATCCAGGGGTTTATAGTTTGTTGAGGCACTAGAGCACTCTAAGAAGGTTAAATGCTCTTTCCTAACCTCCCAATCCTAGGATTTTCATAAGATGGAACTGCATAATTTAAAGTAGAATAATAGTGTTATAACTCTATAGTGTGAATGGGTCCCAGGGAACAAAGGATGAATAGCACTAGATAGCCAATTACAGGTTGGCATATAATGTTCATTTGAGACAGAACAGCAAGAAAGGGAAATGCAGAGAAGCTGATGAAACATGTTGTGATCATACTTGAAAATCACTGAAAGAGGGAATGTTTTCAAGTGCTCTTAGAAATGTTTGAGTAATATATTGTGTACTTGTAGCTGGATCCTAGTGAAATAGATGAGGTGAGTGTGTTCTTGCATATATATGACCATACCCTCCTCCAACTGGGCCATGTCTGGTTAGGCAACATCAGAGAGTGGTCAAGATAACAAAAGCTATCAATGAGGAGCACATGATCTAGAAGAGGCTGCAGTGGTTTGCCATTGCCTGAGCCTACTGCGAAGGATTCTGCTCTCTCCTCTCCTCCTGCTGAGTTGAGTACAAACTACTTTTACATTTTGAATTCTATCTGCAGCATCTGAAACAAGCTAAGGACAAAGTAAGAAAGCGGGAGAGGAGAGAGAAACTGGGTCATTTCAGCTGAAAAAGTGGGAGGACAGAGATTTAACCAGGACTCTCCTGCCAAATTGGGCTGTTGAAAGGTATGGTATATTCCTTCACTCTGCCCTCAGAGTAAATTATTTCCCACACTGGAGACCAGAGCTTTAAAACATTACTTTTTTGGACTACAATGGTTTATCACACTAGAGGGCAAACAGGATTTAAACAGGAATTAAACAGGAAATGCCCTATGTTAAACATAAGGCATTTCCTGTTTAATTCCTGTTTAAATCCTGTTTGCCCTCTAGTGTGATAAACCTCAATCTCTCATCCTTCAGGGCTGGGAGGTTCTGGCGGCTGTAGCCCCACCAAATAACATTTCTCATCTGTTCTGGAGACACATGCGATTTACTACTGTATCAAAATTCTGGGTAAGCCCCCTACTACAAAGAGGACAGTGATTTCTTTTGTCTTGAATCTACTCGTTGAGAGTGAATGCAGCTAGTGGGCTATGTTTGACTTGAGTGCACATGCATATGTGGTATCAAGGGAGGAAGGGGAGGAATGTTCTGGTTTGCAATGGGAAGACTGTTAAGTTTACTTCACTCCTGCAGAGCTGCCATCCAGTTGTTGACATGGCTTTGAGAAAGGAAGCCAAAAAAAAAAAAAAAAAAAAAATTACAATCAGAGCAGGAGCAACACAGGACGGAGTATGACCAGAGAAGGTTTCCATTAAGTAGAGCAGTTTGTAACTTCATGCTCTTTTAAAAAATTATTTAGGCGTAACTAGTGATAAGTCATCCTTTTTCTCCAGATACTTTTACAGTGTTCATTAGCTTTTGTTCAGCCTCAGGAAAGGCCAGCATTTTCTATGGCAAATTGGGCCAAAGATCTCACTATACTGTGACTCTCCCTACCCCTGCAGTGTAATAAAAGGAGTAAGTAATCTCACTTTGGTGCCGGTAGGACGTTAATGGACAAATAACAAATTCGACAAGAGTTTGGTATGGAATTGAATATCGGACTCTAGAAAACATATCTACTTCAGAAGCATTTACCTGGGAGGCTGGAGCCAATTTAAAATGCCAAATGATAAGCTCCTATGTCTTCCTTACCTAGAACACATTTCTTTCAAGCACAAGTTGCTTGATTACCATAACTTATTACAAATGCATTAAAAAGAAATTTCCATACTTTTCTTATAAGTCTTTAATAGTGCATTACTTGGATCCAGGGTATACCTTACAGGAAAAAAAAATTACTGTGAACTTCTGTTACCTACAATCATGGTGAGCAATTGTAGCATGGAGGCCATGTGTGGTCTCAGTGTTGTATGATGACCCCCAGCTCCCAGGCCCAAGGTCTTTGGACCTCTAATTGGTCCCTCAGAAGCAATGGGCAATGGGCCATTTTAAAAGCCTGTCAGGCCTGTTTTAGCTTTCCTCCCCAAAAAGACCACTCAGCCTCACTTCTGGTTTTTTTTGTAAAAAGCATTCCCTGGTCCAGGCAGAAGAGTAGGATGGCCCCAAACTGCCAGTTGCCCCCTTCAGAGTCTTCTCAGGATGGGATTGGTCCTGTTTCTGTGAATTTTTTGCAGTGTGTGTGAGGGAATGCAACTAGGGGTTCAGCTTCCTGGAAGCTGCCTATCCCTGCTTTAAATTGTGACTATTCAGTTCAGAGTTAGAAAGAAGACAGATGTTCTGTCTGTACTGGGGTAGGGATTGACGTACAAAAAGCCCCTGGCAGAGTTTACTTTTGCTTAGCAAGAAGATCAAAACTACACACTGAAGAGGAGGCAACAGGTCAACAGAATGGAAGAAGGTTTGCTGGAATTCCTCCTGACTCTGTGAAGATGCACAGAGAAGAATGATAATCCAAAATCCACAAAACAGTTATACTTTTATTGGGCCAACCAAAATGTATATTATACATGTTGCAAGCTTTCAATGCTCCACTGGCTTCTTCATCAGGCAAAGGTATTAAAAATCATACAGGAGAAAGAAAGAAAGAAAGAAAGAGAAAGAAAGAAAGAAAGAAAGAAAGAAAGAAAGATCGTCCATATTAGTCATAGTCCTGCATTTGGTCAAGATGTTGTAGTTGTTTTCCTCAGTTCAGATGGTATGCAAGAGTATTCATGGAGGTGGGACCCTCCTCTTTCTGGACATGTGGGTACTGGGAGATTCAGCCCAGGAAATAAACTTTAAATTTCATTAGCAAGACAAAAAGCTACTATCTATGACATCCTGTTTGTAAGAAGGATGTGAGAAAAGCATGTAGTCTCCCTAAAGAGGTCCCCTTCATTCTTGTTTGATCCCATGAGGGATGGACAACTTGAGGACCTTCAGATGATGCTGGACTACTGTTGCCCATTATCTCTGACCCATCATGAGAGGTAATTAGAGTCCCAGAACCCATAGTGGCCACAAGTTGCCCACACATAATTTATGGTAAACATTTTTTGTATGACATCAAGATAATCTAGTTTACGAGGGCAACACTTGATATTTTGAGAAGCAGTGACTTTCATGAATAACAGTTAACAATGAATAACACATATTGAAGGTCACAATGCACACCAAATGTATCTTCAAGGCACCAGATTTTCTTTCTCTTCTGTTGTTTGTAAGCATTTTATTTTCTTGTCTGACTTTCATCCAGCACTAACTTTTCAAGAGATGCAGAGACCTGCACTGGAACTATAGGTGGCAGCAGAAGCATATGAAATATACTCCACATCAATTCTAAAGGAACAGAAATGTAATGGCTCTTGCATCTCATGCAGAAGATCATCTTCAATAGCTTATGCTACAAAGTCTTTCAGTTGATCTTAAACATGCTACAAGTGTAGCACCTTCTTGTAATGTCTTTTCTACACGTTCATCTTGTATACAAGAAGTTAAAAATTCCCTTGGAAAGTCTTCCTTGTTTTGTTGCCATAGGACCTTATCAGACGGGAGGAATTTCTCTTTATTGCAAATGGAGCCAATTGGAGCCAATTCGAATTCACGTGAATTTGCTAGTTTAGCGAATTTACATGAATTCCCATTGTGTTCGGAATGCGTTCAGAATGACCCCCCATTGCCCGAAATTGCATGAGATGCTTTAATTCGCAATAATGTAAAACCCATGATTGCATCCGGAATGACTTCCCTTTTGCCTGAAATTGTGTGAGATACTTTAATTCGCAATAACATGAAACCCCATGATTGCTTTCGGATTGCCATTAGATTATACTTCCAATTTCCAAGGTCTGATAAGGTCCATAGATTTCAACAGGACTTCCACATGAAGCCTTGATGGATTGTGCTTCCTGTTCCCAACACTGATATTATAACCATGTTTATAAGTTTAGTATATATTGTTAGGTTTGGTATGTAATGATTTACTTTAAAATGTAGTAGTTTTATACACTGTTTACTGGGCTGGAATCAGCAGAGAAGCACTTAATGTGATAGCATTATATATTTACAGAGGGACACTGTACTGTTTTACCCCAGCATGTACAGGTAAAGTATTCCTTATCCAAAAAATCCAAAATCCATAATGCTCCAACATCCAAAACTTTTTTCATGGGTGACTAAGATAGTGCTATCTTTGCTTTCTGATGGTACAATGTACCATTTCATGCACAAAATATTTAAAATACTGTATAAAATTGGCTTCAGGTTATGTGTACTGTATAAGGTGCATATGAAGCATAAATGATTTTCAGGTTTAGATTCAGGTCCTATTCCCAAAATATCTCATAATGTATGTGCAAATATTCCAAAATACAAAAAACAAACAAGAAACAAACAAACAACTCCAGAATCTAAACCATTTTGGATAAGGGAGACTCAACCTGTAGTTACTTTCAATTCTTTCTCTATGTTCTGTTCCCACACTGGCCTTCCCCGACCTGGTGTCTTCTATATACATACAACTATCACCCCCTTGATTTGGGCAGATCTAGGCACAGATAAGTCTTATTGAAGTCAAGATGTTTTCTGTGCATGTTCTACAAGAGAATAGAAGTGATATTCCACCTTTTTTTTAACAGGCCAACTTCTCACAGCTTTGCATCTGTATCCCTCTTCCCATTCCCTAACTCTCCCCCTTTCGTTCCTCAGTATCTTTACAAAAAGGTCATGCAAAGAAGTTTCCTACATGGTTCTGTTTCTCCCAGATGAGGTGAAGTATCACCATTTTCATCTCCAAGCTCTAATTCTTCTCTTAGAGCAAGAATAAAGAGCTTTCTTCAGTGCAAGTGCTGGATTCAATCACAGAGAATTGCTCAAGTGGTTTTACCTTTGCAGGGTGGGAGCAAGACTAGCATAGTGGTTTGAGGATTGGACTACACATTGGTTTGAAGATAGGACTACAACTCTGGAGACCAGGGTTCGATTCCCAGCTCAGCCATAAAACCCACTGTGTGGCTGTCCAGACCGCCTGAAAGGCCAGCCTGGGGGCAGAGTCGGAACACAGTATCTTGATGATGTATGCCCAATTCCACCCCCAGGGCACCCTGACACCGCATGCCACTCCAGATGGTGCATGGCATTGTGGCATGCCTCCAGCACTGCATCCAGATGACACAGTGCCACAGCTATGGCACCCTTTTGAGGGTGCAAAAAGGAACTGGTTTTTGAGGCTACTTTTTGTGCCCTTGGAAGACCAGATTGGGGCTGTGGCATGAGGATGCCATGACCCCGATCTGGCTGAAGAAGGAGCGGCTGGATGCCACCCCTTCAGGGCTTTTGTACAGCCCCTGTGTGACCTTGGGCAAGTCACACTGTCTCAGCCTTGGGGGAAGGCCATGGCAAACCACCTCTGAACTAATCTTGCCAAGAAAACTCCATGATAGGTTCACTGCCATAAGTCAGAAATAACTTGCAGGTATATAGCAACAACAAAGATTAAAAAAGGTGAGACCCAAACAATCACATTTTAAGCACATTTAAGACATTTAAGCATAATTTAGCAGAAAGCCTACCTGTGTGTCTGTCTACCTATTTTATATCCCATCATTTTCCCAGCACATGACCCTAAGGTGGCTTACATGAAATTAAAATGAAGTACTGCTAAAACCTTTGTAATGCAAAAATTTAAATAAACAATTCTATTAAAATGCTCAGTTACAACAGCATAAACTATATTTAAAATGTAGCAGAAAAGAGAACATTCCTATTAAAAGTGTTTTCTGCAATTATATATAAAGATGTGTGTGTGTGTGTGTGTGTGTATACATTTGTATTTCTTACCTCCTCTACCCAAGGCTTGAGCTATATGAGCCAAAAGCCTGCCTAAATAAAAAAGTTCTTCAACTGCCAGCAGAAAGAGAGGGAGAACAACCAAAACTACCATAGGAGGGAGCTCCTGAGCTTGGGAGTAACCATTGAGAAGGCTCTTCTACATCCTCATTAAATGTACCTGTGTGATGGAGGAGTATGCTTTGTGTGTTTTGTTTTATTTATATTTTGGTGTTTCTCAGCCCTTTGGGATCTCTGCCCCCTCCTGCTAAATCTATTCTGACATTCCTCCCTTACTCCCATGCCCCTCTGGTCCCCCTGCTTTCCGGGAGAATTTGGCAAGATTCTCTCGCAAATAAATGTCAATGGGTCATTATGTATACGATGGGCCTCTCAATGGGTACTTGTGTGCCCTATCTATTTTTCTTTAGTATGTCCCCTAATAGTAGTACAAGTTCAGAATTCTTAAATTTGAAATATTACAAAATCCAAAATTGTCCACACAGGTGGCTAACATAGTGACACCTGTGTTTTCTGAGGGTTCAGTGTACACATATTTTGTTTCATGCACAAAATTATTTTAAATATCATGTTTAAAATTACCATCAAGTTCTATGTATATGAAACATAAATGAATTTAATGATTAGACTTAGGTCACATCTCCAAGATATCTCATTATGTATATATATAGATATTTCAAGATCCTAAAAACTCTAAAATCCCAAACACTTCTGGTCCCAAACATTTTGGATAAGGGACACACAAACTATAGTCTTTTGTGGGTTTTTTGGGCCAAGTGGCTGTGATCTGGAAGAATTTATCCCTGATGTTTCGCCTACATCTGTGGCTGGCATCTTCAGAGATCTCAGTCTGCTTGACAGCTCTAGAATTAGCCCACCATGCTAATTTTTGATGTGCTCTAGCTCACAGACTGTTAAAAGAGACAAAACAGGAAAACCCCAAACCAATCTGATCTCACAGCTTGCCATGCAAATGGATGGTATGGTGTGAAAATAAAGTGAAAATTGCATTGGGGTGGTGTGGTATGTGTCTTGGTCTATTTTCTCCATATGGCTGTGGTTGCATGTGTGATTTAAATTGTTCTGAGAATAATTTTTAAATAGCACTTGTAAACAAAGTGATTTACATTCCCAGTTTATTGTCACCACAAAGAGCATCAGAAGTATAACATGGATGGATGCCGAACATCTAAAGTGCCCTGCCTATAATAACAGTATGAAGAACGGGGGGCGGGGGAGGAAAGGCCAGAAAAGAACCCACGAGATACGCAATGTGCCCAGAAAGCATATGACTCTCTGGTACAGTTCAAGATTGTGTCTGTCACACAGCTCCCTCTGTTATAGTAGTGAAAAGCATGCAGTTCAACCAGCTACAGGAATCCCTCTGGGGCACTTGGGCAGGCCTCCAGTTCACTGGTTTGCCTTGCTGCTAATGAATCAGCCTCTTTTGCAAAGTTACCTCCCCAGCTTGTTTACTTGGAAATGCAGTGCTTAAGGAACAGGGTGCCCTCCATGCATAACAATGATCCCTGTTTTCAGATGGCTTCTCCCTTTGCTCTCCTTCGTATTTACCAAAGGAGGCATCTGCATGTGCGTAAAGGTGCCAGTCTGCCTGTATCTGCAAAGAACTTCCAGGAAACAGCCCTTAAGAACACGAGAACATTTTCAAGAGAGAGATGGTGTTTTATGGTGCCAACTCTTCATTACATTCTCTCTCTCTCTCTCTCTCTCTCTCACACACACACACACACACATCTATCAGTCAGGCCCAGATTTAAAAAAAAATATTTTCAGGAATATGAGAGCATAGGAAGATTCTTGCTAGATCTCACCAGGGGTGAGCTTTCATCAAAGAGTTTGGTCAAAAAAGAATTTGTCACACTAGGAACTTGCTGCTCTAGGAAGCCCCCAGGAGTGAGTAACAACTCACCTCTAAAGCAAAGCATTATTTTATGACAAATAGGTTTTAAAATTGTATTAAAAAAAATTAGAGGAGATGTGGCCTTGGCAGGTCTGAAAGGACACTGTCCTTTGACCCACCAAAGTTGCCCAGTCCTGAGCTAGTCCATCTAAAATAGCAATGGCAATAGTAAGTACATTTGTTTATCGCTTATCAGTGCACTTAAGCACTCCCTAAGCAGTTTACAGTGTGTAAGCTAATTGCCCCCAACAAGCTGGGTACTCATTTTAGAGACCTTGGATGCAAGGCTGAGTCGAGCCTGAGCTCCTGGCTGGTTTGGAGTGTTGTTTCTATATGGCAACGTATGTTATTTTACATATGACATAAATATGGGAAGCTGGCTGGGAGCACTCCTACTCATCCCACTGAGTGGGGACCTGGATGTGTGCCCCAAGGTCCAGTCCTGATGACATGGCTGAACTTTCTCTTTCTAACCAATGCCGGATAGATAATTTCTTGCAAATTTAAAGACAAGAAATGACAGTAACAGTGCTCTACTCTTGTTTGTCCCATCTTTGAACATGGAGGACCCATTTTGTTTAGAGGCTTATTTTTATATGAAAGAAGGCTGTTTTATGCACAGAGAGTTTTATTTTCTTTCTTTCTTGTTAGCTGAGTATGAACCTATAGAACATAAACTGCTTCTTTTTCCCTCCTGTAGACATAACTAATGGTGTACGAATTTACCTTATCAAAAATTGTAATTACCTCACCAACCTCTCAGTGTAACATTGGATAATGGCATAAAAGTATTCTGTTGTTTCAAATGGTTAAAGCATTCTCTGAATTTTTGCACATTTGTATGACCAAAGAGGAATATGCTGTGTGCACAGCATACCATTGTTTCTTAAGGCTGTGTGTCATAATACATTATTGGGTACCCTTCTCTGATGGTTTTCATGTGTGTATTTTTTAACATAGTCATCTGGTTCCTTTGGCAACAACTCAAGGGTTAAAACAAGATCATTTCCATGAATATATGCATTGGAAACAGTGTTTTCAAAAGGCAGAGTCTGGATTCTTAGTCATGAAGAATGTGTAGGTACAGAAAATATAAACTGACTTTTGATAATAAGTTTGAATTACAAGCATATTAAAGTTTGTTGAATTGAAGTCCCCAATCAATTACACATCTGGCCATTGCAAAGCTACTAACATTACAAAGCTAGATTTAACCTGTAAACCAACTAATTTTGAGTCTATGATTTTCATAATCATAGATATGAAACATATTTTTTCTTCACCACTCCTTTAATGTAACTACTGGTACCTATCCCTTGCCTTTGGTCATAATAATAATGGTCCAAACACACTGCAGAAATAATTCAGTTTGAGACTGTTTTAACTGCCCTGGTTCAGTGATAGGGAATCCTGGGAATTGTAGTTTATTATGTCACTAGAGCTCTGTGACAGGGAAGGCTAAATGTCTCACAAAACTACAGTCCCCAGAATTCCTTAGCATTGAGCCAGGGCAATTAAAGCAGTCTCAAACTGGATTATTTCTGCAATGTATTTTGAACCAGTATCTCTGATCATTATAACACACTATGCATTCCTATGGAAGATACAATAAAAGAGAGAGATTTACTCCTGGGAAAGTATGAACAGTATGGCAATAATCAGCCATCTAAATAACATCCTCTATCTGATTCAATGAGAGGCAGACTAATGTAGTGATCTGAGCATTGGACTATGATTCTGGAGACCAGGGTTTGAACCCCCATTTGGCCATGAGATCCCATTTGGTGATTTTGGGCAGGTCACAGAAGAAGGCAATGACAAACCCCCTCTAAACAAATCTTGCCAGGACAACCTTATGATAGGCTCATTTTAGGGACATCATAAATTGGAAATTACCTGAAGGTATACAACAACATCAGCAAATGTGATTTGATAATACTAACACTGAGCAGAATGTAGGTGTGTTTTAACCCTGGTCAAAAATGTCCATTAGTGGTTTTAGTCTTACTTGTATCAATAACTATAAATGGAGTACTCAGAAAATGTTCTGTTCTCAAATAGTTGCCATGGTGTTCCAAATACAGATGAACCTGTTAGCTTTGAAAGGTATGACAGGTCTTGAAACAGCAGTACTTGTGGTCTGGATGTGGCTTCTCACCTCCTTGCCAAAGCTGTTGTCAGGAAGCCATTCAAAATACTATTTATCACACTGTCTCCAGAGTGACAAAAGGTAGTGGATTTTGTGTAGAAGGCTATGTAGCACACTGTAGTGTTCTTAAGGATATATGTAGCATCGCAGAGTTAGAAGAGACCTCAGAGACTATTTAGCTCCATCTCCTCCCAGTATAGGAATCCACAGGTAAAGCACCCTTGAGAGGTGGTCATCTATTCTCAGTTTAAAGGAATTTCTCTAAGGACTTTTGCATGTGTGTTCATTCAGTAGTTACAAATAGGAAGGCATAACTACTTCCTCATATCAGGGATAATTTCAGAGAAACTAATCCCGTGATGTACACTATTAGCATTCTTTGACAAGGGAGTTTATCACACAAAGGAGATTGGGAGTATATCCAGGAGACATTGCATAATTATGTGTAATGATTTCACACAACGTTGCACAAAACCCGTCATTAACATGTATCTTTTTACTTTCAGGATTTTGGTGACAATGCATTTCTGATATCACTTTATTTGAACAATTGCTTGTGATTATCATTTGCACAATTACTTAACCATTTTTGCTTTATTTGTGGGATGCTTTAGATGTGCTTTACTCTCTCTTTAATGCCGAAATTAGCCCCAGTGTGATAACCAACTCCCTCCTTGCCTTCCATTGGCAAGCAAAAAAGGTTTTATTCAGAGAAGCATTTAATGAGTAATCATGGAATGGCGTTTTATATGGGGTGTTTGTTATATGGGGAGGGTATAGTTTTTTTTTAGGGATGCGGTGGCTCAAGTGGTTAAGACACTGACTTTATTGATTGCAAGATAGGCAAGTTGGCAGTTCAAGGCCTGACTGCTGCATGATGGGGTGAGCTCCCGTCACTAGTTCCAGCTTCTGCCAACCTAGCAGTTCGAAAGCATGCAAATGCAAGTAGATAAATAGGTACCACTTTGGTGGGAAGGTAACAGTGTTTTTGGCACAGTCATGCTGGCCACATGACCACCAGAACAGTCATTGGAGAACACTGGCTTTTCAGCTTAGAAACGGAGATGAGCATCACCCCTTACAGTCAGTTACGACTAGGCATTCATGTTATGGGATTACCTTTACTTTTATCTTTATCGTAGTTTTATTGTGGTTTTAATGTTTGTAATTTTCTATTGTTTTTATGTGATGCTTTAATTGTTTTACTGTACTGCAATACATTTTTATAGAGTTTTTATTTGTAAGCTGCCTTGGGTCCCTTTCTGGGAGAAAGGTGGCATAGAAATAAAATAAATAAAACTAAATAAAATAAATGTTTTTGATTTGTTTTTCCACCACCACTGAAATTCAGTTTCATGAGTCACCGAAGAGGTGCTAGCCAGGCCTTCCTATGCACTGGGAGCCTGCATAAGAAGAGCAGATTCAGAGGTGAGTTTTTTTTTTTTTTTACAACTCTGAAATAACCATCTAGCATGGCCACTGATGGAGTTTGAAAATTTTGGGGGCTGTAGTCCAAAACAGACAGTTTGTCCAAGCTCTGTCTCCTTCCTTGGTCTGGTCAAAATTGACTGCTTCCTTGATTGCTTCCTTATTTGTGGGAGAAAAAGACAGTTTTGAGCAAACATATGTCTGCCCCCCCCCCCCCCCCCGGTGAGCATTCAGAAGTCTTTGTGCAACCACAGAGAGGATCTTCTTTCCTAACTGCATAATGTATTTCTCCTAACTGTAGGAAAAGAGCCTCCTTTGAAAATCCTTAATGCATAGGGAGGATGATATGGGAGGATGTGTTCTTTTGCATATTTGGGCTTCTAGCCACATATTCTGGGATTTGAAGTTTTGAGAGATATTTAGCCTTCTCTATCAGAGAGCTCTGGTACTACAACAAATATCAAATCCCACGATTTCCTAGCACTGAGCCATGGCAGGTAAAGTGGTGTCAAACTATATAGTGTAAACAATTTAAAAACACTTCCAGATTAAAACAATAAATAATTTAAACACGATCAAAATAAATTAAACAAAAACTAAAGATAAAATAACTGTAAAAGCTTCAGGAATTGTAAAAATAATACACTACTCCATTAAGGTTTTAAGAAAAGAAAACAATGTTGGTGCCAGTCAGACCTTCAAGGGGAGGACAATCCATAATAATAATAATAATAATAATAGTAATAGTAATGGTTTATTTATAATCCGCTTCTCTGTAAGAACACTCAGAGTGCAATACAGCATTTTAAAAGACATGAATTAAAACAAAGTTAAAATTAAAACAGTCCCATAACCCACATTCCAACCTCCCACCCATTAAAAATAAATTAAATCAGCAATAAATTAAAAACGGTAGGATCTAAAAACAGTATAGGTGTATCCAGACCCCTTCTTATGCGGCCACATCATAAGTTGAGGGTCGGAGACATGGGAGTAGGCGAAAAGCATAGTCTAAGTCCGGAGCCGAGGTCAAAGGTTTCAAGGGAAGGCCTGCCGAAAGAGATGCGTCTTTAAGGCTGTTTTAAAGCAGTCTAAAGGTGTCATGAGATGCATCTCGTCTGGCAGACCATTCCAGAGCTTGGGAGCGGTGGCAGAAAAAGCCCTCTGGGAGGTCTGCATCAGCCTGGTCTTGATAGGCTTTAGCAGATTTCTCCCAGAGGATCGAAGTGTGTGGGGAGGATCGTACGGGGAGAGGCAGTCCCTGAGATAAGATGGACCCAAGCCATGTAGGGCTTTAAAGGTTAAAACCAGCACCTTTATACTGTGCCCGGAAACTAATAGGCAGCCAGTGAAGAGATTTGAGCACTGGAGTTATATGCTCTCTTCTGGAAGCTCCAGAGACTAATCTGGCTGCCATGTTTTGTACCAATTGAAGTTTCCAGGTTAATCCTAAGGGCAGCCCCATGTAGAGTGCATTGCAGTAGTCAAGATGTGAGGTGACCAAAGCATGTACCACAGTTTCCAGATCCCTCATCTCCAGAAAAGGGCGCAGCTGGCATATCAGCCAAAGCTGATAACAGGCACTCCTGACTGTCGCATTCACCTGACTTGTGATGTGAAGTGACGAGTCTAGGAGCACCCCCAGACTGCGAACAGGGTCCTTCGAGGAGAGTGTGACTCCGTCTAGGATCGGGAGCTGTATTCCCAAGCCTGGTTTTGGGCCGGTAACTGTCAGTACCTCCGTTTTGGGCCGGTAACTGTCAGTACGCTCCATAGCTGGAGCACTACAACTAAGAAGACCTCAGTTTGTGGGCCTATTGTATACATGAAGGCTCTCCTCCAACTATTGAGATATCAAGAATTAATCTGCCTTTTAGTATACTGTCAATACATGAATGCAATATCATTTGCTCTCCACTAGAATTCATCTGTCCACAAAGAAGCAGTCATGCAGTGGGCCAAAATGTTCTGGCCAGCCCAGTAATTGTCACAAAATGTTGCACCCACATTCAATGCACGTCAGTTGCATGTCCATGAAACATGCCACAGGCCTATAAACCATTGCCTACCAGCCTCACCCCTTCTACCTGAAATTCTGATGTCTGCATATACAAAAAATTCTGGATAGAAATACAAGCCAGTGATGAAGTGGCCTATATTCTTTAAAACTAGATGTTATAATAAAGTTGTTAGGTCCTTAAGCTGCTACAGGGCTTCTTTTTTATTTTTGGAGCTGCCTGAATGGTTTATGCAACTAATTGCAGTCCTGGAGGGAAGGGCAGAGAACAAGGGCTGATCAGGTTCAGGCCTATGGGGTGTGTTATTGAGGATTAACCTAATGAAAAATCCCCCTAGTTGCTATTTGATATAGGAGAGAAGTTCTTCCTAACACCAGTTTGTTCAAATTGAGGATGAAAAAATAATCTAGTTTGACACCACTTTAACAGGCATGGCTCAATGCTATGAAATACTGAGATTTGTAGTTTGTTGTGGCACCAGAGCATTCTATCAGGTCAAATATCTCTCAAAACTACAAATCCCAGAATTCCATAGCATTGACCTATTGCAGGCAGGCAGGCATGGTTATGAAGGCTGGCATGTAAAGACGGAGCCCAGGATTGTCACAGCACTATGGCTCTTATGAAGAGCTATGGGAAATTAGTGTTCCCAAACTGGCATGTTTGCTTTTCCTGCAGTAATACAGTTGTGGCAGCTTAGCAAACTGATGTGATAAAAGTCCAGAGAATGATATGAAAATCAACATGATGATATCTCCAACATGGGTGTTTTATACCCAGCCATCTGAGGGAGTGCAGGTTGATCTTGACTGGGCCAGCTTTTGCCTTATTAGGTTCTCTTAAATCCTGGCACTTCCAACTGCCTTTTCTGCTGCCATCCTTTACATGGGGGAGGCAGCTTAGCATCTGAGTTCCTCTTCCTGCTCTTTGGGGATTGGGATAGAACGCTCTGCCTTTAATGACATCAGAAGTGGGCATTGCAGTTGGGACTCTGGCACCCTCTCAGCCTTCTGCAGCTGGAGTCTTCCCTCCTGGTTTTCCTCCTCCGTTTCTATGGAGGCCATAAGGCCTAGCCATCTCCAAAGTGTTGAACTTCATCCCTCCCACAGATTCAGCACATTGGATAGCTCCATTAAAATTCAAACTACAATCTGGAATGGATTGACTACCATCCCTGGCTGGAATCCACCCGCTGCCACTTCAGCATTCTTGCTAAAGAAGCTTGATCAAAATGCAAAGGCTACAGATTTCATAGAATCATAGACTCATAGAGTTGGAAGAGACCACAAGGGCCATCCAGTCCAACCCCCTGCCATGCAGGAACTCCCAACCAAAGCATCCCCGACAGATGGCCATCCAGCCTCTGCTTAAAGACCTCCAAGGAAAAAGACTCCACCACTCTCCGAGGGAGTGTGTTCCATTGTCGAACAGCCCTTACTGTCAGGAAGTTCCTCCTAATGTTGAGGTGGAATCTCTTTTCCTGCAGTTTGCATCCATTGTTCCGCGTTCTAGTCTCTGCAGCAGCAGAAAACAAGTTTGCTCCCTCAGAGAAACAAGTCATGCCAAACGAACCTGATCTCTTTTTTTGATAAAATTACCAGCTTGGTAGATGAAGGGAATGCTGTGGATATAGTATACCTCGATTTCAGTAAGGCCTTTGACAAGGTTCCCCATGACATTCTTGCAAACAAGCTTGCAAAATGTGGGATAGACAAATTAACTGTTACATGGATTTTTAATTGGTTGACTGGCCGAACTCAAAGGGTGCTCAACAATGGCTCCTTTTCATCCTGGAGAGAAGTGACCAGTGGGGTCCCACAGGGCTCTGTCCTGGGCCCAGTGCTATTCAACATCTTTATTAACGATTTGGATGACAGAATTGGGGGCATACTTATCAAATTTGCAGATGACACTAAACTGGGAGGAGTAGCTAATACCCCAGAGGACAGGATCAAAATTCAAAATGACCTGAATAGACTAGAAAGCTGGGCCAGTGCTAACAAAATGAAATTCAATGCGGAGAAATGTAAGGTTCTGCACTTAGGGCGGAAAAATGAAATGCACAGATATAGAATGGGGGACACCTGGCTGAATGAGACCACATGTGAAAGGGATCTAGGAGTCCAAGTAGACCATAAGCTGAACATGAGTCAACAGTGTGATGCGGCAGCTAAAAAAGCCAATGCAATTTTAGGCTGCATCAATAGAAGTATAGTTTCTAGATCAAGGGAAGTTATAGTGCCACTCTATTCTGCTTTGGTCAGGCCCCACCTGGAATACTGTGTCCAGTTCTGGGCACCACAATTCAAAAAAGATGTGGAGAAACTGGAGCATGTCCAAAGGAGGGCAACTAAGATGGTGAAGGGTCTGGAAACCTTGCCCTATGAAGAACGCCTTAGGGAGCTGGGGATGTTTAGCCTGGAGAAGAGAAGGTTAAGAGGTGATATGATAGCCCTGTTTAAATATTTGAAGGGATGTCATATTGAGGAGGGAGTAAGCTTGTTTTCTGCTGCTGCAGAGACTAGAACGCGGAACAATGGATGCAAACTGCAGGAAAAGAGATTCCACCTCAACATTAGGAGGAACTTCCTGACAGTAAGGGCTGTTCGACAGTGGAACACACTCCCTCGGAGTGTAGTGGAGTCTCCTTCCTTAGGGGTCTTTAAGCAGAGGCTGGATGGCCATCTGTCAGGGATGCTTTGACTTGGAGTTCCTGCATGGCAGGGGGTTGGACTGGATGGCCCTTGTGGTCTCTTCCAACTCTATGATTCTATGATTCTATGATTCAATATGACATCCCTTCAAATATTTGAACAGGGCTATCATATCACCTCTTAACCTTCTCTTCTCCAGGCTAAACATCCCCAGCTCCCTAAGTCGTTCCTCATAGGGCATGGTTTCCAGACCCTTCACCATATTAGTTGCCCTCCTTTGGTCACGCTCCAGTTTCTCCACATCCTTTTTGAATTGTATTTCCAACTCTATTAAGTTATATGTGCCTTTGAAGAAATCAACAAAATGAAAGTTATGAATCTGAAGGCATTTGGTAGTTGAAGGTTTCTGTCTCTGAGATCAGATGTGGGGTAAGCAATACTCTTGCCTCAAATGCAGGAGGTGTCACTACACTAAAGGCATTGCCCCCTCTTGTATGAATTCTGCCTCCCCAATAAAAATTTCCCTCAGTCCCCAAAATATCTCACATTGCAGAGAATGAGCCATTGAAAATCGTTCATCCCTAGAAGTCTTACAGTTGCAGCGTTCACATTCCCCTGGTAATTTTGCCTGCTCTTTTTCTTTGGATGCCTGTTTCTAAATGTTCAACTGAAGTTTCAAGTTACTGCAGCACTAGACATGCATTTTATTTAGTTTGCTTATTTCATTTATATGCCACCTTTTCCCCAGAATGGGAACAAAAACACTTGGGGACTGATGGGAAATTTAATGGGGTGACAGAATTCTTGTTGGGGTGGCAATGCCCTCATTTTGACCAGCTGTACCATTGGATTGATGCTCTCCTTGCATCTGTAAATAAAGGTGAGAAGCCTTCTGTGCCAGCTCCCCAAAGGAAGTCAAAAGCATGTAGTACTACCTCTGCATACTTTTGTCACTAAAGAAGAAATAAGGACTTAATCCTGTTCCTATAACAGTCATAGAGATGTCTCGTACTACTCCATCTAATATATAATACATAATGCATTTTCAGATGTCATCACACTGTTCATTTCCCTGCCCTTGCCAGCCAGAAAAAGAAAGAGAAATCTTTCTTTTACATTAGAGTCTAAAAAGTAGACCTTCATACCTTACTCAGTCCAAACCCACACCCTGAAATAGAATACTGAGGCTGCTTCCACTCTTGGTCCTCAGTCTTTAAAAGGGGAATAAACCACAAACCATACTGTTTCCCCAAAATATTTGTATTGGCTTTAAAGCATCTTTTATCCCTGCCATAGAAACCATCCCAGGAATCTGATGCATCAGGCAAAGGATACTACATTTTGTGTGCATGTTTCCTCAGTAGTGCAATCTTACAGATGCAAAGAACAGTCAAAAATAGCTTTTTGTACACAAAGATCTATGAATACATGTCTGTGGGGAGCCAAGGGCCTTCAAAATGACAGCAAGAACCCTGCTTCCACATTTGGACATCAATAGATCTGAGATGGAGGCGCCAAAGTAGGGAAAATAATGTTGTGCTCAAAGAGAAGGACTGCGCATTCAGCCTAAGTGAATGAAATGCCTGTGAATGGAAACTACTTCTGTGCTAGAAACTCTGGCAGCTCACACTGGGGAGTAACACAAACCATAATAGGCATGCAGCTCTTCTGCTTTCCATATTTGTGGCACGTCGCTCGCTGGAGTTGTTTGGAGCCTCAGGCATCTGGAATAGCAGTAACATGTTACATCTTGTGATCGGCGCACTAATAATACACATGCAAGGATTGTGACTTTAAAATCATCCCAAATAATTTTTTGGAGGCTGTCATGTAGAAAGAAGAATTGTGCAAGGAATCTTTTGAGATTCTGTGCATGGAAAATCTGGGTGTAATTTTCCATTAGCACGATTTCTTGCCCATCTGTTCTCTCTGAGACAGGGGAAACTATTTCTCAAGATTATCAATGTGAATTCTTTAAAAACAGGGATGGACAAAGTGTGGCAGCATATGACACCCCCAGGTTGTCTTTTCGGAACTTGACCCCCTCTCCTTATTGCTTTTTACCCTCCTGGCAAAACCAGGGTAAATTTTCAATCCTGGAAGCCTCCCGGAGCAATGAATTCCTTTTTAAACAGGACAAAAGATCCTTCCACACTATTTGACATACATGTTTTTCATAATCAGGAGACTTTTGCTTTAATAAAAAATTTTTGGTTTCTCTTTTGATTTTTTGGGGGGGAGGGGGGTCTGGTCTATATAGCCCCTATAATATTCCATGGGTAGAAATTGGGTAGAGCAACAAAGAGGGAATGGCATAAACACATGCTATACCTAAAGTCTTACAGAAACATGCAAGCTAATTACTGTTTACAGATATGCTAACAATTTACCATTCCTGGTGTCAGTTATGTGTACTGCAAACACTGTGGCTTCCTTCCTTCTCAGGCAGATATGTTATGAGCTAAGCTTATGACTTGTAACTCTTTGGTATTTGTGTGTATGATCATGGCAGCATTGCCACAATCATAAATGCCTCCAAACCCACCTTAAAATCCAGATAGTTGTACAAAGGCTTGGAGTTCTGTGGTGCTGGAGATCAGAGTGCTACAGGATGATGTATACAGCCCCCTCCCACCAGTTAACTGGTGCTGTGACAAACAGAAGTAGGGACCCCTGTGGGGTTTTATTGCTAGTCACTGTTCCCTGGATTTTAAGGTAGGTTTCAGGGAGAGAGATTGTAGCCATGACCTCATGATTGCATGTCTGAATTAACTCAGCAGCCAGAAAGGAGAAGTGGGGGCATAATTTTGCTCTTCCCAGAAGGCGTGGGACAAAGTAACTGATGTAATTATTCCTAGCTTGTGTGTCCGTCCTCATTAATGATTTTGTCATCATGACTATGCCATCGTGTTCTTTAGCCACACAAGTCCCAGTTTTCATATGTGAAATGTTGATGGTATGTGGCCCTCTGGAAGTCAGCAGCTCTAGCCAGCATAGCCAATGGTGAAGAATGCTGGGAGCTATGGTTTAACAACCTCTGGGGGGCTATACAATTCCCACCCTGGCAATAAGGTTTCAGGGGAAGCTTTTGCCTGGGTGACTCCTGCTTCCTTTAAACATGCATCCTACATCATTGTATGCAGTGTTCAGAGTAGGGCAAAGAGGAATGTAGGAAGCAACCTTTTATTTGGGTCATACTACTTGTCATCCAGTTCAGCATAGTTTACTTTGAATGGCAGCACTCTGCATTATTCAATCTTTTCAGCTGGAAGTATCACAAGAGGAGATTCTGCATGTTAAGCATGTGCTCTGTCACTAGCCATAGCTGCTCACCACCAGTGAAAAAAGATGAGAAAGGAATGCAGCTGGTGGGTGCAGGGGTCAGTATGAAATGCAGCCTTTTGCCCTGAATGCCAAGTTTCCACAATAATCCATGGCTATGCGGTCAATTTAAAAGAAGGAATGCTGTTGAAAACAAGGCAGCAGAAAGGTTGCTGGCTTCTGCCAATATAGCTGGTGTGTCCAGAAAGCCCTGAAGGGTTGGCGGAAGTGCTGGAATTCAGAACCCATAGCTGTGGTCACCATGAACGTCACTGCCCTCCAATGGGGGTGCACAGCTTCACAGCTGGAGCTTGAAACCGCTTCTCAGCTCCTGCAGCAGCAGCAGCTGCTTTTCAGATGGATCCTAAGCTTTCCCATCATCACACTGAGACCTGAACAGTTAACAGAGCTACTGTTTGGTCCCACTGTAGTCCGCAAGGAACATGCTGTGCTTGGCAACAGCAGAGGGGATCTGAATGCACATTCAGTGGATGAATTCAGTGGAGGATGGGTAGCACGTCAATTATCCCTGAGATTATAAACAAAGCCAGGAGGGCAACAGGGTGGGGTGAGGAGAGAAGGATGATAAATAATTATTCTTAGGATAATTTCAGGTTGTTTTCAGAGGAAATTAGGTGCCAGGAGAGCACAGGCATAACCCGATGCAATCTTTCTTGAAAGGACACATGCCAGACCCAAAAATGTTTGGCACTGTCCGAAACAGGAATGCTTATTTTATTTTATTATTTTATTTTATTTCCCACCGTCTCCCCAGTCTTGGTACACAAGGCAGATTTCAAAAATTAAACTAGATATAAATAAATGTACATATCATGCAAAAGTTAAAATATAACTAAATGATCAATAGATACAAAAGCTATTAAGAGTATGTCAATTAAAATAGTTGTTAAAAAAAGATGGTGTTAGTCTTTTGCAGCAAAAACAACAGGATTTAGTATCTATCTTTATCTACCCAACACTATGTACCATTAAAATCTAAAAAGTTTTATTTGGCGTAAGCTTTCATGGACTGTAGCCCCACTTCATCAGAAGAATGGAATGTTGCCTGACTTGGCAGGTATTTAGACATCGTTTGGGGATGGGAGGATTCAATTTGTAAGGTGAGAGGGAATCAAAACGTAGTAAGTACAAACATTCATCATCACCTTAGCTGGCACTAGCAAACTATAATTGGGTGGAAGCACATGCATCTTAACACAGATAAGATGTTTTGCTTGTACATTTTGATGAAAAGTCAAACAGGCCAAAGTCAGACTGTTTTCTACTTATAATAAAATATTTATTCTGTATTTCTGGAGGAAATCAGGTCAAGTTTTCCCTCTTTCCATGACTGCTAATTATGGTCCCTACATTCTTCTGCATCACATCTTGAGTATCAGATGGCAGTGACTCTCAGAGGCTCTGTTTCTGTAACAGTTTTGTCACTAGTCAAAGTGGATGGGGAAATCAGCATAAGGATCTGAAAATAATACTCCAGGAAGTGTCTGTGCATGGCAAAATGTTAATATTATTATTGTTTTTCTTTTATTTTTACTGCACTAAAATGTAGATGTCCGCTTAAGTGGTTTCCCTCTCCCTTTCAATCCACAAAGCAATCCTGTAAAGTTTGTTGAGAGGTGGGGTGGCCCATAGTCAAATGATTAATTCCATGACTGAGCAGATTTGAACTTGGGTCTCCCTGTTCCAAGTCTAATACTTTAAACATTACTCTATGCCAGTTCTTTCAGATTAGTTGTAAATGTAAAAAAAAATTGTAATATGCTAATTAGATGCTCAGATCTGAGTAAGTGGAATGTGACAATCCTACTTGTAAGCACTGAGCATTCTAAATGATGATTGCATTTGCTTCTGCCTTTCAACAAACAACTAAAACAACAGATAGCTTCCTTGAGCTTGAGTACTGTGAGCTAATCTTTATAGGCATTGTTTTCCTTATCTCTCCTTGGTAGAATAAGGCTGTTGTAAACTGAGCCCTTGGTATCTACTAAGGGTTGGTACCAGGACCCCCATGGATACCAAAATTTGTGAATGCTCACAATGGCATAGTAAAATGGTGGCCCTTATATAAAATGGGTTTTCTTTTTGGATTTTTTTAAATAAATATTTTCAAGCTGTGGATGGTATATGCAGAATTTGTGGATACAGAGGGCTGACTGTAGTTTGGACACATAATAAAATGAATGACTCATTGGAAAAAGATGATAATGCTTGATAAAGCGGATGGCCATAGGCAAAGAGGACGGCTGCACTACAGAGAGATTAATTTGATTGAGGGAGCCACAGCCCCGGGTTTGCAAATCCTGAGCAGGGTTCTTGATGTCCAGGGCTCAGTAAGGTCACTCATTCATTAGGCGTTTGCACATCAAAGCTGAGTTGACAGCAAATAATAACAAACAACAAATTGTGGGAGATCAACAGTGACCACTTTGTGCATTTCTACTAGCTTATAATTACCTTATCCCTCAAGGCTTTATTCCTGCTTCTCACGATTGCTTGGGCTTTGTAAAACTAGACATTTATTTATTACACTTTATTTGTATCCTACTTTTCTTTTCTTTTTTTAAAAAAAAATACCCTAAGACTTAAAGCAACAGCCATAGCTAATCTTTACCTTCGTCTCCAGTTACTGGAGCTCAAGGTAGGATCAGCCCAAGACATTTTGTTGCCTGAGACCCATCCACCCAGACCATATAATACCCAAACCTGATCAAATTACTTTGGCACATGATACAGACAACCCCACAAGGACCTCTCCCTGTCACTGGCAGTCCATTATTAATCAATTAAATAAAAAAGTTCCTTCCTTTTCTTGACACCCAAAATGTTCTTCCCAAGGCTACTATTTCTTTCTGCTTAACTATAGTGCTGGAGTCTTTGAGGGTAAACTCAGATCAGCTGAATGATGAAAGGCATGCCTTGATAAAATCCCCTATTTTGGCATCTTTAAAACTTTGTAACAAGTTGCAAGAACCTAAGGTCTTTAAAAGGGGCTTTGTAAAAATAGAGCAAAGACATCATGCCTTGCTCAAGGGCCTCTAAGTAATACTAACTAAATCTCATGGCTACAAATGTATTTTGACTTTCCATCTACCTAAAAAAAAATGTAAACTATGCCACCCAGTGAATTCTGCAACACAACAGTATTTAGACTCAGTCTCTGAAACAGTTTAATCCTGCCGGTTACATAAGCCAGTTATTCCCTCCATGAATGGAAACAGATAGTGCTTGCCATGGTATATTTTTGGCATCAGGCATTTTTGGACAGTTGCCTTTGGGAAACGATATGGCAGGCAAACAGGATTGCATTTGCTGTTGTACTCATTTAATGAGTCATCACTCTTTTCATATGCTTAGACAAATTGTGTGGCTTAAGACAAGCATAGAAGGAAATTATTGTGGGCGATGACTAAACTGCAAGGTGATTTGAAAAAGAGCACCCTCATTCTTGAGATTACTAGTATAAATTATTGATCGTAATTACAATTTCCAGCAATGGGGAACAGAACTAAAACACTGTGAAATGCAAGTGCCTGATTATTTTGGATCTAGGGGGTTTTTTTAAGCATCTAGTTTAGGTAGAGGCTTCTCAGTTATGGACTATCACTAAGATTTTGCTTAATGCAAAATTCTGGGCTGATCGTTTCCTTCAAGGAGAGAAAGAACTATTGCACCTCGACAGATAAGGATCCTAGGAATTGTTCCACCAACAGAGTTGAGGGAGAGAAAAGGAAAAAAGGGAGGAGGATGTCAGAGTGACCAACTGAGAGCAAGCACACAAGCAAAATCAAGTCAATTTGTGTTCAGATCTGCAAAGATCTTAAACATTACTAATTTGAGCAACATGAGAATCCATCAAGCTGGAGGCTAGAGCTTTGGAGAGAAGGCATCAAAGGAAACCAGTTTTGGCAATGCCTGCTAAGGCAAATCCCCTCTCCTTCATTTCTGGTTCTCCTGAATCGGTTGCCACTACTCCGCATTGTTGATCTATGGGATGAATAATCTCCGATTTCTCTCCCCACATGGGTTCAGGCATTATCTGTAATTATAGTAAGAATCATAGCTAGAGCTATAAAAGCAATGCACTGGGTAGAGATGCTTTGCTTATTCAGCATGCAATGTGTCACAAAGGTAAGGAACCTTTATCCCCATGCAGTGATATTTTCTTGACTGTGAACCAAAAGCATACTTTGGTGTAAACAGCCCAAGAGGATTTATGACACTGTTTGCAGAATTTGACCTATGTGATATTGCTGATCCTCTGTGAGTGCATCTTTCAAATGTTATTTAGTTCTAGCAACTACTATTATTAGCTCATAAGAACTGGAAAAGCCTATATATACCCTTTGATTTTTAAATGCTGTAAATCTGCAAATTTTCACAGGGAGCTTCTGCATCAGGTCAGGCTCTCTCTCTCTCACCCACTCTACCTCTCTCAATCTCTCCCCACCTTTCTCATACACAGAGGACACAGATTTGCAGAAAATTTAATGTCCTAATTTATGTGTAAAACGTAGATACAATTGCCACAACAGAAATATAAATACACTGCAACTTACCATGGAGATAGACAGTGTCCAGGTGACACTTCTTTCCTGTTCAGATGCTGATTGTAAACAGATTTGGGCATGACAGAGGTTGTGAAGGGCCTAAATTCCCTAAAAGCAACATATTCTGTCTGATCTTGGAAGCTAAGCAGGGTCTGCTCAGGTTAGTATTTGGATGGGAGATCACAAATACCAGTTGCTGTAGGCTATATTTCATAGGATGTAACTGGCAAAACCACATCTGAGTATTCTTTGCCTAAGAAAACCCTATGAAATTCATGGGGTTGCCATAAATCTTCAGGCGACTTGAAGGCACATGCATATAAAGCCATAATTCTCTTGATTCCTATTTCCCCTTCTGGCTCACTTTAGCAAACATAGAGATATGTGACTTGTTGTTACAAATAAGCCACAGGCTTCTGGGCTGAACGTGCCTGTATTCCATCATATACAATCTGGATGCCTGGTGAATATGAAATGCATAGGTTCACCATAAGTTGACAGGTGAGTTGAAGGCACATGCATACAAAGAGACTTTGGTGTAAAACACACAGCAGAAATAATCCAGTTCCTAGGGGTCTGACATGAGCAAGGGGCATTTAAAAACAACTCATCAGAAAAGTAAGAACAAACAGAGGCCCAGGACTGTGGAGACTTAAATGTAGAACAGATTATTTAAAAATTGTCTCGCCTGCTTAGGGCAGCTTGTTCTAAATTTCCATTAACATCCTGGCAGCTAGAAAGTGTCAGAAATATAGTTGCCCATCTGCATCACTTTCCAGTAGTGTGGTCATGTGTCCTACTTTACAGAAGTCAGTCCTCCACTAAAAGGCACCCTCTATTTAATTAAACAGAAGTTTTCAAATAGAGGTCTGACGACAGCAAAGATCAGCATCCTATGAACATGTGTAAGCCTCCTGTTGTCCATCCCAAAAAAGCGGGACACCCAAAAGGAGGGTTTACACCTTGACCTTGTTCTCCATACCAAAAACCTCCCCTCCAGATGGCTGTCGAACCCCAGGACAGACTGCTGCCTGCAGCAGCTTTTTATAAGTGGGAAGGGGGGGGGGGGGGAAGGAGCTGAAGGCAATACAGGCCATGAAACACACAGCTGTTTGGGCTCAAGGGAGGAGGAAAAGGAGGGTGTACTCCATCCATGAACATACTCTCATTCTTCCACACCCATCAGAACTGGGCTCAGCTGCTATTTCATGGTTTGAATCCACCTCCCCCTACTAGTAAGCAGAAACAGCAGTAGCAGCATCTGCTTCTGTGGTTTGCCAGGTGCCAGGGAAAGAAGGAATGTCTACCTCTACTATGTATTCTAATACTGCTCTTGAATTTTCTACTGTATTTCAAGATACCAATTTTCTTTCAATATTATATTTTAGCTATTTTATCTTTGTTTTGGTTAGATTTCAATTCCAAGTTTTAAATTGTATCAACATGCATGTTTTACCCCTCTACAAAAACAAGTCATAACTGGAATGTTAGCAGACAAGGTAGTAAGGTTCCACAAGTCAATTCGTTTGTCCCATCATAACTAACAGTTCTTTTGGTTTAGAGAGAATCTCACTTCTAGCAAAGGAGTGGAGATTCTTGTTGAGAAACTACTCAGTTCAGGTGTGCTGCCTGCACTCCTCCCTTCTCTTTATTCCTCTCATTCTTTATTCCAGAGGCCATCTCATAGGAAAATAAAGATACACAATCATTTTATTTTAGGGATAAGCAAATCTGTCAATCTTTGTTTCTCTTGGGTCCAGAACAGACGGACTAAATGAAGCTGCTTCTGGCTGCTTTGGAGGCATGGCATTTAAATGATGCATGCCTCCAAAGTGGGCAGAAGCTTTGCCAAGGCTGTGCTCCAGTCTTTAAGACTGGAGCAAAAGTAACTGAGAAAACCTGACTCCTGGAAGCACCAGTCTGCCCAACTGAGCATAGCCCACTTTTGGATCAAGCCATGAGGTTGGCAGGGTTTGAACCCACTTCTGGCCAGAGCAGACTCGGGCCTCTCTTTTGTGCCTATCTGGTTTCTCATTTTTCAAATTATTTCCCAAACTTTAAGGGTTTTTTTAAAGTTCAAAATGAAGTATGTGTGTGTATTTTTCAAAGTATATGCCTTTTTGCACGCAATTTTCTCTCTCTCTCTCTCTCTCTCTCTCTCTCACACACACACACATATATATTGCAAAGCAATATTCTAAATGTAATGCATTTTGAATGCTGCTTTTAACCTTCCATGTGTTTCGTACGGACTTTCTCCTAAATATTATTTTTATTTCTTCTTCTTCTTCTTCTTCTTCTTCTTCTTCTTCTTCTTCTTCTTTGGTCTTTATAAGTCGGAGAACTCCACAGTAAAAAAGGGTAGCGTTGAAGCAGAACTTAATTTTGGTTCTCATGTATTGGCTTGAAAATGCAAAATTAGGGAAGTCTGTATTAAGTAACTTGCAAACTGAATTCCTCACCCCCACCCTTGCTTCCTAGCCTGCCCACTTTCAGACTGCAATAGCTAGCGCAATTTTCTTTTCCCGCCAGTTTCTGCAGGACTTTTATTGGAAATCCTGGGACCTCAGCCACTAGGGATTAAGCAGCACAAGTCTGTCCCAGCAGAGAAGAGTTAGAACATCATGTTATTTCCATTCATTCCCTGTTGTGTTCTCTCAAAGCCCAACAACTCTCATACCTTCCACACTGAGTACCCTTCTCTCCGTTGCCATGGTGTAGTCACTGGGTTGTCATTAATATTGTGGGTAACTTCAGATCCTTGATTCCTTTGCTTTTCAGTGTGTATTTTCCTCTTGATTGCTTAGCTCTGCATTCTCAAGCAAAGATAAAAATTAAAAATAAAAATGCTGCCAATGTTGAGTAGGGAGATCTGATTCACAAAGAAATGCTTCAGTGATATAGGCAGAATGCTAAAATTTATTTATTTTTATTATAAATATAATATGATATAATGTAATAAATATAATAATAAAAGTAGACACAGCGTGAACTCTGAAGGTTGGGTTTGTTCCAGACTGTTTGCATTGCTTCTTTGAACTTGTGGACTCAAAGAAACCTAATGAACTAAATCCTCAGTCCAGTTTTGACTTTTGCTTATTCATATCTCGGTTTTCCTTTCTGAGGATCATTATACACACAGTTACACAGCTTACTCTTTATCTTTTTGGTTCAAGCATACTCTTATGTCAGCAATTTGTACTGTAAAGTACAAACTATGCTCACTGAACAGTCTTATCACTCTACTGACTACTGAAATATTGTGTTGTATACTCCATCAGAGTCACCTTCCTTCAAAAACACACCCAGTATTTCCCACTAGGATACATTTTATGCCCATGCCATCATGTCAAGGCATAGCAGGCCCAACCACAGAAGGGGTGGTAGGGCATAGAATAGGAAGAGTTTTAATCTATTGTGTGTTGTGTTTTGAGACATGTTCATACAGGTGGGTGCCTCATTCCCAACCTCAGAGGGAGTGACTCATGCTAGTGGCACCAGGCAGCACAGTGGGATATGTGTGTAAATAGCCTCCTGAATGTGGAAGTAATGGGGGAGAGATTCAGGGCAGCTCCAGGGCCAGAAAACTCCAGGAGCAGCCTAGAGTAGACTGATTTGCTTCAATTGGTGGCATAGACCTGGTATTTATGCTGGTGTGCATTTTCTCCTCAATAAAGATAACCACAGTAAAGATAACCACACCAGTTACAACCATCCAGAGGGTAGCAAATTCTTAGTTATTCCAAGGTATTATAATTGTATCAGATGTCAAAATAGCCAATATGACTCGATGAGATGTGGTTAAACCCTTTCCCCAATGGGGAGCTTCTGAAGGCTGCAGAATTAAAGGGAAACGGTCCATTACTCTTTGTCTCAAGCTCCAGCATGCCTCCATCTCCCAGAGCACTGTCTGTCCCTGGCACAGGGCTCATTCCCACTTACATTTAAACTGGTTTGTGATTGACTCCATTTTGGTAAATTGATTCCAGAAGGTCTAGCGCTCCCTCTATGAAAGTGGATCTTTTTATTATCTCCTTGTAATCACTTCTTTTTCGGCATGATTGTCACCCCTACTATTTTGTGCCACTTCAAAATGCATGTCAATTATCTGTGCATCATCAAGTGATGTAATTGGCAGCCCGAGTAGCCTGGCTTGGGAACCATATAAATAAATTGATAGAAGATTTGATTCATTGGTTTTGCAACCACTTGCCTCACTATGAGCTGCCTTCAGACCGCCTGGGTAATTACAAGTAGTCACAAAACCAATGAATCATAGAATCATAGAAATTTAGAGTTGGAAGAGACCACAAGGGCCATCCAGTCCAACCCCCTGCCGTGCAGGAACTCCCAATCAAAGCATACCCGACAGATGGCCATCCAGCCTCTGCTTAAAAACCTCCAAGGAAGGAGACTCCACCACCCTCCGAGGGAGTGTGTTCCACTGTCGAACAGCTCTTACTGTCAGGAAGTTCCTCCTAATGTTGAGGTGGAATCTTTTTTCCTGCAGTTTGCATCCATTGTTCCGAGTCCTGTTCTCTGGAGCAGCAGAAAACAAGCTTGCTCCCTCCTCAATGTGACATCCCTTCAAGTATTTAAACAGGGCTATCATATCACCTCTTAACCTTCTCTTCTCCAGGCTAAACATCCCCAGCTCCCTAAGGCGTTCCTCATAGGGCAAGGTTTCCAGACCCTTCACCATTTTAGTCGCCCTCCTTTGGACATGCTCCAGTTTCTCCACATCCTTTTTGAATTGTGGTGCCCAGAACTGGACACAGTATTCCAGGTGGGGCCTGACCAAAGCAGAATAGAGTGGCACTATTACTTCCCTTGATCTAGATACTATACTTCTATTGATGCAACCTAAAATTGCATTGGCCTTTTTAGCTGCTGCATCACACTGTTGACTCATGTTCAACTTGTGGTCTACTTGGACACCTAGATCCCTTTCACATGTTGTCTCATTCAGCCAGGTGTCCCCCATCCTATATCTGTGCATTTCATTTTTCCGCCCTATGTGTAGGACCTTACATTTCTCTGTGTTAAATTTCATTTTGTTAGAGTTGGCCCAGCTTTCTAGTCTATTCAGGTCATTTTGAATTTTGATCCTGTCCTTTGGGGTATTAGCTACTCCTCCCAATTTGGTGTCATCTGCAAATTTGATAACTAGGCTCTCAATACTGTCATCCAAGTCATTAATAAAGATGTTGAATAACACTGGGCCCAGGACAGAACCCTGTGGGACCCCACTGGTCACTTCTGTCCAGGATGAAAAGGAACCATTGTTGAGCACCCTTTGGGTTCGGTCAGTCAACCAGTTACAAATCCATGTAACGGTTACCTTGTCTAGTCCACATTTTACAAGCTTGTTTGCAAGGATGTCATGGGGAACCTTGTCAAATGCCAAAGCTATATCCACAGCATTCCCTTCATCTACCAAGCTAGTAATTTTATCAAAAAAAGAGATCAGATTTGTCTGGCATGACTTGTTTCTCTGAAACCCATGTTGGCTTTTTGTGATTATGGAATTATCTTCCAGATATTCACAGACTCTCTGCTTAATGATCTTCTCCAGAATCTTTCCTGGTATTGATGTCAGACTAACCGGACGATAATTGTTGGGATCCTCTTTTTTCCCCTTTTTGAAGATTGGGACAACATTTGCCCTCCTCCAGTCTGCAGGGACTTCTCCTGTTCTCCAGGAGTTCGCAAAGATGATTGCCATTGGTTCCGATATTACATTTGCCAGTTCTTTCAATACTCTAGGATGTAGTTCATCTGGTCCTGGAGACTTATATTCATTTAGATTAACCAGGTATTCCTGTACTGTCTCTTTACTTATTCTGTGCTGAAATTCCCCTATTCTGTCCTCTGCCCCATCATCCTTAGATTGGGCACCCTTTGCCTTTCCTGAGAAGACTGAAGCAAAGAAGGTGTTGAGCAATTCTGCCTTTTCTCTGTCTCCTGTGAGCATTTTGCCATCTTCTCCACGCAGTGGCCCAACTGTTTCCTTCTTCTTCCTTTTGCTGCGGACATATCCAAAAAAGCCCTTTTTATTGTTCTTAACCTCTCTAGCAAGCCTGAGTTCATTTTGCACTTTAGCTTTTCTGACTTTATCCCTACATGTACTGGCTATTTGTTTGAATTCCTCTTTGGTGATTTCCCCATTTTTCCATTTTTTATACATGTTCCGTTTAAAACTTAGCTCAGTTGTAAGTTCCTTAGTCATCCATACCGGTTTCTTGAGAAATCTCCCATTTTTCTTCCTCATTGGAACTGTCTGAAATTGTCCCTTTAGTATCTCCCTTTTGAGGAACTCCCATCCATCTTGAACTCCCTTCTCTTTTAGTATTCTTGACCATGGGATCACCCCCAGTATTTCTCTAAGTTTATTGAAATCAGCTTTCCTAAAGTCTAGAATGCGTGTCTGACTATGCCTAGCTTCACCTTTCCACTGTATAAAAAACTCCAGGAGAACATGGTCACTTCCCCCTAAGGATCCCACCACTTGCACCCCATCAACTAGGTCTTCCCTGTTGGTTAAGATCAGATCCAAAATAGTTGATCCCCTTGTTGCCTCTTCCACCTTTTGGACAATGAAATTGTCTTCCAGGCAAGTAAGGAATTTTCTAGATCTTGAGGATAGCGCTGAGTTTGACTTCCAGCAAATATCCGGGTAGTTGAAGTCCCCCATCACTACTACATCTCTCCTTCCTGATTGTGTGGTCATCTGTTCTAGAAAGGCATCATCCATTTCCTCTGTCTGACTTGGGGGTCTGTAGTAGACTCCCACAGTAACATCCCTGTTGTTTCCCTCTCCTTTAATTTTTATCCAGATGCTCTCCACCTGGCTTCCAGTATTGATTTCCTGGATCTCTTCACTGGTGTAAATATCCTTGACATATAATGCTATTCCTCCTCCTTTCTTGTTTGTCCTGTTTCTCTTAAAAAGGTTATACCCCTCTATTTCTATATTCCAATCGTGAGACTCATCCCACCAGGTTTCAGTGATGCCTATTATATCATATTTCCCTTGTTGTGCTAGGAGTGCAAGTTCATCTTGCTTATTTAAATCTTCTATCCATTTTTTTGGGGGGGGGGGGAATGGACAGAAGATTCGATTCATTGGTTTTGCAACTACTTGCCTCACTGATTGCAAGTAGTTGCAAAATCAATGAAACAAATCTTCTATCATTTTTTTTTTAAAAACCATGCATCCATTGGTCACACCACAAACACAAAGGCAGCACGGGGGTGTGTGTGTGTGGGATGGTGATCTACCAAAAATTGGGGGAGGATGGTAAACACCTCTCTGTAATTAGTCCCTCCCCTCCAGAATGATGCATTTCTGTTCCATCGTTTCCACTTGTTGAACATGCTTCGGAATCGATTTTTGTTTCAAAAGAACCAACAAAAAAGTAGTGTCAGGAAAGAGCAGAGTTTTTTTGCATTTGCCTTGCTTCATCATAATTGTAATCAATCACATTAGGATCAGAATTGGTTTCAAATGGAAACGATGGTCACATAACGCAATCAGCAATTCACTTTAAATCATAGCGAGAATGCAGCCACAGCATGGATAGAAGTGTTTCTCAGTCCTTGCCCAGGGAACAGAAGGAGAGATGTGTCTGGGGGAACATCCTTGACTGGGTGTGTTTTCAGATTTGGGCGAGTGTGTCTGTTTCTGACTGTGTGCCCTCCCTGAGTACATGTTCTGAGAGAGTGGGGATTCTGTGAGTTACTGAGTGTGGAGCAAACTGCCTAGCTCTATATAACTTCTACCAGAGACTTTCAAGCTCAGTCCCTGCACAAGGAGTGGAAGGAGTGCTGTGTCTGGGAGAACATTAAGTGTGTTTTCAGTCTTAGGTGAGGGGGGGGGGGGGTTGTTTCTGACCATGTGCTCACATGGTCTGAGGGGGTGGGGTTTCTCTGACTGGGGTGCACAAAGTTTCACTAATAGTCAAGAAAGACAATTGGAGTGTGACAACATAGGCAAAGCAGACAGGGGAGTTATGTGATTGTTTAGCAAAGAAATTTGAGGGAGAGCAACAGAGTTCTTTTCCTTTCCTCTTTTCAATTGACTGATCAAATTATTCAGGATGGATATTGATGGAATTTTTGCAGACACCTCCAACAGCTGTGCCATGTTTGGCAGCACGTACAGATTGGTGGCCCTGTTGGAAGGCAAGTTCTGGCAGCTGGAGTCCCATGTTTCTAATTTTCGGATTATTAGGGACCATGAGTTTTTCTTGGATGGGGCTGTTGGGATCATCCTGAACAGTGAACACATGGAAAACATCACTGAGGAGGAAGTTCGTTCCCAAACAGATGCCTGGAGGAATCTTACACACAGAAGTAGAAGGCCCAGGAACATAACAGAGAGATTGGAGCTACAGAATCGATTTCAAACAAACAAACAGCTTCATTTATATACCGCTTCATACCGCCTAAGCAGTGTCTAAGCGGTTTACAACTGTAAGCTACTTGCCCCCAACAATCTGGGTACTCATTTTAGCGACCTTGGAAGGATGCAAGCCTGAGTCGAGCTTGAGCCCTTTTGCTGGTCTTGAACTCGCATCCTTATGGTTTTGATGAGTGGCTGCAGTACCGGCATTTAACCACTGCGCCACCAGGGCTCTCTCTTTTATTAATGAGGAAACAGAACAGCTGCAAGAGCTACAGTTTCAGCCTGTGGAGCATATCCAGATGACTTAAGAAGAATCTGCACACTGAGTATATCCCCTGTCTTAAGAGGAGATGTGTTGTGGTGGTTGAGGACTCCTTGCTCAGAGGAACAGAAGCAACAATCTGCAAGCCTGACAAGATGAATTGTGAGCTGTGCTGTGTCCTAGGAGCCAAATTTTGTGATGTAACAGAGAGGTTGACAAGAATATGCAAGCCTACTGACTGTTACCCCCTTCTTTTGGTTCATGTGGGAACCAATGATTCTCTGAGGCAGAGCTTAAAGAACATCACAGAGGATTATGAGGATATGGCTAGGAAGCTGACGAACCTTGATGCACAGGTTTTAATTTCATCTCTCCTCTCTGTTGAAGGACATGGACCAAGAAGGAAGAGAAGAATAGCAGAGAAGAACAACTGGATCTGCAAATGGTGCTGCTAAGAACAATTTGGCTTCTTGGATCACAGTCTGCTTTTCACAAAGATGGTCTTTTGGCTAGGGGTGCCCCTCACAGCTGTTGGCAAGAATGTTTTTGCTAAAAGGCTCACAAATCTGATCAGGAGAGATTTAAACCGAGTTCTGGTGGGGAGGGAGACACTATATTGGAGGGCAAAAATTCAGCAATTACTGGGGAGAAAAGAGAAGGAGCTAGAGAAGGAGCAGGGCAAGTATTACAGTACTAGAGAATGGGGGTGGGGACACATACACATGGGCTTAAATGTGTTTACTCTAATGCACAGAGAATAGGAAATAAACAAGATGAACTGGAACTCTTAATACAGCATAATAAATATGATATAATAGGTATCACTGAAACTTGGTGGGATGAGTCTCATGACTGGAATGCATTAATTGCAGGGTGGGTATAAACTATTTCAGAGAAATAGACCTAGCAAGCAAGGAGGGGGAGTACTTTCATATGTTAAGGATATATTTTGTACTTGTGAAGAGATCCACGACTTAAATCCAGGAAGTTGGGTAAGAATTAAGGGGGGGGGAAGGATATTGTGGGGGTCTACTACAGATTCCCAAGCCAGACTGATGATATGGCCCCCTCAAGGAACAGCTAGGGAGATGGCGGCTGCATACTGGATGCTGGATGGAGACTTTAAAAATGAAATGCACAGATATAGGATGGGAGACACCTAGTTAGACAACAGTTCATGTGAAAGGGATCTAGGAGTTGTGTGATGTGGCAGCTAAACAGGCCAATGCAATTTTATGCTGCATCAATAAGAGGATAGTGTCTAGTTCAAGAGAAGTAATAATGCCACTCTATTCTGCTTTGGCCAGGCCTCACCTGGAATATTGTATCCAGTTCTGGGCACCACAATTCAAAAAAGATGTTGAGAAACTGGAGCATGTCCAAAGGAGGGCGACTAAAATGGTGAACGATCTGGAAACCATGCCCTTTGAGGAACGCCTTAGGGAGCTGAGTATGTTTAGTCTGGAGATAGAAGGTTTTTTTTTTTTAAATATTTCTTTATTGTGTTAAAAAGAGACATGCAAAATACGAATTACAAACTACAATCCACACATTTAAATAACATTAAGAAGAAGTCTGATCAACATGAAGATGAGTAAAAAGACAACATGATAGATATTAGAAAATACATAGAGTACAGGCATTAGAGTAAAAGCTTTTGTTACTGTGTGGATGTTAAGTAAATGATACTTTAATATCTTGGTGTATACACAGTGTAGCATCGTAGTACATATTGATAGAGAAACCTAAGGGAATATAGAGCACTGAATAAGCCAGGGACGTAATACGCAAGATTATCAGTTTCAGTTTAGCAATTATATGTTTCATTAAGAATTGCAATTGCAGAGGTGAAAAGTAACTCTACTTGGGCTTTTCTCTCTCCCCCCCCCCCCCCCCCCCGTTACTATTAGGAGAACGTCTAAGTAAATGAACATTCAAGTAATGGAAATAGCAACCGCTTTGGATTTTGGAAGCCACTTTTAAAGTGTATGGATATGTCTGTTCATGTTTTATATATATGTTGAGAAGATAAGGTTAAGAGGGGATATGATAGCCCTGTTTAAATATTTGAAGGGATGTCATATTGAGGAGGGAGCAAGCTTGTTTTCTGCTGCTGCAGAGAACAGAACTAGGGACAATGGATGCAAGCTACAGGAAAAGAGATTGCGCCTCAACATTAGGAGGAACTTCCTAACAGTAAGGGCTGTTTGACAGTGGAACACACTCCCTTGGAATCCTTAAAAGTCTTTAAACAAAGGCTAGATGGCCATCTGTTGGGAATGCTTTGATTGTGATTTCCTGCATGGCAAGGGGGTTGGACTGGATGGCCCTTGTGGTCTCTTCCAACTCTATGATTGTATGATTCTATGAATAGTATCGTGTTTGGGTGCTGTTCCTTATTTAGTTATTCCAAACCATTTTGTTTATCTACAGATCTGTAATCTGAGGAAGATTTTAATTTTAATAAAAATAAATTTAAAAAGAAATAACCTCTATTAAGTTGAATTGCAATACAAATCATTATATAAGGCAAGTTTATGTGTGTGGGCTCAGGACTGAAGACTGTTTGAAAATAGCAGCCAAAAATGTGCTGCTGGAATGTTGAGAAACTCTGCTGAAAATCCTGGACTGATAAGAAGCTTTGCAATTTGGAAATCTGCACATGGATGTTTTGAGCACAAACAAGCATATTTCTATCAAGAGGGAAGAAAAGTATTGGCAAAAAAAATTATATCCTTACTACTCAGCATACTGTCCAAGTGCTAACTGTTGATAGGCAAATATAGGGAACTGCCTTCCCTTCTTCTGGTTCTTGATCTTTCAATTAGACTGCACAGTTCTTCAAGTGGAGGGTATATTCAAATAGAGGACTGTCTTCTGTCAAACAGGACATCTATCTAGACCATGAGTTCCATGTTAGGCCTGGGTCTCCTGACCCCTGATCTTTCATGTATCTAAGCTTGCCTCTTCCTTGGTAGGCTCTGGACCAGTACAGGTAGGAGGCCATCAGCTCATCCACATTTTAAGAATAATGAACAGAAAAACAACCATCTGTCACAAAAAAGTTTGGGCACAATTGTTCTTTCTTTGAGGCTGAGGCTGGACCAGATGTTGTTTTAATGACCCTTCTCACTGTAATATTTTTATGATTTTACAGTTGGCCCTCTGCGAATGAGGCTTTCCAGGAACAATCGCAGGATTTGTGTCATTTGCACACAGTTAATTGCCTCCATCCTTCACACAACATATAACCCAAAGCAGAAGATGTTGAAATTCATTTTGCGTGAAGGAGGCTGCTTGAAGTCCATGGCATGATGCTAGAAATGAAGCACAACTCTCACAGCTTGAGCTCATTACATGGAGCGCTGGCAAAAGCAAGACGGTCACAGAGCGTTCGTTTCGAGTACATGGTCATCCCTTCAGGAGCCTGGCTTTTATCCAGGCAAAGTCAAGGGTGTGCTGAAACAGTAGTATCCACTGTTTCTGAACATGAAAAAACAAGCAGGAAATTACAATAAAATGGGTCTGAATCACACATAAAATACACCTTACTCATCTCCTTCTCCTCCCTCTACTGATTGTGTGTGAGGGCCTACTTGCTCAGGATCATGAATTTTCAGTATGGATTTTTAGAAAACAACAACTTAGAACTATTTCCTGATTCAGTTCACACCACCCTCTCCTCATACACATGCACACACACATGCACACTGAAGATTTGATGCTTGGTGGAAACAGCTGAAACCATTTTATAAACAGACGTCACTCAAAGGTAAACAACAGACCTTGAGTAGGTTCCAGCAGCCTCAGCATGGACTGTGCATATTTGGACAAAGATGCCTTCATGATTTTATGACTGAGAGCTAGATAATTTTGGACCTGCCTTAAGAAGCTGTTCATCGTTGATTTATACCAGAATGCCAACTTCTTTACATAACATCATTTTTTAGTAAGAGTAATTGGAGAATGGGAACTAACATGATGTTGTGTTTTGAGTGTTGGACAATGACTCTGGAGATCAGGATTCAAATCCTTTCTCAACCTACTAGGTGACCTTGAGTGAGTCACATTCTCTAAGCTGCAGGAAAAGACAATGGTGGCAAACCTTTTTTTGAATAAATCTTGTCAAGAAAACACCATGATAGGGGCACCTTAGAATCACCATAAGTCTGAAACAGTTTGAAGGCACACAACAACAATTGGAGAATAATTTATTCTAAATGCTATTTAACATCTACATGAAACCTCTGGGAGAGATCATCCGGAGGCATGGGGCGCGGTGTTATCAGTACGCTGATGACACCCAAATAATTTTCTCTATGTCTCCGACTGATGCAGTGACCAGGGATGGCGTCGCTCCTCTCGTGGCCTGTCTGGAATCGGTAATGGACTGGATGAGGGAAAACAGACTCAGCCTGAATCCAGAGAAAACGGAAGTACTCGTGATAGGTTCCCCCGGCCCAGGTCTGGAGGTGGTTCCACCTGTCCTGAACGGGGTCACGCTCCCTGTGAAGGACACTGTACGCAGTCTGGGGGTGCTCCTTGACTCGTCGCTCCATCTGACTCCTCAGGTGGACGCGACGGTCAGGAGCACCTGCTTTCAGCTTCGGCTGATACGCCAGCTGCGTCCCTACCTGGACCGGAGGGACCTTGAAACAGTAGTACATGCTCTGGTAACCTCTCGGTTGGACTTCTGCAATGCGCTCTACATGGGGCAGCCTTTGTATCACACTCGGAAGCTACAATTGGTCCAGAATATGGCAGCTCGGGTGGTCACTGGTGCTCCCAGGGCCGCCCACATAACACCAATATTGAAAGATCTTCACTGGCTGCCTATTCGCTTCCGGGCCCAGTACAACGTGCTGGTTATCACCTATAAAGCCCTAAATGGCTTGGGCCCAGAGCACCTGAAGGACCGTCTCTCCTCATATAGTCCGCCCCGCACACTTAGATCAACTGGGCAATCACTGCTCAATGTTCCAGAGGCCAGATTGACATCTACTAGGAAGAGGGCGTACTCTTCTGTTGCCCCGAACCTCTGGAACGCATTACCTACGGAGCTTCGTCTGGCTGCCTCCTTAACTCAATTTAAGAAGGGGTTGAAAACACATCTGTTTGACTCAGCTTACCCCTGATTCCCCTGATGCCATCTTCCCACCTTAGGATTGGGTTCGAACCTCTCTATCCTGGGATGACACTGTGATATTGTTATTATGTTATTGTTATTCTGTTTTAATTATTGTTTTAACTTTTGTATATGTATAATTTTTGTATGTTCACCGCCCTGATCGCAGGAAGGGCGGTATACAAATAAACTTTTATTATTATTATTATTATTAAATGAAAATGACATGATATATCACTGATGTTTGGATTCCGTTAATGTTGGATATTGCCCTGCTTTTCATCCCTTATTCAGCAGTCTTCTTTAAAAAAATGAATGCTTCCAAACTGACATCTTTTGGTTGGTAGAGCCTTCATCACAATCACATAATTATCAAATGACACTGTGACACACCAGTTGGACTACTGTATCCCATTTTGCCTTTTTGACTCATGTGATGTTCTCTGTTATTATAATATCCTGTATCATACCCTTTACCTAGGACCTTATCAGACAGGAGGAATTTCTCTTTATTGTGAATGGAGCCAATTTGAATTCACATGAATTCGCTAGTTTAGCGAATTCACATGAATTCCTATTGCGTTCGGAATACGTTCCGAATGACTTCCCATTACCCAAAAATGACCCCCCATTTCCCGAAATTGCGTGAGATGCTTTAATTCGCAATAACGTAAAACCCATGATTCTGTTCGGAATGACTTCCCTTTTGCCCGAAATTGCATGAGATACTTTAATTCGCAATAACGTGAAACCCCATGATTGCATTCTCATTGCCATTGGATTATACTTCCAATTTCCGACATCTGAGAATAAGGTCCCTAGTGTCTTCCTCACTTCCGCACTTCCTCACTGCACTGCATGCAGAAGATGGCAAAATGCTAACAGGGGACAGAGAAAAGGCAGAATTACTCAATACCTTCTTTGCTTCAGTCTTCTCAGAAAAGGCAAAGGGTGCTCAACCTAAGGATAATGGGCAAAGAACTGGCAAATGTAATATCAGAGCCATTAGCAATAATTTTTGAGAACTCCTGGAGAACAGGAGAAGTCACAGCAGACTGGAGGAGGGCAAATGTTGTCCCCATCTTCAAAAAGGGAAAAAAAGAAGATCCCAACAATTATTGTCCAGTTAGTCTGACATCAATTCCAGGAAAGATTCTAGAGCAGATCATTAAGCAGAGAGTCTGTGAACATTTAGCAGGGAATGCCATAATCACAAAAAGCCAACACGGGTTTCAGAGAAACAAGTCTTGCCAGACAAATCTGATCTCTTTTTTTGATAAAATTACCAGTTTGGTAGATGAAGGGAATGCTGTGGATATAGTATATCTTGATTTCAGTAAGGCCTTTGACAAGGTTCCCCATGACATTCTTGCAAGCAAGCTTGTAAAATGTGGGCTAGACAAGGTAACTGTTACATGGATTTGTAATTGGTTGACTGGCCGAACTCAAAGGGTGCTCAACAATGGCTCCTTTTCAACCTGGAGAGAAGTGACCAGTGGGGACCCACAGGGTTCTGTACTTGGCCCAGTGCTATTCAATATCTTTATTAATGACTTGGATGACAGAATTGGGGGCATACTTATCAAATTTGCAGATGACACCAAATTAGGAGGAGTAGCCAATACTCCAGAAGATAGGATTGAAATTCAGAATGACCTGAATAGACTAGAAAGCTGGGCCAACTCTAACAAAATGAAATTCAATGCGGAGAAATGTAAGGTACTGCACTTAGGACATAAAAAATGAAATGCACAGATATAGGATGGGGGACATCTGGCTGAATGAAACTACGTGTGAAAAGGATCTAGGAGTCCAAGTAGACCATAAGTTGAACATGAGTCAACAGTGCGATGCGGCAGCTAAAAAGGCCAATGCTATTTTAGGCTGCATCAATAGAAGTGTAGTGTCTAGATCAAGGGAAGTAATAGTGCCGCTCTATTCTGCTTTGGTCAGCCCCCACCTGGAATACTGTGTCCAGTTCTGGGCACCACAATTCAAAAAGGATGTGGAGAAACTGGAGCGGGTCCAAAGGAGGGCAACTAAGATGGTGAAGGGTCTGGAAACCATGCCCTATGAGGAACGACTTAAAGAGCTGGGGATGTTTAGCCTGGAGAAGAGAAGGTTAAGAGGTGATATGATAGCCCTGTTCAAATATTTGAAGGGATGTCATATTGAAGAGGGAGCAAGCTTGTTTTCTGCTGCTGCAGAGACTAGAACGCGGAACAATGGATGCAAGCTGCAGGAAAAGAGATTCCACCTCAACATTAGGAGGAACTTCCTGACAGTAAGGGCTGTTCGACAGTGGAACACACTCCCTCGGAGTGTAGTGGAGTCTCCATCCTTGGAGGTCTTTAAGCAGAGGCTGGATGGCCATCTGTCGGGGATGCTATGATTGGGAGTTCCTGCATGGCAGGGGGTTGGACTGGATGGCCCTTGTGGTCTCTTCCAACTCTATGATTCTATGATTCTATGATTCTATGATTCTATCCCTGAATTCTGATTGTGGCTTCTTCCATCTCCAAAATGCTAAGATCTTTTTTGCTTTTGCAAAATACACCTCTTTATAAGTAATTATGGCGATTTACCCATGGAATTGGTACATTTCAGTAAAATAACAGCACAATCCTTTGTACGAGTGGATGATTAAAAGGTCTTGGCCTGACCAAGAAGGGAATGACCTACAGCCATGAAATTTACATGCTGTTCCACATATTTGCCCCAAACTTCAATGCACCTGGCACATTATTTCACAAGTTTCTTTAGTCCTTCCAATAAAATAAAATAAAATAAAATATCCCCTCTGAAGTCTAGTCAATGAAATGCTGTTCAGCTGTTGCTATCACCTCTGAATAATTTCAGTTTTTCCTTCCATTCAAACTCAAAGGTTTGTAAACAGGAAATAGACAGATGAAGCAAGAAGCATCACTCAAACCCCAAGCTCTTGAAAGCTTCCATCATCTTGCCAGCCCTGTGAGCAGGTGCATTGTTCTGAAAATAGAGAACACCTTTTTGCAGCTTCCCCTGCCATTTATTCTTCAGTGCCTCCTCCTTTAATCAGCTAGGCAAGTTAGAGTAGCATTCTGCAATAACTCTTTGGCCCTTCTAAAGGTAGTCAGTCATAAAAATACCTTCCTTATCCCGAAAAACTTTGGTCATGACCTTTCTTGCTGACCTTTGTGACTTGAATTTCTTCATCCTTGGAGACCCCATGGCAAGGACTGTTGTTTGGTCTCCAGATCCTAGTGATGTAAACATGTTTCATCAACAGTGATGAGTCATTCAAAAAATTATCACTAGTTTGCTCAGAATTCTGCAAAATCAACTTGGAGGTATTTCGTTTCTGGCTAGCATTCAAACATTTCAGCTCCCAATTGGGTGACAGCTTCTGCATACTCAACTGTTTATGAGTGCTACAAATGTGTTCCTTGGATACCTCTAGTGTCTCAGCAATTATTTTTGCTGAGCTTCACTGACTTGCCAAAATCAGGTTAGGAAGAGGCTCAACGATTTCAGGAGTTGACACTCCTGAAGACTTCCCAGGCACTGCTGCATCTCTGGTTTCAAATTCCCATGATGAAAGTTGTCACAACAGCTTTCCATAGTTGAGTGTGACAGGCACTTGTCACTCAATGTTTGTGTCATACACACATGGATTTCTTTTGCTCTTCTGTGGGAAAAAGAACTTCATGATAGTCCAGAGTTCAGCACTTGAACATTCCACACTTTTCATCGATCATTTTGCCATCAATGATCTGAAAAAAATTCAGAAATTATAGCTACAAACCTCCAAATTGGCAGTTTGCAATACAAAGTAACACTCTTTTAAGCTACAATGACAAAATTACATACAGATTTTGAGAAGTGGGTCAGGCTGAGAACTTTTCAGCAGCCCCTTATATATTCATTTGGGATTAAATCCTGCTGTGTTCATAGGTTGGAAGCCTTAAGCTAGAAGTAAGCTGAACATATGTCAGTTCAGTTCATCTTTTTGAAGATCTTTAATTAAAAATCTTATTATTCAAATCTAGGAATAGGCAATACCATCTAGCCTATGGAGGAGTGGGGATGGGGAAAACTCCTCAGCTACTTTAATTTGTGATCAATGAACTAATCAGACATAATCATGCTGATTAATGATTTTTCTCTGAATTGGTAGTATCTGAGCAAGTCTCCAAAGGGACATTATGGAAATATTTATTATTATGCATTATACAAAGTTGTGCCTAATTATAGAAGACCTGCAGATAAAACAGATGATCCAGTTTCAAAGCTAAAGCCAAACTAGTTGTCATCTAGGATAAGGGAAGTCAATCATGAACATCTTACATCCACTTCTAAAAATTAGGCCACTTACAAGTAGGCTTTAAAAAAAAAAGTCCAGCATCTATTTATCATCCCTTGCTGTCCATGTTGTAGCCAAAATGTCGAATTGGCAGCTTTTTGTGTTCTTTTTGTGGACTCAATTTCACCATTAATTTGAATCAAATGACATGCTGTATATGAGGGAACCACTCATATTAGTTCCAAGAGTTACAAGCTGGTTTTGATTTGATTATAGAGTCCAAATGAAAGTTTTGAAGTAGGCAAGAAAAAGATATCTGTGGTATGCCAGAAAACAAGACAAAAAAGTACAAGGTAACTCTCGGTGATTCATTCCTAACACCATACGAGTGTTAATATTTAATTTTTAAAAAATAATTGGCATGAAATAATTTTGTGATTTAAAATACAGTGTGTTCCTAAACTGAGACAAATACCTTCAATACAATCTGAAGTAGTTTTAGACATTTTAGCTTTCTACACTGCAGCTATTTGGCACTGTGCTTTTCACCCAATTTGTAGTTACTCCATATCTATCTGTATTCAAGTTTTGAGGTTCACTCATAGGATGCAGATACTTTAAGAATGTAAGCCCTCCTGGATCAAACAAAAATCCGTCTCATCCCATATTCTGGCTCCCACAGTGGTCAATTTTTTTGTCCCCCAAACACAAGCCTGACATAAGAGCAAGCTCTCTTGGTTTTATTCCCAGGTGCTGGTACTGAGAAACACACTGTCTCTTAATACAGTGGTTGCATGTAACTCTTACGAGAAGTAGCAACAGAGGGTCTTTTCTCTTATGACAAACTGAAGTGTTCTAACCTGAAGTCCTGCTGAGGATGATTGAGAATGTTGGGAATTGTCATCCATCTGACACCAGGAAGGGGAAAAAGGAGGCAAATGGGGTCACTGATCTCTATAAGAATTCTGCTTGCAATTAATTTTTTCCTTCAGCCCACAATTTTCCAGCATTGCTATAACTTAAAATTTTACATGAACATTTATAAATACAGTTCAGATGTATACAGGTATAAAGACAGGCACAATTACCAAGGGAATGCAAACACAATCAATATAGGAGTTCAGGGTGTTGATGATTTTTAATGTTTCATTCCCTGGATATTTGGGAACTGGATATTTGGGAACATTTGCAGGGACAGATTTCTTATTGGGAGGTAATGCCCTCATTCCCCCCCCCCCAATTTTCCCCTCCAATCCCACGAAGGCAATAGCTATTTGAATTTGCCTTTTTAGAGTTGTCTAAGCTAATGGCCATTACTGTCTGTAGTGACACAGAATTCTATGAATTAAAAACTGTCTTACCAATGTTTTTTTTATTTAGTTACCAAGATTTTCTGCATTGTTTTTTTAAAAAACTAATTTTAAAAAACTGTCCTAAATTTTCTGCCTGTTGATTTTACTGGACAAACCTGAATTCTGGTGTTACCTATGAGAGATGAAGAAAAAGCTTTTCCATATCTGCTTTCACCACACCATGAATAATCTTACACATCTCTTTCATATCTGTCCTTAATATGAATTGTAATTTTTCCTCATAGGTCTCTTGATCATGTATGTTGGTCCTTTCTTTACCTTTTCCAGTTCTATGGTATCCTTGAAGTGCAATGACCAGAACAAAATGTGAGCATTTGGGAAGACAAAACCAATCTTTGATCCCAATCCCCCAGTCCTGATGATTTCTAGAAGAGAATTCACCTTTTTCACACATGCACCAAGTTTTCACTGAACCATCCATACCAACTCCAAGATTTATTTCTTGGTTAATCCCTGCCCATGTAGGCGCTGGTACTAAGAAGATGGAGGGGGAAAAGATGACTTACCTGTAGGGTGTTCTGATATGCAGGGAGAACCCTCTGACTGCACAACCAGCTCCCACAATAGGCTGAATTTATCACAGGCACACCACACTCCCCCTTTCCTGCTGCAAGGAAAACCTTCCAATATGGAACATTTGAGGATACAAGCTGCCTGGCACCATTATTTTTTAATGTTCTACCACAAACACATGTGCACACATGCATGGACCCACAGCTAGCAGCTGTAAATCTCCACCCTCATCCCCCTCATCTTCCAGGCCATTCAACAGTCCATGTAACTGGCCATGTGATCACAAGCAATCAACCACCTGCACAACGCACTGGAGCACCAAATGACACATTAACACAGCATAACTATAGAGGTCCACCATACATGGGTCCTTCCCCCCTTCCCCCATGGCCCCCTGTTGGACTGGCCAGTTTGTTATTGTTTGTCTTAAATCCATTGTATTGTTATATTCATAAATCTTAAATGCCATATTTGTTGTCATTTTATTTCATGAGGTGTGTGATAGGTCAATGGTGCAGCTGACTACTCATGCACATGTGCAATGGATTCACAGACAAAAAATAAATAAAAAATAAACAAAACACCTATGCGCAAGAATGACTCCAGCCCATCTCTGCACTGGTGCACAGTCCACATGTTAGTGCAATAGTTTGCACTTTCCAACTTGATTCAGAATAAACTGGGGGTTATTTTGCTCTCGTGTGTAGCCCCAGAGCATGGCTTTGTTCCAGTTTCCTCTTCTTTTGGTCATGTGCATTGTTTGAACAAAATGGGGCAAAATGGCTTCTTTTCACTCATATGGCCAAACACCCCCCTCCCCAATTATTGTATATATGAAGCTAGGCCGCTCTGCCCAATGTGCATCACTTTACACTTTACACTTAACACTTTGGTGCCAGTCCGGAGGATTTTACATTTTCAAATCCAATGTATTTCCATGACTTTGCTCTACAATCCCCTAAGGAAATTCAGCTGTGATGACTTTCAGAAAGATCTCAGGATGATAATTCACATGTTTCTTTGGCATCCACCCATGACTGCTTTTCTTTTTGGTATTTGTTTTACAAACATCTATTTCTTTCCTTTTCAAAAAATGAACTCTGAAAGAATGCCAGTGTCTCTGTTGCATTAGTTGTAATTAGGGTTGCCAGAGTGAAAACTGGGAAGGGCTACTGTACCTTTAATGGCTGTGTAGAAGTACATGAGCCTTCTCCATCTTTCAACCTGGAAGCACTAAGTTTTCCCCTTTATATTTCTTAGAGTACTGTGTTAAATTGCTAAGGAAGTTTTGTCAAAAATGAGTCAAACTGAAACATCCATAATTCTTCAGAGATTTGGGGAATTTGGGAAAATTCAAAATGGGTGTTGTGATACATAGAGTAATGGCTGCTTCATTTGCCATTGAATGAGGCTGTCATTATAGTGGTCATCTGTTGAATATCTACAGAAACACATTTTTACAGAGTCAATAGATTATTTGAGAACTGCAGTATTACATTTTACCTTAGAGAATAATTTGCAGTTCATAAGCTGTTGGGAAAATAGCTGGTCTTGGCCCTAAAATGGCCCAGAGAGGGCTGAAAGCTCAGTGCTTGAGCTACCCATATTCTCTTCCATGCCACACTATTTTTAGCGCTACTAAAAACAAAAAACAAAAAACCAACTATTTAAAAGGGGTTGCTGCTGCTGTTATAACTATTGTAAAAATATTGTAGGAAAATCTTAAAAATAATGTATTCAAAAGCAAAAGTTTTATGTTATGAGATGAGTGTGTAGTAGGAGAGGTCAGAAGTTAGCATCACAATTCAGTGTGTGTCTAATACAAAGTAGGTCCCATTAATTTAAATCCACACCCTCCAACTGTTTCAGTTTGGCAGAGACAGTTCTGACTAATACTATGTTGCCCCACTTTTTTAGTTGCTTTAAAAATGCCCCAATTTCTTTCCCCTCCCACCACTTTTTCCATTTGTCTTAAGTTTGAATTGTTGCAAACTGAGTTAAAGTTACAAAGTGGTTTGCACTAATCTTCTGCTATCCGTCCCATTTTACTCCCTCTGTTATAGTGTGAAATCACATAAAAAGAGGCTTTTGGTGTTTGTGAAGAGTAGGAATGTGACAATCAGTCATTGCAATTTGGTAGACACGGACTTTTGTTTTCTCACCACCTTCAAATTTTTATTGATGAGCCAAGAAATTTGTCACCTTCTTCGTCTAGGTATGAGAATCTTCAGATGGTTCATTTGCAAATGAAGTGATGAGACAAGAACGCCCACTTCAAATTCATTGAGGGCACAATCCACACACTCTTCTTTGTTGTTGTTGTGTGCTTTCAAGTCATTTCTGACTTGCCCTAAGGCAAACCTAAGGCAGGGCTTTCATGGCAAGATTTGTTCAGAGGGGGTTTGCTTTTGCCTTCCACTGAGACTGTGACTTGGCCAAGGTCACCCAGTGGATTTCTGATCCAGTAGTCTAGGTTGCCTGATCCTTTTTAGGACCATCCTAGATCATAAGCTCCAGGAGTTGCAGAGATTGCAAAGTGTGTTTGTCTGTGCCTTCAAGTAGCACAGCTTTCATGATCCAGATGTTGCTGACTGCAGTTCCAAGGACTTCTCAGTATTGGCTACACCACCTAGGGGATGCTGGGACTTGTAGTACAACAATAGCTGGAGAACCAGATGTTATGATAAAGTAACACAGCAGCACAAAAGTAGGTTTAAAAAAATGAATAGCTGCATAATTGAATGGGACATTTGTTTTCTCTGTTGTGTTCAGAGAGGAATGCATGGGCTTGGAGTAAGCCCAATAATCATGTAAGGTTGGCCTTAAACTCTGATACTGACTGCCTTAAGCCACAATGTAAATATAAGTTGTATCAAGGATGGGAAGCTAGATCTTTCCACTAAAGTCCAACATGCTAAACACCACACTGGACTATATTTTCTATGTGTGTTACCTGCTCCATATAAGTTGGGCATTACAGAGAGAAGGGTGGTGGTGGAAGAGAGAATTAGAACTTGGAAAAGTTTTGGACAACAGCTCCTATAACCCCTCACCCAGCTGTGGGATCTCTAGTTCAGAAAAGCAATGTTTCCAAGCTCTGACAGATAAGGAACAATGCAACTGAATGGATATTTTTAGTCTCTTCAGGGAGCTACCTCTGAGGACCATAGTGTGTGTGTGTGTTTCTTGAGCTACACAGAGTGCTTCTTCAACAGATCATTTTGGTTGGAACACAACACATGAGGAGCCAAAATGGAAAATTGATCCCAGCTTGTCTTTACTATATTCTTAAAAACTATACCTTTCCCCTTCTTTGTGTAAAAATTTCTGTTTTAGAGTTGACAAATTTGAATTCAGTCATTTACAAAAACAACAACACAGAATTTCAACATCTCATTGTCAGTATGTACTGGTCTGTCTTTATTTATCATGATCTAAGATGGCCCTAAAAAGCACAGAAACCCAGTGGGAGACCTTAGGCAAGTCACACTTTCTCAGCCTCAAAGGAAGGCAAAGTCCCTCTGAACAAATCCTGCGAAGAAAACCTTATAATAGATTTGTGTTAAGATCATCTAAAGTCAGAAATGTCTTGAAGGTGTGCAATAACAAAAGTCAATTGCTGCTCCTGCTGTTTTATTGCTCAGCTTAGTACTAGGGAAATAAAGTCATCCAGGACATCGAATTTCATTTTTTAAATTTTTAAAATTTTTTAAATTTAATTTAATTTATTCCAAAACAACAGACATACATACACATACAAAAAAAATTCTAACACATATCTAAAATGTATAGCCCACACAATATACAACTTAAACCATTGCTTTCTCATCATTCTTCGTTCTTCTTTTTTCCATCTTCGTAACTCCCTTTCCCACTCCCTTCCCCTTCTTTTCCCATCTCTCTCTTCCACTTCCCTACAAACGTCTTCCTTTACCTTTCTAATCTATAAACCTCTTAGAACTTCAATTTCTTATCTCAACTACTCTTACTTCAGTTAGAGTCACATCTACTTACTCTTTTCTTCTACTACATACTTTGCCTCATTCCTACTAACCGTAAATGTACCTAGTAAAAATAATATATAAAAAGAGAAAAAGAAGAAGAAAAGAAAAGAAAAAAGACAATAGACTAACATCAGTTACTTAAACTTCCTTGCTTCCCAATTTCTATCCCAAACATATATTTTCCTTCTCCCTATTTTTACCCATTCCTTTTCTTTGATGTTGCACTTCTTTTCTATAGATTTTGTTAACAAATTAACAAATACCATTAGTAATCCACTTAAATCTGCTAATATATTCCTTACCAACAATTATTGCTATAACCTTTTTTCCCTTATCTGTTTTGTTTATAGTGATATTCTTTCTTCAAACCTAAGACTAAGGACATCAAATTTCAAATGGAAATTCCCACCCCATTCCCCCATCCCCCATGTGAGAGAAGAAACATTTTAATTTTCTCATACTTCACCCATGGGGAGAACAGTAAATATATTTCCCACCCTTCTCCAGGGACGAGAAGAGTTTTGACAGCTATTTCCATTTCTAGTGGAAAGAGATAAGTCATACGAAAAAATCAAGAGGGATGAGAAGAGGATACAATTTGTGATGATGAATCCTCTCTTTTCCCCACCTCACCCATCTCTGCTCACTTAAGAAAGAAATGTGAGGCAGCTACCATACACCTCAAAGTGAGTTGAGGGTGGAGACAATGGGGGAATGAAATTCACCAAAGTTATAAATGCTGTAGTAGGAGAAGGTTTTAAGTTACAGGATGATACCTTTTGGCCGAACATTAGAAGGAGCCAAGTGCCTACAGAAGTTGTGGGGTCTCCTTCTTAGGACATCTTCAGAAATAGGGTGGTCAGCTACTTGCTCTGGCTGGATTTTCTTCATTAGGCAGGGTATTGGACTCAGTGGCCCATGGGGCCTCATTCAGTTCTATGATTTATGGATTTGTATCCAGTCTGCTTTCTTGAAATATGCTGGGTTTCCCTCTCTCCTATCATCCTTCTTCTCTTTTCCTTCAATCAGATGCCATATCCGGTTTCATACAAAATTTCAGAAATTAATTTTCACCAATTTCCACTCAACTTTTTTTTTTAAATCAGGAGACATAGCCAAAGTGCTTTAGCAATATTATACTAGGACCATTTTGTTTTAGAGTTTAACTTTACTTGTTCTCTGGCTTGATCTCTGTTGAGATTTTTGTCCTGCAAACATTAGCTGTGTTTACTTGGTAGCCATCTTTACTGTGCTCAAGACAGCTGAAATACATAGCAAGAAACTTGAACTTTTCAGCAGATTACTTTATGTGGCTTTTAAACCATGATTAGATCAAAAAAAAAAAAAAAAAAAAAAAAGGCCTTAGAGATACTTGTTGCACACCACCCCCTCCGACCCATAGTTGTTGTGTCTCCCAATCACAATTAAGGCATCCCTTTTCATTGATGGGGGAAACCCATCAATGATTTCCCAAGAGCGCAACTTTTCAGGTGCGAAACATTGATCTCGGGCAGTTGATTATCGGCAGTCACATGGTATCAGTGTTCCCTCCTCTTCCTCACCCCTCCTGCTCACTATTCCCAAGAAGCCTGGTTACCTGGTTGTTGTTGTTACCTGGTTGTTGTTTTACAAAACAAATTAGCAGAGTCCTGGGACTGTGTGAAAAAAGCGTAAGTTAATAAAAATAAATAAATAAATAAATAAAATATAAAATAAATAAATAAATAAATATACAATTAAAAATAGAAGGCATGCTGGGTAGGGCATAGGACAGAGAGGCAGAGTTAAGGGGGAGTCGGGAAGAGAGAGCAATGGCAGCAGTCACCTGATTGTGAATATGGTGAGTACAAACAGGTGTAATTTCTTTTTAATTGACAAGCATAACTCTGGCAAGAATGGGGCTTGTGTAGTACAGCCCCTCGAATGTACTGGGTTAATTTAGACCAATCTGGTAATAGGAATAAAAGTCTTTGTTAATGCCAGGAGCTCTCAGATAATAAATTTGGATGATGAAAATATCACAAGGATCTCTAAAATAAAATAATTTTGTACAGGAACAAAACCCGTGAGTTCCAGAGGCTGTTTTTCCATCAGGAGGCTCACAGAGTTATGTAATTTTTGGTAAAGGTATGCACATTTTTGGAAATATCAAGCTGTACTACCACAAGATGGAACTTCAGTACTAGCTGTTTTGTCTACCAGGAATATACATGCCAGGTTAGTCTGATATTCTCAAAATTACTGATGTATTTATTCATCTCAGAATAAGAAGGTTTTTAAAAACTGAATTTGAGTGGAGAACTGGAAAGTTTTCATTAGTGACCAAAAGGTCTTTAACTGGGTATACTTAAACTAGTTTAGTAGGGGGACTCTAAAGTGTATTTCACATAAGAGCCTACAAGAAACTATAGTCACCACTGATTAAAGTACAATTTTGTGTTTCTTCACCTCAGTGTTAGAGATATTTCATATTTGGCAAAATTCTGGCTAAACCAGAGGAGCTGTTACCACCAGAGAGACTACCAAATAATGACTTCAGTTGATTTATCCCTTCTAGTGTGACAATTACATTGAACATCTGGCACTGACAATTACATTTAACAATTACATTTAACATTTGCAGTGTGTTATTCTATCCTTCTGCTCTAAACTAATTCAGAAGCTTATGTGATCGCTAGGGAGTTGCAGGCAGCGTTTTGGCTATAGCAGGGGTTGGAATCAGATCATAGAATCATAGAGTTGGAAGAGACCACAAGGGCCATCCAGTCCAACCCCCTGCCATGCAGGAACTCCAAGTCAAAGCATCCCTGACAGATGGCCATCCAGCCTCTGCTTAAAGACCCCTAAGGAAGGAGACTCCACTACACTCCGAGGGAGTGTGTTCCACTGTCGAACAGCCCTTACTGTCAGGAAGTTCCTCCTAATGTTGAGGTGGAATCTCTTTTCCTGCAGTTTGCATCCATTGTTTCGCGTTCTAGTCTCTGCAGCAGCAGAAAACAAGCTTGCTCCCTCCTCAATATGACATCCCTTCAAATATTTAAACAGGGCTATCATATCACCTCTTAACCTTCTCTTCTCCAGGCTAAACATCCCCAGCTCCCTAAGGCGTTCTTCATAGGGCAAGGTTTCCAGACCCTTCACCATCTTAGTTGCCCTCCTTTGGACACACTCCAGTTTCTCCACATCTTTTTTGAATTGTGGTGCCCAGAACTGGACACAGTATTCCAGGTGGGGCCTGACCAAAGCAGAATAGAGTGGCACTATAACTTCCCTTGATCTAGAAACTATACTTCTATTGATGCAGCCTAAAATTGCATTGGCTTTTTTAGCTGCCGCATCACACTGTTGACTCATGTTCAGCTTATGGTCTACTTGGACTCCTAGATCCCTTTCACATGTTGTCTCATTCAGCCAGGTGTCCCCCATCCTATATCTGTGCATTTCATTTTTTGCGTCCTAAGTGCAGAACCTTACATTTCTCCGCATTGAATTTCATTTTGTTAGCACTGGCCCAGCTTTCTAGTCTATTCAGGTCATTTTGAATTTTGATCCTGTCCTCTGGGGTATTAGCTACTCCTCCCAGTTTAGTGTCATCTGCAAATTTGATAAGTATGCCCCCAATTCTGTCATCCAAATCGTTAATAAAGATGTTGAATAGCACTGGGCCCAGGACAGAGCCCTGTGGGACCCCACTGGTCACTTCTCTCCAGGATGAAAAGGAGCCATTGTTGAGCACCCTTTGAGTTCGGCCAGTCAACCAATTACAAATCCATGTAACAGTTAACTTGTCTATCCCACATTTTGCAAGCTTGTTTGCAAGAATGTCATGGGGAACCTTGTCAAAGGCCTTACTGAAATCGAGGTATACTATATCCACAGCATTCCCTTCATCTACCAAGCTGGTAATTTTATCAAAAAAAGAGATCAGGTTCGTTTGGCATGACTTGTTTCTCTGAAACCCATGTTGGCTTTTTGTGATTATGGCATTGGCCTCTAAGTATTCACAGACTCTCTGCTTAATGATCTGCTCTAGAACCTTTCCTGGAATTGATGTCAGACTAACTGGACGATAATTGTTGGGATCCTCTTTTTTTCCCTTTTTGAAGATGGGGACAACGTTTGCCCTCCTCCAGTCTGCTGGGACTTCTCCTGTTCTCCCGGAGTTCTCAAAGATTATTGCCAATGGCTCTGATATTAGATTTGCCAGTTCTTTTAATACTCTAGGATGTAGTTCATCTGGTCCTGGAGATTTATATTCATTTAGGTTAACCAGGTATTCCTGTACTACCTCTACTTATTCTGTGCTGAATTTCCTCTATTCTGTCTCCATTATCCTTAGGTTGAGCACCCTTTGCCTTTTCTGAGAAGACTGAAGCAAAGAAGGTGTTGAGTAATTCTGCCTTTTCTCTGTCCCCTGTTAGCATTTTGCCATCTTCTGCACGCAGTGGCCCCACTGTTTCCTTCTTCTTCCTTTTGCTGCGGACATATCCAAAAAAGCCCTTTTTATTGTTCTTAACCTCTCTAGCAAGCCTGAGTTCATTCTGCGCTTTAGCTTTTCTGACTTTACCCCTACATGTGCTGGCTATTTGTTTGAATTCCTCTTTCGTGATTTCTCCATTTTTCCATTTCTTATACATGTTCCGTTTAAAACTTAGCTCATTTGAAAGTTCCTTAGTCATCCATCCTGGCTTCTTGAGACATCTTCCATTTTTCTTCCTCATTGGAACTGTTTGAAATTGTGCCTTCAATATCTCCCTTTTGAGAAACTCCCATCCGTCTTGAACTCCCTTTTCTTTTAGTATTCCTGACCATGGGATCACTCCCAGTATTTCTCTAAGTTTATTGAAATCAGCTCTCCTAAAGTCTAGAGTGCGTGTCTGACTGTGCCTAGCTTCTCCCTTCCACTGTATTACAAACTCCAGGAGAACATGGTCACTTCCACCTAAGGATCCAACCACTTGCACCCCATCAACTAGGTCTTCCCTGTTGGTTAAGATCAGATCTAAAATGGCTGATCCCCTTGTTGCCTCTTCCACCTTTTGGACAATGAAATTGTCTTCCAGGCAAGTGAGGAATTTGCTAGACTTTGAGGATTTGGCTGAGTTTGACTTCCAGCAAATATCAGGATAGTTGAAGTCACCCATCACTACTACATCTCTCTTTTCTGAGTATGTGATTATCTGTTCTAGAAAGGCATCATCCAATTCCTCTGCCTGAGTCGGGGGTCTGTAGTAGACTCCCACAGTAACATCCCTGTTATTTCCCTCTCCTTTAATTTTTATCCAGATGCTCTCCTGGCTTCCAGTATTGACTTCCTGGATTTCTTCACTGGTGTAAATATCCCTGACATATAATGCTATTCCTCCTCCTTTCCTGCTTGGCCTGTTTCTCTTAAAAAGGTTATACCCCTCTATTTCTACATTCCAATCATGAGACTCATCCCACCAGGTTTCAGTGATGCCTATTATATCATATTTCCCTTGTTGTGCTAGGAGTTCAAGTTCATCCTGCTTATTTCCCATACTCTGTGCATTAGTGGAGAGGCATTTAAGACCATGTGTCCTCTTTACTTGCTGCTTTTGCACATTTTTTTGCCTCCTACTGTTGGGTCCTTGCAGGCTTACTCTCAGGCTCTCCTGCTCTGTCCCTGATGTCTGTCCCTGCTGCTTTTCCTCATCATCTCTGACAACAGAGAGAGATTCAAAGCGATTCTGTAGCTGCAAGCCGCTCACAGAACGTTCCCTGGTTTCCTTACTTCTGTGTGTGACCTTCCTACAAGCATCTACCTCTGTTATATGTGGAGTGACCTCCTCCACCCCAACAACTTCCTCTCTCTGTTTCCCACCCAAGACATTCTGGTCTGACCTGTTCAGGAGATTCTCCTGCTCTCTATGATGCTGGAGTGCAGATATCTGCTCCTCTAGCTGCTGTACTTTCTCTTCCAAGAGGGCTACCAACTTGCACTTGTGGCAGGTGTAGTTCCCCACCTCTGTAGGCAAGAAGACAAACATCCCACAGGTGTTGCAGGTGACTGCAGCAGGGCCTTCAGTGTCCATACTGAGAAGTCTTAAGGAGGCACTGAAACAAGACTGTGGGCTTCCCTTGCTAGACTTGGCCTTTATTCCCAAGCTCTGTCACTGAGTTCAAGTCACGGGGCCTATAGTTATGTAGAGAGCTCCTGGCTAAAAGCTCCTTCCAAAGGCAAGTCTCTGATTCACTTCCTCTGATACTTCAGGCTGGCTCCTCTTCTATTCTCTAAACACCTCCTTGACTAGATAAAAAAAATCAAAATTCGCTTCTGCTAGCCTTGAGTAGCCTTAAGTAGCCCCCCAGCACTGGCTCCCAGAATGCAATGGCTCAAGTGTAAATTAAATTAGATCTCACCCAAGCACATGGACTACAGCCTCCTCCTTTTCTTTCTCCTCCTTAAAGGAAATGAAGCTTCTGCTAGCCTTGAGTAGCCTTAAGTAGCCTCCCAGCACTGGCTCCCAGAATGCAATGGCTCAAGTGTCCAGGCACTGAAAATCCCAGCAGCCTAGCCAGCATAGACAATGGTGAGGAACAGAATCCAACTGGATTGGGAGGTGCACTCCAACAATATCTGGAGACAATATGATTCCAATTCTTGATCGAAAGAGAAAATGTAACTCTATAAACTGATTCTTTAACACTTCCTGTTGCCATCAAATCTGTAACCTGCACCTTCCAAGTTCATCTTCCTGCAGGAGAAATAGCTGTTACATAATTTATTGTTGTTTTGTACCTTCATGTTGACTCTGACATACAGTGATCCTATCATAGCCTTTCTTTGGCAAGATTTGTTCAAAGGGGGGGGGGGGTTGCTTTTTCTGAGGCTGAGAGAGTTTGACTTGCCCAAGGTCACCAAGTGGGTTTCCCATCAGTTCCCAAATGTCGCCCAACTCCCTAACTTTTAAAAATATTTGACAGCAGTTTGTGGGTAATGATTACCCGCAATCCATACAGAAAGGGCAAATCCATATTTTTCCTGTTTTTCCCTGCAGTCCCTCTCAAAATGGTGGTAAAATGGAGTTTATCGCATGCAATTTTCAAGCTGACCCAGGCAGAGGACGGGATTGGGCTGGAGCAGGTTAAAACTGATTTTACCACACGCAAAATTGCTGCTGCACTTCTGTTCAACCATCACCCATCCTCCAGCAGTGCTCTGGTGGCTGATTTTGGTACTATGGAAAGCTTCTATAGTACCAAAGTAGCACTGCTGGAGAACGGCTGACGGTCAGTGTAATTGGATGTTCTGATGTATAGAGTGGGAATATTTAGATGCTGTGAAGACCACCCCTTTCCCAGACTGTTAGTTTGGAATTAATGAAATCATCATACTCTGTTCATGAACTAAATAAGTGTTTTGACTCTTGTAATTTAAATATTGTAATCTTGCAACCCTGAAGAACTAAGAAAAAGCAAGTACAGTAGTAGTTTTATAAACCTCCAATAGTTTTGGGTAAAGAAGCAGTGGGGAAATGAAAAAAAATTGACTCCTTAGCACTGTCTCTAATTTATTTAATAACAACTTAATTAATAACTTAAGTCTGAAATTAAATTAATGCTGAATTGCCAACCAAATTAATTGGGAAAATAGATGTAATTCATTTGCTTTTTTTAAATTCAAAAATGTCCAATGTAATTGACAACTTAATTCACTTTAACTAGTTAGTTCCTATCTATTTTTAAATGCTCTTCATTTCACTGAGTTGAATTATCAAAAGACAAGCAAAGCAGCACAATGTTCCAAACTGGGACTGAACAGAAAAGCGTGATTCCCGTCACAGGATGCAGTGTCTCACAAAAAATTTTTTTAATAAAATAAAATAAATGATTTCACCAATTAGCCATGAATCTGAGCCATTTGGATGTCCTAGAAATGGTTTAGATTTGTCAGATATATGCTATTGAGTTTTGCTCATTCTTGTGCTTAATAAGAACCGGTACTCCCACAATGAGGGATTAATTTAATTAGAGTATACGTCAGGCTGCTGCATCTGTTTGTTTGCAAGCAGGCCAACCACACTGCTCATTTCGGGGAAACTGTTTTAATTTTCAGCAGAAATGTCATTATGGTGTCCTTTCCTTCTTTATTCATGGCAAGTGTCACAAGGTGCTACACAGCATACTGATCCCATTCTGAGATTTAATCTGGGTGAGATCCAGTTGGATGTCCAGGATTCATCATCCCGGTGTTTTTAATTACCTAACACCAAGAAAAATCAAAACAGCGCCAACTGCCAACATTTCCAGGAGACTGATTGCATTCACAAATTTTGTAATCTTTTAAAATGCTCATTTTCAGAATACTATACAGACACGCATCACCAATACCAACTCCACTGCCACCCCCCCCCCCCAAAAAAACAAAAACCAGTAATCAAAACTTGGCCAGCAAATGGAGCTCTTATTCAGAAGATTAGTTCACATCATCTGCACTCTATTAGATATGTTCCTTAGCCAGGGAATATATATGCCAGCAATATCTTGGGGGGGGGGGGGGAGGAAGGCTGTGCTTTTGCCAAGTGTTTGCAATTTACTGGCTCTTGCAGCGGTGATATCGGGAGTGACAGGGCTACAATGGGCACAGCGAGCCCATACTCTGGCAGTTTAAAGGATTAGCCATATGGAATACATCTGTTTCATGTGGGTGTTAAGAGATTATTGATGACAAGTTTGAAAGCAGTCAAGAGCCCCCCCCCCCCTTTTTGGTACGCTGGAGACAGCAAACTAAAAGCCCCTTTCTGTGTATTTTGGTGAAACAATAAAAAGCAACCGAGCATCATCCCATTCCATCAACATTTCTCCAGCAGCCACCACTGTGTGCCCAATGTCATTTGTCAAGTGACTGCTATCAGAGGCAGGGAAAGTTACTTTTTAAAAATCTGAGTCCCAGTTTTGGGGAATGGGCAGGATAAAAATAAAATTGATGGTGATGGTGATGAATTCCTATTGCTTGTTACAGTGTTTGAAAAGTGACCCACTACCATTATTCATTGCAATGCTGCAAACCTTACCGGTTGAGTTACTTGTGTTACTCTTAACTTTTCTGTTACTTTCCCCTTTGTTAGAGAGAGAGACAGACAGACAGACCTCTTCAGGCTCCTTAGGTATGATAAGAAAATGACATGACATATGAAAAATTCCCTTTCAAAGTTCTCTAGAATCATAGGAGTTTATCACACTACGGGAATTGGAAGTATAATCCAATGGCAATCTGAACGCACTCATGGGGTTTCACATTATTGCATGAAAACCGATGACACACATTTTCGAGCAATGGGAAGTCCTTCCAAACGCAATCGTGGGGTTTCACGTTATTGCGTGAGAAACTATCACACACTATTTCGGGCAATGGGAGGCAATTTTGGGCAATTCCGAATGCAATGCGGCGTCAATACACAATCACGTAAATTTGCTGAACTAGCGAATTCACTCAATTCCGAACTGGCCCCACTTTCATTTCTTTTGAAATTGAGAGAAATTCCTCCCGTGTAATAACGTCCATAGAACCATAGAGTTGGACACTGAGTCCAACCTGCTCAATGCAGGATCTCCTGCTAAAACATCCCCAGCACATGGTTGTCCAGTATCTTTTTGAAGATGTGTAGAGAAGGGGACCCCACTTCTTTCTGTCAAGAAGTTTCTTCTAATGTTCAGTTGAATTTGACTATCCTGTAACTTAAAACCATTAGATCTAGTTCAAAATGCCCCTTAAAGGTAATTTTTGAAGGTAACTAGTAAATGTTTTCCTCCAGGCTCTGAGAGTTATATGCCCACCCAGGATCTCCCCTAAGAAGGGAGTTGCTTGTTATTGTCCTTGCCTAAGAAAACCCTATGAAATTAATGGAGTCACCATAAGTCCTCAGCAGGAGACTTGAAGGGACATACACACAGAGAGAAGAACCTTTGTAAGAAGGGACATATGTATTTATGCTGAAGGTATTTCTTTTAACTTTCAGAAAGCTGTTTTAAATTACATTGATACAATGGTTTTAATTTCACTTTAAAAGGAAACAATGCTGTGTTTCAGTGCTCTGTTTTTGTGGTCACTATAGCTGTGCTTTTATTTTGTTGATTTCTGCCTTCAGTTCTGCTGAGGAAAAGTTGGATTTAGATGTTGCAAATAAACAGACAACTACACAATAATTTATTCCCTATGTCCACTGAGTATCCAATGGCCATTTTCATGTTGCTGCACAGGTGCTGTTGTGCTCATAACCTGCTTCTGGCCTTCCCAGAAGACATCTGATTGGCCATACTAGGAACCAAATGCTGAACTAGATGGACATTTCAGGCCTCTTCACACTACTAAATTATAGCACTGTGATTCCACTTTATCTGCCATGGAAGTCCTGGTTTCGTAGTTTGATGAGGTGCTAGAGTATTTTGGCTGAAAATTCTAAATGACAAACCCTAGGTTTCCACAGGAGGCAGCCATAGTAGTTAAAGTGGAATCATAGCACTATAACTGGGTTGTGTGAAAATGCCCCGGTCTGATCCAGCAAGCCTCTTCTTATGGTCATATGGTATCATTGGGAAGTGGTACCCAGTCTGTGAAATTCTCTCCCTAGGTGCCAAGCAACCCACTATCTTTCCCACACCAAACAAGGATGTTTTTAATTAATTCTGGACATCTAAAGTGCTAACTTGGCCACTGTGATTTTCATTCATAAACAGTTTGGACACGTATTTATCTTTTGTTTTATTTGGATCAATACCACCCTGGAAGTAGGGCTACAAGTGGAAGTTGATGCATAACTATTTAAAACAAATAAACAATATACTCTGGCAATCATTTAGATGGTAAAGTACATCCATCATGTATTGTACTGCCAGCTCAGTGCAAATTACATGCAATGAAATTGACAGACATTTTAAAAATAAAATTAGAAAGCTGATGTTGCTGAGTCTGAGTAGTACTGGAAATATGGTAAACAGATGTATAGGGTAGGGAGTTTAATCCTTTCCCCCAAAGTTACAATCTTTATGAAATTTATCACCTCAAGTTACTTCTAGCAACTATAGCTGATGTGAAAATTTATCCCACCTTCCCCATTCCACTACCCACAAAACTCATCTTGATTGCCCAAACACCATAACAAATGACAGACTATTTTGTGCATGAAGTGCATGATTAGGTGTGGTTGGTCCTGCCTCAAGCATACTGGGGATATGTTGTTCTGTTTGATATCTAGTGTGTGTGTGTGGTTTCTTTCCCTTCTCAGAGGTTTACTGAAAAGACACTTCCCATTCTTGTTGCCATCCGTGAGAGTCACCCAGGAGTATGTCAGGAAGCAAGACAAAGAAGCTAGGTGGGGAATGTAACTCTTAAGTTTATTGCATGGGCCCTGGGGAAGGGGAATGGGACAGAATGGAAGACAGCGAAAATGAAACTGAATGGGCAAATCTTGCAGATTATCACATGAGAGAACGCTGCAGATGCCGCCGAGAGTCCCCAATCCATTCTGCATCCGTCCCACAGCAGCCGATTTTCGAGAATGGTTATGAACAATTCTTGAAAATCGGCTACTGTGGGAGGAATGCGGAATGGATTGAGGACTCCCGGCAGCATCTGCAGCATTCTCTCGTGTGATAATTTGTGTGATTTGCCTGTTTAGCCCCATTTCCATTCCTCAGGGCCTATGGGATAAACTTATCTGGCTGTCTTGGAAACTCCCAGCAGATTCAAAAGAACTTCCTCCTGCCCTGAGTGTGAAATGTCATGGTTGGATCCACAAAAGCAGCCTCAAAGGAGCAGAATGGGAGGAGCATTGTTCTAGACCTTCAGGAAAGACCCCGCACAGTAGAGCAATGAGTGGAGACAAATGTTGTACTGGATGAACGCATGGTCAAATTTGCACTTCCCCTTCCCTGTTTGCATTTTAGAGAGCTAGACAGAAAAATTGCATCCAGAAAATTAATATCCTGTCCAGTTTTCTCCCAGAATTTTGCCTTTGTCAATACAATTTCTGCTGGGGCTTGTATTTTTGTGATGGATGAATGGATCATTTTTTTAAAAGTTCATGCAAGCTTTGAAATATTCAGTCACTATATCCATTCTGTTACATTTTCTGTTATTTTTTTTATTAAAAAATCTAATCTTGAAAACAGCAGCATCACTAGGGGGAGTGCTGGAGGTAAGGACCTCACTGTGTGACACCACAAAAGGAGGTGACATCTGATGAGCAACCCACCTCCCTGCCACGAGTTATGGCACATGGCAGAGAGGGAGAGGGCCCAGCGCCTCCTCAGTCTCTGCTGCCTGAGGCTTTACTACCAAGTAAAGCCTCACACAGCAGAGAGGGAGAGGGCCTGGCACCCCCCAGTCCCTGCTTCCTGAGGCTTTACTTCCAAGTAGAGCCTCACACAGCAGGGATGATGGCATTACAGGGCCTTCTCCCTCCCTGCCATGCAAGCCTTTACTCATGAGCTGGGAGTGCACTTTTGGTTCTGCCCTGAAGCCCTGCTCCCAAAGCAATTGAAGCCCCACGCTCAAAGCCCACCCCTGCACCAGGTGACACCCTGGTGTGGGACGCCACTGCTTGAAAAAAATCACATTTAAATTGTAGTACTTTCTCACTCAAGCATTTCCCTATAAAATATAGAGTTTTTTACACATGTTCTATATAATCAGGCATATTTTACTAATATGGTGGGTTAGGACATTATCATGTGAGTCCCGTTCTCCTCACTGTCATGCTAATTAAAGAAAATGGAAACATATTGGTTTATGACCAGCCATTATTGCATGTCTTGTCAATTGCACCAGAAGGATTGTTTCTGCCATTGTGCTCTCTTCCACATTCCCCCTTAATCTTGCGTCCCTGCTTTGTGCCCTACCCTGTGTGGCCTTTGCTTATGTTTATGTACTTTTTAATGCAATTCTGGAGTTAGGCTAATGTGATTTTAAGATTTAAAAAAAAAAAAAGAAACAGACAAAAATAAAGGGAATCGGGCTGCTTGGATATAGAGAGAAGAATGAAAGGGGAGAGGAAGAGACTGTGACAACAGATAACTTCCAGTATCGGAACTGGTGCAGCAGCAGCATTTCACACATGGGGACTAATGGGACTGCTTGCAATTGGGATATTATTGATGGGTTTTTCTTTTTAATGAAAAAAGATGCTCTAACCACACTTGGGAGACATAACAGCTATGGATCGCAGGTGAAATCATGTGATAATTACCACCAAGGGTACAATTTTATGACAATAATTGAGGTTTAAAAGCAGTATATGATAATCTCCGTAGTTTCTAGACCACTGATGTAAAGTAAGCATTGCTTTAATGCAAATCACAATGTTTTTTCAATTTCCAGTGCATATAAAAACCTAAAAACATGGTTAGACTATTATTTGTTAATCATGCCATACAGCTATACCTAAAGAAAGATGCGAAAGTAAAAATAATAAATATTTCCTTCCTGCAGAATGTAACACTGAGACTCAAAGTGCACAAATATAAACAGACTGAGTGTGGATAACAAAGTGGGGCTGTGCTGTTTAATTGAAACATGTGTGTTGGTGAAGCACTCCAAAGTGAATCTCTTTTAAGTGGGTTATATGCTTTTTTGTGCAGATCATCCACTTTGTGTATTTTGCGCAAAGAACTACATCACAGAATTTGGAGAAATCCACAGTCCACAGGAGATGGGCATTTCAATCTGCATAATATTCCAGGATGTCTAAATTATGTTGATTTGCTTAAAAATGTCATCAGAACAAAATTCTCCATCATCCTTGTATTCAGTATCTGTGAAGCTCTCCATCATATTACACAATGAAGCATCAGGCAAAAAGAACTGAGATAATTACAGTTTATAATGACAACATTAGAAAACATCTCCTGAGGATAAATGAAATGAAACTGGAGAGAACAGGTCTTTCCAGATGAAAGGCTCCTCATATTAGCAGTTAGCAGATACTGTGTACCTGTTCCATCTTTCCCTCTTTTAATGATTTTTCCAAAGTAAGGAATAGGATGGAAAAGCCAGTGGGAAAACATGGCAGGGTTATAAATTGAGGAAAGAGTGAATCAGGATTGTTGTTGTTGCTGTTGTTAGTAGCTAAAACAAACATTGCTAAAAACTCACAGCATACAAATTTTTAAAAATAATTAAATTATTTTTAAAAACCAGTTAAAACAAGCACTATTAAAAACAACAAACAAAAATCTATTAAATTCAGTGAAGGAGCTAGACAATGGTGTGACAAAAGCTTTATCTAGAATTCTCAAAAGCTGGAGGGTTTTATGTATTACTGGCACCAGCAACACCAACATTCACTTACTTATTTGTTTGCTTATTTTAAGTGATTGAAATATTTCTACAAAGCTTTTATTTATTTTTTTTAAAGTTGAGTGATGTATACTCTCCTCATGCAGAATAAAAACTTCCACTAATATTCTTCATTGGCTACATAATTATGTATGGGTAACTTAGGCTGCATCCGTACTGCAGAAAGAATTTGGTTCAACACCACTTTAACTCCCATGGCTCAATTTTGTGGAAGTCTGGGAATGGTAGTTGGTTGTGGCACCAGATCAGAACCTAAGTAATATCTCCTGGCCTGATCCCCTAAGTCTATTTTAACAGCCAGCAGCCAGATTGGTTGGAAGAAGCTGGAAATATAACACTCCCCACACCTTGATCATCAGCTGAACAGACCTCATTTCCCCATCCAGGCTCTTGGCTCTTAAGGTGAATTGGGAGGGGGCATTTATGCAGTTTTCTAGAGCAGTTTTGAATCTGTAACTCTACATTACAAACCTGTAACAGCAACACTGAATGCCAGACAATGTTTAAAACCATAAAACTTTCAAAGAACTACACAGGCCACTCCACCATACCACACTACATGTCCAAATTTAATCAATCAATTAATTAACATCCTGCCTGCCTCTCAGCATGGGATTGAACGTTTCCTTGAAAGGTTTGGTGAAATAAAAAAAGGTATGATAAAGAGTTTGAAAGGATAAAAGACAGTCCACTTCCCTTTTCTGCAAAAGAAGGAGTCCCAAACTTTGGCAGACTATTGCCAAAACATTAGATCCATATCCACCATGGCACAGAGAACATGAATGACTGCCTGGACCTATTATTATTAGATTCTAAGGTTCAAAATGTGCTGCAGATTTAATCCAGTTCGAGACCGCTTTAACTATCCTGGCTCAGTGCTAGGGATATAATCCAGTTTGAGACTTCTTTAACTATCCTGGCTCAGTGCTAGGGAATCCTGGGAGTTGTAGTTTATTGTGGCATCAGAGCTCTCTGACAGAGAAGCATAAATGTCTCACAAAACTACAGTTCTCAGAATTCCTAGCATTGAGCCAGGGCAATTAATGTAGACTCAGACTGGATTATTTCTGTAGTGTGTTTTGGGACTAAGAAATGAAAAAAATGAAGCTAAAAATAACAACACGCAGTCTCATTGTACAAAAAATAAAAATAATAATCTTGTATGTATTTTTTAATTGAACCAATAAACATCCCCTCCTTGTCAACTCATATTCAAGATGGTTAAGGATAAAACAAATAGGTCTCTGTCCACATCCATATTAGAACAGTTTGATACCACGTTAATTGTTCTGGTCTGATCCTAGGCTATTTTTAGTTTCCTGAGCTACTTGTATGCCAGAGAGCTCCAATGCTGAGATTCAGTAGAGCAGAGTAGAGAACACTTAAGTTCTTCACCAAACTGCAGATACAACAATTCCACTGAACAGAGATATTCCAGTTGAATAGCTGTGCAGTATGGATACACTTGAAGTTTTTCTTCAAGCACTGAAGAGCATTTGATCAGCTATTTCATAGGATTTTAAAGGGTTTTTTTAAAAAAAAAAATGCTAAAAAATGCATTCTCTCCTAGAACATTTTCTCCACTGAGTAAAATGAACTATCTCTTCATTTTAGCTAACAGCATAACTCACTATCAACATGCAGAATACCTAAATTTCAGGTACCTGAGATGAATTGTTGCTTGACAATAGGTGCAAGAGATTATGTTGTAGACCTAGCTCTATAATTCTCTCAGTACAAATTACAATCGTAATCAAATATTGTTTTATTAGAAAGCCGGATCACCAAAAATGAACAAATATACCATTTCCATTGGGGCAATGCCAGCACAGTTTAGAAACATTTGGAAACATTTTAACTATTTTGATAGAAGTGTTATAACATCTGTATATAATCCTGTAGAGATTCTCCCATTAAAAAATAGTTGGGTATATCCTTACAAGCATGTTTGTGTATGATGTTATTCAAGTGAACTATTATCTCTAGTTACATTCCTCTGGCTGCTACTGGAATGTAACTCTTGATTTATAGGTATTGGAAAAGCAGAGACACAAAATTGCATTCTTTGGGGGTCAATTGGGCATATGAAAACAATTAAGAACAGTAAAGTGCTTAAATTTAGTTCATATGGTCTTTTAACCAAGCTGAATAATTTCCTTTACAGTGGTCCCCCGGGTTACAAAAGTAATCCGTTCCAGCACCCCTTTCGTAACCCGAAAACATTCGTAACCCGGGGGACCACTGTAAGTATAGGAAAGGACTTGGCGCGATTTGAATTTCGTGCCGCTTTCCTTTTGCAACCCGGTTTTTTTTTTCGGAAACCGGGGCCGTTTTTCTGGCCCCGGCTCTTTCGGATCCCGGGGTTTTCGTACCCCGGGGGATTCGTAACCCGGGGGACCACTGTATTTGAAATTATTTGAAAATGCATCCTGTTAATCAGGGCAAGAAGGGATATACAGTTGGCCCTCCATATCCATGGATTCAGCATCCATGGATTGAACCATCTTCAGCTTGGAAATATTCCAATCCCCCAAAGTCTTGATTATGCCATTTTATGTAAGAGATACCATTTTACTATGCATTGTATATAATGGGACTTGACCATCCACAGATTTTGGTGGCGGCATCAGTTCTTAGAACGCAACTGAAGCACATACCAAGAACCCACTGTACCTGAAGCTAATACTGATCTATTTTTTTCTCCCATACCTTGGTAACAGAGGGGTTTACAGATTAGGAGAAAGGGGCAGCCAGAGGCTTTCCCTTTCTCCTCTGGATGGAGGCTGCAGCAGACAAATGCTGCAGCCTCCGTGAGGCCTAAAAAGAACCTGCTCCCAATGAGTTCTTTTTGCACTGCATGCGGGGCACCCATTGGTGTGCTCATGTGCAATGATGACATCCGTGCAGCACAGTGCTGTTTGGATGCTGCACCATGCAGACATCATCATTGTATGCCCTATATGGATGGGCGTCCATAATCATGGCACCCGTGCACCAATAGTTGGCCTGGGCGTGTGTAGACACCCAGCCCTACAGAACCCTAATTTCGGCCCCAGGCGAAAGATCTGGTTTATACTGGGCCAGAATTAACAAACATGTCTATATGATGAGAGATAAAAGACAATCCTTGAAAGGCGTGAAGTCTCTGGGGGTGTGAGAAGCTGCAAAAACGACAAAAGTCCTTTTTTGTTCACTTAAGCAAGGCTTACCTGGTTCTTTCATTCACATGTACATACTGCTTGCTTTGAATAAAAAGTTTCTTGAAACATGCTCTTATTTTGTTCTGGTGCAGGAACCTAGCTCTTTTCTTTCCATGTTACTTCTGCTTTTGGTACCAACTTTTCTGTTAAAGGAGTAATAATACCCATGAATGCATCTACTTCGTTAACTGAGGTATAGGTGTAGTCTTTAAGTAGGACAGAGTAAGGAAGTGCATACCTGTTGATTTAAATTGATTTAAATTTGCCCTTCGGCCGGCTGGAGTGGGTCTGTTTTGAATCGATTCATTTGTGAATGTGAACCACAAGTCGGTTATTTCATAGGGAAAAAATGTGATCGAGGCAAATGTAGTGTGAACCACTCTCCGCTGTTGAATCAATCCATCGATTCAGATTGCAAACCAATATATTTGTAAGTGGGAATGAGGCCTTAGAGCATTTAACTTTAGAAGAGGTTGATTTTTGCAGACAATGTGATGTAGTAGTTTGAGTGTTGGATTGGGACTCTGGGAGATCAGGGTTCAAATCCTCACTCAGACCTGGAAACCTCACTAGGAGTGCACATACACTGCAGAAATAATGCAGTTTGATACCACCTTAAGTGCTGTAGCTCCAGCCTGTAGAATCCGGGGATTTGTAGTTTTACAAGGCCTTTAGCCTTCTCTGCCAGAGTGCTTGTACCACACAAAGCTAGAAATCCCAGGATTCTGTAGGATGGCATCATGACAGTTAAAGTGGTGTCAAACTGCATTATTTTTACAGCGTAGATGCGTCTTAGGCAACCTTAGGTAATATGTCACACTCTCTCAGCTTAAGAAGAAGGTAATGGCAAACTTCCTCTGGACAAATCTTGCCAAGGAATCCTTTGATAAGTTTGCTTTAGGGTTGCCATAAGTCAGAAACTACTTGAAGGTACACAGTGACATGTAATATCATGGTTACATTAAAATGACACTCCAAACCCTGAAGCCTTGTATACATGAAATAACACTGTGAGAGGTTCTCCCCCTTCTCCAGCTGATGCATTACACAATAAAACATTTGTGTATGGAAATAAAATAAGAATTGTTCCCAAAAATAAAGGCATAATATTCCATTTGATATTAGGAGACTTAATCCCTTTCAGAACTCCACCCCAGTTTCTTTGGGCTCTTACGCTGAAAAACACATTTCTCACAATTGAATCTTGGAAATACGGGGCAATTTTAATTACTAAATTGAATGAGTTTTAATTTTATTATCATCCTGCCCAATAAATATCAAGGGGTTCTTCCCTTCAGGAAATGTCAGCCAAGCATAACCCAGTGAAAAATGAACACTGTGTTTGGTTTGGCTCTCTGAACAGAGTCAGAGTGTCCAAAGAGAGGGGCAGAACAAAACAGAGACCCAGGCAAACAACCTGGCCTGGAAAATGGGCACAGTTTGAAGCCAATATGTCACTATTTCAAGCCAAACCAGGCTGCTGGTAGAGCCTTGCCAGTGCAGATAGCTTTCCTTTTCAAGAGAGACCAACAGAGCCTTGTCAGTCCAGTTCCTGGAGGGGGAGGGAACAGTGAAAGATTGATAGCTTCCAGAGCCTTACATCAATGCCTCTTTCATCTCCATCATAATATTTGTATTTTAAAACACAAACACACACAAACTGCCAGTGTTTGACCATCTGTGACCCAGAATTGTAGAAGCCTGTCACAGGTATGCTAAGTACATAAACTAAATTTTCAAGTATTTGACACTGAAGTACCACAAGTGTTAGCTAGGTTATCCCTCTCCCCTTCCATTCTCTACCAGCCTTTTTTGGACTGCACAATGGACTTAGAATGGTCAGAATGTCAGTCACAAAATGCATATGCGCCAACATTTCACAGATGAGAACTGGGAGACACATGTGGCCAAAGTAATATCACTGTGCGGGCAAGGTGGCAAATGTTATTAATCAGGAAGAACATACAAACTAGGAGAGGCTACCACGGTTTGCTTTGCCTGAGCCTCCTGGGAAGGGTAAGATTGTGGCCCTTAACAGACCGGCAAGAAACACTGGCGTGAGGACAGAGTGAGGGCATGACAACCACATGCTGCCTGTCCCCATGCTGACTTCATGCTGGCATCATGCTGCGTACCCCTCTGCACAGCAAGCAGCATCACGCCGCATCTTTGGCGCAGCATGTAGATGCGCTGTGCCAAAGAGCTGTGGAAGAACTACAGCAGTGGCAGCGATGGTGACCTTTCTTTGGTGAAAAAAGAAGCTGCTTTTTGCTGCTTCCTTTTGCTCCACAGACCTGCTGGGTTGGGGACGTGACATGTGGTTGCTGCGTCCCCAACCCAGTCCTTTCAGGGGTGGCACAGAGCCACCTCTTAGAGGCAGTCTTTCCAGCCCCTCTGTCCTCTCCTCTCCTCTCCTTCCTGCTGAGTTAACTGAGTGCAAACTAATTTTGCATTTTGCCGTTTGACCAAGTAAGCTGAGGATAGAAGGGAAAAGTGGAAGGAGAAGAGACAAAATGGGACATTTTAAAAGCAGCTGGAAAAGATTAATTGGAATTTCCCCTGTCATATCTGGATATCTGGGGGGTATGTGAGTGCCATTATGTTAAACAAAGGTGGGCCTGATCTAAAGTAGAGGATTAATCCAGTGCAGTGATACACGACTCCCTACATAAGACTGAAATCAGTCAGGTGGTGGGGAGACCGTCCATACTTTTCCTTCCATTCTAACATTAGGAGAGAGGGCAACATTGTTCTCATTTTCAGGGCCACTGTTTTTTTTCTCTCTAGGAGCCAAAGGAATTTTCATTCACTGTTGAAAGATGGGAGGTGTTCTCATCTCCGTACAACTAACTCTAGATCTTAGCAGGTAGATTTAGGAGAGTTAAAATATTCATTCGCTGTGCACTGAGTTGTATGAATGTACACATGTACCTGCAAAAGCATGTATGTGAATAGGCTGGGTGTTCCTCAGTAAGGGCTTGCAGAAGAGTAGCTGTGGCCTGGAACAGACAGCCTGGGGCTGAAAGTAGGGCTCGGGAGAGTGGAGCATTTGCATGTTCCCGAGCCTTACCGCGCACTGCAGTTCCATTTTGGAGTGCTGCTATTCACATGCGGCGTGTCATAATGATGTGCCTCTTGTGCCACATCCAAATGGCGTGGTGCATGAGGGATGGCACAGCGCTGCTCCAGGGCACTTATGGCGCCTTGGCAGTGGAGAAGAAAGGAGTAGCGTTTCATGGCTCCTTTTTCTGGGTGCATCGTTGCTGTGGCGTGTGGTCACCGGGGCAACGATCTGGGGAACAAAGGGACGGACTCTGGTCTCCCCTTATTCTTCATCTGTACAGGCCCTGTGTTAATCTATTGCAACAGAAACAAGGAGTTTCATATCTCCTTAAAGACTAAAAAGATTACCCTCTGTGGCATATTAGGCAAAGGGCTGTAGCCCAGGAAAAGACATGTCAAAGAAAATGTGTTAGTTTTTAAGGTGCCACAAGATTATTTTATCATTTTATTGTTGTTTTGTACCTCCTAGTCAACTTCAAGTTATGACATACCTATTCTTGGTTTTCTTGGCATGATTTATCCAGAAGACATCTATCATTGCCTTCCCCTAAGACTGAGGGAAGGTGGTTGCCCAAGATTGCTCAATCGGTTTCTATGTCTGAGCAACAATTTGAATCCTGGTATGCAAGAGTCCTAAGTAATTACTTCACAGAGCTTTTAAACCATGACTAGATCAGAAGGGGGGAAAAGCAGTTTTGACTACCATATATATTCATGTATAAGTGGTCTTTTTTTAACAAACAAATTAATCCAAAAAACTTGGATCGACCTATACATGAGTTAATATGGTATTGTGCTCTTCCCCAACCTAGCTGTCTTCCAAAGGGACAGCTGAGTTGAGGAGGAGGAGGAAGGATGCTGAGACCCTATGTTTTAACCTCAACTTATCTGCAGGTCATATCAAAATCCCTAATTTTGGCCCCAAAACCTGTCCTTGACATATACATGAAGTTGACTTATAGTTGACTATGGGGCTGCACACACAGCCCCTAAGGGACAGCACAACACTGCCTCTTTCCTAGCCAGACCAGGGCTATGGCAACTGCATGCCGTGGCCCTGATCTGGCCTTTCCAGGATGCGATAGCTGCAGTGCCGGAGCTATACGGAGCTCCTTGTTAGGCTTTGAGGCCTGAGTGTGAAATGTACAGATGTGCACAAAAAGGAAAAACAGGAATTATGGCTAGAATTGTTTTGCAGCTGAAGGCTGGAAAACAAGACACTGCTCAAGGTCAGTATGTGCTTGCTTTCACGTAGACCTAATGTAAACAATAATGCAGGCAACAAACAGAAGTAGAATCACCAGATGAGGTTAGGTTTGTGACCACATGACACAAGTCTATAAACAGCCTACACACCTCAGTGAGGATTGTTGGGTAATTGTTCTGTAATGGATGGTTGGAAAGATTTGTTGGAAGAGCGTGTGTATATTTGTAAATACAGCAACTTAAGAATAAAGCCTCTGAGGAGAGAGTTTTGGCTCCAGTCTGGGAGGAGGATTCTTGATAAAGCTGAAGCTCCAATGTTGCTGGTATCGGAGGCATTGGAGATTGCTTGAACTGTGCCCTTCTGCTTATTTACACTAACACTCCTTCAGAGCTGTGTTGTGTATACACAGCACTGGATGAGCGTCGTGACACCACATGCTGTGTGGAGCAGTGTGCAGTGTCATGGCACCCTGGAGGGTAGAGTTGAGGTGTGAATCATGTGGATGTGATTCTCAACTTTGCCTCCAGGTTGGCCTTAATGGCCAGTCTGAAGAGCCCCTATATGTGGTATACTTATTGCATGATGACATCTCCAACTCAAAAATACTATGTTCCCTTTTCATTGATAGGGGAAACCTGTCAATAACCTCCCAATTGCCTAAGTCCCGATGTATGAAAGGCCCTTACAAGGGCAGTTTCAAGATTGCCAGTCATGTGGTGTAAGTGTACCCTCCTCTCCTCTTGTTCCCTCTCCTATTCCCAGGCAGGACAATTTCCTTTCTTTCTTTCTTTCTTTCTTTCTTTCTTTCTTTTTTCTTTTTAAAACATGACTCTGGAGTTTATCATACGAAGGAGATGGGGAGTTTGTCCCGTGAATATCCTGGAAAAATTGCATAATTACACAAAATGATTTCACACAATGTTGCACAAAACCCGCCATTAAAGTGGTCACAAAGAATAATAATAATAATTATTATTATTATTTCTATTTCCCGCCTCTCCCTTCAGATCAAGGCAGGATTCCAACACTTGTTAAAATACAAATTACAAAACAATACAGTCTAAAACATCCAAAAAACTTCAACAATCAGTTAAAACCAACAACAATTCAGTCCTTAGTCAATCAATTCTCCTGAATTCCGTTTAAATCAGATTAAGTTCTTAATTTCAGGTCCATTAGAGTAAATCGGATGGATAGGCCTGCCGGAAGAGATCCGTCTTAAGTGCTTTCTTAAAAGCATCCAAGGTGGTAATGAGACAGATCTCCTCCGGCAAGCCATTCCAAAGTTTCGGAGCCATAACAGAGAATGCCCTCTGAGAAGTTGACGACAATCTTGTCTTAGTAACATCTAAAAAATTCTTCCCTGATGTTCTAAGAGTGTGGGGTGGATTGTGTAGGGAGAGGCATTCTTTAAGTAACTCGGGCCCAATCCATATAGGGCTTTAAAATTAACAACCAACACTTGTGCATCTTTTTACTTTTGGGATTTCAGCGACAATGCATTTCCAATATCACTTTATCTGGACAACTGCGTGTGATAATCATTCATGCAATTACTTGCCATTTTTGCTTTATTTGCAGGATGCTAAATGTGCTTTAGTCTCGCTTTAATACCAAAAGTAGCCCAGGTGTGATAAACTCATCAAAGTAGTAGAGCTCTTGAATAGCATGAAAAATGTGATGATGATGATGATGATGATGATGATGATGATGATGATGATATAACCAAAAGGCAGGCTGAGTAGGGCATAGTGCAGGGAAGCTGGAGTAAGGGGGAGATAGGTAGAAAGTGCAATGGGAACAGCAGCCCCAGTCATGGAACTGAGAAGATGTGTGATGATTGCTTCTCTGAAAGCAGTATGTTTCCATTAAAACAACAACAACAACAACAACAACACCTGACATGATTTTTACAAGAGCAGGGCTTGTGTGGTAATGTCCTTAATCCAATACTCAGACCACTAGACCATGCTGGCTCACTCACTTCTCATTATTCTTCCTATGTATGCATGCACATATGCACTTGTATATATGTGTATGTATGTGTTTGTGTGTACATGTGGCATGGGCATGCTCACACACACATATCTATATGCAATGGAGGAGTGGTCCCTCACTCCTGCAGCTAACTGTTGGACCAAATATGGAAGCCCAAAAAGAACATACAACTCAGGTCTGGCAGGACAGGGCCTCAGAACTGAAACAAATCTCCATTCAGCATCCTTTCTCTTCTTTGGCCATGGCTCACATATGTATAGAGAAAGAAGGTACAAAGTGTCTCTTCCAAATGCATTTGCAAAGACAAGAGAACAGCCCGAACAGAATTGCCAAACAACTGTGATTGTTGATACACTGTATAAATAGATATCCATTATACTTCTGACTTGTTTGGAAATTCTAGGCTGGAAACAGATTTTTTAAAAAAAATTATTATTATTATTATACTTGAAGCTGGCTTGAAAGAGGGATTTATGCCACTCATGGTGTGCAAGCTCACACTCTTCTGCCATCTGCTTCTGGTCAACAAATTTTGAAAGTTTTTATCATTTTTTAAAAGGCTATTTGACTAAAATAAATGGTTTGAGCTAGGCTTAGAGGTTGGGAATAAGATTTGTAACCAATGTAGTTACCTGTAACAAGTTCCTTTTTAATAATGAGGAAATAATGAATTTACATTTCATGAGTCAAGTAACAATCGCTAATGGACCTCCTTTGTAGGTGTAATGTTTTCTAGGGGTTTCTGGATGAAATGGATTATCTAGATCCATTTCAATCTGTTTTCAGGCCTGGCTATGGAACAGAGGCAACCTTGGTCACCTTGGTGGATGACCTATGCAAAAAACTGGACAGGAGGAGTGTGTCCCTGTTGGTTCTACTGAACTCTCAGTGGCTTTCAATACCATTGACCACGGTATCCTTCTGAGCCACCTCTCTGGGATAGGACTTGGAGGTACTGTTTTACAGTGGATCCATTCTTTCCTGGAGGGGCAAACACAGAAGGTGGTGCTGGGGGACTTCTGCTCAACCCCAGGACTCTTGGCCTGTGTGGTTCCTCAGGGTTCTGTGTTGTCCCCTATGCTATTTAACAAATACATGAAGCTGCTGGGAAAGGTTGTCCAGAGTTTTGGATTGCAGTGTCATCAATATGAGATGACATTCAACTCTACTACTCCTTTCTACCTCAATCCAAGGAGGGTATCCTGGTCCCAAACCAGTGTCTGTCATCAGTAACGGACTGGATGAAGGCAAAAAAGTTTAAACTTAATCCAGATAAGACAGAGGTGCTCCTGCTCAGCTGGAGGGCACATCAGGGAATAGGAATCCAGCCTGTGTTAGATGGGGTCACACTCCTGAAGATGCAGGTTCGCAGTTTGGGAAGACTCCTGTCAGCTTTGACCTGGAAGCCTAGATCTCTGCACTGACCAGGAGTGCTTTTGCACATTTAAAACTTGTGTGCCAACTGCGCCTGTTCCTTGAGACACCGGATCTGGCCTCAGTGGTACATGCCTTCTATGATTCTATAATGCATTCTACTTGGGGCTTCAGCTGGTCCAAAGAGCTGCAACCAGGCTGTTAACAGGGGCAGGTTATAGAGATCATACAACACACCTGTTGAAACAGCTCCACTGGCTGCCAGTTTGTTTCTGAGCACAATTCAAAGTGCTGGTTATGACCTATAAAGCCCTATATGGCTCAGGTCCAGGCTATTTGGCAAACCGTATCTCCCTATACAAGCTGGCCCAGGCTCTGAGAGCCTTAGGGGAGGTGCTTTTCTCCATCCCACCACCATCACAAGCACGGTTGGTGAGGACACGAGAGAGGGCATTTTCCATGGCTGTCCCTAGATTTTGGAATTCCCTGCCCAGGGAGACCAGAATGGCCCCTTCCTTGATGGCCTTCCACTGACAGGTGATGACCTTCATTTTCAGACAGGCATTCAAAAGAGAAAGTACAGCCTGCTATATTATTTTAATGTATTTTAAACATTTCTCTCTTTTTAAAGTATTTGATATTTTAACATGTAATTTGTTTTAATTATTGTAGTAATTTAATTGTTTTAACATACTATTTTTGTATGTTTTTAATTGCATTGTTTATTAATGTTGTAAGCTACCCTGAGTCCCAGTCTTGGGAGAAGGGCAGAATATAAACATAATAATGATAATAATAATAATTACCTTTAAAAGCTGAATGAATCATAGAATCATAGAGCTGGAAGAGAGCACAAGGGCCATACAGTCCAACCCTCTGTCATGCAGGAACTTTCCATCAAAGCATCCCAACAAAATTCTCTCAAAAATAGTTTCAAAAATCTGATCAGGAGGGCTTTCAACTGAGTTATGTGGGGAAGGGAGACAGTATTCTGGAAGGCAAAAGGAATGGAGAAAATAGCCAAACTGACATAGAGGGAACAGGGCAAACAGTGCAAGGACCAAACAGTGGGAGGCAAAAAAACGCGCACAGGCAACCAGTAAAGGGAACAGATATTCTTAACTGTCTCTACACCAATGCACAGAGTATGGGAAATAAGCAAGATGAACTTGAACTCCTAGCACAACAAAGCAAATATGATATAATAGGCATCACTGAAACCTGGTGGGATGAGTCTCACAATTGGAATGTAAAAATAGAGGGATATAACCTTTTCAAGAGAAACAGGCCAAGCAGGAAAGGAGGAGGAATAGCATTATATGTCAGGGATATTTTCACCAGTGAAGAGATCCAGGACATCAATACTGAAAGCCAAGTGGAGAGCATCTGGATAAAAATTAAAGGAGAGGGAAATAACAGGGATGTTACTGCGGGAGTCTACTACAGACATCCAACTCAGGCAGAGGAATTGGATGATGCCTTTCTAGAAGAAATGACCACACACTCAGATAGGAGGAATATAGTAGTGATGGGTGACTTCAACTATCCTGATATTTGCTGGAAGTCAAACTCAGCCAAATCCTCAAGGTCTAGCAAATTCCTCACTTGCATTCCCAAAGGTGGAAGAAGCAACTAGGGTATCAGCTATTTTAGATCTTATCTTAACCAACAGGGAAGACCTAGTTGATGGGGTGCATGTGGTGGGATCCTTATGTGGGAGTGACCATGTTCTCCTGGAGTTTGTTATACAGTGGAAAGGTGAAGCCAGGCATAGTCAGACATGCACTCTAGACTGTAGGACAGCTGATTTCAATAAACTTAGAGAAATACTGGGGGTGATCCCATGGTTAGGTATGTCCCAGAATTCCTCTGCAAGCAGTTATATAGAATGAGTGAACCAAAGAGTGTGGTGGAGTCTCTGTCCTTGGAGGTCTTTAAGCAGAGGCTGGATGGCCATCTGTCAGGGATGCTTTGATTGGAAGTTCCTGCATGGCAGGGGGTTGGACTGGATGGCCCTTGTCATCTCTTCCAACTCTATGATTCTGTGATTCTAACAAATGGCCATCCAGCCTTTGTTTAGAGACCTCCAAGGAGGGAGACTCCACCACCCTCCGAGGGAGTGTGTTCCACTGTTGAACAGCTCTTACTGGCATGAAGTTCCTTCTAATGTTCAGGTGGAATCTCTTTTCCTGGAGCTTGCATCCATTGTTCCAGGTCCTGTTCTCTGGAGCAGCGGAAAACAAGCTTGCTCCCTCCTCAATGTGACATCCCTTCAAGTATTTAAACAGGGCTATCATATCACCTCTTAACCTTCTCTTCTCCAGGCTAAATATCCCCAGCTCCCTAAATCTTTCCTCATAAGGCATGGTTTCTAGACCCTTCATCGTTTCAGTAGCCCTCCTTCGGACATGCTCCAGTTTCTCCACATCCTTTTTGAATTGTAGTGCCCAGAATTGGACACAATATTCCAAGTGAGGCCTGACCAAAGCAGCATAGAGTGGCACTATTACTTCCCTTGATCTAGACACTAGGGGGCTTTCTAGTTTGGCAGGAAAGGGTTACATGAAGTTGCCTTTTCCTTAATACTTAGCAGCTGCACTGTCAGTCCCAGGTGTGTAATAAAAAGGCATAGGGCAGCTACACTGAGGAGGTGTGGGGACGACTTAGCTGAAGTCTTTTCTGTTGCTCAGCAACTACATTGGAAGCTGTCAGGATGCTAGAAACACAGGCGGAGCAGCTGCACGGGTGGCAATGGGGGCTTTTGGCAGCACTGAACCTTTAATATTTTTTTTGTTGCCGGCTGCGAAGCGTGCAGTTGCACCGGTACATCATATAGGCAATTGTATTGCCAGCTGTGAGCTGTGCAGTTGTGCAGGTACATCACACATGAACTGTGCAGTTATGAAGATCTGTCAAATTATCATTGTGGTTTTGCTGCCCTTTTCTAAGTGCACAGTTGCATCGGTGCACCATGAATGAACCCCATTATTATTATTATTATTATTACCCCACCCCTTTGAAGTCAATTGAGGTGGCTTACACATTAAAATACTATTACATCAATAAAACAAACTGCATCCCTCCCCCCGTTAAAATATATTAAATTTGTTACAATTTAAGTTTATGAATAAACTTCTTTATTTTATGAATGAATTGACATTTTATGCGCAGTTGCATAACAGTTACAGCATCCCAGAGTCCCTACTGCACATGTCTAGGGTTCGGATTAGGGCTGGAGCTAGGGTTTGGGAGCTTCAAAAAACTACACAGATGCACTGCAGCATTTAGACACAGCTGCGATGTTACACCCTTTTTAAAAAGAAGCTGGGAAAAGCAGCTCCTTTTTAAAGCTGCTTTTTCCCCACTAAAATCCAAAAGAAGTGTGTTCATGCCAAACTTTCAGTGTGGGTCATCTAAAAGCTACACTTTCGTGCAGGCATGAACACACCCCTTTTTGCCAGTCTAGATCAGCCCAATGCTTTTATTGATGCAGCCCAAAATCGAATTGGTCTTTTTAGCTTCCACATCACACTGTTGACTTATGTTCAACTTATGGTCTAGATTCCTTTCACATGCGGTCTCATTCATCCAGCTGTTCCCCATCCTATATTTGTGCGTTTCATTTTTCCACCCTAAGTGCAGAACTTTTCATTTCTCTGGATTGAAATTCATTTTGTTAGTTTTGGCCCAGCTTTCTATCTTTTAAGGTCAGTTTGAATTTTGATCCTGTCCTCTGGGGTATTAACTCCTCCTCCTAATTTGGTGTCATTTGCAAATTTGATAAGTATGCCTCCAGTTCTGTCATCCAAGTCATTGATAAAGATGTTGAATAGCACTGGACCCAGAACCCTGTGGCACCCCACTGGTCACTTCTCTCTATGATGAAAAGGAGACATTGTTGAGCACCCTTTGGGTTTGGCTGATTAACCAATTAATAATTTCATTTGAAGACATTCTTAGAGGCAGTTCAACAGAAATTGTTCAAGTCTTATGCCATTATCTTTCCAATTTTAAGGCATTTTTTCAAAGACATATACAAGGTACCAGAAAAGTAATGAACAATGTAATGGGTGATATTTCAAACACTGCATGGACAATGAAATACTTATCAAACACTGTGGCTGAATCTCTATGGGGAGGTACAGACCGCCCAAAAGGGGGAGGTCTGTAGCCTCCCCAAGAAGCGGCGGGATGGGGCCAAGGTTGTCTCAGCGGCAGCCCCAGAGGCCCCATCTTGCTTCTTCTGGAGGCCGCAAGGAAGTGGTAAACTGTTGCTTCCCCATGGCCTCAAAGCAGGGTACAGCGGGCACCCTGGGTGCCCGCTGCACCCCGCTTCCCTTGGCGGTGGCAAGGGGAGAAAGGGGCCGCTGCTGCGGTCCCTTTATTCCTGTGTCTTTGGCGTGACAGTTTGAAGGCCTGTCAGAGCTCCTTTTTGCACTGTGGGAGCACTTGGCATCCTCCTGCGGTGTGATGTCATGGCACGCACAGCATTTCTAAATGCTGTGCGTGCCATGACAACATCATGGCACACCTATATGGACGCCACCATTTTTAAATGGCGGTGTCCATATGGTTTTGGGTTAGGGAGGGTGCAAACTCTGCCCTCTCTAATCCTAAATGTGCCTTTTTGAGCCCTTAAGGCCTCACTTCCTGCCCGTCTAAATCGGGCCTATAAGTCTATAAGGAATATTAGGCAATGTATCTTTCTTTGCAGGCCACACTTTCTAACCTCTCCCTCAGCTAAAGTGCCTTTAGGAGCACACCCAAAATATGAACTTGAAGACATTAGGGGCACACTGATTATGTAACTCCGTTCCATTAGATATCAGGCTTTCCCTCAAACTTCCAGATCTTCCAGACCTCAGGTAAAAATCTATCAGTTTAGAAAGAAAAATGCATTCAAATGGTATGTCTTTGACTCCAGTCTCTTGTATTTTTTCTAAGCTTTTTCTTTATAGTAAATATTTGTGATGTATTAATCTACATGTTTGCAATTTTGGATATTTATGTTCTGATTTTTAGACTGATGATTTGAAGTATCTTAGGTCATTTGCATTTGAACTGTGCTTTTACTGTGAGATTGTTAGCCACCTTGCACTTTTGTGAGGAAGATCAGGAAATAAATCAAACAAACAAAATCAATCAATCAATCAAATTGTTTCCCCTCCCTCCACTCCAATCTATTTATCAACCTCGGTTCAGGAGAGGAATGAGAGTAAGGTTGGGGATGATGGGAACTGTAGTCTAACACAACACACTAAGTTGGAAAAGGCTAACCATTATGTTTAAAGTTCTGAAGAAATATACCCACTGATTATGGGAAATAGCTCTTTGCTTGGTAAACTGCTGGAAAAAATAATGCTAGACGAAATGCACCTTGGTCTGATCCAGCATACATTCTTAAACTCTGTGTGTGTGTGTGTGGAAGGAAAAGGCACTAAACTATAATAAAATTGTCAGTGCAATAGCAGCCAACATAAGGATTAACTGTTCTTGTAACTCTGATGTCCAGTGATGATGTTAATAAACAAGCATTACTGTTTTGGTCATTTAGTCTGACCTAGTCTGTATACTATCACTCGGGGTGAAATGGGGAGAAGTTCTAGTTTTAGCAGCTGAGGTAGGCAATATGCAGCCCTCCACATGTTGATGGAAAATCAACTCATTTGAGATGTGGTGCTGGAGAAAAGTTCTGTGGATACTGTGGACTGCTGAAAAGACAAATAAATGGGTCCTAGAGCAAACCAGGCCTGAATTTTTCCTAGATGTCAAGAGGTCTAAATTGAAATTATCATATATTGGCCATATCATGAAAAGACATCACTCCCTAGAAAAGGCAATAATACTTGGCAACTCAGAAGGCCGTATGAAAAGAGGGAAACTGCATTCCAGATGGGTAGATTCAAACAAAGAAGCCACAGCCCTGAGTTTCCAAGATCTGAACCTGCTATTGATTATAGGATAACTTGGAGGTCCATCATTCATAGGGCCTCCATAATGTTAACATTATGGTTAATGTTAGTTAACAACAGCAAAGATGTTGCTAGACTCCAATACCCATCAGCCCTAGCCATCATAGCCAGTCATAAGGGATGATAGGAGCTGCCATCTACAACATTAGGAGCACCAAAAGCTGCTGGCTCCTGCCATAAATAACCACTGTGCAAGAAGTTAGGCTGGGAAAGATACCCACCAAAATTCTTAAGAGAGCTTGTGCTGGTCAAAGGAGACAGTACCACGCATGGACCAACTGAATGATTCTTTTGATCAATTGCTATGCTGAGGATAGGACCATTTACAAAGAAGATGAAGCTACTATTCAAAACAGTAGCTCCACTCGCTTAACACTAGTTTCAACTTGCCCTCTATTCCTTTTTGGACTGCAGCTCTCAGAATTCTCCAGCTAGTATGCCCCCCATACCAGTTTCATCCTAACTAGTGACTATCTCTAAGCAAATAAGGAAGAAGTTGTTGTTGCTCCTCTCCAAGGAGGAAAATTGCGCTGTGTTTGTACAAGTAATTTGACCTGTGCTAAGATTAATCTCCAGCAGCAATAAGATCTTGCCCTTGATCCGAGTACAATCATCAGACTGAAGCTCTTCCATTAACTTTTTCATAGTCTTCTACATTTCACAAATGAAAAATGTGTAGCTAAGGAACAGCAGTGTGTGGTGAAGGTGACAAAAGTTATTGATGAGGAAGAGCACAGAAGCCAGGAGAGGCTGTAGCAGTTTGCATTTGCCTGAGCCTACTGGGAAGGGCAACATGCTCCTCTCCTCTCCTCCTTGCTGATTTAATTGAGTGCAAACTACTTTTGTATTTTGGACTCTGTTTGCACAAAGTGAAGTAAGCTGAGTACAAAGAGGAAAAGTGGGAGGAGGAGACAGAAGTTGGGAGGTTTTAAAAGCATCTGAAAGCGTGGGACATCATAGGATAAATCAGACCTGTCCCTCCCAGTTTGGGACAGTTGAAGGATATGCTTTATGTAATCATAAATTATTGCCAAACTGTGTCATTTGCTTAAATCCAACTCTTTGTTTATACACTTTAATAAACAGACTATTGCAGATGTCATGTGTGACAAATGTCTGATGACCTTTATAAAAAAAGCAACCCATTTCTTTATCAGGACAGGCCTTGGCTGTAGCACAAAAGCAAAACCAACTGGATTATAGAAATAATCTGCAGACCTGCTGAACTCAATAGTGAAAATCCCACTGATTCTTATGTTCTTTTATGTTCTTATAAGGTATCTAGTCAACATTGCCATGAGACATTTACTATTTGTACTGTGTGTACATAAAATGTAAAATGCCATTATGAATGTGTGGAATCTCTCTGCGTAAGGTGAGCTGTCATGAAGTTCAGAACACACGCAGGCATTCACTGTGCCCTGAGTTCTCTCCTTTCTGCAAAGTTAAATGATGCGATAAACACTGTCAATAAAAAGTATTTGTTCTACGCAATTGCTCTTAAAGAAATAAACAGGCAAAACTAGGGAGAAAACCACTAATTTTCCCCCTCATCTATCAAACATGACTCTATATCTTTATGCTTTTTTAAAAAATGAAGAAGTTCTGTTTGTAAAAACTGAAGAGCGGTGAAAAACACCATAAGGCCGTCTTTCAGGTTGTGTCTCTGGATCAAATCTCGCCTGGTTTTTCATGTCAATGGTGCACAGAAAGCTGAGTGATGCCAGTGTAAGTATTTGGCAGTGTGGCTGTTACATAATACAATCCTGTCTTTCACAGAAGAGAGATCACTGTGCTACTCAAATGTGCTAAATGTTAACCCAATGCTTGGCTTTCTTCAGCCAAGGCAGGACTGCACTATTTTCCAAAGTAGAAATGAAGGTACACCAAGAAGAGGGGGGGGAGAGCGTTTAGAACTGGAGAAAGAAAGCCCAGAAAGATTTTTTTTAAAAAATATTTGTTTAAGGAAGTACACACTTCTCTGATCCCTGCCCACAAAAACTTGATGAGGAGGAAAGTATTGGTTCTGTAAAACCAAAAGGGAATATTTTTAATGCAAGCATACCATGGATAAACTAACAAATGTACCACAAAGGCCAAGGTCTGGCCTAGTCATGATGGTACCAAGATGGCTTTTTTTCCTTTCCGGAAATGTTTGGGATAATAGAGATCTAAAATGTTTTACGATGGTGTTTACGTGACAAGAGGTTATTGAGCCACTGTGGGTGGTGTGAAAAACATGGCCAGTTCTTTCCAGTCTGTCTCTATATTTAACCTGCGTATCACTTGACCATAAAGCAGCAGTTTGCTCAAAGGTAAGTTACCAGTGAACATGATTTAAAATGCTTCAAGATATAAGGGAGCACTATATCTTTATGGAGGGTTTACACTGTTGTTACTGCCTTCAAGTAATTTAATGATAAATAAATAAAAGTTGTATTTTTATCCCACCCCTCTGTCAAAGACAATTTTGGCAGTTTACAATTAAAACAAGAACATAATACCTCATCCTAATTATTCCCTCCCTCCCTCCCTCCCTCAAAACATAAATTAAACAATTTACACGTTAAAAACAGTATACTTAAAACAATCAGGGACGGGCAAAAGGGACACAATACTCAGTGGGATGGTGGATTTGGTTGGTGGCTGGGATTACTCTTCTGGGAAGGCCTGCTGGAAGAGATCCTTCTTGACAGCCTTTTTGAAGCTGTCCAATCTGGTAATATTATAGATCTCCTCTGACTGGCCATTCCATAATCTGGGAGCAGTTGAAGAAAAGGTCCTCTGGGAAGTTGCAGTTAACCTGGTCTTCATAGGTTACAATAAAATTGTCCCAGAGGACCTGAGTGCACGAGGAGGATTATATGGAAGAAGGCAATCCCTTAGATAGGTTAGACCCAAGCCATGTAGGGCTTTAAAGGTTATGACCAACACCTTGTACTGCACTCGGAAACTTAATAGGCAGCCAGTGAAGCGATTTTAAGATAGGAGTTATGTGGTCACTTCTAGGTCTCCCAGTGACCAATCTAATTGCCATGTTTTTAACCAACTGATGTTTCTGGACTAGGCACAAGAGTAGCCCCATGTAGAGCACATTGCAGAAATCAAGATATGAGGTTACCAGCACATGTACCACAGTTTCTAGGTCCCCTGGTTCCAGGAAAGGACGCAGCTGGCGTATCAGCTAAAGCTGATAACAGGCACTCTTGACCATTGCATTTACCTGATTTGACATCTAGAGCGACGGGTCTAGGAGCATCCCCAGACTGTGAACACAGTCCTTTAAGGAGAGTGTGACCCCATCTAGGACCGATTGGTGAATCTCAATACCTGGATTATGGGCCCCAGCTGTGAGTATCTCTGTTTTGTCTGGATTCAGTTTTAGTCTGTTTTTCCGCATCCAGTCCATTACCTCTTTAAGACATTCATTGAGAGGAGAGATGCCATCTGTAATCAGAGCTGTAGACTGAAACATGGAGAAATATATCTGGGTGTCATCAGCATACTGATACCCTGCCCCATGTCTCCGGATGATTTTCCCCAGCGGCTTCATGTATATATTGAATAGCATTGGAGACAGGATGATGCCTTGAGGGATGCCACAATTAAGCTCATTTTTTGCAGAGCGACTATTCCCAAGCATCACTCTATAGAATCCACAACTTCTGGTGACTCTAAGGCAAATCTATCACAGGATCTATTGAGTGGGTTTCCATCATTGAGTGGGGATTTTAACCCTCTTCTCCAAAGCCATAGTCCAATGCTCAAGCCACTATGCCATGCTTGCTCCCAAGGCTTACATACCCTTCAACCTTTTGCAAATGAAAAATGGCTGTATCTCACCAAGCAACATTAGAGTGCAGTCAAGATGGCAAAAGTTATTAATGAGGAAGACTACACAAGGTAGGAGGAGTTGCAGTAGTTTGCTTTTGCCTGAGCCTACTGGGATGGCAAGACTGTGTCCAATTCTCTTCTCTCTGCTCTGCTGAATTAATTGAGTGTAAGCTTCTTTTGCTCTTTAAACTCAGTTTGCAGCATCTGATGTAAGCTGAGAACAAGGGTGGAAGGTGAGAGGAAGAGAGAAAAATTGGCACATTTTTAAAGCAGCAGAGAAAATGGGATGACAGAGGATTAATTGAGATTGTCCCAGTAAAATTGAAACAATTGGGAGGTATGGGATTATGAAACTAAAATAGAGGTGTATTGGACCCATTCAATTAGTATTATTTTGTTTAAATCTTTAAATATTTTATTTAACTATGTCCAGATGCATTGAAAATGTTTCCTCCCATTAATAGCCACATAGATTAGCCAGTCCCATATTGTTGAAGTAATGTGTAAAAGTCACCTCTGAAGGGAAGTTCTCCTCGGGTGGCATGTTGTGCATCACCAAAGAAGTAGTCTAGCAACCCCAAAGAGGGCAAAAGACTACATGGATTTGCATTAAAGGTGAATGCAGAGAGGTGTATGTTTCCTACATAGAGATAAAAATCTGGGCAACAATTTAAACAAGAGACCTAATGTCACTTTAACCACAGTGGGAAACAGTGTTCGCAAGGTGATCCACTGATATGCCTGCTCAGTCTTCTAAACCTCAGGTTTCCATTCTTATAACTTTAAACAGGACTTAGAGTGTTATTGCACGCAGCTGCAGCCAGATGAGTGCAAGCCATATACAGCCCAGATCCCAGCCATGCCTATCCAATGGCTTTTCAAAAATGGAAGCTTGTTGTTTTTGAAAAGCTCATCCCCTTCCCACCACCTTTCCCTTCTCCTTTTGTGTTGTCTCTTCTAGATTGTAAGCCTGAGGGCAGGGATCCGTCTAACTATAAGACTGTATGAACAGCACTGTGCAAATTTACAGCGCTAAATAAATAAATAAATAAATAATTGTGGTTGGGATCTGGAATGCATACAGGTTGCACTCGCCTGTTCACGGCTTTTAAAATTAAGCGCAACTTTATCTCATTGGAATAAGTAACTTTAAATTCAGTGCCATAATTTCATTAGAATGGACAGATTTTCAGAGAGAAAATGATTTAAATAGATGACTATTTAACAAGGTCAAATCTTCGGTCAGGAGTGCCTGTTATCAGCTTCGGCTGATACGCCAGCTGCGCCCTTTCCTGGACATGAGGGATCTGGAAACTGTGATACATGTGCTGGTAACTTCACGTTTGGACTACTGTAATGCGCTCTACATGGGGCTACCCTTGTACTTAACTTGCAAACTACAACTGGTTCAGAACATGGCAGCCAGACTTATTACTGGTACATCCAGGAGAGAACATATGGCCCCTGTGCTTAAGTCTCTCTACTGGCTGCCAATCAGCTTCCGGGCGTAGTACAAGGTGTTGGTCTTAACCTAAAAAGCCCCACATGGCTTGGGTCCATTCTATCTTAGGGACCGCCTCGTCCCGTATGAACCCCCCCCCCCGCACACTGCAATCCTCTGGGAGGAATCTGCTACAGCCTATGAAAACCAAGTTGGTGCAGACCTCCCAGAGGGCCTTTTCAGCGGTTGCCCCTAAGCTATGGAATGACCTGCCGGATGAGATGCGTCTTATTTCATCCATCGACAGCTTCAAAAAAGCCCTAAAGGCGCATCTCTTCCTGCAGGCCTTCCCGGAAAATCTTTGACACCTCTCGGTTCCAAATTTTGGTTGTAGAGATTCCAGCCTTTGCCCACCCACACAGCTCAAGGACTCTCAGTTGATACTGTTGATATGCTGTTTTAACTTGTTTGATTTAATCCTTTTTGGGGGGGGGGGGGGGTCAGATGTTTTAACTGCTGTTGTTTTAACTCTCTTCTGTAACCCACCCCGATTGCTCGTTCAGAAGGGCGGGCTGGAAATAAAACTACTACTGCGACTTCTTCTTCTTCTTCTTCTTCTTCTTCTTCTTCTTTGGCTACCCTTATGGTGTCAACACTCCTACATTGGATGGAACAGGAATCAGGTCTTCCTCAAGGCAGTAGGTGATGGGAAAGTTCTCCCCTTGAAACCTGAGGTGAATCCATACTATACAATGATAACATTTACTTAACACTTTAACTGACATAGGTTCATACTATGGAATCCTGGGATCTGTAGGTTGGTGAGTTCAGGGAGTGCACTAAAAATTCTAAGTACTTCACTAGCCTACAAATACCAATACTTCATAAGAAGGAGCTATAGCAATAAAGTAGTATCAAACCACTCTAGCTGGACAGTGTGGACTGGATACACCCCAGAAGAGTCCATCTGAGTTAGAGTACAAACCTTCAAGAACTCTAAGATCTTTATGGGAAGGCTTTCTCATGGTCCTGCCACCATCACAGGTCACCTGGTGAGGAGAGAGAGAGAGAGAGAGAGAGAGAGAGAGAGAGAAGGAGAAAGAGAAAGAATTGGAAAAAATGGCCACCAAAGCAATTTTATGGGGCCTGAATTCAACACTGGAGGCAACAGGAAGCTGTTCTGAGGGAAAAGTCTATGTGATAAAATCAGCCTAACTTCTGAATTTGGCTCAAATTTGGAAGAGGTAAGTCAGGCACCGGAGATGGTGTGATAAAGTCCTATGTTTTGACTGGTCAGGTTTTAGGACCGATATGTGGAAGAAGAAAAGAATGATGCTGATATTACATAGTCCAGTGTTCACTCAAAAGATGAACCTCAAAAAAAGTTCGGGAAGATTTCCAAGAAAGGGAATCCTCATTTATCGTCAAGAAAAATAAATAAATCTGGAACAGTTGGGGAACTTAGCCCACTCCTATTTTAAAGATACAGGATCAATACCCCTAAATTTTTAATGAATTATTGCTTCTTTAAAAACAACAAAAACAACAACAACAATAACAGGGAGAGGCTGTTTCTACACTCCGTAATGAAAGGGAGCAGACTTGACTGCATGGCTTCTTTAGCACACTGTGAGATTTGTTTCTCCGGTTGTTTTTATACTGCAGTTGGTTCTGTCCTCTTTTCACCTTTGCCTTGTTTCATGCAGCTTCTTGAGGAAGAGGTATTCATGAAATGGGTGCCCTGATAGGAAGGAGATGCCAATTCTGCAGAAACTTTCACATGTCCTGTGTCTATGTAGGAATTTTTTCAAAAAGAAAGTCAGGCAGGGGGAGAGGAGAAAAAGATTGGCCTGGATCTTCTTGGCAGTCCCAACAAGAGAAGACTCATGGGATTAATGGGTTTCACATAAGTCATGAGTATTGACTCACCATTCAGTCACTGAGTCAGTGGTTCTGCTCTGTTTACAACTAAACAATAGAATTTATGCCATTGTTTTTAATCACACAAAAGATGCTCATCAAAAAATGGCTTCCAGCAGCCACAGTGGCATATTATTTATTTTCCTAGAAGCAGTGTGTTATAGGATAGGCAAAGCCAATCTGGATTCTCTAGTGAGTTATTACAGGGCCAGAAGTATAATGTGCTAAACAAAGTACTCTTCCAAATGGCTTGGCTTCATAATAAAATTGGCTATCTCTCACATGAGGGGCTTCACTTTATGAAATGCATGGGATTATTCCAAGTCAGAGCATGAGTCTGCCTAGTTCAGTTTTGCCTACACTGACTGGCAGATGCTCCCTGGGATTTCAGACAGGTTTACTTAGCTGGAAATATCAGGAATGAAACCCTTACATGTGCTCTTTCACTGAGCCCACATTCATATACAACCAGAAGGACTGACCCAAGATATTTTTGTTTTCTGAGATGAGGGCCAAGCTAGTGCCTAATCCATGTACATTTGGCCCTCTGTATCCACAGATTCTTTATCCATGGATTCAACCATCCACATTTTATCTAAGGGATGCCATTTCACTACTCCATTGTGTTTAATCGGATTTGAGCACCCATAGATTTTGGGTGGAACCAAATCCCAGCAGATACCAAGAGCCCACTATAAAGCGTCCCTTCCAGTGCCCATAACGGGGGAAAATGTGTCTGATAAAGTTCTATGTCTGGCCAAATGAGTGAACAGTTTCTATTATTGTGCACATGAACCCATTCCTTTCTATGCCCTGTGAAGATGGTGTGTGTGGTTCCATTGGGATTTTGGCTTCATTGCCTTGGCCAGGAAATGCGTGGGATGTGTTGGTTTTCAGTTTTAGATTTATGTGGCAATTTGGCCCAACATGTTGTTCCTCCCAGTCTGCTAGTCTGCTTATAAAAGAAAAGTGGAGGTGAGAAAGTCATAGGAAATACATGCAGCTGCAGCCACCAGACAAGGCTGCCACCTCTTCCTTGCCGTAAGGTTGAGCAAATTTCCAAAGGGAGGGCTTCTTAACATTTGAGATATTCAAAAATATTCAAAAAAATAAAACAAAAATATACATTCAAGAAAGCAAACCTTGATTTTGCCATATTATAGAAAGGGCACCATTTTACAATATAAAAATGTAGTGTGTATATATACACACACACAACATGTCATTGTATATGTTGGGACTTGAGCGTCCATGGATTTTGGTATCCACGGGATGGTCCTGGAACCAAACCCCAACAAATACCAAGGGCTCACTGTAGTGTGTGCTTGTCTTTTGAAATATCTAGTTGTGCTCTCATTGCACTTGTGCAAACTGAAATAGTGATGGTATATGGATGTGCAAACTGAAATAGTGGTGGTATATGGATGTGTAAACTGAAATAGTGATGGTATACGGATGCTTCAAACTGCATTCCCTGAAAGTAACCTGCTTCCAGAGCCAAACTTTATCAGAAGATGGACTGAGTACTCTGCATATTTACATTTTTATTAACCAGTTTTGCACTATTACTTACAATGGTGGCATATAGTCATTTTGTTGTTGTTCTTTGCTAACTGTAATTCAGTGAAAGCACATCTCCCTGTTCTGTACTGCTCCAGGTTATAAAGGGGCTCATCAGACTGCCCCAAAAGGGCAGGCTGGAGGTGCTAATTTTTCCTCCAGAGGGATGCCACAGCAATCAAACTGTGTGGCATCCCTCCACCCCAAAAAGAACCCGGAAAAAACAGGGTCTTCTTGAGGCGCCGCTCGGACATCATGAGTATGCCATTGGCGCACTGTGGTGCACCAGTGATGTAAGTAACATGCAGCGATGTCTGTATGCTGCGCATCGCTTATGTCATGATGGCAGTGATGATGGTGTGGACAAGAGGCTGCCATTATGCCACCACCATGATGTGCTAGGGTTAGGGAACGTGCAGTCCCTAACCATAGAATTATCGCCAGGACGCCGCTTCCTGGTGGTATGTACTGGGCCTAAGTCTTCCATTACCTGACATATTAAGCAAGACATGTTGAATAAACACTACCAATGAAGAGGCATTTAAACTGTAAGCAATAGTTATTGGAGTTAGTGTTCTACCCTATCCATTCATCATCCAAAGTATCTTCAGATGAGAGTTGTAAGAACATCCAAAGACTTTTGCATACGTCTGCCATGTGTGAAGTGATGAATGTATAGCAGATTCATAAACACAGCTGTCTAGTCACTGGGGAGGTAGGAGAGCAAAGAGACAAGCATGTTTTGCTTAAAGCCAAATGTCAGGTTTTAGCGAAAGAAAAGAACAAGAAACATTCTTCACTTTGCAAGCCATGTTGCTAATGAACTTGTTTTCACTATGGGTGATTTCTCTCAGTCAGAAACAACTTAGATTACATTATAACTTACATCACATTAGCTACAGCAGCTAGAAATAGATCATACTGTGTGCAAGTGTGTATGTCCATTCCTAAATTACACAGCTGAAAGAGAAGACCAGTGGATGATGGCAAGCTGTATATGGCTTGGTGGTGTACACATTATACAGAATAGATTAAAGACCTGGTCAGGTGTTGTCTCTCTGGGATGAATCAATATGTAAAGAAGGGAGCATACTTGCCTCCTCCTCTCACTATTTGTTCTGAAGCAGAGAGTTTCCTTTCTTCATGGAGACCCTCCACAGCAGCCAGAACCTGGATTTTCCCAAGGTTGTTCACTCAAATGAACAATGGCTGGACCCAGGCCGTGAAGAGCTTTAACGATGATAACCAACTGTGCCCAGAAGCTAACTGGCAGCCTGTGAAGGGATTTTAAAATAGGTGTTATGTGGCCAAATCTTGATTTGCCAGTGACCAGTCTGGCTGCCATATTTTGCACCAATTGAAGTTTCCGAAGTTGGCACAAGGGTAGCCACATGTAGAGTGTGTTGCAGAAGAACATGAGGCCCAGCACCACCAATGGACCTGGCCTAAAGTTGAAGAGCCCCCCCCCCACAACACCATCTGGCCAAGGAGGGAGTGAAAGGAGAGGCCTAGCACCACCATCGGACCTGGCCTAAAGTTGAAGAGCCCTCCTTCTTGACAACACCATCTGGCCAGGAGGGAGTGAAAGGAGAGTCCTAGCACCACCATCAGACCTGACCTAAAAACAGAGCCCTCCCTCCATGCCATCTGCCTTGGTCCAGGCCTCAGAGGGAGAAAAGAACTGCTGGACCTCATCCCCTTCCCCACCACCATTCCCTTCTCCTTTTGTGTCATGTCTTTTTAGAATGTAAGCCTGAGGGCAGGGAACCGTCTAATTAAAAATAATAATTGTAAGCCGCTCTGATAGCCTTTAGGGCTGAAGGGTGGCATATAAATAAATAAATAAAATAAAAATGTAGAGCCTCCATGTGTCGAGGAGGCTCTAATCCAGCCTCAGACTATCAATAACCAGATCGCCATGGACCAACCTAATTCATAATATACTAAGGCACAAAGAAGAGAGATAGTGCAACCTGGAAAGAAGCCTGGCAGGAAAAATGTTTACATTAGCATGTTTACATTAGCTCCTTTTTGCTGCCCCCCTCCATGTGCTTTAACTCTTTGCTCCAATCTGTCCCAAAATGATGACACTCCAAGCCACAGAAGTGATGCCCTGAGCCCAAGCCTCAAGATACTTCCCAATTGCCACTACTAGCGAAAGACGCCAGTAAGGGAGTGAGCTCACATGGGTAGGCAAAGAGTGGGAGAAGCACCACACAAAAAGCTCAGCAAGGCTGTGTGATGATTTCCTAAAGGCTTCTGGTTCCCCTTGTCTTTCTGGCACACCATTATTTTGATTGATGCCCCCTGCCACCCCCCCTTTCCCCTAACTGCCCCCCTATTGCTCCACTTTCCCCTCTCTGCCCCCCTGGAAACTTCCACTACCCTCAGGGGGGCATGCCGCCCACTTTGGGAATCACTGCTCTATAGCCACCTCTGCATGCCTCAAGCTGGGAGGAGTTTGCTGGGTGGCTTTTGGACGATCTGCTCCCTTTTCCCTTCCCAGCAACATGGACTCCCTGGAAAACCATCTAGACAGGGTGATTGGGCTTCCAGGGTGGTGGTGATGGCAACGGAAAGGATTGTCCAAAAGCAACTCAGCAAACTCGTTCCAGCTTGAAGCATACTTAGTCCAGCCTGCCTGGCTTGTGGGAGGAGAAAAGAGGAAGAAGATACTGTTGAAAAGACCCCCCCTCTGCACTTTCTCTCATTATGCCTTTTTCACCCCCAACATCAGACATCACAAAACCAGTTTCCCTTTTTTATGCTTTTCCTACTTAGCTTCTTCAAACTTTCTGTCATTGGTGCAAGAGGTGCATGCCCCTTAGCAACCACAAAGCAGTTTCTTGGGTTGAGGTGGATGGAAGTGAAGAGACCCAATAGAAAAAGCAAGAGCTATGTACTATCATGGAGGATAGGTTATGACAATATGCATGATCATAGAATCATAGAGTTGGAAGAGACCACCAGGGCCACCCAGTCATGCAGGAACTCTCCATCAAAGCATACCCGACAGATAGCCATCCAGCCTCTGCTTAAAGACCAAGGAAGGAGAGTCCACCACCACTAGTCATACTACAAGAGAGGGATAACAACACAATGTCTGCATGTAGATGTCAAGTAAAAAGTTTGAGAACCACTGGTCTAAATAGATGGCACTTGGACCATGTTCTGGTTCTGATTTTTAAAACCATAAGCAATGATTTTTCTTTGAAAGTAAAGAAAATCATTTTAAAAATGTCATATCTTCCAAAACTAGCCTATGACTGGCATGAAGCAAAACAGGAAATGGTGCTGTCTCCTCAAATCAAGGTGCATAGTACCCAAAGCCAGAAAATACCACAAACACTTCTGTTGATCCCTGGCAGGAAAAGCACATTAAATAACTAACAATGTTCTGTTCTCTCATGTCGTCAAAATGCTGCTGCCTGAGGCAGCTGCATCATCATGTCTAAAGGCAGAACTGGTTCAGCACTTTGCTTTCACCAGTTGAAACGTTTAGGGATAAAAACAAACACTGGTGTTAAGAAATGGTTCCAGATCTGATCAACAATAAATACCCGTGTTCTTTTGGAATGTTAATTTCAAAGCATCTTCAAGCACACCTCATATAAATCTCTCTGCTCCAGGAAAACACCAGGCTCTTGGGAACAAGGAAAGCACACTGACTAATCACCACTGAAAAGAATAAGATGTGCATGTCCAGTAGCTAATTATCACATCGAAGAACTCTGATCTATTTGCTTTCAGTGTCTTGAAACACACCCAAAAGAGCCTGGTTCATGTTAGTAATTCAGTAGCTTTGCCAGATCTGATCCTGCAAAATAGTGAAGTCAACAGAGGTGTTTCTAAAGCACATAGTGTTCCAACCTAATAAGCTTTCTAAAAACTGAAATGTTTAGCTCTTGTATAATTCCACAAGACAACTTTGCCGGGGAAGGTGAGATGCCACCAGAAGAAAACACCATGACACACCATTTGGTGAAAAAAAAAAAAAGCCACAACGTTATTGGATAAAGCTAACAGGTAAGGTTGGCCTAAATGCATGGGTCTGAATCTGGCATTGACCAATCCTCCCATTGCTTGATGAACCAAGTGGCCCGGTCACAGCCTGGCTTTGGGATGACAGAAGGGGTAACCAACTGATCGCATGTTTGCACCTTCACCCCTTTGTCATTGGGAGAGGCCGTACAGAAGCTGCCCTTGCAATGGCAACATCCCACTTCTCCCAGAGCCCCTGCGTCCCTGTGGGACTCCCGATCCTGTGCTCCACAATACAGGAAACCACGGCCATCAGATCCACAGCCCATACTATTGTCCCTTGAAAAGCTGTGACAATATCCATAAACACAACACCCCTAAGCCCCTGACGCAACTAAAAGGTGAAAGGGTGGGAAGAGCCTGGTGAGAATGGTGTTGTCCACTCCACAATATGGCCTTTTATAGGCCCCAAAGCCAATTCCAGCCAGCGGCGAGAGGAAGTCCCACCCTTTCTGGCCTCCCTGCCAATCAGAGTGGCTGCTGGCCAGGGCAAAGGGGTGAGGCTTCCAGCTGCAAAGGCTGCTGGGACTTGTAGTCCTGAAGTGGCACCAGAAGCCCTGTCCCTAGTAGCCTGGACAGCCAATCTGGGTGCAGGAAGGTGCTCCCAGTGCCCCCGGTCCAGAGTGTCATTTTCCTTTGAAGCATATAGAGCTAGGCTGAACAGCCATACAGGTCCTATGTCTGTCTTTGAAGTAGCAACTGGATTTTTGCACTTGCTTGCACTGAATTCCCATCATACCTTCCATCCCATCGTCTCTGCATGGGCAGGCCTTGCATGCAACTCTCTTACAATGGTGCCACAGAGAACAAACCCACTATCCCAGTATCAGACAGAGCCCTTCTCCCAGTTTGGGCACCACACTTCTTCCCTAGGTTCTTCTCTAGAGAAGCCTGCCACTCTCACCTTGCCATATGGTCCCCTTTCAAATCCCTCCTTGGATTTAGGGTGATTGGTCCTCCAGGTGACCTCCCTCTGGCCCAGGGTTCTCTCTGGTAAGCAGGAGCAGGAGCAGGATTAGGGTGAAAGAAGACAGTCTGAGTCAGAGTTAACTCAGTTAACAAAACGACCAGAGGATTAATGTAGTTTATATATCCTGAAGAGTAGTAAATACTTTAACAATTTCCAGATCTTAGTTCAAAACATATAACAATATTCAACCTGAGTTATGTCAGCCTTGGCTTTAAATCAATTCAGGCAACCAGTACACATTCACTCCCCACTGAGTCTTCTCTGACTCATCCATCTATTAACTATCAACTTTCATGTTGTAATTATTGTCTGAATGAACTGTACTTTTAATGTATAAAAGAAAATTACACATAATTCATTTTATGTTCCTAAAATAAAGGCTGATAATACCAGATTTTTCATTTTTCCTCAAAATGTCTATCTCTTTCCCCTACCAGCTCCATCCTGGAAAAATGCCATTTTCTCCTAAGGTTTCCACTTTTACATTTCTGCATGAGAGTAAGCTCTGTTGAATGAAGTGATACCTCCTTCTGACTTCACAGATTTAACTTGTAATTTACTTTGCATTTTAACAAAAGATCTTCAACCAAGTAAAATGCAAGAGATTCCAAGTCTCTAATACTGCTAAAGTGAAATATGTGATCAACACATAGCCATACACACAGAGAATGGATATATGAAGCCTCTACACCATTATTTTCTTAATTCTCTGATGTGCTGTATCCATGAGGCCATGCAAACCACCAATGACTTCTTCAAATATTTTTGGAAATTTTTGATATGCATAGTAAAAAGGCTCCCTGTATTTTCTAAAGCCATAATAATAATAATAATAATAATAATAATAATACTTTATTTCTTTGATGCATCTACTCAAGGCTCAAGGCAGGATACAACATGTTTTTTTTTTATTAAATTTTATTATATCAAACAGTTGATAATCAATAGACAAACAATAAACAAAAAATAAAGTAGAATAGAAAAAAAATAGATATATCGTACAATTAGAAAAAAATAAAAACAAAAACACAAACGAGTAATAAATAAGAACGAACAGGCACAAAAAAAGAAAAAAAAAAGAAAAAAACACACAAAAATGTTAAAACTAATGATTCTTGAATTCCTTACATATTCTTAATATGGCTTCCACAAGTTATTGTTATTTATACATAACTACAAAAATTAATATAACTACCCCACAGGTTAAACATTAGCTTGATCTGTAATACCGTTAAAGTTAAATTGATCTCTTAAATTTCTTAAAACATTCCCAGTCATTCTCTGTTTCCTCCCTATTTCTATCTTTAAGCTTAGTTGTCAAAATGTCCATTTCCATTGCTTCATTTAAGCTATTTATCCATTCTTTGTCGGATGGTATCTGTTTTTGTTTCCAATATCTGGCGTAAACAATTCTAGCCATAGTAATCATATAAAGAATGATACGTCTATATTTCTTTTCTATTTCTTTGTCCAAAATACCAGTCATATTTAGAAGAAATAAAAGTGGGTTTAAAGGAATATCTAAATCTAGTATCTTTGATATAATACTTTGGATTTTTTTCCAATATTTAACAGCCTCTGTGCATCTCCACCATAAATGAAAAAAGGTTCCTCTCTGCTTATTACATTTCCAACATTGCCCGCTTCCAGCTTTATACATCTTATTCAGTTTACTTGGGGATAGATACCATCTGTACATCATTTTAATATGATTTTCTTTGTAATTTTGACATAATGTAAAAGAGTTCGTATCACGCCAACACTTTTCCCAAAGATCTATTTCTATTGATTTCCCTACATCTTGGGCCCACAAAATCATACAATGTTTAACGCTTTCCGTTTCTAGGTCTCTTTGTTTTAATACTTTATAGTACTTTGAGATATGTTTTGTATTTTCATCAAAAAAAATATTATCTAGTTCATTTTTTTCCAGAGTGAAACCATATTGTTTCTTATCTATCTTGTACCTTTCAAATATTTGTCTATATAAGAACCAATTCTTGGTCATTTCTTTTTCCAAGTCTTCCCGAATCTTTATAGTTAATGAGTTCTGCTCTTGTATTAGGATGTCACCATATTTCAACCATTTCTGATCAAGGGTTTTTGTTTTGTTATAAAAAGCTTCCTGGGTTGAAACCCAGAAGGGAATCTGTCTGTAAAACTGTTTCCTTATCTTTAACCAAACTTTAAATAAAGAATTTCTTATGAAATGATGGCAAAAGTCACTATTAACTTTATGTTTGTCATACCACAAAAAAGCATGAAAGCCAAATCTCATTTTTATATTTTCAAGTTCAAGCAATTTATCATTTTTTAACCTTATCCAATCCTCCATCCACTGTAAACATGACGCATAATAATAAAGTTTTAGGTTAGGAAGATTACATCCACCTTTTCTTTTTTCCTCTGTGAGTAGTTTCCATTTAATTCTGGCTTTTTTATTTTGCCATAAAAAGTTAGATAATGTCTTTTGCCAATTAACAAAACAGGATTCGTTTGACAGAATGGGTAGATTCTGGAACATATAAATAATCTTAGGTAGCACACTCATTTTTATTATCGCCATTCTACCAGAGAGTGAAAAATTTTGTTTTGACCATTTTGTTAAATCTTTTTTTAAATCTCTCCATAATTTTTCATAGTTATTATTGTATAGGTCTATATTCCTTTTTGTAAATAATATTCCTAAGTACTTGACTTGCTTAACAACTTGAAATCCGGAGAATTCTTTCAGCTCCTGTTCTTCCTGTTCTGTCATATTTTTAGTTAGGATTGATGATTTATTTATATTAATTCTAAAACCTGAGAGAGAACCATATTCTTGGATCAATTCTAATAGTTGTTTTATAGATTTTTTTGGATTTTCCAGAAAAAAGGCTAGATCATCTGCGAATGCTTTTAATTTAATATTATACTTATTCCCCTTAACACCTTCTATTTCTTTATCATTTCTTATTTTATTGTTTAATACTTCCAGTACAATAATGAACAACAAAGGTGATAAAGGGCAACCTTGTCTTGTCCCTCTTTCTATGGGAATATCCTCTGTTCTTTCTTGGTTAATTAGTAATTGTGCTTTCTGTTCTTTATATATTGCAGATATCCATTCAAGGAACCTTTCACCAAAATTCATTTTTTTAAGGGTTTCAAACATGAATACCCAGTCTACTTGATCAAAAGCCTTTTCCGCATCAATCATGATCATAGCGAATTTTCGTTCATTGTGATGTTCAAAATGTTCAATTAGATTTAGTACTGTTCTAATATTGTCTTTTATTTGTCTTCCCGGGACAAATCCATTCTGATCGTCGTGTATAATTAATTTGATGAATTTTTTTAGTCTAGCTGCCAAAATTAAAGCAAATATTTTGTAATCAGTATTTGTTAATGAAATAGGCCTAAAATTTTTTGTTTCTTGTCTATCTTGATTCCCTTTAGGGATTAGTGTTATGTAAGCCAGTTTCCATGAATCTGGAACACCGTACTTACAGATGTCATTTATTGTTTCTTTTAATGGCTCTACTAGTACCTCTTGCATTTTTTTATAATAAATTGAAGAAAGTCCATCAGGACCAGGAGCTTTTTGAAGTTTCAATTTCCTTATAGCCTCTATTATTTCTTCAGAAGAAATTGGGTGATTTATGCTCTGCCTCTGTTCTTCATTTAATATTAATACTTTTTGTTCTTTTAAATATTTTTCTACTTTTTCCTTGTGTTCTTCCCTTATCGAAATATTTTTATATAATTTCCTATAATATTTAACGAAAGCCTCTTTTATATGAGTATTATCCGTAATTATTTTCCCTTCCTCATATACTTTTGTAATTAATTTTTTTTCCTTTTCCTTTTTAAGTCTAAAAGCCAATAGCTTACCTGCTTTGTTACCAGATTCAAATTGAGTTTGTTTAAGAATTTTTAATTTTTTTTCAATTTCTTTTAGTGCCATTATTTTTAATTGTGCTTTCAATTCATCAATTTCACATTTTATTCTTTTTTCTCCTTTCAATTTCCAAAGTTCTTCCTTTTTATGTAACTCCGCCAGTAATCTTTTTTCTTTTCCATTTTCTTTCTTCCTATTTTCCGTTTGTAATTTAATGAATAATCCCCTTACAACTGCCTTCCCAGCATCCCAAATAGTTTTATTTTGGATCCCTTCTGTCTTATTTTCCTTAAAGTACAGTTTTAAGTTTTCTTTTAGCTTGTTTACCACTTGATCATCTTTTAACATATCTTCCTGTAGACGCCATATATAATGTTTCTTTTTGGAGGAAAAATTTAACGTGATTAAATTATGATCCGACAGATAATTGGACATTATTTCCATAGAGTGTACTGATGGCAATAAACTTTTAGAGGCAAAAATTAAATCAATCCTAGAAAATGAATTATGCACATCAGAGTAAAAAGTATACCCTTGGGTATTATCATATTTGTATCTCCAAATATCAGTTAAGTTTAAGTCTTCTAACAATACGAAAAAAGATTTTGGTAGTTTTCCCTGATTTTTCCGTATATTCTTACTGTCATTGGATTTTCTATCTAATTTTGGGTCTAACACTGCGTTGAAGTCCCCCAATAATATGATATTATCGTATTCCGTTTTGGCTATTTCCTGATTTAACTTTTGAAAATAAGCTTCACGGTTTTCCATTGGCGCATATACACCTATTACCAATAAGACTTTATCTTGCATGGTTATTTCTATGGCTAGATAGGTACCATTATTGTCGTTAAATATTTCTTTCACTTGATATTTGTTGTTAATATAGAAGGTTACCCCCTTTTTTTTTTTTGATGAGACGTTGAAGAAAAATTATGTCCCAACTTATAATTCCGTAAGTATTTTTCATCATTTTTTTTTATTCTTGTTTCTTGGATACACACTATATCACTTTTTAATTTTTCCAATCTATGAAATACCATATTCCTTTTATACTTCGAATTTAACCCTTTGACATTCCATGATATAATTTTCACCATCTTATCTTATCTTAAATTGGTTAAACACAAATCTGGTTATTGGTTTGTTTTGTTCTGTTTATAAATTACCACCACCAACAATACCTGTTAAGATTTAAATCAATTAGTATCTTCCAAGTCCAGTAATTGTGAAGCTCTCCCTTCTAAATCGGTTGAGCTATTGTCATCACTTTCGTTTTCTTCCCTTTCTGTATTCTTGTCCTGTTTTAGATTAATTATATTATCTTCTACCGAATTCATTCTTTCTTTCTTTTCCCTCTCCACATTATTACTCTGTCTCCATTCTCTTATCTTGATTTTTCCTTCTTTTGTCCCTTTAAGTTCTTCTCTTAATTTTATTTCCATTTCATTTGCCTTATTTATGTTGTCAATCTTATATCTTTTTTGTTTGTATGAAAAAGACAAACCTTCCATTCTCTCCCATTTAAAGTTTATCTTTAGCACTTTCAATAACTGAACTAATGTTTTATATTTTTGTCTCTCAATCATAATTTGGGGATGTACATCCTTAAAGATTTTTATTTCAACATCTTCTATTATTAACTTACTCTCATAATTTTTTTGTATGATCATATCTTTGAATCTAGTTCTTACAAAACAAATTACTACATCCCTTGGAACTTTCCTTTCTTTAGCTTGTTGAGAATTAATACGAAAAATTTTATCTATTTCCAGTTCCAATAGTTCTTTTTCTATTCCAATATATTCAGCCAGTGGTGCAATTAATTTTACACTTAAGTCCTCGTTCATAATTTCCTTTAATCCTCTTACTTTAATACACTTTTCTCTATATCTTAGTTCATTTGTCCATTCCATATTCCGTTGGAATTCTTGTTCTTTTATTATCTCTTTAGATATGTTTTCCAAAGTCTCAGTCTTTTCTTTAATTTTTTCTACTTCCTTTTTATTTTTACATATATCCTGTGTTAGCTTTTCCATTTTTTCCCCCATATTATCTAGCTCTTTCTTAATATCTTTCCTTATTTCCGTTTTCATTTCTTTAATTTCTTCTCTAATCTCTCTGTTGCACTCCCTTATATCCTCTTTTAATTCTAATCTATTTTCCTTTAGTTCTTGCCGTAAACTTTTAACTTCTTCTATCAGTGACATGATAGGGTCTGTAACTTTAATAGAATCTTCCGATCCTCTTCTTTGTGTCTGTAAATATCCTTTTTTAGCTGACGCCATTTTCCCTTGTTTATCTTCCCTTTCCAATTTTTTCACTGAGTACCTTGTTTCCATCTGATTTGTTATTATTGTTGTTTATTTATTTATTTTGTTTTAAATACTATCTAATTAGTACCGTTCGTATCATGATCTCAAAATATATAAATTTGCAGACTTTCAATCTTTTTTAACTATGAATTCTTCTTCTTTGCCTTCTAAAACTTATATGTTCTTAAGAAGCAATCTCTGCATAGTAAAGAAAAAAAGAAATTTTCAATTGTCAATGTGGGATGTTACATTCATTTAACAATAATAACATAACTTGCGATATTTAGTAATTAATCTATGTTCTGTTAATTCTAGTACTATTATTCTTAGTCGGTATGCGTGTCGCACCTATATACCCTCCTGGGTAATGCAACAAAAAAAAACAAAGAAGAGGGAGTCAGGATTCTTCACAAAAAAAACCCCAATCTCTGGGAGTCCCATAAGATAGGAGATGGGAAACTGAGTCCCAAAATGAATCCCTGCGTTAACCTCTCTTATCGGAGAGAGTTAAGGACGGGCTAAAGGAAGTCCCGTTCCTCCAAGAACCTCTTTTGCAAGGAGGGTTGCTAGTGACCATGCACTGCCCCTTCCTACTGCGACACATTCATACCGGAAGCCATGGGCTAAGCACTTGGTTGAGTTGGGTGGGACACGTTGTTCCGGGGCCTTTTGGGGCCTCTGGGCTGCTGCCTTGCTCCTCCCTCCTGCCGCCGCGCCGCCAAGGGAGCCGCGCTGTTCCGGGGCCTTTTGGGGCCTCTGGGCTGCTGCCTTGCTCCTCCCTCCTGCCGCCGCGCCGCCAAGGGAGCCGCGCTGTTCCGGGGCCTTTTGGGGCCTCTGGGCTGCTGCCGGTGTTCCTCCCTCCTGCCGCCGCGCCGCCAAGGGAGCCGCACTGTTCCGGGGCCTTTTGGGGCCTCTGGGCTGCTGCCGGTGTTCCTCCCTCCTGCCGCCGCGCCGCCAAGGGAGCCGCGCTGTTCCGGGGCCTTTTGGGGCCTCTGGGCTGCTGCCTTGCTCCTCCCTCCTGCCGCCGCGCCGCCAAGGGAGCCGCGCTGTTCCGGGGCCTTTTGGGGCCTCTGGGCTGCTGCCGGTGCTCCTCCCTCCTGCCGCCGCGCCGCCAAGGGAGCCGCGCTGTTCCGGGGCCTTTTGGGGCCTCTGGGCTGCTGCCGGTGTTCCTCCCTCCTGCCGCCGCGCCGCCAAGGGAGCCGCGCTGTTCCGGGGCCTTTTGGGGCCTCTGGGCTGCTGCCGGTGTTCCTCCCTCCTGCCGCCGCGCCGCCAAGGGAGCCGCGCTGTTCCGGGGCCTTTTGGGGCCTCTGGGCTGCTGCCTTGCTCCTCCCTCCTGCCGCCGCGCCGCCAAGGGAGCCGCGCTGTTCCGGGGCCTTTTGGGGCCTCTGGGCTGCTGCCGGTGTTCCTCCCTCCTGCCGCCGCGCCGCCAAGGGAGCCGCGCTGTTCCGGGGCCTTTTGGGGCCTCTGGGCTGCTGCCGGTGTTCCTCCCTCCTGCCGCCGCGCCGCCAAGGGAGCCGCGCTGTTCCGGGGCCTTTTGGGGCCTCTGGGCTGCTGCCTTGCTCCTCCCTCCTGCCGCCGCGCCGCCAAGGGAGCCGCGCTGTTCCGGGGCCTTTTGGGGCCTCTGGGCTGCTGCCGATGTCAGGATACAACATGTTAAAATACAAAACAATTAAAAACCACATAAAACAAACTAAAATACAGTATTATAAAACCATTAAAATACATACATATAATACATTCTGTAAAATACACAAATTAAAAAGTCATGATTTAAAATTGATTGATTAGGGCTGTCAGATGAAATGTGTCTTTAGTGCTGTTTTAAAAGCCGTCAGCATTTTCAGCCATCATATCTCCTCCAGCAGGTCATTCCACTGTCTGGGGCAGCCGAAGAAAAAGGTCCTCTGGGAAACCATTGCCAATCTAGTCCTGGCCAGTTGAAGCAGACATTTCCTAGAGGACCTGAGTGTACAGGGCAGATTGTATGGGAGAAGGGGAGCTTGTAGGTAACCTGGATCTAAACCATGTAGGGCTTTAAAGTACTTTGTACTTTGCCTGGAAACTAGTGGCAGCCAGTAGAGTGATTTCAAGATTGGTGAGATCTGATCCCTTCTGGATGTCCCAGTAACAGATCTGGCTGCCATATTCTGAACCAGTTGGAATTTCAAGACTTGGTACAAAGGTAGCCCAATGTAGAGAGCATTGTGGAAGTTCAGCCTTGAAGTTACCAACTTGTGCACTAACATCTTTAGGCCCCAGTTCTAGGAAGGGGTGCAGTTGGCACATCAGCTGAAGATGATAACATGTATTCCTGACTAACATATCTATCTGAGCTGACATTTGGAGGGATGGATCCAGGAGCACTCCCAAACTGCAAACACAGTCTTTCATGGAGTGTGTAGCCCCATCCAGAACTGGCCCACCTCCAGCCACAGATTAGGACTCTTGATAGTAAAACATCTCTGTCTTGTCTGGATTCAATTTCAACTTGTTTTTCTTCATCCAGCTCATTACCTCTTCCAAGCATTCATTCTGAGGAGACAGAGTGTCCATAGCTGAAGCTGTTTTTGAAGGCATGGAGAAGTATATTTGGGTGTCATCAGCATACTGTTAACATCCTGCCCCTTGCCTCCCAATGATCTCTCTCAGTGGTTTCATGTATTACTACTCAAGTGGTGGTCCCAGCACTGGTGCTGGTCACTGAGAAATTAACTGCGAATTGATGACAAGTTTCCAGGAAAGAAAGAAACATTTTGATGCCAGTGGGAACGAATATGCCAGTCCCTTGCCCACTGGGAAAAAAATTGCCCATACCCATCATCAGATAGCCTAAAAAGTACTGCTCTAGAGGGTATGGGATGAAATTTTGCCCAGAAGAGGCTTTCCTACAACCAGTGAGTTTCTGGATTACTTCAACAAGGAGAGTGCAGGGGCCATTTTGAGGGGCTTTTTTAATTTAAAAAAAGGTTTAAAAATTGAGGTATGTGATGTAGTCCTTGAAAGATCCAGCGAGGAGCATGTTGTTGTTGTGTCAGGAGTTGCAAATGCAACTGTCCTACCATAAAATACAGTAGGCTGTCCGTATCTGCGGACTTGTCATTTGCAGATCCCAGCAGGAGGGAGGTGGTGGGAGGAAGAGGATGCCCCCTGCTACCTGCTGTGGCAATTGTCTCCAATATGGCTGTGCCACCATTGATGACAATGGGACTTGAGCATCTGTGGATTTTGGTATCTGGGGGGGGGGAATCTGGAATGGGTCCCCTGTGGATACTGAGGGGCTACTCTACTGGGAAGGTTAAATGATGGGCTATATAGCAGTAGAACAGCTGTTGTATAGACATGGTGATTTTGGCCACATGTGGTGAGATAACTCTGGAGAGGAGGCGGGCATGATTCAAGCCTGCTCAAGGTGGTTCCTGTGAGAAAGTCTGGTTGTAAGAAAAAAGATGAGGTAGTATGGGAATGAGAGGGGGGAAAGTGGTAGTTAAATGCAACAAATAACTGAACCTGCCATGAGTTTGAAATTATACGTAGTTTAATTTGGCAATTTTAATGCTTACTGTTTAGTTCTGAGCATGAACATCCCCAGTAGTGATGAATAAAATTTTGCTGGGTTTTAACTACTGAAGACTGAATTTCTGAACTGAGTTAGCTGCTTGACTTGACATGTTGTATGCCTTCAGGTCATTTCTGACTTATGGAAACCCTAAGGTGAATCTATCATGGGGTTTTCTTGGCAAGATTTGTTCAGATGGTTTTTGCCTTTGCTTTCCTCTGAGGCTGACAGAGTGTGACTTGCTCAATATATTCAATTGTTTTTCATGGCTGACTGAAGATTTGAACCATGGTCTCCAGAGTCATAGTCCAATGGAGCCTTGGTGACACAGTGGTTAAATGCCAGTATTGCAGCCATTCTCAGCCATTCACAGCCACAAGGCTGTGAGTTTGATCCCAGGCAGGGCTCCAGGGTCGTCTCAGCCTGGCATCCTTCCAAGATCACTAAAATTAGTACACAGCTTGTTGGGGGCAATTAGTTTACATGTTGTAAACTACCTAGAGACTGCTTAAGTGCACTGATAAGCGGTATAGAAATGTATTTGCTATTGCTATTGCTATGTTCAGACCACTGTACCATGCTGGATCTATCATCCTTAGACCGTGGGTATTTGCCCACCACTGCTCTATGTTAATCTATATCAAAGTCAGCTGTAAAACTTGAAACTTTTGTTATCACCTCATTCATGTGCCAGTCCAAGTGACATTTATAAGCTGGCCTGGTACTTGGACAGATTATCTCATTGGTCCTGCATTGCAAAAAATTCTGGAGTTGTAACCTCAACACACACTACTTCTCTCATCTATCAAGTTTTTAGCTTGATATAATTTTCTCCTGATCTTATTCCAGTGATGGCGCAGGGAGGGGCTGACAGGAAACTGGACAGACAAAGAGAACAACTCTAAAAAATAGCAAAGCCTGGAACCAGTATTTTAGGCAAATGAATATAATGGGAACCTTGACTGCGCCAAGGTTAGGAACAGCAGCTGAGGAAATGGGAAAATGAAAAACATTCTTGGCAGTGCCCCAGAATTTCATCCAGCTGAGGCAGTGAGGGGGGAGAAAGTGAGCAAGCTCCACACCACACCATTCTAGATTGTAATTTATGTTTCTCTTGGGAAGCTACGCATCTTTCCAAATTTTTATGATAACTTTTTTTTAAAAAATTTTTTTACTCATGCAGATAAATGATCATTCTCAACTTGAAAAAAACACTGGTAGTGTCATTGTTATTCTAACTTCTACTTCTGTACCAATCTGATATTTCAGATACACTTGCTAATCTATTTACATTGACAAAATTAAGCCTAAGGAGCTGGGCACAGAAAGCATGGAGAGGAAAGTCTGAAAGCTATCTTTAAACATCTGAAGGAATCTTCTGTAGAAGATAAAGCAAACTTGTACAGTATTCTGCTGTTTCAGGGACGAAGGCACAAACCATTAGATTCAGTTACAAGAAAAGAGATTTCTCCTGAACATTAGGAAGCACATCTTTGCTTTAAGTCTTGTTCAGCAGTGGAATAGATTGCTTTGGGAAGTGGGCTCTCCTTCAACAACAACAACAACAACAACAACAATAACAACAACAATAATAATAATGCTGTAAATTTACACAGTGCTGTACATACAATCTTATAATTAGACGGATCTCTGCCCTCAGGCTTACAATCTAACAGGATGGATGTTTTTCAACACAGATTGGATGGCTATCTTTCAGGAGTGCTTTACATGTGTATTCTTGCATGCCTGGGAATGGGACAAGATGGCCCTTGCAGTTCTTTCTAGCTCTGTGATTGTACTCTCCCTCTAAGGCATTCTTGACTCTTCATTGCTAAATATTGTTGCTCTTCTAACACACTAAAGAGGAGTGGGTTTGCTACTGCCTTACGGACACGCCACTGGCCACCTCGATCCTGATGGCACTGTTGGTTCTGTCATACCAAAAAGCTATCACTGTGCATTTCCTCTTCTTTCTTCAACAACATACAGTACAGATATTTCAAACTTCTATATCTTTTGCTTTACTTGTGGCTGCTTTTCAAGACAACTTAGTAGAGCTAGCAATGTAAAATGCTGTTGAATGCAAAATGCTCTTCTCCTATCAAGGACAAGAAAACAGTTGGACACTAGAGCCCAATTCCATGTTCTGTGTTTGCTTTCTTTATTGCTAAATCTCCATATACCTTTGAGCAGGAGAAGGCAGGTGAGAGGTAAGATTCCACAGGTTGGCCAAAGTTACAGTGTCAAGTTTTTCTTAAATATATCAACAGCCTTTTCTATCCCCATACCCCTGAAAGAAATTATACTTCTAAAGTGAAAACTTTAATAGCAGCCACAGAAAAGACTGTGATTCCAGTTCAGTGCTGGTATTCAAACAGATTCTTCAGCTTCAAATTCTCTAGTTCTAACTATGCACCTTTTTCACCAGTCTCCACTTTATGGATCTCATTATTTTAATAAAAACAAAGTGGACCCCACACCACCAAGGTTCCATCTTCCTCACTTTAAAGAAGAGATGAGGAGCTTCCAACCTGCAGCAGTTTACAGAGCATAGAAACCCACCATTTATCCCCAATCAGTTATCAGGTATAAGAGGCTATTCAAACCACAGTTCTGGAAAACGTGAATATAAGCATGCTAAGGTTGCTACTGCTAACCAAAGCAAACATTAGTTTGCAGCTCAGAAAAATGTTGCAATGCAACTGACCCCTGGTTTGCAATTGCAACCTAAGAGAATTCTTCATATAATAGTTCTTGAATCTTGGGACCTGTGGCATGTAACTGAACTCTTTTTTGGAACCTGGGATGATGTTGGACTGAAGCTTTACTTTCAGATAAGCATGCATAACATTGGGCTGAGTATTGTATGGTTGGCGGGAAAAAGTCTCAATTGGTAAGAAGATATGTGTCTGCTCCACCCACTTCATCTAATCCATAATAATTAATCTCACCTATTGCTGGTTAGGGAACTTTCTGATCCAGTTCTCCAGTTTCAGAATTTATTTGGCTGACACATTCTTCTTTTGCCTCTGAAAGCAATTAGGAAAGGAAGTGGCTAGTTTTTTACTTAAGGAAAGATTTGTCAAAGTCCTTTACATGTTTATCTCTATTAGTCTGTCAGAAGAAAAATACTTCAGTGTGTAGGGAGATGTAATTTTAAACCTGGGGGCCAGACTCCTGCTGCTTTATGAGTTACACATGTTTTCACACTCACATCAGGTTATTTTGTCACATTTCATCATAGCAGGTATGTGGAGACAGATTTAAAGGTATAGACTAGAATGCTCTTGGCAATGCATGTAGAGGTAGTGGGGTTATAACAGCATAAGTACTTTTTTGAGTATCACACCAGTGCGTATATACTACCTCCTTGCACAACAATTTTTCCCAACTGTGCAACAGTAGCCAGACACCCAGAGCTAATCCCTGGCAGTTTTTTTACCTTCCTATAAGCTTGTGGCTGTTCTTGCATTCCCTATCACACAATGGCATCTGGTCATTGACAGGCACATCTCCACCATTGTCCACTGGTTGGTTGATAGGGTATCTCCCAGTAATAACTGCTACTGTTGCCCCATTAGGGAAGAAGGAGTAGCCATTTCCAGCATAAAGTACACTGGGGGAGTGTTATGCTCCTCTAGGGTCAAATAGAATGTTGGCTATTGGGCACTGGTCAAACTTTGTGAGCATCCTCCATTTTCTTGGGAAAGGTTACCTTTTGGGGACTGCAACTCCTCAAATCACCCAACCAGCCAGGTCAGTGGGTATGCTGTTTGGGGGATTCTGGGTTTTGTAGTCCAAAAAGTAACCTTTCAGGTTCTAGTTTTCCTCACTGGTGGCAGTTGGTGAATACAAAGGACACTAATCACTGAACACTCACACAGCAAGTGTGTCTGGATGAATGATCAGCTACCTTTCAAAAAAAACCTTTGAAAATTCACATCCACTAGAAAGATGTAGAGTTTGAAATGGCTTTGCACAATCTAAGATTGCTTTTGGGCAAGGCTTTTCAGAACGCAACCACCCTGCTTAAACTACAATTTTTTTAAATAGAACTCTTGCTATCATGCCGACTTTATAGTGCTCTCAGAATTCCATCATTTCTCCCATTTCTTTTTAAACATAAAAATATGTTGTGAAAGTAAGAATAGCTGCACTAGTGCTAGATGCCCTCCATCTATCTAGAAGCACTCAGAGGCAACTACTTTCAGTGTGTGAGATTATTCTAGGAAGGAAGTGGTGGGAGAGTTGGCTTTGGATTTTGGAAGCAGAAGTGAACTTGGATTATGATTCATGCTGCTGGTCTGCGCACTTGTCTCTGGGCTGCCTTAAGCCCGTTCATTCCATAAAATGGTAAATAAACAGATTTTTGCCAAAACCATGTGTCGGCAGAGTAATTTCCTGCAAAGGAAAATAAACCCTGCTCGGAGTGCCCAATCATTTCAATTGATCAATGAAATGTGAGTTATAAAAGTTATTGGTTGCTCGTGGTTTTTTGCTGGATTACACTCCTCACTTGGTGGCACTTCAATCTATGAATCAACAGGGCTAGTCATTATTTAGGGTGAAGCTAGATATTAAATTTACTTATATGGTTAATTGGGAACTTTCACTTCTAGCTGTCCAGGTGCCAAAGAGAGCTTTATTTCTGTTACTAAATTGCTCTGAAGCTGGATCACAGCTGGGAAGCAGAGTGTGTCTTGTGTGCTTCATTCTGGAGTGAAATCTCCCCAAATTTTACTGTTAATGTGGAAGATACCAGGCATAGATAGCGATTGTTGTATAGCTCAGCAATAGAAACCCATTGGGCAACCTTGGACAAGTTGTTCTTTCTCAGCCTCAGAGGATCACAAATAAAAACCTCCCTTGAACAAATTTTGCCAAGTAAACACTGTGATAGCTTCACTTTCAGTGTTGCCATAAGGTTGAAATGCCTGGACAGCACACAACACGAATAACAAACCAAGCATAATAGCTAATCATACAGTTCGAGCAGGGGTTCTTAACCTGGGCTCAACAGACCTCCAAGGTATCTGTGGATAGATTTCAGGGTGTGCACAAACAAATGTACATCTTTATTTTCACCTTGAATCCTCTGTCGATTTTATTTTATTTAATTAAAAACATTATTCTGAGAAGATATCCCTAGGCTTCACCAGACTGCCAAATTGGTACATGGCACAAAAATGTTAACTGAATTAGAGCAATGACTGAGAACCAGGAAGCAAGCTGGCAGAAGCCATGTCTTCATCATCTAGAAGGTAGGGGAATCTTTCTTTCCCTCTTGTGTCAGTGCACAACAGCAGTAGTGCAACTCTGTCCCCACAGCCACCAAGTGGCTGAAAGGATGCACCTAGGCATGTTCTAGCTGCTCTTGTATGTGAGAGAAAGGAGATACAGTCTTTTTGCTGGCCTGCTCCCTTCCTAAGGAAGAAGCCAGGCTGCTGAGGAAGCCAGGCAGGCAACAAAGCCATAATGGATATGCCTCTCCTCCACTGCAGCAGCAGGAAGACTCCACCAGGGTGTCACCCCTCCTGTGGAGTTTCACCTGGTGCAGTCCGCACCCCATGTACTTGCTCAGTGACACCTCTGCAGCCAGATGTTAAAGGCTAATGCTCTGCCTTTTCTGCTCTTCTTCTTCTCATTATCGTTATTAATAATTTTATTTATATGCCACCTTTCTCCCCGAGTGGAAGCCATATTGGCTCAAGATGGAAATCAATTAACTGAGTTCATTAAAAAAAAACCAATTAAAATAGTCACCATTGAAACAATATAAAATTACTTTTAAACATACAAAATTAAAAATAAATAAAATACCCCCCAGTAAAAAACAAACAAAACGAAACACCCCACTGTCACACTTACACAGTAAAAGCCTGCTGGAAAAAAAGAGGTCTTTGCCTGGCAGCATAAGGATAGCAGGAAGGGGGGGCAGCCTAGCCTCCCTTGGAAGGGAGTTACAGAAGGTGGGAAGGCTCTCATGTCTTCACCAACAAGCCTGTGATAGTGGTGAAACCAAGAAAAGCCTTCTCCAGAAGATCTGTGTATTCTCGCAGGTTCGTATGGGGAAATACAGTCTTTCAGATAATCTGGATCTATGCCATATAGGGCTTTATAGTTCACAACAAGAATGTTTAATTGTGCCCAGAAGCAAATCGGTAGCTAGCGAAACTATTTCAACAAGGAAGTTATAGGTTTTCTATAACTGGCCCTGATTGGCATTCTGGCTGCTGCATTTCAAATCAATTGAGGTTGCCAAAGAGTTTCCAAAGGCAACTCCATGCAGAGTATGTAACAGTGTTCCTAAGGGGATGTAATCAAGACATGTGTCACAGTAGCAAGATCTGATGCTTTAAGGAATAGGCACAGCTGGTGCACTAGTTTTAGCTGTGCAAATGCACTCCTGGATACTGCTGAAACGTGGGCATCCAGGCTCAGAGTTGAGTCCAGGAGAACATCTAAGCTGCAAGCCTGAGATTTCAAGGGGAGTGTAACCCCATCCAGCACAGGCACAGTCCCTATTCCCTGATCTGCCTTTTGATTAACCAGGATCACCTTTGTCTTATCTGGATTAGGCAGATGTTTCAACTCACTTCATGGGAGAGCCAGACCTGACAACTGGTACAAGCCTAGACACACTGGGGCTTTACAGACCGCCCAAAAGGGGTGGTCTGTAGGTGCCTCTTTTTGCTGAGGAGCTTCACTGCAGCAGCTAGATGCAGCAGTGAAACTGCGCAGCTAAAAAGGAGCGGGCAAACCCTGCTCCTTTTTAGCGCCACAGTTGCAGCATAATTAAAAGAAAAGGCGCCATTTGGTGCCTTTACTTCGCCACAACTGTGCAGCTCCATCTAGCAGCTACGCAGTTGCGGCGGTGTGCTTACACACGTTATCTAGAAACCCTGGCATGATGACGCAGGCGTAATCATGTACTAGGGTTATGGAGCGTGCAAACACTCCCTAACCCTCTTCGTGCCTGTATGTATCAGGCCACTGACTTTATGTCTAAGCATCCTGAATTACAGGTTGAGTATCCTTTTTCCAGAATTCCGAAATCCAAAATACTCCAAACCCCAAAATTGTCCACATGGGAGGCTGAAATACTGACACCTTTGCTTTCTCCTGGCTCAGTGTACACAAACTTGGTTTCATGCACAAAATTATTAAAAATATTATGCTTATGTACATACTGTGTAAAAGAAACATAAAAGAATCTCACATTTGGTTCCTATCTTCAAGATATCTCCTTATATTTATATGCAAATATTCCAAAATCAGAACAAATCAGAAATCTAAATCACTCCTGGTTCCAAGCATTTTGGATAAAGGAGACTGTATCAGTTTTTCACTCTCCTCTTTAAGCATCATCATAAATAAAATTGGATAGTTAACACTGGACTATAAAGAAAGCATTTTTTCCAGCAATGCTAGCCAGTAAAGAATTTACTCAGTAATGAAGTCTCCAAGGTTTGGAAAATTCACCTTCTTATTAGTGTCTAATTATCTGCAAATGGATTTAAGGCCGGTATCCATTGCCTGCTATGGTTCTCCCCCTCTCCCTTTTGTATTGGCTGCCATAACTGGCAGGATTCACATTTTTGTTTCTTTTTATTGGTCTTGGGAATTGAAAAAAGAGAAAGAAGTTGGAAAACTTCAGGAACCAAGTTGGAAAAAAAATCACTGCAGTCAGAGGGCCTAACTAAACATAATGTTTGTCACGTACTTTTGCCTTCCAGCACAGCATGTGGGAAAGAGGGCTTGGATTTTTTTCCCTGCCCTACCTATCTGTGATGGAAGGAGAGCTCCAGTCTGTACCATGGTTGACATTATATCAAAGGAAGTTTAATATGACAGAGGTAGTGCTGATCAGTAAAATATCTGTGATTGATATCAAATTGTTGAAAAAGATTTGTTGCTACTGTTGCTGTTGCTGTTTTGTTGTGTGCCTTCAAATCATTTCCAATATATGATGAACCTAAGGTGAACCTATCATGGGATTTTCCTGGTTAATTTTCTTCAGAGTGGTTTGCCATTGCCTTCCCTTGAGGCTGAGAGAGTGGGTTTGTATGGCCAAGCCAAGATTGCTACCCTTAAAAGATCATGAATGTCCCTGAACCTTTCTATGACCGTGGACTTAAAAGTGGCAGAGATGGCTAGAGGTATATTTGCCTGACATGTTTTGAATCAATTTGACTTGGCATTAAATAAATAGACTGTGTCTTGACTGTGGCAATTATCCTCCCAACTCTCTGACAACAAGATGAATTTGGGGGAAGATTTTTTTAAAAAAGTTATTCTGTGGTTGGAACAGAATTCCAAATTCTGCACTATCCAAAAGTGAGTTGTGATGGCATAGGCCCAAACTACACATCAATAATTCAATAATTAGATGCCAGTCTAAGATTCCAAAACAAGTGTGGGGAACCTCTGGTTTTGCAGATGTTTTAGCCTTTATCTCTCTCAGTCCCTTACTGTTAGTTGAGGTGGGAAAAGGGGAAATGTGGGCCAAAATGTTTGAAATAATCTGCACCTTTGCTTTAAAAGATATCATGCAAAGGTGAAAAACACAGGCATCTGTTCTTAAATTTAGAATTCTTATCATGACCAACTGTGATGAAAATGGGCTTTGGACAAAGCTTGGAAATGTCTGGAAAAGCTTTTTAGAGCACAGCTCGTGGAATCCCCAGCTACTGTGGGCAGTGGAATCTTTTAAAAAAGCAATTTCCTTGCACAAAAATGGAATTTCCCCAATCTCTGGTTTAGATGACCTGATGGAATGACTACTTCTGGACTCCACAATTAGCATGCTATTCTTGTGACATGGAATTTAACTGTTGACCAGCGTGGTTGGCTCCAGCATACTTTTACTTTTTCTGACAGATTTACATTCCAAGGTTGAGAAGATAATTTACCATTCATCATTCAACAATTAGAAGATCTTATTTAGTTATACATGGACACACATGTTATAGACATTGGCTGATATTCAGTATTAGAGTTACAGATTTGTAACCTAGAGTTATGGATCTGATCGGTATTCAGTAACACTATATTGTCTTACTGTTAATCTCTGTAAATGACATTCTAGTCCACCTTAAAAGCCAGTCACTGGATCAGGTGAAAGAGGTCTGTTAAGATGGCAATCCTAGGCACTAAAAGGATTATGCTTCCATCCCCCTCCCATTAGTAAGCAAGGCTGTGATGATCAGAAGCAGGACCTCATCACAATCCATTGTTGCAGCCTTACATGTTGGCGAGAGGGGATGGTTTTTTTCTTCTTCTTGTGCTATACTCAGAAACTGAATGGAGTTACTTGATGGCCCTTGAGATCTCTTCCTGCTCTATGATTCTACTTCAACTGATTCAGCAGCTAACTCTTAGGAAAGACGGGGGCTGACCAGGAGATGTTACTTAGTTGTATCTCCTTAACTTAGTAGCCAGTCTAGGATTCTGGCAGTCATCTTCAAGTCAATGTATTTTTGGAAATATGGGGCAGAATTATACATTCACTACTTAGTTATGTAACTACTCCTTATCCACAGATTTTTTATCCATGGATTTAAGCATACATGGCTTGAAAATATTCCCAAACAGTATAAATTCCAAATAGCAAACCTTGATTTTCCATTTTAGATATGGCACACCATTTTGTTTTGCCATTATATTTAATGGGACTTGAGCATACACAGGATTTGGTTATCTATGGAGGATCCTGGAACCAAACCCCAGCAGATAACAAGGGCCCACTGTATAACCAACTAGTATCTCCCAGCCCAACCACCTAGTAAACTGGTCTTGGATTCCATTTTGGGAGGAAGGCTGTATGTAAGTGCAACAAATAAATAGAATAACTAAACCTACTTTACTGGGCATCAACCATGTGGAAAAAAGGGGGTCTGTTCTGTTGGTGATCAGGGTATGGGTGAATGGTGTTTCCACTCCTCTCTTACCAGCCCCTGATGGTGCAACAAGGAAGTACAACATGAGTCCTTCTTTTGACTGTTTGCAGCCTCACTGGCACATAGGACAGGAGAGGAAACATCATCTGCCCACCCTAGATTGCCAGCATGCCTGGTAAAGTAGATTGGGGAGGGCAGTTACAACTGTGGCAATAGTACCACAATCTTGACTACATGTATTCTTTTCCTAAGGAAACCCTATGAAATTCATGGGGTCACCATAAGTTGACAGGCAACTTGAAGACACACGAAGACACACAAAAAATGGTTAAAAGCTCAGTTTAGATAGCCTGATGGGATGGCAGCAATGTCTAAGGAGCATTCACTGAGACCAGCTAGCCACTTAAGACTGGGTTGAGAGGCCTCTTTTCCTCTCTTCAGGATGAGAACACTCATTTTTGTTTCAAGACTTCATTGTGTCAGCAACACTAGCCACTTTGGATGATGATGGTAAAAATCACAAGTCCCCAAGGATGGAGGAAGTCGCCTACTTATTGCTTTTTAATTACCTGCAAAGTTTGGATGAAATTATCTGGAGTCCACTGTCCGTATTTTGTCCTAGCTGACAAACCTGGCAGAGGATTTTGGTACCAGCAACAGAGGATTAGGAAATGAGCTGGAATCATGCTAAATCTGGAAAACAAGCCTTTGAAACCACAGAGGAGCCTCTGATTAACTGGAGAGACAGCCTTTGCCCCTCCTGGTCTCTCTGTGAGCAATTCAGGTTTAGGGAAGTAAAACAGAAAGGCATTTCATTGCAGGATGTCTTGAGCCAAACTGAATCAACATGAGAGAATTGTTCTTATTCTAATGGCGCCTGGGTGAAGCAGGTTTTCCACAGGAAAAAAGAGAAAAGTAAGTGCTAAATATACCAAAAAGTTTAAATCTGTGGGAAAATGAGAGAAAGACTTCCTGGGGTTCCATGTCTCTTGCATATCTTGACTTTCCATCTTTTCCACACGGAGGCCAGGAGCATTATTGTCCTGGCCAAAGCTCAGGAAAGTTACTTTTTTTATATGACAGCTCTCCAAGTCCCATAGCTAGCTTGATCACTGGTCATGTTGGGTGGAGATTTCTGGGAGCTGTAGTCCAAAAAGTAAGTTTTTTGAGCTATTATTAAACAAATCTCTTTGTTGTCTTTCTTATATTTCATCTGTACTTTGGGGTGGAACAGATGGGCAAAATAAAGTGGTTTCCAACCATTTTGAAGGTAGGGCATTTAGATGATGCATGCCTCAAAGTGGGCAGAAGCTGGAGCGAAGCCATGCTTTGGGGCTAAAAACTAGAGCAAACAGAACTCAGGATAGTTCGGCTTAGCGTGGAAGATGCACATCTTTGCCCCTGCATATAAACATCCCAACTCACATGCAGGAATATGGCAGAGCAAAGAAACAATTCCAATGGATGTAATTAAAATATACACAAACCAGACAGTCCAACAGGGGGTATGGGGTGAAGGGGGCATGGGGGGGGGGCCTCCATGATTGTGTTTTGCAGTGTATTGCTTTCACACCAAGGCACCGATGCCCTGTACCTGCATCGTACATGCAGAGCAATGCATGTGCAACTCTGTGACCAATCCAAGAGGCAGCCATGCAATCTGATGGCATTTGGGCAAATGTGGGAGGTACTTGGAGGCTGCCTACAGTGTGTTCATGCAACGTTGTGCATATATGGTGGGGAAGCCAAAAAAAAAAAAAAAAAAAATTACCCAGTGGTACAGCTTACTGCCATGTGGTCAGGCCATGTGCATTTGGCCTAGCTTGGGAGTGGACCATGTGAGCAGTGGAGTTTTGACCTGCTTTGGGAAAAAGCAGGATCAAGACGCATTTTCCTGCCTGTCTGCTCTGGCCCTTTGCTTTTCATATGTTGTACTATGGCAATCCTATAAATGGAAGCCTTACCATCAATAACTCTGCTCAGGTCTTTCAAATTCAGTGCCATGGTTCCAATTGGTAAGGGATACAGACAAGCCTGTATTTTATCACCATTTAATTTAAGATATGCAGTTGAAATCATATAGCCAGCAGAAAATAGAAGAACTTGGAATGACTACAAACAAAAGTTAAGAAGAAAATGCCAAAGCATGGTAACAGTTGAATATTACTCACATAACGATCACAGATGATATTATTATTATTATAATCATCATCATCATCATCATCATCATCATCATCATCATCATCATCCTTTATTTATATAGTGCTGAAGGTTTTCACAGTGCTGTATGTATAAATTTATAATTAGACGGTTCCCTGCCCTCAGGCTTACAATCTAAAAGACACGACACAAAAGGAGAAGGGAAAGGTGATGGGGAAGGGTATCAGGTCTGGTGGTTCTTCTCCCCCTCTGAGGCCTGGACCAAGGCAGATGGACTAGAGGGAGGGCTTGGCTTCTTAATACACAGTTAAAATGGGGCAGACAAAGTCACACATCTGGGAACGCTTCTCTAAACAATATAGTCTTTAACTCAGTTTTGAACACTGCACACTGCTGAAGTGTCTTGAAGCCAGCTTCAGGCTGAGGTAGAGCTAGAAAGGGCACCTCTTTCCCAGCCCAAAAACGAGTGGATATTTTCTGCTCCTTTTGGGGCTGGATTCAAGGTGGATTGGGCCATGGCATGTGTTTGCCACAGCCCCAATTTATCTTTGGTAGGGGCAGCTTATAATAATAATAATAATAATAATATGATTTATTTCTATACCGCCCTTCCATAGATCAGGGCGGTGTACAGCATATAAAAAACAATAAGACATAAAAACCATTAAAACAAGCCAGTTACAATAAAACAGTAAAACAGTAAAATCAGTAAGACAATAAAATCACAATAAAATCACAATTCTCAATACAGGTGCTAGTGCATATGCAGCAGCAGAACAGTGGGCGGCATTACAACAGGCTAATAAATAAAAGTCCATTCAGCGATAAGCCTGGTTAAATAAATAGGTCTTTAAGTCCTTTTTATATTGAGCAAGGGAGGGGGACAAGCGGAGATCGATAGGTAGAGAGTTTCAGAGACAGGGGGCAGAGATGGAATAGCTTCAAGCCACCTCTTCTTGCCAGTCTGTTCTGTCCCATCCTTAGAAGTTGCAAGAAGTTCATTTCTGGTCTTGAAAAGCAGGTATTTCTGATGGTAAACAGTGCAACGGGCCCTGAAAACTATATGAAAATTAAACTGCTTCTCCTGGTGGCTTCTGGGAGAGACAGTTAAAGACAGAGAAGTTGAAGGCCACACTAGCAGCCTTGGGAAGCCCCAGGCTGCACACTGACCATCCTTGATGCTGACACAGGTGCTTTCCAGACTGGTCTAAAGAAGTATAAGTTGATGACCTATTGTGGAATAATGAGACCATATCCAAGAAACTGGGTTAATGATGACCACTTTATTGACTTATTTCATATTTGTAATCCTGGAAGACCACAACAGAGGGAGTAATCTGATTTCGGCTCAGCTAAGGGCGGTTGTTATCCCTTAACCTCCCTGACCTTCCCTTGGGTGAAACATGTGATCCAGAGGGTCAGTCCAATGGGCTAGGCCAGTCATCTGCTGGAAGGAAAACCCAAGTGCTCCACCCACCCAAGCTATATAACTTTACAAGTGGGAGCAAATCTACAGATTTGCCTACAGGAGAGAGTCCTTCTCAACCCCAGGCTTCTAATTTTTTGGATTGTTGTGAGGGCTTTCCAGAAGGTGTTTATTTTATCTTTTTAAAGTGGTGTGTTCTGCTGAGATGTTCATATATTTTGAAGGGCAAATTATCTCCTTTGTTTTTTAAAGTGGCATTTTGTTGAAGCACTGAGGCACTACATAACTAAAAAAGTTTAAAGTAAAGAGAATAATTATTTTTTGTTGTTCTTCTGATTCTGTCCAAGAATGAAATGAAAAAAAAATCTTCTTGAATAAAATGTTGTGGGAATAAAATGTTGCAGCTGGAGTCAGAGGTTGCAAGAAAATGCTCCAGGATGACAAAAACATGTGCTGGCATTCAGCTGGTGAACTAAGGCAGTGTTAAGTTGTACTTATGCCATCACAACTCACTTTGTGAAATCAAAAGCATTATTATTATTATTATTATTATTATTATTATTATTCCTCCGGAGGACCTCCAGAGATCCACACATATGATGCCATTGCTTTACATTCAGCTATTTAAAAACAGATAGATAATTGTCTGCTGCGCTTCCTGCTCCCCACTAGTCAAGAACTGGCTGGCCTCAGAGAACTGCTGCTGAGAAAAGGGGTGTTGGATCGGAGATTATTTTAGGAATTATCACATGAACCCTGTAATAGCAGCAATTGGAGCCATTTAAAATAAATAAATAAATGGAAATATATCGGTTTCAGAGCTGTCGTTATCATGCATATTCTCAAATGTGTGACTAGGGCTACTGATATTTTACTCTTTTCCTGACTCCCCTTAACCCTGACTCTCTTCCTGACTCCCCTTAACCCTTTCTCCTTGCCCTATGCCTTACCCAACATGCCTTTCAGATTAAAAAAAAACAAACACATTTTCACAAATTTCTGGATCTCTGCAACTATTATTTAAGTTTTTTTTTAAAAAAAAAAGAAGAGAAAAGAAATAGAAAAATAAATAAAGGGAATCAGCCTGCTTGGGAATAACTAGGGGGATAGGGGACAGGGGGAAATGAGGGGACATTGACTCACATTACTGCCAATATGACAACTGCCCTGGCAGTGACATTTTGCACCTGGGGACAAATGTGGTTGGGAGTCATAGATGGGTTTCCCTTTTCAATGAAAAGAGATGCCCTAATCAGTCTGCTTTGTAATAGTCAGGAGTATGGGGAAAGGATAAGACACTGAGATAATGTGGCAGTCAGTATTGCAACTGCACTGGCAGTGTTTCTCACCCAGTGATTAGCATGATTGGGAGCTAATTGATGGGTTTCTCCTGTCAATGGAAAGGGATGCCCTAACCATTCTTGGGAGACGATGCTCGGGGGACACAGCAGCTATAGGTCAGAAGTGTCATTGTGTGATAAGCATTGCCAAGTTGCTTTCCTCCACCCCACCCCTCTCACGGTTTAATAGCTTTGTGTAGTAATTTCCTTAGCAACATTTCATAGTAATGTCTCTTCATGTAGCATTTAGACATTTAAAAAACACACACCAAGAATTACAGCAACAAATACCTCCAAATGCCAGCAAAGACATTAGTATTCAGGCAGATCTTAAATAACTCGTCGAACACTGCTCCAGATGGGTCCTTCTTGAGGAGTCTTCAGTGAGTTAATTAAGGCCTGCATGAATACAAACGTCTTTTTCTCCTGGCAGAAAGACAAGGAAGAAATTAGCCTAATCTCTTTGGGATGAATTGGCCTTCTTATGGCACTTTCACATACCCTGCAGTCTTCCTCTGGATTTCTCAAGGTAGTTATTGTAGGCTTTGTGAAGGAGGCCTCTAAAGACCAGCAGTTAGTGTGAAGTACAAAATAAACTGCAGAAATCCTTAATAACTCTGAACCTCTATGATGTTCAGGGCAGCCCGGCAGGGTTCTGAAAAATGGAAAAAAAAAAAAAAAAAAAAAGAAAGAAAGAAAGAAAGAAAGATGAGTTATGTGACACCATTCAGCTAGGGTTGCTCATTCAAAGAGAAATATCCACACATCTTCTTCATGTAATTTGTTGTGGGTTTGATCTTCCAAATCCTAGTTTAAAAACTGCAAATAATCCTTGCATGGTAATATTAGTGAAAGAAAACTGGAATCAAGTTATCCCTAACTGGCAATAATATTGAAGTTTTATATTTTCCTAAACAAAATGGGTATGGCAATAATAAAAATAATGCAAGGAGGCTGTTTCTTTTAGTGTGTTACCAACACACACACAGTGAAAGAGATACACACAGGATGTTTCAACTTCTTACTGGCTGCATTCCCTTCCTCCGTGTTTTAAATGAAAACATGTTTCCCATATGATATTCATTTATCTCCAAATTGAACACTTAGCATTACTGCCATGCAATATGGCTCCCACTGGAATTCTGATGGAAAACAACACAATATCTTATTAGAGGGATCCATTGTATTATAGCTATGGGCTCCCAAATGTTATGAAATTGGATGATGTTTAAACAGAAGGTCTGGGAAGAATTTTCCCTCTGGGAAACAGTTTTTCTACAGTTGTGCAAGGAAATGATTGTACACATTGTGCACTGATACTCTCTTTGTCAAGCAGAGTGTCTTTTGAATTTGTTTGTATTGGTTTTAGGGAGAGAGCTAAAGAAGGCCTATTCGACTTTACAAGGACAAAGATGCCATATGGCCATGCAGAGAACATTAAGAAAAGGAAAAGGCTATAATGAGTGTAATAATTAGGATAAAAGAATCACATTCCTAGTTATGCAAGAATAAATTCCTGTCCAGTTCTTCCATGGAGTAGAAACAGAGAATTCTAAAAAGGAGGTTGAGATCACTTTGCTTCATCTTCTGTGTTGGAAGCCTCACTCTTTTCCAATTGCAGGGCAAAATGTCCTCATAGTATTCAGTTTCATGATGCTGGGCATACAACTCAGGTCTGTGCTTTTTCCTAATTTGCTTTATTAGCTTGTACAATGCCCCCTCTGTATAGCCACCAAATTCTGTTCTGGAGATAGCTACACACTAAACAACTAAAGAAGGAAGGAATGACAGCTGAATGCCAGATGACTCTGCTAACAAAAAGAAATTGTTGGTTGTTCAGCAAGACAGATTCTTCCTAGAAAGAAGCTTTTTAAAAAGCATGCACCATCCCAAACATTTGAATAGGATTGCCACATCTTGCTGAACAAATTGTTCATCAAGATTTGGAGTGAGCAGCTGAACAGAGATATAATGACTGCTGAAAGTGTATTTATGCACTGTGTGTCATAATTTTAAAAGTTTTTTTTACACAATAAAATTCAGGACTCTGAATTTTCTTTTTATGGTTGCATCTCTTTAAAGAAGCATGACAACAGAACAACGTTGTTCATGACAACGCTCAGAGCTTAGAAAAGTTATTTTTTTATATAGTACAGAATGCCAAATCCTCAAACCACCATAGTCACTGACAGTGCTGGCTCAAGGACTCTGGAAGTTGTAGTCTAAAATATAGTTTTTCCAGCCTCTTGAATTGTCCTTAGCAGAGTTTGTAAAGTAGGTAGACCAATATCACCCTCTGACTAATCATCTTCTAGCAAGATTTAAGCAAAATGATCAGATGTCAATTTCCTAATGGTTATTGATCTGTGGCAATTCACAGTGTGGTTCTTGCATCATTTATGATAATTTCTTTTATCATTTCACCCGTAAAACTCTATTCAAATATAATAAATTTACTTTGGACTTATTGGAAGAGCAACTTTATTATAAGGCACATTCCAACATTGATTCAGGTCAGATGCCATTTTTTTTTACATTGCTAAAAATGTACATTGGTGCATTGATTTTTATATTGACACATCCTTCAAACGAAGTGGACTCTATATCCTTCACCATCCTGCAAGCTACACAAATCATGACTTAAGAGTATGGTTTGGTTTTCTCCCTCTTTTGATACCATGTGGCTTCCTCCATAAGAACAAAAGGTAGACAATGCTCTCTACCTGTAAAGAATAAGCTCTTTTCAATGCATATTGTCTTCCTGATCAAAGGGAGGAGTTTTGTTTCTCTCTTTCTACCTGACACTCTCTACCCCAGGATCACTTGAAGGAAAGCCAGGCCTGGGACTCTGAGAGTAGAGTGACCAGTGTAAGCAGCAGGGTCCTCTCTCCAGTCCATCTGCCGTCATGGCCTCAGAGGGAGAGAAGATCTACTGGACTTGGTCCCTTTTCCCACCACCTTTCCCTTCTCCTTCTGTCTCTTGTCTTTTTTAGATTGTAAGGCTGAGGGCAGGAAACCATCTATTTCAATTGACTGTATATACAGCGCTATGTAAATTTACAGTGCTAAATAAATAAAGCCTAACAACAACAACAATAGTGAGGGAGACTGCCATTGAAGTGAACAATCCCATCACAGAAGGGGTTTGGGCTGCAGATATACACATTATGAAAATACAGTGTGGGCATGCTAGTTTGGCATACCTCATTTATATTGCTTTGAGATATTCTTTCATTCTTTAGTCTGGAAGCTCGTATATCCCTCAAATGTACTGTATATACTCATGTATAAGTTTAGAATTTTTAGTTAAATAATTGACCACAAAAACCTAAGTCGACTCATCCATGGGTTAATGTAAGTACTGTGCTTTAACTTATATGAACCTTTCTCTGGTGAAAGGCAAGAGTGTAATCTGTCCTGGAAACACTGACCTCCTTTTATTCTGTCATCCATCCAGTATGAACACAAATAGTTATGGCTGTTGGAATTTTGTAGGTTCCTTGCATTGTTTTTCTGTGCTTTATCCTTTAGATCTTTTGTTACATCCCCTAAGTTTTACCCTTGACCTATCCACGAGTCATATCAAAATCCATAATTCGGTCCCCAAACCTGCCCTCAAGTTATACATGAAGTCAACTTATAGTTGAGTATATACAGAATAATAATAATAATAATAATAATAATAATAATAATAATTTATTTATAGCCCGCTCCTCTGTCAACCAACCAGAGCAGGTTACAACAGTTAAAAATACAAAGTAAAAGGTAAAATTTACAATAACCCATACCCAACCACCCACCCCTTAAAAATGAGATTAAACTGATATCAAATTTAAAAACAACATAATTAAAATTCCCACAATAGAAAAATCAATTGCATGGGCATCAGGGGCCGAGATGATAAAAATTGAGGGGGGAGCTTTCTTTTGTTTGTTGTGAAAGCCGGGCATTTTACCATACATGACTGAAGCTCATGGGTTCTGAGGGATGAACTCAATTCATATTTTAAAAATTATAAACAGCACATGATTTATGATCATCTTTTCTGGGGGGGGTGTCTCTGGGAGTTGTAAGTATAACTGGTACTTATTAATACTGTAATACTTATTAATACTGTAATAAAAATTATTTTATATTCCCTAGTGAGGGATGGAATCAAAAGTTACTCCTGTGGAATTGGATTCCAAAATATTTCATCCATTTCTATAACAGAAACTGTGCCAGAAGTACAGAATTTTAAAATCAGGCATGGAGTCCAATTAGGGCTGATTTTGTAATCATTCCTAGGGATGTAAATGAATCTGCAGAGAAATGAAATCTGACAGGTTATTGTTGTTGCAGATGATGATGATTCTTTATACCCTGCCTTTTGTCCAGATTGAGACTCAGAGTGGCTTTCCCCATCCCCTCCCAGTTCATTCCATTCTGTTTCTGCATCATTCTGCAATGAAAACAAAATGCATAGAATCATAGGGTTGCAAGAGACCACAAGGACCATCACGCCCAACCCCCTTCCATGCAGGAATGTACAATCAAAATACCCCCAAAAGATAGCCATCCAGCTTCTGTTTAAACACTTCCAAAGAAGGAAAGTTACTATGAGTGTTCCACTATGAAACAGCTCTTGCCATCAGGAAGTTCCTCCTAATGTTGAGGTTGAATCATCTTTCCTGTAGCTTGCACCCATTGCTCCACATCCTAGTCTCTGGAGCAGCAGATAACAAGCTTGCTCCATCCTCAATATGGCATCCCTTCAAATATTTAAACAAGGTTATCATATCACCTCTTAACCTTCTCTTCTCTAAGCTAAACATACCCAGCTCTCTAAGGCCCAAAACAGACAAGTAGGAAGGAGCGGTTTCTGGCCACTCTGGGGATGAGCATGTTCAGAGGACTACATGGCTAAGTCTGGACACTATGAATACTGCACTGTGCTGAGTTGGCAAGTGTGAATTTGGTACTTATCAAAATGGGAATAGAGTAAAATTTTCTCCCTCCTATAGCTAATTATATCTATTTAAAATTTCACATAATTCCTAGATTGGTCCTGTTAGTACCTATGTAGCTCTCAGTCTGGCTAAAAAACCAAACCAAACCAAAACAAAAAACCATACCTGGTGACCAATCTTACATCAAAACCTCGTTATTTTACCTCTGTTGCAATTTGTTTTAGTTGGATACCCCATTCAGCATTCAAAAAACTGGTTATTTCTTTTTAAAAAATTAAAGCAAAGTATTCTTGAAAGGGCCTGGACAATGTTTATTTTATTAAAAAAAGAAACTCTGTCTAGTGAAAAAAAGCGGATGTTCCTTAATTTCTGACTGCTTATGTCTGCTGATGTTCTAATGAGTTGTCCTTTGTGGGATATATTGGCAATGTTGAATATGCATTCTGAGCTGCCATATCTGATATAGTGGACATCAGTGGATAGTCAAAGGAAGAAGAGGAAGAACAGAACAGGATGAAAATGGAATCTGAAAAGATTTGCAGTTTAATAACAGCATGGGGACTCCTGTGGAACATAACATGAAGTGCCCAGTATATTCTGTTGGCCTTTAGTAGATGTACATTTTAAAAGGCTTAACAACAAAAAGCCTTTGTTGGTCTACTTAGCCGTACATCCTGCATTAGAAGCTGACAGATTTTGGAGGAACTCCATGCTGTTGTTGTTGTTGTTTTTTTAATGTTCCCAAGACCAGAATACTCTCTAATAATCTAATTTCCAGCTGAGCTTTCCAATGGCCAACTGGAAACAATAGGAACAGATTAATGGTTTAAGGTGATTGAAGACCCAGCAGGCAGAGTGGTGCTGGAAGGAATACAAGATTTTCAGAGGAACAGAAAACTAGGGATGTGTTCCAAACTGATTTAAATATTTGATGATTATTTATTCATCTTACATGAAAAATAAATTTGTGTAAATTTACAGCACTATATGAATTAAATAAATAAAGATGATGATGATGATGATGATGATGATGATGATGATGTTTATGTGTGTTGTGGGCTGTTCTGTCTTGTCTTCCAAGTTCTTCTTCCATTTATAACTAGTACAGATGTCGCTTGTTTAAAACCAGGAGCTAATGAAGTGTGAATAAGAGTTGTTCTTGTGATTTCCATTCACATTGATCTAAAGTAACTGCCCTTAAAATTATTATAACTTAGCCAGATCTGATCTGGTATCTGATTTTGTACATTGAAACCAACCGGTCCATATAGATATACTGACCTTGAATGAGACTGTTTGTCAACCTAGTATGAGTGCCCACTTATTGGTCCATTCGAGTGTCTAGCCAAATATTGTCATCTATCTGAAACAATTGCTTTCTGGGACCTTTGACAGGGACATGCAGCCTCTTTTCCATCCTGCAATGAAATTTTCTTTTTCCCAGCCATGCTTCACAATTTCACTGAAGATCATGACTGGATTGAGCATAGAAACTTATTATTATTATTATCATCATGATTGTTATTGTTGTCATTGTTGTTCTCATTATCTTCATCATCATCTTGCCTTCTTCCAGGTTAAGGACACAAGGTAGATTACAAAAGTTAAAAATTCACAGCATACGTTTTGTTATTTAAAAAAAACACCAATAAAACCATTATACAATTAAAATCAGTTAAAAACATAAATTAAAACAAAAACCAGTAACGGTCTACCACATTATACGAGATATAAATATAGAACAATCTTTTTTTTAAATTTATTAATGTAATATAAAGATACAAAGACACACCTATACAACTATTAACAAAGCAGTAACAAAACAACAAAACATACAACTAGCAGCAACAACAAGAAAAAGAAAAAAGAGTGGAAAGAATGAAATAAAAATACATACATACAAAGCCACAAAATGAGTTATTTACAAAATGTTTAGTTGATATTTCCTGTGTAACTTTGAATTATTATTCTAAATGATGCAGCAGCTAAAAAGGCCAATGCAATTTTAGGTTGCATCAATAGAAGTATAGTGTCTAGATCAAGGGAAGTAATAGTGCCACTCTATTCTGCCTTGGTCAGGCCCCACCTGGAATACTGTGTCCAGTTCTGGGCACCACAATTCAAAAAGGATGTGGAGAAACTGGAGCGTGTCCAAAGGCGGGCGACTAAAATGGTGAAGGGTCTGGAAACCTTGCCCTATGAAGAAGGCCTTAGGGAGCTGGGGATGTTTAGCCTGGAGAAGAGAAGGTTAAGAGGTGATATGATCACCCTGTTTAAATACTTGAAGGGATGTCACATTGAGGAGTGAGCAAGCTTGTTTTCTGCTACTCCAGAGAGTAAGGGCTGTTCGACAGTGGAACACACTCCCTCAGAGGGTGGTGGAGTCTCCTTCCCTGGAGGTTTTTAAGCAGAGGCTGGATGGCCATCTGTCGGAGATGCTTTGATTGGGAGTTCCTGCATGGCAGGGGGTTGGACTGGATGGCCCTTGTGGTCTCTTCCAACTCTAAATTTCTATGATTCTATGATTCTATGAAAAAAAATTGGTAAACTGAAATAAATGCTACATGTTCTGAACTTTGTTTTGTTAATGTCTTCGATTATTCTTGTAGGTTATAGACACGAAGACAATTCCAATCAATCTCATAGCTTTCTTTAGATTTACTTTTAACTATGGCGGATAAAATATCCATGTTTCTAGCTTCATACAACTTAATCAACTTCATACAACTTAATTCATCCCTTGACAGGATATTAATACAACTTCATACAACTTAATTCATCCCTTGACAGGATATTGGGATTTTTTCCACATTTGTGCGTAAATTTTTCTTGCAATATTAACCATGTATAGAACTATTCTATTAAATCTTGAGATTTTTATGTTGCCAGTCATATTTAGTAAAAATAAATTTGGTTCAAATGGAATATCTATTTTAAGAATATCTTTCATTAATATATATATTCTTCTCCAAAATTCAACAACTTTGGGACAGTTCTACCACATGTGAAAAAACTTTCCTTCGGGTTTATCACACTTCCAACATTTTATATTACCAGACTTGTAGATCTTATGTATTTTCTGGGGTGATAAATACCACCGATGCAGCATTTTAATATAATTTTCCTTGTAATTCTGACAAAATGTGAATTTGTTGGTTTCTTTCCAAGATTTTTCCCAAAGGTCTAGTGGAATCAGTTTTTTTTTTTAAATTTCCTGTGACCATTTAACCATTGGGTATTTGATTGTTTCACTTTCAAGATCTCTTTCTCTCATTATTTTGTAAAATTTAGCAATGTGTTTATTTTGTCCATCATAAATAATTTTATCAATATCATTTTTTATATTAGTAAATCCATGTGTTTTGTTATCTTCTTTAAATTGTTCTCTTCCAACTCTATGATTCTATGATTCTATGATTCTATGATTCTATGTTCCTTCATTTGGTTGAATAAGAACCAGTCCTTTTTGTTTTCTGTTCCAAAAATCTGGTTGATTGGTTGCATTGTGCAACTTCCATCTTTGTTTAATGTAATTAGATCTTTATATCTCAACCATGTTTTTCCTTTATCTTTGGTTCTTCCATAAAAAGCTTGGATAACTGAAATTCTTCCCAAAAATGATAATTGTAGCTTGGTCCATGTTTTAAGGTCTTTTTTATTATTATTTCTGCCCATACTTTTACATAGTTATTGTTGGATAGATTAATGTTTCTTTTTTGTCATATGTTTTCCCAAATATTTAACCTTATTGGCAATGTTAAAGCCAGAGGAGATTTCTAATTCTTTTTCTTCTGTTTTAGATCTATGAATGACTAGAGCACAGGTGGTAGAAAACCCAACTTCTATGTGACAAAACACATTATAGAGAATATCATTGCTTCTATAAAGTGGCCACAAATGCAGCAAAGAAAGCTTTCTTTTCTGCACATATTGAGTCTGTGAATTCATGTATAAATGAACTGTTCAGGCACTCTCCTCCCTGAGTCTGACCTTAGAACCTTAAATAGCTCACTCTGATGCTTTTAATAACCATTTTGCAGATAAAATCTTTTGCACAACATCTGTCTTAAATACCATAATTGGAGTGGAAGTCAATAATGAGGTGACCAATGACTCTGCGAGTGGGATTACACTGGGTCCGTTTCAATTGTTGATGTGGACAAGCTGCTGGGCAAGTAAAGAAGATAACTTGCTTTCTTGACCCCTGTCCCTCTTGGCTGGTCATCCAGGGAGGAGGTGCAGTTAGGCTTCAAATCATCAATGCATCTCTCAGGGAAGGGAATTTTCTGTCCTATTTAAAAGAGGCAGTGGTTAAACCACAGCTGAAAAAGCCCACCCTGGGTCCTCTGGAACTTAATAATTACAGATCGGTATGAAATCTTCATTATGGGCAAGGTAATTGAGAAGGCAGTCGCCTTCCAACTCCAGGAAGTCTTGGATGACACACACTTCCTCAATCCATTTCAAACCAGCTTCAGAGCAAGATACGGAGCTGAGACTTCTATGGTCACTTTAGTGGATGATCTTCACCTGAGCATTTATTTCTGCTGGTGATCTTAGACCTCTCAGTGGCATTCACTACCATCAACCATGGTATCCTTCTGACATGCCTCACAGGGTTGGGAATTGGAGGCAGTGGTTCCGGCCCTACCTCTCAGGCAGGTTCCAGATGATGGTGTGTGGGGATAGCTGCTCCTCAAAAAAGAAAAAAAAAGGAGCTGTTATTTGGCATACCACAATATGCTATTCTATCTCCAATGCTATTCAACATCTACATGAAACCCCTATTGGGTTGCCATTTCCCAGTTTTGGGTGGGACAATGCCAGATTGGAGGGTCCAAAAATGTCCCAGCTAGGGAATTTTTGCCCTCCAGTCCTGGATTTCTGTCTTGTTCCAGGCCACATTTTGTTAATCTCCAGTTTACTGGAGAAAATGTGGCTGGAACAAGACAGAAAGCCTCCTCTGGGCCTGGATCCTCCTCCTCCTCCTCCTCCTCCTCCTCCTCCTCTTCTGGAGGAAGCCTCAACCAAGGTTCCAAGTGCAGTGCAAGCATAGGTGAGGATGTTATCAGTATGTTGATGACATCCACATATACTTCTCCATGCCTTCAAAAACAGCTTCAGCTAGGATAGTGTGCCTCCTCTGTATGACTGCTTATGGAATGGATGAAGAAAAACAAATTGAAACTGAATCCAGACAAGACAGAGGTCCTTACTATTAAAGGATCCTAATCTGAGTCTGGAGGTGTATCAGTCAGTTCTGGATGGGGTTACACTGTCTAGGAAAGACTATGTTTGCAATTTGGGAGTTCTCCTGAATCCATCCCTCCCAATGTCAGCTCAGATTGATGTGACAGTCAAGAATGCCTGTTATCAGATTTGGCTGATACACCAGTTGTGCCCCTTCCTAGAACTGGAGGATGAAAAGATGGTAGTGAATGCACTGATAACGTCACAGCTGGACTTCTGCAATGTGCTCTACTTTGGGCTACCTTTGTACCAAGTCCAGAAACTCCAACTGGATCAGAATATGGCAACCAGATTGGTCCCTGGGATATCCAGGAGTAACCACATCACACCAGTCTGAAAAACACTTCACTGGCTGCCAATTTGTTTCCAGGCAAAGTACAAAGTGTTGGTTATTAACTTTGAAGGCCTACATAGTTTTGGCCATGTACCTACAGGATTGCCTTCTCCCATACAACCTGCACTGTATTCTCAGATCCTCTGGGAAATGTTTGCTCCAGCTGGCCAGGACTAGATTGGCAATGGTTTCCCAGAGGACTTTTTCATCTGTTGCCTCCAACTGTGCAATGACCTGCTGGAGGATATATGACAGCTGCACATGCTGAGTGCTTTTAAAACAGCACTAAAGACACACCTCTTCCAGCAGGCCTACCTAGTCAATTTTAAGTCATGACTTTTAACTGGTATATTTTAAAGGATGCATTATATGAATGTATTTTAGTGGTTTTATAGTACTGTATTTTAACTGTTGGTTTTGTATGTTTTTAATTATGTTTTGTATTTTAACATGTTATACTCTGCCTCAAGCCTTGAGGAAAGGTGGGAAAGAAAAAAAAATCATTAGTAGTAGTTGTTGTGAACTCTCAGTCTCTCAGTCCATCCACAATCTGTTTGTAACTGTGGCAGCCCTATGGGACTTTTGCATCCCACAGCTGCCACCAAAAATATTACGTGGTGATCCCCTTATCTTTCACCACTAAGTCTCTCTAAGATGACACAACCTCTCTGTGTCTCTTAGATTAGGTAGCGTGGTTTGATTCACACGGAGGCCAAGTTGTATTTCAAACACTAATAAAAGTTTATTTATAAAATACAGAAAGTAAACCATAAAATGGACAAAGTTATTAATTTGTCTTGTTGCTTAGTTACAAAAGCTTCTTTTAAAGTATTAAAATCAATACAGCCACTCAGGCAATGTTATCTCCAGTACCAAGACCAAAATCTTTTTTAAAACCATTGGCTTGTTCTGAGCCACTCTCTACTAGACTCCCTCAAGCCTATCCAGTCCCTCTCTGGACTCTTCAGCCCCTTTTGTGGTCACCACCAAAACTACAATGTTCCCTCAGGAACCCTAAGGGCACACCATCCCTTCGAGGTAACTCTTTTTCTCAAAAACCCCAAACTAAAAAAACCCTTTCACTCTCTGCAAGGCCCTTTTATAGCCCTGCCCAGCTGGCTTCTCATTGGCTGGTCTCATGTTGCTCTGCGATTGGCTGATAGATCAGCCTGTTCACTAAAGTAGTATCATCATGATCATGACCATAACTATCATCATCATCATCATCATCATCATCATCTTAAAAACTAGGATCATCCAACAAAGGTGAATGGTGAGAAATACAAGACGCCTATCCCCATGTAAGAGTTATTTTTTAAAATAAAACTAGTTGATACATTTTACAATTTTTAAAAAAATGTATGTAAATACTTTTTACATATCATATGTCTTTAAATTGTACAATTTGCTGCCAGAAGATGGCTGTCAACTTGGACCGTTTCAAAAAGGGATTAGATAAATTCTTGTGGGATAAGGCTATCAGTGGCTACTGGTCATTACCCTCCAATATCAATTCCTAGTTGCTGGAAAACAGGGGCAGGAGATTGCTATTGCATTCATGCCCTGCTTGTCTTGCCAAATGCCTGTGGCTTTCCACAGGCATTTAGCTGGGCCATGTGCAAAAAGAATGTTGGACCGGAGAGACCTTTGGTATGAAGGACTATGGCATACATACATCAGATTCCACACACATTATATTTTGCTCTTGAAAAGATCTAAAATCTGGAAATAAGTTCCTATGGCTCATGATTTCCATATCAGTGGTTTGGTGAATGTATTCTTACAGCCCAAACTTGAGAGTAGCTGTTCAAGATGCTAAAGTCTTTCTTCAAAATAGGTTCAAGCACCTTGGACAGCTCCTTTACTCTTCTTATCAGAAAACAATTCTTTTTCTGGTCTGTCTGTACTAGCTCTTAGGTGTTTGTGTATGTGCCTTCAAGTTACCTTTCAACTTGTGATGACACTATGAATTTTAGAGGATTTTTTAAAAGGCAAATAATAGGTAGATGTGGTTTTGCCAGTTTCTTTCTCTAAAAATAGTCTTCAGCACCTGATGTTCACTGGAAGTTCACCATCAAAGTTCAATAGGCTCTTGGTATCCACTGGAGTTTGGTTCCAGGATGCCCTATGGATACCAAAATCCATGGATCCTCAAGTCCCATTAAATACAATGGCATAGTAAAAATGGTGTCCCTTATATAAAATCCCAAAATCAAATTTTGCTTTTGAGAAATTATATATCTTTTAAATATTTTCAAACCATGGATAGTTAAATCTCTGGATAAAGAATCATGGATGTGGAGAACCAACTGTACTAATCAGTGCTTGCTTAGTTTTCAAGATTAGATGAGATCTGTTGCCTTTAGAATATTTAGGACTATGATCTCAATCAGTGCAAATAACAAATATTTGCACTGGGATCCTTCACAAAAGACATTCATAGCACTATGATTCCACTTTAACTGACATGATTCCATCTATGGAATCCTGGGGCTTGTACTTTGGAGAGGCACTGAAGCTGAGAATTTCTAAATACCCCTCCCTAAACAGCAAACCCCAGAATTCCATAGGACAGAAGCATGACAGTTAAAGTAGAACATAGTACTATATTTTTTTAGACCTAAGAAAAAAACACACACACCATTTTGGCTCACCTTCTATCTGTCCAGAAATGCATGTTAGAGAAGATAAATGGAAATGAATGACAAGCTCACTCAGATGGAGTTCCCTGGCTCCTCCAAACTACGAATCCGAAGATAACTCCAAACGGAGCTATGACAATTGAAATGGTGTCAAAGTATCATAATAGTTTAGATACCCTCAAAATCAAAAGCTTTGGAGAGGGCTAGCATTCAAGAATGGTTGTTGAAAGTTGTTTGACAGGCAGCATTAGCCAGCAGCAGGGCTACTCTACAATAATAATAATAAAATAATAAAATCTTTATTTTTATACCACCCTTCCAATGATCAAGGCGGTGCACAACATATACAACAAGTTAAAAACATTCCAAGAATAAACAATAACAATGTCAATACCAATACAGCAGTACAATAGCAATATGCCAAGCCAGCTCACAGTGGGGGAGGATGAGGGAGAAATGACAACAGGGAGAGGAATATCAGGGGTAGGCCTGCCCGAATAAGTATGTTTTTAACCCCTTTTTAAACTGGGCAAGAGAGGCGGCCAAGCGGAGCTCAATGGGCAGCGAGTTCCAGAGGCTAGGGGCCGAGATGGAAAACACCCTCTTCATGGTGGTTGATGATCTGGCCTCTGGAACTCTTAATAACTGTTGCCCGGTGGATCTGAGTGTGCGGGGCGGATTGTATGAGGAGAGGCAGTCCTTCAGGTACTCTGGGCCCAAGCCATTTAGGGCTTTATAGGTAATAACCAGCACTTTGTACTGAGCCGGGTAGCGAATAGGCAGCCAGTGAAGATCTTTCAATACCGGTGTTATATGGCAGGCCCTGGGAACACCAGTGACCGGCCGTGCTGCCATATTCTGCACTAATTGCAGCTTCCGAGTGTGATACAAAGGCTGCCCCATGTAGAGCGCGTTGCAGAAGTCCAATCGAGAGGTTACCAGAGCGTGTACTACAGTTTCAAGGTCCCTCCGGTCCAAGTAGGGGCGCAGCTGGCGTAACAGCTGGCTGAAAACAGGTGCTCCTGACCGTCGCATCCACCTGGGAAGTAAGATGGAGTGACGAATCAAGGAGCACCCCCAAGCTGCGAACAGTGTCCTTTATGGGAAGCGTGATCCCGCTCAGGACAGGTGGAACCACCACCATCCCTGGGCTGGGAGAACCTATCACGAGTACTTCTGTTTTCTCTGGATTCAGGCTGAGTCTGTTTTCCCTCATTCAGCCCATTACCGATTCCAGACAGGCCACGAGAGGAGCGACGCCATCCCTGGTCACTGCATCAGTCAGAGACATAGAGAAGACTATTTGGGTGTCATCAGCATACTGATAACCCCGCGCCCCATGCCTCCAGATGATCTCTCCCAGCGGTTTCATGTAAATGTTGAAAAGCAAGGGGGACAGAATAGCTCCTTGAGGGACCCCAGATCTGAGGGCCCTCTTATCGGAGCAAACGTCCCCCAGCCGCACCATCTGGAACCTCCCAGAGAGGTAGGACCGGAACCACTGGAGCGCAGTGCCTCCGATTCCCACCTCTACCAGCCGTTCCAGAAGGATACCATGGTTGATGGTATCGAAAGCCGCTGAGATGTCCAGGAGCACCAGCAGGGACACGCCCTTCCCTCAAAGATGTATTAAGAATCCGGCGTAACAATGATGTTACAGCCAGTCCCCCCTGTGCCACTAGCCATGAGGGACAGGGATCGAGAGAGCAGGTTGTTTTCCTAACACTTCTAAGGATCTTGTCCACATCCTCGGTACTAACAGACTCAAACTGATCCAGTACAACCAAGTCCACGGAAGCTCTGGACGCCACTACTCTGGATTCTGCTTTAACACTGGCATCCAGACCTTTGTTTATCCGAGAGATTTTATCCGAGAATAAGTTGTTAAATTGGTCACAGCAGGCCTTAGTAGGTTCAAGGATCTGGTTCGGGGCAGGAGGGAGCTGAGTTAGCTCCCTCACTACCCTGAACAACTCTGCTGGACGCGACTCCGCGGACGTGACACGAGCAGCATAGAACGAATTCTTAGCTGCTCGTATCGCCTCTCCATAGTCCTCCAAGAGGTGGTCTAGGAGAGCCTTGTCGGATAAACGCTGGCATTTCCGCCAGGCGTGCTCTAGCTGTCGCAGAACCCGCTTCCTGGCCCGGAGATCTTCCGTATACCAGGGCTTCTTCTTGGAAGCAGGTCTGAGAGGGAGCTTGGGAGTGATACTGTGTATAGCCCTGGAGAGATACGTATCCCAGGTGTTAACTAGTGCATCAACAGTGTTGCCGTCACTTTCAACCATATATCCCTCTAGGGCTTCTTGGAACCTGTCAGGTTCCATCAGCCTTCAAGGGTGGACCATTCTAATAGGTCCGCCACCCCCGGGGGGGGGGGGAATCTGGGTTGATGCCTTGATGCTTGCCTCTACCAAGAAATGATCTGTCCCTGACAGGGTGGAAATATTGGTAATTTCCGCCCCTGGAATTTCCATGTTCGTACAGAAAACCAAATCGAGTGTATTCCCCGCAGAATGCGTTGGACCCGTAACTAGCTGACACAGGCCCATGGCTGTCATGGTATCCATGAATTCCCAAGCCGCACCAGATGGAACATCGTTGGCCGTGAAGGGAATGTTGAAGTCTCCCAGGACTAAGAGCCTGGGAGACTCCAACACCAGCTCTGAGATCAACTGTGTCAGCTCATTAAGGGAGTCAGTTAGCGCACGGGGTAGCCGGTAGACCAACAGAATCCCTAGACTGTCTCTAGCCTTTAGGGTCAGATAAATACACTTGATATAGGAAGTCTGACTAACATGGTTCCTGGTTAGAGACAAGATGTTTTTATGCACCAAGGCAACACCCCCCCCCCGCCCACCCAACCTGTTCTGGTCCTTCACCGAGTACCCGGCAGGGAGGGCCTGAGCCCACACAGCATCCCCTTCAGGCCCGAGCCAGGTCTCTGTTATGCACTACAGGTCACAGGTGTTATCTTCGAGCAGGTCATGCAGAATGTGGGTCTTGTTCTTGATAGACCTGGCGTTGCACAGGAGCAGAGACAGAGTTTGTGGTACGGCTGGAGTGATCCTCAGGTCCCTTTGGTTAGGAGAGGGACTGGAAGGAGAGATAGGTATTAAGCATCGATCTCGCCTTCCCATGTGACGCTGGTCCATACTCCTACCGCCATACCTCCCCCTGCCCCACACTACTCGGATAGGAGCCCTGCTCATACCAAGAGAGTTACCCTCTATCTCCCCAACCAACCCTCCTCCCATATCCATGACCCCCCCTCCCTCCAGAAAGCAGCAATGGTAGCAGAGAGGAAATTAAGTGTTAAAAATTATTAAAGTAACATACTATCAGAATCCATGTTCCCAGCGCTTGCGCCTGGGCTCTGAGGCCCAACAGGCCGGGTGAGGTACAAGGTGCCGCTCTCACTGGCATCCCTGCCCCCAACATGGTCCTCCCCGCGGCCGGTGTTGTTATCCGCTGTTCTTGTGCAGTTGCGAAGGTGCGGGGATGGAGGGCAGCTGGCGGGCCGGCTTTAAGCAAGGTGCCGCTCCCACCTGGTGCCACACCCCCTTAAAGTCCTCTCGGGGCCAATGTTACTGGCGCTGGCGCTGGCGAGGCTTCGGGCTCTGGGTCCGGCAGGCCGGCTTAAGTAGAAGCCGCTCCCACCGGCGTCCCCGCCTCCGGCAGAGTCCTCTCGAGGCCAGTGTTGTTATCAGCTGTTCTTGCACAGTTGCGCAGGTGCGAGGATGGAGGGCAGCCGGCAGGCCAGCTTTAAGCAAGGCGCCGCTCCCACCTGGCGCCCCACCCCCTTAAAGTCCTCTCCGGGCGATGTTACTGGCAATGTTACTTATTGTACTATGGGTCCCATTGTGATGAGAAGGGTCCCACCATGAGATGAGATGTCTTGTATGCTGCCCAAGTGTACAGCGGGTGCTTCCATTGTGCAACAAAACACCATACATGATGCCCTGATGTGCATCATCACAATTTCAGTAGAAGAATTACATATTGTGTCAGAGATGTAACAAAGGTGCCTACTGTAGCCTGTGATATAAGATACTGAGCATTTGGGGGGGGCGGTTGCGGAGAAAGTGAGGGCTTCTAATTACTTCTGGTTTTTGTTTTTGGTATTTTTCCTTTCCATGCAGCACGTATAAGGTCACAAAAGCAGAATACTGGTCCACAGTCCTAACCAGGTTGCTCATCCTTGGTGTGCCTACATACATGTCATTAGTCTAAAATACACATAGTGGCCAGTCTGTGTGTATCCAAAGAGTTATTCTCAGATCTAAGATCAATATGGGATGGGGGTGGAGAATAAATACATAACTTTTGTATTCAAGGAAAAATGGCTATCCTGTCAGGATTGCAGTTGTAAGGTACCTATTAGCTTGAGTTTATGCTGACTGTGATGGAATATTCTTTTGGTTTTATTTAAAATGCCCCACAAGATTTTTAAAATCTCTTGGGGAGTGTGGTCTGTTGCAGAGGAGGAGGAGCTTCTGTAAATCACATCTGTGAGTCACAAGTGGGAGGATCTATGAAACTAGCTATATAGAACTCCTCCCAGCAGGAGAGCCTGGGAGTTCCATTGCAGGGAACAGTCGCTGCTAAGCCTTGGAGGAGGTGTGTGGTCATGGTGGGGGAATCCTTGCTGAGAGGTACTCCTTGCTGAGATGTCTCGGGAGGTGTGTTGTCTCCTTGGGGCAAAGATCCGTGATATGACGGAGAGGCTGACAAGACTGGTCAAGCCTACGTACCAAAATCCCTTCCTTTTGGTCCACGTGGGAACGAATGACACAGCAAGATACAGCCTTCAGAATATCAGAAGGGATTACGAGGCTCTAGGTAAGAAGCTGAAAGAAATGGAAGCACAGATTGTCATCTCATCTCTTCTGCCAATAGAAGGGCATGGTTCAGAAAGAGAGAGGAAAATAGCAGATGTCAACAACTGGCTCCGCAGATGGTGTCGCCGAGAACAATTTGGATTCTTGGATCATGGGCTGCAGTTCCATGAGGAGGGACCTCTGGCAAGGGATGGGCTGCATCTCATGCCAGTTGGCAAAAACATTTTTGCCAACAGTCTCAAGAATCTGATCAGGAGGGCTTTAAACTGACTTATGTGGGAAAGGGAGACAGCATTCTGGAAGGCAAAAGGGCTGGAGAAAATAGTCAAAGTGGCACAGAGGGAACAAGGAAAACAGTGCAAGGACCCAACAGTAGGAGGCAAAAATGTGCACAGGCATCAAGCAAAAGGGACACATGGTCTTCGAAGTCTCTACACTAACACACAGAGCATGGGAAATAAGCAAGATGAACTTGAACTCCTAGCACAACAAGGGAAATATGATCTAATAGGCATCACTGAAACCTGGTGGGATGAGTCTCATGACTGGAATGTAGAAATAGAGGGATATAACCTTTTAAAGAGAAACAGGCCAAGCAAGAAAGGAGGAGGAATAGCAATATATGTGAGGGATATTTATACCAGTGAAGAGATCCAGGACATCAATACTGGAAGCCAAGTGGAGAGCATCTGGATAAAAATTAAAGGGGAAGGAAACAACAGGGATGTTATTGTGGGATTCTACTACAGACCCCCAAATCAGGCAGAGGAATTGGATGATGCCTTTCTAGATCAGATGACCACACACTCAGAAAGGAGAACTATAGTAGTAATGGGTGACTTCAACTATCCTGATATTTGCTGGAATTCAAATTCTGCCAAATCCTCAAGGTCTAACAAATTCCTCACTTGCCTCGAAGACAATTTCATTGTGCAAAAGGTGGAAGAGGCAACAAGGGAGTCAGCTATTTTTGATCTGATCTTAACCAACAGGGAAGACCTAGTTGATGGGGTGCTAGTGGTGGAATCCTTAGGTGGAAGTGACCATGTTCTTCTGGAGTTTGTTATACAGTGGAAGGGAGAAGCTAAGCATAGTCAGACACACACTCTAGACTTTAGGAGAGCTGATTTCAATGAACTTAGAGAAATACTGGGGGTGATCCCATGGTTAGGAATACTAAAGGAGAAAGGAGTTCAAGACAGATGGGAGTTCCTCAAAAGTGAGATACTGAAGGCACAATTTCAAACAGTTGCAATGAGGAAGAAAAATGGGAGATGTCTTAAGAAACCAGGATGAATAACTAAGGAACTTACAACTGAGCTAAGTTTTAAATGGAACATGTATAAGAAATGGAAAAATGGGGAAATCACTAAAGAGGAATTCAAACAAATAGACAGCTAAAGTGCAGAATGAACTCAGGGTTGCTAGAGAGGTTAAGCACAATAAAAAGGGATTTTTTGGATATGTCCGCAGCAAAAGGAAGAAGAAGGAAACAGTAGGGCCATTGTGTGGAGAAGATGGCAAAATGCTCACAGGAGACAGAGAAAAGGCAGAATTACTCAACACGTTCTTTGCTTCAGTCTTCTCAGAAAAGGCAAAGGGTGCTCAACCTAAGGATAATAGAGAAGAAGACAGAATAGGAGAATTTCTGCACAGAATAAGTAAAGAGATAGTACAGGAATACCTGGTTAATCTAAATGAATATAAGTCTCCAGGACCAGATGAACTACATCCAAGGGCACTAAAAGAACTGGCAAATGTAATATCGGAACCATTGGCAATAATCTTTGACAGCTCCTGGAGAATAGGAGAAGTCCCAGCAGACAGGAGGAGGGCAAACGTTGTCCCAATCTTCAAAACGGGAAAAAAAGAGGATCCCAACAATTATTGTTCAGTTAGTCTGACATCAATTCAAGGAAAGATTCCGGAGCAGATCATTAAACAGAGAGTCTGTGAATATCTAGAAGATAACTTTCTTCTGTACCCCACCCTGATTGCTCGTTCAGAGGGGTGGGCTAGAAATAAAATTTATTATTATTATTATTATTATTATTATTCCATAATCAGAAAAAGTCAACATGGGTTTCCAAGAAACAAGTCATGCCAGACAAACCTGATCTCTTTTTTTGATAAAAATACCATCTTGGTAGATGAAGGGACTGCTGTGGATATAGTATGTCTTGATTTCGGTAAGGCCTTTGACAAGGTTCCCTATGACATTCTTGCAAACAAGCTTGTAAAATGTGGACTAGACAAGGTAACCGTGACATGGATTTGTAACTGGTTGACTGGCCGCACTTAAAGGGTGCTCAACAATGGTTCCTTTTCATCCTGGAAAGAATTGAACAGTGGGGTCCCACAGCGTTCTTTCCTGGGCCCAGTGCTATTCAATTTCTTTATTAATTACTTAGATGACAGTACTGAGGGCCTAGTTATCAACTTTGCAGATGACACCAAATTAGAAGGAGTAGCTAATACCCCAGAGGATAGGTTCAAAATTCAACATGACCTGAATAGACTAGAAAGCTGGGCCAAAGCTAACAAAATGAAATTCAACACAGAGAAGTGTAAGGTCCTGCACTTAGGGAGGAAAAAGGAAATGCACAGATATAGGATGGGAGACACCTGGCAGATTGATACTACATATGAAAGGGATCTAGGTGTCCAAGTAGACCACAAGTTGAACATGAGTCAACAGTGTGATGCAGCAGCTAAAAAGACCAATGCAATTTTAGGCTGCATCAATAGAAGTATAGTGTCTAGATCAAGGGAAGTAATAGTGCCACTCCATTCTGCTTTGGTCAGGCCTCACCTGGAATACTGTGTCCAGTTCTGGGCACCACAATTTAAAAAAGGATGTGGAGAAACTGGAGCAGGTCCAAAGGAGGGCAACTAAAATGGTGAAGGGTCTGGAAACCATGCCCTATGAGAAACACCTTAGGGAGCTGGGGATATTTAGCCTGGAGAAGAGAAGGTTAAGAGGTGATATGATAGCCCTGTTTAAATACTTGAAGGGATGTCACATTGAGGAGGGAGCAAGGTTGTTTTCTGCTACTCCAGAGAGCAGGACCCAGAACAATGGATGCAAGCTCCAGGGAAAGAGATTCCACCTCAGTGTAAGGGCTGTTCGACAGAGGAACACACTCCCTTGGAAGGTGGTGGAGTCTCCTTCCTTAGAGGTCTTTAAGCATAGACTGGATGGCCATCTGTCAGAGATGCTTTGATAGAGAGTTCCTGCATGGCAGAGTGTTGGACTGGATGGCCCTTGTCGTCTCTTCCAACTCTGTGATACTATGATTCTAAGATATGCAGTCACATAAAATACTAATTCTTCCAGTTATTTTGAAGGAATATGAAATAAGCACACCTCTCTTTCAACATGGAGGAATGCTGGATCTTTCCTTTCCTTTCCTTTCCTTTCCTTTCCTAGTATCCTGTATTTTGAAGACAACATTCTAAAGCATCTCCACTCTACAGAACACAATGTATGTACCTTGTTTCAAAACACTGTGGTTTCTGAAGAACTTGACACCCACAATTTCCCACATGTTTAAAATTCCGTTCTGATAGTCTTGCCACAAAAAACAAGGCATCTCACTGTGTGTCATGTATATAAAGCTAAAGAATAACAACAACAATTAAAAGGGAATAATGCAACAGAGACCCAGCAGAAATTAACATGAGCTGCCTGCCAGCAGTAGAATCTTAAGCAGTTCAACATACTTTCTATGTGACTGTGTACGTGAGCATTGTAGATTGCTGTTGGAAGGACTTATGTTTCATATTAAGATGAAAGGGTGAAATTGGAGGCAGAAGAAAAGGAAATAGCTGAGATGTTAGGCATTCATTGTGCATCTGTCTGCAGAAAGGAAAGGAGGCGATTATGCAGCAAAATTAGAAGTCAGCTGGGAAGAAGCATTGAAGCAGCATTGAAGCATGAGGAGTGGCAAGAAGGAAGAGCACATGCTGTCAGCATCTGAAAGTAATGTTCCAGTGTGTTCTAGGGAATTTTCTGTTTACTTTTTTTTTTTTTTACACAGCACTCATTAACAATGCAGACATGTCACACCAATTAGATATTTTAAAAGACAAACAAAAAACCACTGACAGAGCAGGACGCCCAGTACTCTTGACAGAGAAACAAAACATTGTCCCACATCCTCCTTTTCACGTTGAGCCCCCAATGTACTGAAAGGACAAAAGGGACTAGAGCGCTTTCCCTAGCAAGAAAAGACAAAAATCACAGGAGGAATTTAAATGGAGAGTGAGAGATGGCTAAAGGAGAGAGGGAGAGAGGGTTTGAAAACTATGGAAAAAATGGAGAGGAAGGGGGAAGAGATGGGCAAGAAGTGGAAAGCAGGAGTAAATTGATACTTCTGTCAATGGAAGGGTGTAAAACATTAGAGTTCCCCAAACATCTTTTGGAGAGTAATCAGTGTGTCACCAAAGAGATTTTGACCTTTTCATAAAGAACCTGGCGTAAATGGTGGCTGCTGGCTCCAATGTCAGTGGAGCAGTGAATCCACTCCCAGTTTTTTGGATAGTATCAGAGCAAGTGCTGAACTATTGAGTGGTAGGGTTTAGTGCTTTGGACAATTCCTTCAAAGACTGGACTAAAATCAGGAGTGGATTTTTCACCCCATTGACATGGGAGTCACCAGATGCCACTGGTGAGGGGGTAAGCAGTGAGGTAGCCAGATTTGCTGATTTTGATACCAAGTTGATGGGAAGGTTTAAAAGAGAGAGAGAGAAGGAAGAACTCTAAAATGATCACTCCCCATACTTAGGGAATGGGAATTAAAATATTCAAAAGGATTCAGTGTACAGTTTTAATATGTTACAGACTTATTATCTGTGTTTTGAACTTTTGTAAATTGTGATGGTTGCTTTGAGCAACAATTAAGTTTAAAAAAATTAAGGAGCATAAATGATGTAAGGAAATATTATGTATGGAGAGAATCCTGGTTTCACAAATGCACTGATAGGCCCTGAGCTGGTGGTAATGGACAGACATCAGTATTTTGGTTTGTGGTGGACCACTCATTGGAAACTCAGTACGTGGCAAATTCTATATTGGGAATCATTAGGAGAGGAATCAAAAATAAAACTGCTAATAATATTCCAATGTCTTTGTACAGTTATTGCAACCACACTTAGACTTCTGGTCACCACAATCCAAAAAGAGTGTTGCAGAGCTGGAAATAATCTGACTCAGCAAAGCTTATCTTGTGTTCTTATTGGAGACCATGGTGATCAGCAGAACAATCTAGGCATATGAAAGGAAGCAATATTTCACACAGCTCATAATTAGCATGTGGAATTCCCTGTGACAAACAGCACATATCACTATAGAATAGCCTGCCACATGTACTGTGCTGTCTATTTTCAGAGGTACTGTATCTCTGTGAATAAATAGATCATGGGAACAGACAGAAAAATGTCCCAGTACAGGTGGCTGTTGTTGGAAGAAGTACCCTAAATTAGTTGGACTCCGTGGCTTAGATCTTACATGAGGCTGGTAGAGTGTAATACTCCACCAGCCTCACTACAATCAAGTGTAGAGTAAGTCCTCAGAATTGATTAGACATCAATGGAGGGCAGCTGAGATCAGGCAGTATCCAGCTTGGAGAAGAGGAGAGAGATTATCCTCTCAGATCTTCACAAGACTCGTGTGTAACCATTGGTCTTTTGTCTTCTTCCAGCAGCAGATTTGCAATCAAGCACTACCTAGGTACCTCACCCACCTACCTACCTTCAGCCACTAATTGGCTATGGGAGAATGCTCCGGTGTTGAAAATATTGGTTACCTTGGGGTATGTGTGTCATCGCTTAAGAAGTTCTTCTTCTTGCACAATGAGTATAACAGCAGATACGCTGGTGTAATGGGAGATCAGGCAAACACACAGCATGTCTTACCAAAAAATTCTGTCCTTGGTACAATTCAGCTGGATTCCTCCTATTCTTGTGAAACAGAGTTGCTCTTTATACTACAGTTTCCCAGCTAGAATGGCCACTTTTCTAAGCTCAGGTCCTTATGATAATTTAGGACAAAGATTGAAGTTTCAAGTTGAAGAAGGTAATGTTATTGCATTTTAACAGCATGCACTATTGTTTCTTCTAAATACCAATATAGTCTTGACAGTATGATAGCTAACATACATAAGACAAAAGTGGCTTTGTCTACCCCTCAAAGTTTAAACGCTATTATTAAAGAATAACACTAATGAGGAAGATCTCTCTCTCTTGATATCCCCACTCCTAAATTGGATTACAGGAAGTGTGTCTCCTTATATTCTGAAATTCAACCACTGCAGTATACATCAAAGCACACTGTCTTTATTTAATATTTGGGTTAGCCAAATCTTGCCAAGAAAACCCTGTGATAGGATCACTTTAGGGTCACCAACACCATAAGTTGAAAATTACTTGAAAGCATGGAACAACAAAACAAAGTTATTTTCAAAATTTGAACTTTATTTTATGGTCAAGGTTGCCTCTGCATTCCTGAAGTCTTAAGAAGCACAAATATCTATCCATTAAGCAGTAAAACATGGAGGAGGAAGAATACATTCTACCAGGAGCTGAGACTTTGACCACTAGGTAAAATTGCTTGGGATGCTATCCAAAGTGATCTCCAAAATTGTTAGTATAGAGACTGTTTAGCTCCTCCCTTTTCTCTGTATATCAAGGGGCCTGTGAACAGGACAGAGACAGACCTGAGTTTACAGCTGGACCAATTGCCCATGGCTCTCTGTTCCCAGGATAAACAGTAGCAGCCCTAGCTACAACCTGATACAACCCTAGCTACAACCTGGTGGAGCTGCATTTGAATATCTGTTACTATCCATCACAATCCAAGACACAGTGGCTGGAATCCTGCTGGTGGCAAGAACAGGTAACTGTGTATGTTTTCTGTATTGTTCTGCAAGGAGGTCTTTGGTACCTTCATGCACAATGACTCCATTTCCAGTGAAACTGACTTTATCCACAGTGGAGCACATTCTCACCACCATTTGTTGGCTCTGGTTGGGGACAGTAGCATCCAGGCAGCATGTAGCTATGGTTCTCCAGCCAGCTGAAGCAAGATATCATCCTGGAAGTATCATCCAGGAAGTATGTGTGGATACACTGGAGATCTGCGAGGAAGGTATACTTTCCCGGTTATGAAGTCACAGTTGAAAATTGCCCTCAAACCCACTGCCCTTACTGAGCCACTAACTGGCTGTGGAAGCATGCTCCACTGTGGAAAATGTTGACTGCATTGGGACAGAATGTTAGAATTAAAATGCCTGTTGGTGTATGCGTAGGTGCCTTCAAGTTGCCTGTTGATTTATGGCAATCCCATGAATTTCATAGTGTTTTAAAAGGAAAAGAATACTCAAGATCTGGTTTTGCCAGTTCCTACCTCTGAAATATAGCCTACAACAACTGATATTCTTTGGCAGTTTCCCATCCAAGTATTAACCAGGGCTGATCCTGATGAGCTTTCAAGATCAGACAGGCTCTGGTCCTTATAGAATGTTTAGGCTTTGTAGTACAGTTGGTATCCTTGGGGGAACTGTGGGGGATCTGTTCCAGCCCCCCCCCTCCGTGAATCCCAAAATTAATGGATGCTTGAGTTCCGTTGTCCCCAGTGGTGGCAGGTACATGTGGCCTCACTGCCATTAGAGATTATGGGACTTGTTCTCCCCAATGGCAGTGCGTCTGCATGCATGTGCCACCATTGGGGACAACAGGGGCTGTTCCTAATGGTAGTGTGGCCATGTGCCACTACTGGGGACAACACAGGCTTACCATCCATGGATAGTTGAATCCGCTGATGACAGGTTTGTGGATACTGAGGGCCAATTGTACTTACAAAAACTAATGACAGTTTTCATGTTTGTATGCTTCCTGCAAACTACAACCATTTTTCTCTTCTCTCCGCTCCATTAGAACATATATTTGATTTTGCATAATTAATTTGTAAGTAAAGTTACTTTACGTTCTACAAAGTGGACTAAACTTGTTTCCTGTCTTTCTCTGCTAAATCCTATATGTAGGGGTAGGTGAGCCAGGGACTGATTGTTATTCAGCTTCTCACTTACCAACTGATTACTCTGCTTGTAAAATCCATTACTATCTCTCACATTTCATAACACAGAAGGGGAAGGGGCCAGAAGTATGCTGGCAGAGCATTATGTTCCACCAGGATGAATTAGAATCTTAGCCAGCAGAACATAAGGACTTTAAGAATCTGGTTTTGTTTCCCCCAACCCTGGCTTATTTCTCTTTTATGATCTCCTCGCTGCCTCCTCATCTGCCTTCTGAAACACTCTGCCTGACGATGAGCATTGATGAGCTCAATTTGCATGTACTTTTTGTCCTTTCTCTGGTCAACCATGATATGGTTTTTGGCTTTCATTTTTCTGATCAATACAACTGCTTTTATGTTCTGCAAAAAGCACACAGTGACCTTGTTTTCTTCATTCTCCTTTAGTGTAAAAATGAGAAGATTAGAGGTAAAAATGTCCAACTGATACAGATTATCTGGATCCCTTCTGATCTGGTTTCAACCCCAATTTCAGAACTGAAACTACTTTGGCTGCCCTTGTGCAGGGACTGACAACTTGTGGCTCTTCAGATATTGGTGCACTACAACTCACATCATCCCTACCATCAGGCAAGGTGGGTAGGGCTAGTAAGAGCTGCAGTCCAACAACTGTTGGAGGACCACAGGTTACTCATTCCTGTGCTAGTGGAGGGCATTTGCTATAAGATGAATGGAGAGACTGCTCCCATTGATTCTGTTGGATCTTTCAATAGCATCAAACATGGAACCTGTTTCTTTAGAATTAGAGACAATCTCCCCTCTGTATTTGCTGCTTTGACTTTTGAATATTTGATTATTTGCAGATTTGATTAATATGTTCTGATTAATATGTTGTAAGCCGCTGTGATAGTCTTGGCTGAAGAGCGGGGTATAAATACAAAACATTATTATTATTATTATTATTATTATTATTATTATTAAGAACCTCTAAGTCCTCCAGCACAACTCTGCCAGAGGTTCCTAGAGAAAGCAGTTCTCTAGGCATTTTAGGTCCTCCAACATGATTCTATAGTCTGCTTCCAGCAGAGGTTGATTATAGAACAGAGTTGCACTGGAAGACCTGGAGATTCCTAGAGAGGTGTTGTCTCATAAAAAAAAAAGTATTGTTTTTTTTAAAAAAAAAAAAAAATTCAGTTTGCTCACCTTCATGATGATCCTGTGCAGCTAACCCCAGTGAATGAGGAAGACCCATTGTAGCTCTGTTCCTTTCTAGCAGACAAGCTTCAGAATGTTCTGTTGAGATGAATGTTTTTTTTAAAATTTCAGCCTTTAGCCAATTATATATATTAATGTTACTTTGGGAAACCATATTTGCCTGAAAAGTTGTATTAAAATATAATAAATAAATTAAACACAATAGATAACAATGTTGTAGCATCACCACACAGTTTTAAGACTCTGATTCCACTTTTACTGTTCTGGTCCCATCCTGTAGAATCATAGGATTTGTAGTTTTGTAACGGACTTCTCCTAAAGAACCCTAGTACTCTTTGTTGAACTACAGCCCTAGAGTCCTGTAGCAGAGAATGTTAAGTGCATCGGCCATAGATACTAGAAATCCATAGGATGGAACCATTGCAGTAAAACTGGGATCGAGTTAGTGTCCAGTTTGGACACATCTGTGGAGAGAGATCCCCACACTAAGTTTAACATACAATTTGGGTGAATAAATGGAAATCCACTGCTACCCCAAGATCTAGCCTCCCTCTTCACTCCCTCTTTTTGATATCACATTGATATTAAAGGAATGTTTTCAGCAGGTAGCTGACAGGGCACCTCCAGTGCAGGAAACCAGCTATGCCATATAAGGACATCCATAACTATATTTGGAGATCTTGCTGGCTCAGCATGACAGAAGCCAGAGCACTTAGCTGGGATAGATCAATTAAGATCTGAATTTACATAATCTCTTTACTGATAGGAGTGATGGTGGTTTGATAGACCTTGGCCTTACACATGAATAGAAGTCCAAGATTAACCCTCAGTGAGTGAGACTCCTTTATCCAGGGCCATTCACTGTGATTTTCTAGTCATGTACAGACTTCCAGTTCTGTTCTTCCCTCCTGGGAGCTTCACCTTAACCCCAAAAACTACCCTGGGATATGTTTTGACCTACAAGTACATCTGTTTAGGCACTACCAATTTGTTTTGAGGTCAGGCAGATACTCTGTATCTCACTTGACTCCTCAGCAACTGCTGGCCAACTCAAATCCGCAGGCAGTGTGCCGAGCCACTTTCCTCTCACAGAACTCCATGAATGGAACCTTTTCTTCTGGAATCAGTCCTGAAGACCCCAATCTGCTAACACATTTTATATCATTACTTCTTGTATGTGTGTTAGAGTGTGTGCTTTTGTGTGAAAGTTAATTTCCTCTTTTGCTGTTATAAATAAAACTGCATTTGGATTTTGCACCCTGGAGTTCTGTTTCTCAGAACTGGTATACACAGGCTTGATCCCTGCTTTTAGTTGCCCAAACCCCTCTTTTCAGCTTCACTTGAGCTAATAAACCCTCCCTATTAAATATTGGTTATGGGTACCCTCTGGGATCTTGGCATTTTGGGTAACACCATCCTTCACAACTTGGTTGCAGATTCTGCTTCCATCAATAAAATGGGGTACACTGCATTGACAACTGGTGACTTCTGCCATCCATGGGGCAGTAAATCTGCTCACTATTTTAGTCTGAATTTTAAAGGACTTATTCTGATAAGGTGCTGCTAATCCACATTAAGTGTTGTGTGTATGCATACTTAGAGAAATAACAGTTGTTTATTCTAATGTGTTCAGGAAGAAAAAGCTTGTGTAGGTGATTCAGTTGCTGACAATCACAAAGATCCTTGCATTGTGTGATAGCTCATCTCAAAAGGCTTGTAGCAAGTTGAACTAATTTAAATAGACAGACTTTTATGTTCCAACAGTACCCATCATTTTAAAAAAAGAAAATATATACTGTACCCAATTTAGCATGCCCTTCTTTCCCCCCACCACCCAGAACAGCAGTGAATCAATGCAGAAGTATGAATGGTATGACTGCTGGGCCAAGAGCCCACACTGTGTGGGATGCTAAGTATAAAAACCATATAACATGTTGACAAATACCATCCTTGACACTGGAAAAGCTCTACACAGTGCATAATGTTCCCAAATTTACCTTTGGCCCAGCACAATCGACTCTTTATACGTGACGAGGGTCACACCACGGGGAGAAACACTTGGGCAGCATTGGTTATCCATGAGGGCTTGAGATTGAGGGCACATAACATTTTCAACGTGAAAATGTTGAAACAGTATGTTGTGGTTGCTTCAACACAGTTGGCTCCCAAGGGTGATTCTATTGAGGGCATTTAGTGGTTCTGTGGGGGAAAAAATAGGAGATCTTATGCTATAACATATATATATATTTAGCTAGCTTTAAATAAACATGGACACCAAATTAACTGTCACCAAGCTTCTCCTCCAGCTCCAAGATGAGCCTTGGCCTGGCTTGCTTTTCTGTTCACATTGCCTGTGGCAGGCATGGATTCCTGGGCTGGTTTGTTTCCTGATTTCCCTGTCACCTGGAGCCTCACTCCTCCCATCTCCCCGGTGGTGACTAGTGGCTTTTTTTATCAGTGGAACATAGAATTGTCTCCTGGTTTTTTATTGCATCCACACTGCAGAAATAACCTGTTTTGACACCACTTTAACAACCATGGGAATTGTATTGTGTTACAACTACAGTTTGCAGAATTCCATAGTATCGAGTGGTGTCAAACCGGATTATCTGTGCAGTGTGGATGCAGTTTTTGTTTGCCTCAGCCATGGGAACCTATACAGTGGGTCCTTGGTATCTGGTGAGGTTTGGGTCCAGGACCCTCTGTGGATATCAAAATTTGTGGATGCTCAAGTCCCCTTAAATATAATAGCATAACAAAATGGTGTCCCTTATATATATATAAAAAAGGGGGGGATCAAGATTTTTCTATGGGAATTTGCATATTTTTAAAGTATTTTCAAGCAATGAATGCTTGAATCAGTAGATAAAAAATCCATGGATAAGGAGGGCTGACTATATAAGGAAGCCCGAGTGTTAAGAATGAGAGGGGAGGGCTTTCTCCGAGTCCCAACATCTTTGCAGGCAAGGCTGATACGGACTTGGGAGAATGCCTTTTCTGTGACTGCTCCCAGACTGTGGAACTCCCTTCAGCCCTCTCTCTGTTGCCTTTCTGTCAGCATCTGAAGACATTCTTATTTAGGCAGGTTTTTGAAGTGTTAATTTTACTTAAGTAATGTGTGTGTGTGTGTTTAATTGGTCTACCATTTTTAATGTTTTTAATTTTTTATGGAAATGGTTTTACCTATGTTTTATTATGCTTTAATATTAGTTAATTCTCTTTAAAATTTAAAAAAATTAATTTTTATAGATAAGAAAGTTACCACAAAACAGTTGTCAGTACCACAAAGACAATTAAAAAAAACAACAAAAAACACATAAGAGAACAATTTTAGACAAACACAATTAATAAACCCCCTCCTGCCATCCCAGTTGACTTCCCGTACATTGCTCTCTACAGTGCTTAAATTTATACATCAAGTTTCCCCCATCAGAACCTACCTTAATTATATATACATTCTTTTCCTATATACAGAAAGGAGTTTATCCTTAGATATCAAAACCTAACATTGCACCGTCTCTTTTTCTTTTCTTACAAAATTCTATAAAAGGCTGCCAGATCTCTAGAAAAATTTGGATCAGGTATTTGGATTTTGCAGTATCAGATAAACTGACTAACTGGAACACAATCCAAATTCTTTTTTAAAAAAACTTTTGTATTAATTTTTCAGTTCTATTCTTTTTAAATTATTGTGAGCTGCCTTGAATCCCATTTTGGGGAAAAGATAGGATATAAATCCAATAAATAACTGAATTCATATAAAATAAAATAAACTTTAGAAGTTGCTCAAGGTGTTGGAAATATTTGGAGATTAGGTTTGAAAAGCTCCTTTACAGTTTGAAATGAAAAATCAAAGCAGATTTGATTGGGGGGTGGGGGGGATCAAAGCAGACTATCCCATAAACATGGAAGCCACCAACTGCCATCTTCTCTCCCGCTTCCTTCAGTAATGGTATTTGTAATAAACACTTTCATTGCCCAGAGTCAGGGTACTTTCAGAACCCTCTTCTTTAACAGTTGGTGCTCTGCAGTTTACAATCATCCTGGAGTCTCTGCTAGGGGTGTCCAAGAACAGTGTGACTCATGAGTTCTCACAGCTGGGAGGCAGTGTCTTCTTGGTGTTTTGGTGGTCCTGATCAGTCAAACAACATACTGTATATCATGACATAGGAATTCATATTGTATCTCTTATAGCCACACTAACCTTGGAGACTAATGGGCTCTACAGACCACCCCAAAGGGCTGCAGCAACCTCATGCTGTGGCCCTGATCTGGCCTCCCGAGGGCACAAAAAAGAGCTGCAAAAAGCAGCTTCTTTTTGCACCCTCGAAAGGGTGCCGTAGCTATGGTGGTGCAGCTATATGATGCTCCTTCAGTGCTGCGTCATCTGGATGCAGCACCGGAGGCATGACTTAATGCTATGTGCCATTTGGAATGGTGCATGGTGTCAGAGTGCCCTGGGGGCAGAGTCAGGTGTGCGTCATTAGGACGCTGCGCCCCGACTCTGACCTTAGGCCAGCCTTTCAGGCCAGTCTGTAAAGGCCCTCAGTTTCGATTCATGCCTCAGACTCTGTGCCCAGGTTTCAGTGGAAAAGAAGGAGAGAATAAATTTAAAGGAAGAGTTACTAATTGAGATTTTATTACCCTAACTGTTTAATTTGTATGCTGAATATATCATACATTAAACAGGAATAAATTACAAGGAAGGAGGAGTTAAAGTTGGAGGAAGGAAGAGCAACAATATACGATATGCATATGATACCATACCACTATGAGAAAATAGCAAAGACTTAGAACAATTACTGAGGAAGGTCAAGGAAGAAGGCCCAAAGGGAGGTTTACAGCTGAACATTAAGAAAATAAAAATAATGACCACAGATGATTTACATAACTTTAAAGTGGATGATGAAGGCACTGAAATCATTAAAGATTTTCCACACGCTGGGTTAGTCTTTAATCAGAATGGAAATTGCAGTCAAGAAATCAGAAGATGATTAGAACTTGGAAGGGCAGGTATGAAGGAATGAGACAAGATCCTCGAATGTCAACATATTGAATATTAAAGTTAGGATTGTTCATCCTGTTGTATTTCCAATTTCTATATATGGTTATGAAAAATGGACATTAAAGAAAGCCACCACAAAGCCAATCAACTAATTTGAAATGTGATGCTGGAGAAGCGTTCTATAGATACCACGGACTGCTAAAAAAGCAACTAAAGAGTCCTAGAGCATATCCTGGTGGTGCAGTGGTTCAATGCCTGTGCTGCAGCCACTCACTCAAAACCATAAGGTTGCAAGTTCAATACTAGCCAGGGCTCAAGCTTGACTCAGGCTTGCATCCTTCCAAGGTCGCTAAAATGAGTACCCAGATTGTTGGGGGCAATTAGCTTACAGCTGTAAACCGCTTAGACACTGCTAGTTCAGTATGAAGTGGTAAAAAATGAAGCTGTTTGTTTTTCCTAGAAGCCAAGATGACTAAACTGAGACTATCATACTTTGGCCATATTATATGACTCACTAGAAAAGCCAATAATGTTTGGTGAGGGAGAGGACTGCATGAAAACAGGAAGAGTGCAGTCCAGATGGATAACCTCAGTCAAGAAAGCCACAGTTCTGGGTTTGCAAGACCTGAGCAGAGCTGTTGATGACTTGGAGGTCTCTCATTCAGAGGCAGTTAGCAACAACAACAAAAATGAGAAAATCATCTATTTATCTGAATCCTAATATGATACAAACTAGTAAAGCTTTCATTAGCCACCAGGAACTCTCAGATTCTAAAGCGATGAACAATTTCAGTTTGGGTTTTTTGCAACTGAATTGGTAATTGACAGCAGAGAATCAGCGGTAATCCATCCCTTTGAGTTTTTATCTACAACTGCTCTGTTTTGACTATTCTTTCTTTTCTTCTTGATTTCAACAATACAATAATACTCTCCTGGGCACTCTATACACTTAGACAGCCTGTCAATATGTATGCACACACAGACAAAGGCGCACAGGTTTCTGGAGGAGAATTTCTCTTTCTGTGCACACACTTTTTCTGTGTGTGTTTACTGTGAAGTAAAACTCACTGAGTATATTAGGGTTTAATATCTGGAAAGTTTATGCAAAAATACAGGAAATAAAGGGGGAATAAAGATTAATTGCCAAGGAGCTCTAGGATTTTCTCTGTATTATATTACTGTTTGGAGAGAGAGATGCTGTTCCCTGGCACATCTTGCATTGTACCTTATAGTGAGAGTTTCTGCCCATGGATTAGTTTAGAAACTGGATTGAGTTCAGCAGCACTTTAGAGCAATTGCACTAGAAATATAATGGAACAAAGTTGTGTACTGGACTGAATGTTTCTGCATGGATGTGTGTGTGCCTCATTCTTGGACATAAAGGATGTTTCAGTGGGAAGTGGGGAGGTGAGAGGGAGAACCATACAAGAGGAATATATGCAGTTAAATCAGTTGCAAGGCAATGTTGGATGAAAGACTTTGTACTACAATATAAATAAATAAATAAATAAATAAAATCAGAGGTACTGTCATTTGCCACAAAAGGATTTATATAAATTCATGTGTACATGTTTCTGATTTGAGAGTCTTCCAGTCTGCTCCATATTTTCTGTGGTCATTCCAACCTCCAACTCTATGTGGCCTCTGTTATGGTAGACTATCAGAATTCTGATACTAAATAGATACATTTTGATTTCTTCAGCATCCCTACTTGTGCTTTGTTGAGTGTGTTCAAAGCTCCAGCCAGTTCAGGATGCTTTCATGAAACTATTATATGGACTGAATTATTAGAATCTCATCACATGATGTTTATTGCCACAACTCTGGCTGTCCTTTTCTTGGGCTTCAAGGTAATGATTGCTTGTAATCTTCCACTCATAATTCAATATACCGATGATCTGTAAAGTCTTCAACAATCTACGATGTACAAATGATAAGATTCCTGCTAAATCAGCAAGGACTCTATACTCCAGCATCCTGTTCCCTCAAGGGCCAACCACATATTTATGGGGAGCCCACAATTGGGATGATGGCACCTTCCTGTTTGCTTTCCCAGACAGGGAATTCAGAGGCATACAGCCATCCATAACCTGATCTTCCATGAGTTTCCTTTTAAAGCTGTCCAGGTTGGCAACTATCACCACATCTTGTGATAGTATACTCCTTAAGTTAATTATTTACTGTGTGAAGAATGATTTCATTTCATTTTCCCTAAATTATCTACTATGCAGCTTAACTGTTATTTTCTTTTATTATGAGACAGGAATAAAAAAATTTTCTATTCACTCCCTCTACAGTGTGCGTAATTCAGTAAGCTATTGCAGATATTTTTGCCTTTCACCCTTTTGTTAAGAAAAAAAAAGCCCAAAGATTGACAATTTTTCCTTATAGAGGATTTGCTCCAGCCCCTTGATCAGTTTTATTGCAATTCATGCATCCTCATACATCTATTCATTCCTCAGGAATTAATGGCTAAATGTATGAACTGTGCTATATAATGCCCAGGGAAAGGTACAATATCTGTAGTGATCTGTGAAGATAAGACATATTTTTTGTATCAATATATAATTCTAATACAGTTTAAGAGTGTACTCCAGTATTGTGATTGATTGAATTGTGTTAAAGACTGAGGCTGAAGACATCTGAAAGAAATTATTGAAAACATCTTGAGTTAACTCTACTTGTCTCTGCTTTATTACTCCTAAGTCAAGTTTTCATACCAGGACTACTTCTGAGTAAATTTTTGACTAGCCTTGTTGATGAGCTGAACACTCTTGTATCAAGTCTTTATACTGTGACCATGGCTGAGTTAAATTTTGATGACATCTATATGAAGACTGAATAGAGTTTTTAAACATCATTTTATAGAACTTAAGATTTTCTGGGGTAAGTGAAATTGTACCTCGATATAATTTGTGTTTATTATTGTTAATGGACCACTAATTTTATTCCATATTATTTATGGAACAGGCTGTGTTTGTTTTGTATCAATCCATTGGTCCGTTCCTACAAAGTTGTGTAGTTGGTATTATTTTAAGTAATACAAGAATTCAGTTACAAAAATAAGGCTTTTTGGTATATTATTGAAGTATACTACAGACATTGTTTATTTACTATAGATAATGTACCTTTCCCTGGACATGATATAGTATAGTACATTTAGTGTATTCCTACTTTGGAGTATCACTCTCCAAGGTTTTCTTTGCTAAATATATGAACTGACCATTGATAAGCATCATTTGAAGTGATATGATTATACAGCATTCATCGATTAGGTGTCACTAGAATCTGAGTACCTTCCATGTACCTTGGAGGGTATGGGTTTATTTATTATTTCTTTACTCAATGCATTTAGTTATTGCCTCTCGACCCATCAGGGTACTGATGAAGCCAACCAACGCTCCCTCAAGAGGGAATTTCACAGCTGGTGTACTAGTATAGAGAAATCCCTGTCACATGTACCCACCAGCCTAGTGTCACAGGTTTATGAGACACCTAAAAGGTCCTCAACTGATGATCTTGGATTTTGGAACAGGTCGAATGGGAGGAAGTGGTCTTTCAGAGGTTGGTGGTGGCATTTCATCTTTATGTTATACAGTGATGGGGTGAGTGTTAGTTCAAATACTTTGCAATAAATATATACTTTTAAAAAAGGACGAATAGTCATCAGTTATACAAGTCACAGTCATTACACATCATCAAACAAAGGCAGTAAAAATCCCCATCATTTCCATGCTGCTTCCCAGAAAAGTGATGACTAATACTAATTAATATAGACACTGATCAGGAACAGACCAGCAAAGAGTAAAGGGGCAGTTGGCCTGTGATATTACTACTGAGGGGAGACACTGGTCCCCAGTTATCACTTCTTCTTGGGAATGGTTTCATTTTCAGCCCCAAGTTTAACTCAAGATCTTGAAAAAGGAGATTTTGAGCTACATCTATCCAAGCAGTATTGCCATTTCACTGATCTGGCATAAAAAGACTAACTAGAAAGCCTAGGCCCTAGGAGGTCAGATGCCTCTGTATTTTTCCAAATATATTTTAAAATTCATCAGGTTTTTTTGTTTTGTTATTTGCTCTAAAGCCCAATATAACTTCTCTTAAGGCATAAAAGAAACCCAAGCAGGTAAATTATTACCCTCCATATATTATTACTGTTTATTGTTGGCTACTCTATAAAGGACAAAGAATCCCATGGCATCTTCAAAACGTGTGTGTATGTGTAGGCATGGAACTCTATGGGCTTGAGTTTATGTGCCTGCCTGTTGCTGTTGCTGTTCTCGTGTGCCTTCAAGTTGTTTCTGACTTATGGAAACCCTAAAGTGAACCTATCATGGGGTTTTCTTGGCAAGTTTCTTCAGAGGGCATTTGCCATTGCTATCCTTTGAGGTTGAGAGAGTATGGCTTGCCCAAGATCACCTAGTGGATTTACACATCCAAGCTGGGATTCAGTCCCTGGTCTCCGGAGTCATAGTTTGGTGCTTAAAGCACTACACCATGCTGGAGAAACCTTTATTTTCTCAAAGAATTATGGAAATAGCACATTGAAAATAGGCTAGCTATTTTGGCAATGAAGTATGAAAAGGTTCTCTATTATAAATCAAAACCTCTCAGTGCTTTTAGGCAACACAAATTCCCTGTCCCCTTGCTTTACGTCTTGGCTGCTAGTCACTCCCCAGACATATGAAGAGAACAAAAGGAAGCCAAATTCTTGTTTTATTGCTTGGAAATTTCTATCCCAGTGCTGAGCCAACTGTCTTAATTGACCCAAGAGCAACATGTTTCTTTCTTTATCAGGTTATGTTTTTATAGCGTGGCTCTGTGCAAAAGCCGCATGGCTTCTGCTTCCATGTGCCAGCTGTGCAGTTTGGATGTGTACCTAGGATAAAGGTTTCCCAGTCCAAACATCCCACCCCATTTTCACATTTGTACAGGGTATCTCACACTGTACTTATTGTAAGTTACTTTTGGCTGGTTTCCCAGATGATCCCTTGAAAAGAAAGCTGCATAATACATCTACACAAGCTACTCCCAATTACTAGTCATCAAATTTAATCAAAGTGACACTCTGAAGATCAACAGTTGTAGAGGTATATCTGATGGGGAAAGGTTGTAGCATGTAGAACGCATGCCCTGGATGGGAAAGGCCCAGCATTCAATTCCTGGAATCTTTAGTTGGAGCTGGAAAATCCCAGAGACTCCAAAAAGACAGATGTCTGAAACCCCAGAGAGCTGCTGCCAGTCAGTGTAGACACTACCTAGCTCAGCAGAAAGCAGTTTCCTATATTGTTCTGTTTATTCACGTCACTGATAATTCCACAATGAGTTATAGTACAATATGTTCTAACATCATAACATCAGCTGTGTTGTTACAGGTGATGATATGGCTGCTATCTCACCTGAGTAGTAGTGAATTGTATGTAGAAGATTCAAGATTTTGTGTTTCTCTTCATTTGCAGGCTCCAGAAATTCCAGTTCAACAGCTCAGGCTGAGAATGTGCTATTTCTGAGACATTAGAGATGTGCTGCTGGTCATAATATACAACAATCGGGTTACATATCAGACTTCCCCAACCCAGATCTCTCCAAATGTTTTGGCATAAAACACCCAACTACGGCAGCCAGCATGGGCAATGGTCAGAGATGCCAGGAGTTGTAAGCCCATCTTAGGGTCCTTTTTGTTATTAGCTGCCCTTGAGTTGATTTCGACTCATAGTGGCTCTCCAAGTATCCCTTGCTTCCACTGCTCTGCTCAGGTCCGGCAAGCCCATGCCCGTAACCTCCCTTACTGAATCCATCCATTTGGTCTGTGGTCTTTCTTCCCCCCCCTCTTCTTCTACCCTCAACTTTTCCTAGCATTATTGATTTTTCTAGTGATCCATGCCTTCTCATTACATGGGCAAAGTAAGATAGCTTCAACACAATCATTTTAGCTTCCAAGGAGAGACCTGGTCTGATCTGTTCATGGACCCATTTGTTTAACATTTTGGCTGTCCATGGTATCCTAAGGCTCCTCTACATGGGCCAAATAAAAGTCTCATCTAGTTTTCACCACAAGCTGTCCAAATTACACATGGGATGATTTGGGCCAAACTTGGCCCTTTTCAGGGCTTTAATCCAAAGGGGAGGGGAATGGAGATTTATCCCAGTTTTGATCAGAAAATCCAGATATTCATGGGTGTGTGTGGACTGTACTCCATAGCAATGTCTGTGTGAGGCCAAGTGGAGGAGTCTGGAAATACATACATTCACATACATGGTGGGAGGGGGAGGGAACAGAGTGGCCATGTGGTCATGCATACTGTGATTTGTACATGAAGCCTTGGCATTAGGCCATCATGACACAGAGGTTGATAAGACAATATTTCCTCAGGCATACCACTTGGTAAAAGCATGCTATTTCTTGCATACATGAAGGTAGGTATGGCTGACATGCCAAATGTTGAGCCCAGACCATGAAGCAAATGCATGCAGGTCCCCAACAAGATGATGATGATTATTATTATTATTATTATTATTATTATTATTATTTTAAAAAAGGAGTGACACCTGCACTTGGATGAGGAGAGAACATTGTTTTCAAAAGTTGGTCAAGAGATGGAAACTCTACACTTCTTCCTCTTGGTGTTCTTTGTAATGTACAGAGCTCTTGGCTATTCTTTAGGAGTGTTAAGTAGCAGATAAACTGATTAAATAAGATATGATGATGACATAATGTGATGACACTATAATATGTTGGCCAACAGACTGCTTTTAGCAGAACAGCATCTCCAGCCCTTGGGTGTTTTTCCATAACACCTGAAAGTCCAGTTTGAACATCATGTTGTTGTTTTTTTAAATTCAGAAGATAACGTTATGGATGACACCACTGGATGTGTCTATCAGAAATTTATTTTCACATATGAGGTTGTCTGCACAAAAAAGGTTATTTTACAAATATTGAGAAATTGATTTTGAGCTTACAGGAAGAAAATTACCACTGCAGTTGGCTGTGAGCATGACTCTTTTAGGAAAATGGAACTGGGGCATAGCTGTCATGTTGGGCATAGCTGTCATTTTGGGCCTGCACCAGGATTTCAGTTGGGTTTGGAAATCAGCAGAATTTTTAAAATCTGTTTTTCCTTCTTCTTTTTAATTTTTTTGCCCCATGAGACAAATTGTATCCTGCTTCACACCCTTCTGGTAGTTATACAAGGGACTGTAGAACTTCAGATGGTTCCAACAGGAAATACAGATAGGGTAGTTTATCAGTCTGAGACAGGCAGGGGAAAAAAGATGGAATTATTTTACCTCTAGATGCTCCAGTATTTCACCTGTGGGATTTTATTGTCAGTCTTCCAGGAGGCAATGCCTATGGAGTGTAATAGATGTGGAAGTGTTTCAGAGCTGTTCCCTGTTTCTTTTGCCAGATTACCTATTTAAAAAGAAGGAAACCTTATATTCCTCTGAATTCAGGGGAATACGTTTCTGATGGACACTTCAAAAGGTGCTCATTGCCTACATGAAAAGAACACTTATGTGGGAAAATGTATGAAAACAACTGAAGCTTTGTCATGTAAGATGAACACATGCTTACTTTTCTGTGAGTAGTACAGATGCATGTGGAAGCCATGGCTGGCTACAGCTCGGAATGGGTGAAAATTTCAGCTCAGTGCATTTTTTAAAACTAGGAACTGGCCAAAATCCACTCATTTCTTAACATTTGTAACCGAAAGAATTTGCTATTGTAAAATAAATAAGTGTGGAGATAAAATGAATTTGACATTTTCAACTGTACTGGCCCAGAACTTTGAGTACTTAACTATTCAATCTGGGATTGGATTCTTATGTATTGAAATATTTTAGTCCTGAATTAGAGCTCCCTTTTGTGAGACGTTTGGCAAGCAAGTAGATAGTATGGTTCTCCTAATACTGGAAATAGCTTTATACATGGAATTTGCCCTGTGCAGATGGGAAGAATTTAATTTCAATTCATTTTTGAAAAATTTACAACGTTCTCACCCTGCAGTGTTTGATACCAAAATGTATTCATTTTTTAAAAATGAAATATGGACATCAAAATGAGATGGACCTTTTCCTGTTACTGTTCTTTCTAACTTAACCCCCCTCACACACACACACTTTTTAATGTCTATGTAGCTCTGGAAGAGTCTCTGATGCAGAAAAATGGCTCCCAGAACTGCTCCCCCCATGTGAGGTGCATTGAAGCTCTCTTTTGGTTTTTATGTGCCAAACTAAGACTGCTACAAATACCACAGCCATATTTCAGAATTTACATAAATCTAGCAATTGTTGTGGTGTGTCTTCAAGCCATTTCCAATGTAGATGACTCTTAAGCCAAACCTATCTAGAAACCATAAGTACTTTTTTAAACAATCACTTCAGCGGTGGAATACTCTTGTTTTCCAGAACCATCCTCTGTCTCAAATTCAACCTGATGGAGTGGGGCTTTGATTGGAATCAAGATAACCACTCTACTGGGAATGCTAATAAAGTCTGACTAAACCCGCACAGAAGTGGAAAATGTTCATGTTCAGCTTGCTCTACCATTTTCCAAGAGATGAAATCAGAAAGTATTACGTAAGATCTGCTGGCCTATACAAAAAACCCAGAATTAGTCGCACCAGTGGGACCTTTTATTGGCAACAACAGCATTAAAATAAATCTGTGCTGGATAAAGCTTGAACCCCATAAAGAAGTTGGCACTGATCTTAAATTATCAGTTGTGTCACTAAAAAGCTTTGCTAAGCAAACATGGAGCCAAAGCCAGAGAAACATGCTACACTTCTCACACTGAACCCAACTGGAATGGAGCACATTTCAGTGGCATCTGTTAATACTTCTGGCATAATGAGCACTTAGCACCTGGCACTAAATGTATAATGCTGGAAAAGACATGGTTTGTTTGCTTGCTTATTTCTTTATCTATCTCCCTTCACCATCCCCAAATTCTGATTGTGATATGTAGGACCTTCAGGAGATAGATGTGGACATGAACTCACTGTAGCCAGTACTAGAAAATAATTAGTATAAAATTAGGGGTGTATTTGCTTATGTAAATCTGCTAGCAAAGAACCAGCATGGTACAATAGTTTGAGTATTAGACTAACACTCTGGGAGTCCAGAATCCAAATCCTCACTGTGCCATTGAAACCCACTGGGTAAACAAACAAACAAATGCTTTATTTTTATCCTGCCTCTCTGTCAAAAAAGACAATCTGGAAGGACAGATATGTGATATGTAACCTTGAACAAGTAACACTCTCTCGGCCCTGGAGGAAATCAGTGGCAATCCTCCTCTGAATAAATCTTGCCAATGAAAAGTCTGCAGTCACAACAAGTCTGAGCCAACTTGAAGGCACCTAACATAAACAACAAATGAATCACAACAATTAAAGTACATATGAATATTGACAAAGCGGTGACTCATTGAAAGAATGTTCGGAAAACAATCCTTTTCCTTCCACTGATAATTCAATCTTCCCTCATTCTGGCATCATATCTTGAAGATAATGGTTGGAAGGACAGATATGTGGTTTCTGTTAAGTATATCCAAATAACAGTTGCACATGCAGGCATATTATTTATTCACCATTGGCCTTAGCATACTGCACTGAACAGGAAAGAAAGTACTAGGGGTTATCTGACTCACCAGTGCCAATTGCACATGGACTTGGCTGACTTCTTTTGCATTCTACTCCTCATTCACAAAAACATCCATAGAAGGCACACATGAAAATTTGAATCATTATTGTACAACTGCTTGTACAATTAAGCCACTAGTGTGTGTGTGTGTCCCCCTTCTCCACTGAGCCAATAACAAACTTGTTCAGTCAAGCATGTTGTACAGGTAAAGGATTTGTAGGGGTGACAAGGAAATAAATAAATAAATAAAACCCAGCTATCCTCAACATCAAAAATGGGTAAAACTAACCAAGTAATGAGTTTTGGGAAATCAGAATTTAGCAGTAGCCACTAGATACTCTTTTAGGAAGAGGACTTTTGCCAATATCTGTTAGTGGGAACTTTATCCCTCCCATTGCTTCCATGAGGCAAACACATGCAAGCTCTAAAGTTTCTATTATTATGTTTTATAAGCTCAGAGATAAGTTGTCTAATATCTATAATGTTAAGTTTCATGGTTGAGATTCAACACGTTAAATGCACACAGTAGTGATTTAAAGGACTTCAGGAAACCTAGCTTGTTCATTTTTATACATGTATTCCACTAGGAGACCTGAAGTTAGTGGTTTTTCACCAACCATATTAGACCCAGGATTTATGCAACTTTTTTTCTCAACTGAATTCCAAAACAAGGGGAGACTGTGCATGTTGTGGACAAAGCAACTCTTTGCAATTCAAATATGGGATTTGTAGCTTCTAACATGGAAGAAGAAGCTTACTTAATATAGGTTTCTTATGTATAGTGGCCCAGGTCCAGGTCTATCCAGGCTACAGCCCTGAATCACCTACACACATAACACAGGCCTTACCACCAAGACTTCAGACTTCATCATAGACACATAAACATTTAAGATGAATCACAAGATGTTTGAATTTAATAGGATGTTATATATATGAACATAGCAAAAGCTAGGCTATATAAAGTAAAAATCTGTGCTTATTTTATGACATTCTAATATGAACTGGTTACCACAAATGTAAAATAATTCAGCCAATTCCTGGAAAGATTCAGTGTATGAACAGGAATAATAAATGCTAAATCGACTGGGAAATATTTAATCTTACACATGTTCATTCAGAAGTAAACCACACTGTATTCTATATGGGACTTATTCCTTTATATGTGTGCATAGAACTGCAGCCTCAGAAAACACCAATATACATTTTAAGACAGTTATGTGAGGAAACTAATAAAAATCAAGTACATTATCAATGAGGTAGAAATTTACCAACAAAATAATCTTTTATTTTTAACCTAATTGATTGGCTTAAGTGGGAATGTCAGCTTTAACATTTCTGGAATTCAGTTATCAATTACATTATTTACTAATTAAATGAGAGATTGCAATCTATTATTGTCCAGTATTGAGAAAAGGTGGGATATAAATAAAGCTAACAACAACAATAGTAATATGCTAAAGAGCCAATACATTTTACATTTCCCAGCTTGTACTTTACCCAAGTCTCTCTTGGGTTCTCTTGGGCTTTTGAAAAGCTTATTATTGCTATTTGTGATGATCAACTTCCTATTAGCTTTCTTGAATGACCAATTTTTCATACATAGTCATCCCTTTGCTTTTTCTCTGTCCCTTTGGATTGTGGAATTACAGCATTTAGGATCACAAGATTCAAAAGACTTACACAAGAGTAGTTCTAGTGGAATGAATCATGTTTAAAGTTTTTCATATTGAAAGTTTCAGTAACTGATCCCCCCATCCTAAAAATAAAATATAATAAATGATGCATATTACTGAAACCACACATTATACTCCAGGAATTTGTAGAGCCACTTAAAGCCATGTAAAGAACTACACATATACATTTAAAAAGATAAGAAAAGAAGTGCCTTAAGAATGTAACTTCTGATAACTTTCTCTCCAGCTTTTCAGACAGTGATGATATCCTACATCAGTTATTTAGTTACAATGTTTATTAAGTTACAATTCTTGGCCCAAACCCCAGAACCCACCTTAACAGCCAGCAGCCACATGAAATGAAAGTCTGTTCAACTGATGATTGGCTTCTATTTGTCACAGCCTCACTTGCTGGTGGTATGGGGCTGGAAATGTCATGCTGTTTGCACCTTGGTTGCCAGCTGAACAGACATCCTTCCCTCAGTATGTCAGCTGGCTATTTAGGTAGCTTGGGGGGCACTTATGATTGTGGTAATGGTGCTACAACTGTGACTATGTAGTGTTATTGAACAGTTAAAAATCCATAAATCTAGGTTATGAACCTGTAACTTCAATACAGAATCCCTCCCCATGTGTTTTTGCCTAAAAATCTAGATGTTAGTCCCACCTCAAGAACAGAATGGTAATTCTACATTTATGTATGTTGTGTTAATTCAATAGGCCTCTGTTAGCTGTAATTCGCAACCAGGTTTAGATGATGACTTCAAACACATCCTGAGTCACAAAAGTTCAATTTCAGTAGCAGAAAAATGGTTTTAGATAGTGCCAAAGTTGGGACATATATTCCTAGAGATGTATTTAGCTACTAACTGCTTTATCACACTAGGTGGCAAACAGGATTTAAACGAAAGCTAAACAAGAGTTAAACAGGAAATGCCCTATGTTTATCACAGGACATTTCCTGTTTAACTCTTGTTTAAATCCTGTTTGTCCCCTAGTGTGATAAAGCAGTAAGTTTTGCTGGTTACCCTGCAAAACTGCAAGGAAGTAGGAAGAATGATCACAAATCCAATTTATTAAAACATAAAACGGAGGGTAGGATTCAAAGACAAAGCTGTGTTAGTCTGGGCAATCAGTATGTAAAGGGCTCTTGTAGCACATTTGAGAGTAAGTAAAAGAAAGAAGCTGGGAGCATGAGGTTTTGTAAACTTGAGCCTATTTCCTCAGATGCATATAGGCTCATTTAAAAAAGCTTGTGGTATCAGCTTCTTTCTTTCACTTAGTTTCAAAGGTACTACAAGATCGTTTCACATAAAACAGAGGGTGATGAATGTGATTTTGAAATATGTTACTTGATGTAAAATGAAGATGTGGTTACAAAGTTGTATTGAGACTGAAAGATTTCATTCAAGTCCCCACAGAGCCATGAAACTCACTGCTAAGAGGGTTGCCAGATGTAATAGGAGAAAGAGCTCCTGTACCTTTAACGACTGAGCATGACAAGCAACACCTGCTGCAATTTCCTCTTCTACACAACTATTAATGCTGGTGGAGCCTTTATTTGACTTGGCAACACTACTGGGTTGCTCTGGACCAACTTGAGTTACCTCACAGGGTTGTTGTGAGAATAAAGTTAGGAGAAGAACACCTACGTAAGCCATGATGAGCTCACTTGAGGAATTACTACATACTAATTTTCATTTTTCATTCCAAATAAGGATTGATTTTACCCCTGCAATGGCTGGCACAGCCATACAACTTCCTCAAATATGAACTGGGGGTGGGGGGACCACAGTGATCTTAATGTATACTCAGCTACACCAGCCACAGCCAGGCCCAGGGCAGCTGCTTGTAGATGAACAGGCCAAAGATGGAACATCAGATAGGCAGAGTATTGACCAATTCCTCCAGGTCATGTAGGGTTTGGCCAAGGCTTTGAAAGTTGTGGCAATATCAATTCACACCCCTGAGAGGGCACAGTGGGACCACAAGGGGGAACTATTCCCAAACACAGGCAAAGACCACCAGTCAGACCATACCACTGGTGAGGAGTGGCAGATACACACCCAGGAACTCCAGCCAGTGCAACAAGTATGCATCATTCATACTGGCTTCCTCAGCCACACATTTCATGGCCAGCAGCCACTTGGGTGTCCTCAGCACTCACTCTAGATGTTTAATAAATACTAATAGCTTTTGTTTATTTTCATTAATGATTAGAGTATGGCAGTTCAATTAAGTCCAAGGTTAAAATATTTTAAACCAGCTGGGAAGAGGGCAGTCTTTTTTCTGCATCCAGGTGGTCCTTCCTTTTTTTTTTGCACCAGACATCACACAGAACCCCATCTCAGGAAACTTAATTCTGGGTTCTCTTAACCCTGGGACTTTTGCTGACGTGTACATGGGAATAAGTAAACTATGGAAAGAGGGAGAATAAGGAAATGAGATTATAGGGGGAGGAAAAAGAGAAAGCAAGAGAAAGACTTTTGGCAGGGTGGATGAGAAAGTGAGGTTTTCAAAAATTAATGCAGCTATTTTGTTCTCCTGCAAGCTCAAACCATGGAATGAAAGGAGTAAAATCACACATGGCAATTTGTTATAAAGATATTTCTTCATGTAAATGTTAATTGAATTAGAATGTCAAGCTTTTTAATTATTAGATGTGTTAACCCTTTTCTGCTAACTTTTCTATCTCTGAAGAGTTCTGATGTACAACTGATAGGCATGTGCAAGGATCTGGAGGCTCCTGTGAATGATGCCATTGTTTTGCTTGTCTCACCACTCTCAACCAACCAGAAAATGGCCAGTTCTGAAGACTGAAGTTGAAAAAAGGTGGGGTTTTGCAGGGGGGAGTTTTGGGATTTTGGTCATCACAGTCAGTAGAATAATACATCTACTGCAGCAACCAAAACAGAGCTTTGTGATGGGATAAGTCTAACTTACCATCATAATTCACCAACCATATGCCAGCCAGCAATTTTCTTTTCTTGAACAAGTTTCACATGAGTTCCTTTTGAAAAAGTGAGTCTTCTGTTGCCTAGTAGACATCAGTCCCAACATTTCTTATGTCGCTATGTATGTATCAATGGAGGGCTAAGGCAACTGAGTAATTCTTAGATTTCCCATGTTGACCAAAAAAACCCTGTAGCAAATGCTTTCTGCTTCCAATACATACTGCTAGCATTTATAGTTTTTATCAAATGCTAATAAGTGTTCTCTATAACCAGCTCTGGTTTTTTGATATAAAAAGAGTCCTAAAATAGCCTATCCTAACACCCACAGCAAGTTGGCAAACAGTACCTTTTGGCAGTTTTCCTAAGACCACTGCTGGCAAAAAAACAGGTCACCTGTTGTCCATATTCTATCAGAAATCATTTTCTCATCAGCAAATCCTGGATGTTTTCCAGGCAAATCATTCTAATTACTGGTTAAAATACCAAGCAGCCTATAAATGTGGCAAAAAGAAGCTGAGAAAATGTTCTATAAATGTATCATTTGGAACTAATTGGGACAGGTTTGAATAAGCTTATGAGCAAACCACAGTGCATGCATTTCTTCAGGAGAGATTTGCAGATTCTAATAAATGGCTTGAATCTAATAGCTAGTCCCAACTACAGTAGAGTTATTGAATCAATGAAATTTACATAAGTGTTCACTAACCCTTCAGCAATTTATTGAGCAACTCTTCTGTAGCTGGGAATAGCAACTGGATTCAAAACATTTTAAAAATAAAGATACTAGCATACCCTCCAGCTGTCCTAATTTGGGAAATAATCACAATTAATTGTCTGCTGTTTCACTTTTTTAAAAAAATGTCCCAGTTTCTCTATCTTCCTTCCATTTCCCCTCTTTGTTCTCAGCTTACTCCAGTTGCTGCAAGTTGAGTTCAAAGTGCAAAAGTAGTTTGCATTCACTTAACTCAGCAGAGAAGAGAAAGGGGATGGAATCTTGCTTTTCCCAATAGTCTCAGGAAAAAGAAACTGCTGCAACCTCTCCTAGCTTCTGTGTTTTCCTTAATACTAATTTTTTGACATCTTGATCATATTCTGATGTTGCTTAGGAGTTTATTGTATGCATTTTCCAGCCTGATCTGTGCACTGGACAGGATCGCGTTGGAACTGATAAAAACAGGTTTTACTGCACACAGAATTGCTGCTGCGCTGCCATCTGACCATGATCCAGCCACCAGTGCTCTGGTAACTGATTTTGTTTCTTTGGAAGTTTTCCATCTTATCAAAATCAGCCTCCACAGCACTGCTTGGGGATGGATCTTGTGTACAATAAAACCCGTTTCTCTCCATTCCATCCCAATCCCATCCAGTGCACGGATCGGGCTGGAAAACGTGTGTGATAAACTCCTTAGTCACACATATTTCAGTTTTCATCTGTGAAATGTTGGACAGTATGCACTAAGGCTGCTGTACTGTGTATCCTCGTATGTGAGTAAGCCATGATGAAATCATCAGAATTTTCTTCTAAGTAACAATACTTAGGATTTGGCTAATGTCAAGAGAAAAGCTGAATGTGCAAAATGCTTTGAGGTATTTGAGTTTATAATTCTATCACAGCTTGGAAACAATATTTAATCTGGACTAGTCTACAACTGCCAGACACACCTGGTCAGCATCCCCATACCATGGTAGCTAGAGGATTCTGGTAATTATAACCCCAAAATCAATATTTTCAGGCTTTGGATTCCACAAATAAGAATCCGCCATTGTTCATAGATGCTATGTAACTGATCTTACATATCTAAAGAGAAAGAGTTTTAAAAGCAAACTAACAGCAGTTCAATTTGTTAATTGCCCCCCTTCTGTCCATAGATTTGCCAGATGTAACACACAGCACCTGTTTAAATTCCTCCTTCTAGACATCCCTTAAAGGTTCAGGAGCCTTCTCTCCACTTTCCTCTCTAGCAATCCTATAAGTAGTAGTAGTAGTATTTATTTATTTATTTATTTATTTCCTGTCCCTCCCTTCCAGGATCTAAGGGATAGGGGATGCTGTGACAGCAGTTCCTTGGGATACTTGCAGGAATAAACAGGCAATGGGAACAAACACACAGCATTGAAATACAGAGCACAAATCATCATAATAAATTCACAAACATATATTAAAATATCCTGCACAGGTCAAAAGAAACTTTGTGGGAAAATAAAAGTATTGCCTGGCTCTGGAACAATAGTAAAGGCAGATGAAGGCAGTCTTCTTCATTGTAAGTTTATCACAACTGTGAGCTGTTGTTGTATGCTTTCAAGTCATTTCCAACTTATGGCGGCCTTAAAACTACTATCACTAAAACCTATCATGGAGTTTTCTTGGCAAGTTCATTCAGAAGACATTTTGCCATTGCCTTCCTCTGAGGCTCAGAGTGTGTGAATTTCCCATGGTCATCCAGTGGGTTAAATGGACAAGTCAATATTCAAACCTTGATCTTCAGAGTCATCATCCAATGCTCAAAACCACTACACTACACTGGCCACTGTGAGGCCACAGCTGAAATGGAACATATGGGAAGAAATGGTCATTTTTGGTGATTTATTTGTAAGTTTTATAGTCATACAATTTATACATTTTTTGGTCATTCTGATACCAACGTCCTAAAGCTGTATACTTCTCTATATAACTATTCAAGTACTCAAGTATGCATGGGGGGAGGGGGGGTTCTCTTCTGCATTTGCCCAGTGAGGGATATATGTTGTGTGGAGACATGAGAGAGGGCCATCTTGGGTGTTGTGCTCCATCTGTGGAATGCTCTCCCCCTGAATCTGAATCTGTGCCTTCCCCCAACAGGTGCAAAGACAATGAGGGTGGCCACAAGGATGGTGATGGAAGCAGCAACTGCATCCCTACCTTTCCTCATCTGATGATAATTATGCAGGAATTGTTGTTTTTGTTGTATGTCTTCAAGTCATTTTTGACTTATAGCAAACCTATCATAGGTTTTTCTTGGCAAGATTTGTTCAGAGGCGGTTAGGCACTGGAGATTATTAGATGAGGAAAAGGACATCTTTGTCCCGTCCTTATGGAGCAATTGCGAAAAAATTTTCATATGATGTTGTGCTTATTTTATTGTATTTTATGTATTTTAATCTGCCCGGATTCCTAGTGATTGGGCGGGCAATAATAATAATAATAATAATAATAATCCTGTTAGTGTCCCATTGTTGAACAGCAATTGGCTGTGATTGCATGAAAGATTTTCATACGATGTTGCGCTTGTCCTGTCATTGCCCCCTCAATGAAGTAAAATTGTCCTGTCATTTTGTATTAATGGGAGTTTGCATTAATACAATTCTACTTCAATGACAGAATAAGCGTGATGTCTATGAAATGTTTTTGCGCAATCATGATAAGGACAGGATAAGGCTGGGAGAGCAGTCCCATCCCTATCTGATAATCTCTATTGCCTTCCACTGAGGCTGAGAGCATATGACTTGCCCAAGGTCACCTAGTAGGTTTTATTGGCTGAGTCCAATACTCAAACCACTACGCTGTGCTGGATCTCCATACAAGGATTATAACACCTGCATTATGGTATCAGTGTGAATACAAACTGACCTCATATTACAGATATAATAGGTTTTGCCCTGAATATTATATTGCAGGGATACTTTTATCCTAGGTATATAAAATATGCTGACATCTTAATTAACAGATGCTGAGAGAGGAAAAGAGTGCAACAACATTGTGGAGTCGAAGGCTTTCATGGCTGGCATCCATAGTTTTTTGTGGAGCTTTCGGGCTATGTGACCATGTTCCAGAAGAGTTCCTTTCTGACATTTCAGAAACTATGCAACAACATTTTCCCTCAGGAGAAACTGCCAATAAGGGGCCACCTGAATGTCCCCTCTCTTTTCTGATCTGTCTTCTCCTCAGTCCTCACCTACATTTTGATAGTCTCACAGATTTGTTCTCAAGGTGCTGTCCCCAACTTCTCTTTTTCACCAGTTGAAGGAATTTAGGAGAAAGATATTGCAGAGGAAAGAGGCCTTATATAATGTGCTAGATTTTTAATTGTCATTAATGTGTTTTAATGAGTTTCAATTTGATGATGCTTTAATTGCTTTGTAACTTTTGTATGCTCTTAATTTGTATATTGTTTTAACTGTTGTAAGCTCCCTCTGTGCATCCACACTTTAGAAATAATCCAGTTTAACAGCACTTTAACTGCTGTGGCTCAATGCTATGGAATTCTGGGAATTATAGTTTGTTGTGGCACTAGAGCTTTCCAACAGAGAAAGCTAAAAGTCTCACAGAACTACAATTCCCAGAATTCCCTAGCATTGAGCCTGGGCAGTTAAAGTGGTCTCAAACTGGATTATTTCTGCAGTGCAAATGCAGCCCTTGAGTCCCAAACTGGGGGAAAACTGGACAATATTATTAATTGTATTATTATTATTATTATTATTATTCCCATTAAGAAGTCCCCACCACTGCAACCTTTCTCTTTCTAGGATCTTTACTGCTTAAGCAAACACAACACTTAGTCAGAATAGATGGCACATTTGATCTTTCATACGTAAATACAAACAGGACTATCCAAGAGAGAAACTGCAAGGCTTCTATTTTATATAAGATGGGTGTAGTAGATGAGGCAGGAGCATGAATAACAGCAGATATAATAAAACAAAGTAATATTCTGAGAATATTCAGAGAATATTAATGATTTTGCTAGTGGCAATCAGAAAACAGTGAAACAACATACTCTTTATATCCAGCTCATTCTACACATTATCAGCTACTACACTAAACTTCAAGAGGAGTATTGAATTAATCTGCAACATTCAACAGAAATCCCACTCTTTCCAATTTCAGCAGGAATACCACTGAGCACGATAAACCATTCTCCTTGTGATAGCAAGCACATTTTGAATACTGAAAATATCTCAGAAAAACTGCTGGTGTTTTTATATGAAGAGCTTCAGAAGAGATCTTTGACAGTGGTGTAAATTTAAAAGTCTCAATTCCATTGAGTTCCATGAAACTGTTCTGGTTTTACTGCATCTTCTCAGCTAAGTACTGATTCTGTTTCAAGATATATTGCTTTCAGCTTCATGTACAGGCTCTCATTTAAATATTTCCTGACACAGTCTACTTAGTTTCATAGGAATAATTACAGCCTGGCTGTAATTTATGTGTAAAGGCAAACAGAAGCATATGCACTCTATGCTGACTTCCCAGTATGCACATATTATGCAAAGCTGTTCCATAAAATGGTCCTTCAACAAATCTTAAAGTTTCTCATCAAGTGGCAAAATAAATTGAAATTCTTAAAGACAAGGGATGGGCATTCTGGACAGGAGGTTCATCCCTGCCTCTGCCTCTTCTACTCCCCGCTGGCAAAATTGCCTCAAGACACTCACTGTTGCAGATTGATTTATATCAGCATCAGGATTATAATTTTTAAAGCTGGAATTCCTGCCCACAATGGTGTCATAACTGTTGGACTGATTTACAGTAAATACAGCTCCTTTCTGCTGAAGCCTGACTCTTTCTTTCTTTCTTTCTTTCTTTCTTTCTTTCCTTCCTTCCTTCCTTCCTTCCTTCCTTCCTTTTTTTACCATGCTCCACACTGACTCTATGTAAGCAATAGTGATGTGCAATGAAGCCACCATAAATGCAGTGGAATAATACTCTGTGTGCACTTGTGGATTGTATAGGGTGTTTGTTCTCTGCATAAACGAATTCAATTACAAGGTTTTATAGCTGGCCTAACATACTGAAAGATAGATGCAACCTCTAGGGCAAAATGAAAATGAAAATTTTATAGATAGTCTAGGGAGGATAATAAAAGTAGCCCAGTTCCTTGCTTCCAGGGTTAAAAAAAGACTCTACAGAAATGCTGAGGAACAGTTGTGAGGCGTAAAGTTTTTGGATTTTCTTGGTTGATTTCTAAACCACTTGGAGGTTGTGTTTCTTCACCGCTTTCCTTATTCTGTCTGTGACTCCTTTGATATATGATAAAAATACCTTTCCTTTGGGTGGTTGGTTGTCTTCACTCCTCTGGGTTTTTCTGGATCTGGCAGCTCTTCTGATGTCTGAGCTGGAATAGAGCTGTAGAGCTCAGTCTAGGTGCTTCGATTCATCTTCCAGGAAGTGGGATTCACAGATCCATTTTGCCGGGTCTACCAGTGTTTTTATTGTGGATCATTTTTGTCCTGGGTGATGGTTGAAGTTCTTGGGTAGGTATCTGTCCATGTGTGGCCCAACTGTTGGTTCAGTTTGCAGATAACCAGGACATCCAAGAAGGGCAATATTCCTTTCTTTTCTTTTTCCATTGTAAATTGGATGTTTGGGTGGGTGTTGTTCAGGTCATTCAAAAACACAGTCAGATCTTCTCCATGGCTCCAGATGGTGAAGGTGAAGAGATGGGGTAGCCATGGGAAGCCCTCTGAGCCCAGTGATAGCAAACTTTTACATGGAACACTTTGAAAAACAAAGCCCTGGAAACAGCACCAAAAAAGTCCACAACATGGTTCTGATATGCAGATGACACTTTCACCATAAACTCTTCTAGGACATGGCCTCATAGCCCAAAAAAACCCACAAAAAACTATGGATACTGGCCATGAAAGCCTTCGACTTCACAGGTGTGGAGTCTCCAAATACTTTGATAGCCCCGTTGAAATATTTGAAAGAGTGTCATGTTGAGGATGGAGCAAGGTTTTTTCCTGCAATTCCAGAGAACAGGAAAAGAGATTACATTTCAACATTAGGAAGAACTTCCTGACAGTAAAAGCTGTTGGAGAGTAGTATACCCTGCCTCAGAGTATGCTAGAGTCTCCTACTTTGGAGGTTTTTAAACAGAGCCTGGATGGCCATCTGTTGGGGCTGCTTTAATTGTGTATTCTTGCATGAGATGGGCTTGGATTTGATGGCACTTATGGTCTCTTCCAACTCTAGAATTCTATAATTCTTTTCTAGAATTGTGTGGGACCATGCAATCTGGGAGAACACCTTCATCATTGTGTGCCTAACTATAGGAACATAAATGCTGTGCAATTGCCTGTTACTCCCCACCAGCCAATAAATGGTTGGGTAGCAGGGGTAGAATGACAGAGGTGGGTTTTGTACTGGTTGAAAGTTGTTGCACTTTCCCTTTATTCTCTTTATGAGCCCATTGGGCTCTAAGATCTTTTGGAGAGGCCCTTCTCTCTGTCCTATCACCTTATCAGGCTTGGAACAAGGGAGAGTACCTCAGTGGTTGATCCCAGACTTTGGAACCCTCCCTAGGGAGGCAAGGATACCTCCTTCCTAGCTTTCCTTCCATTAGAAAGTTAAAACATTTTAATGCTGTCAGACTTTTAGAAAATGACTATGAACTTTTAAACCATGCTGTTTTTAAGGTTAATGATTTCTGTTAATGATTTTAATGTTTTTATTTGTATAAAAATAACTTTTAGAAATAACTTTATTTTTTGTACAGATTTTAATCTTCATTTTTTTTTAGATATGTTGTTAGCCACCTTGAGTTGCATTAATAGGAGCAAGATGGGGTATAAATAAAAAATAAATAAATAACAACAATTAAGTTATCCTTTTGCAATACTCTCCTCCTCTCCAAGACACTGGCCAGCATTAAACCAAATGTTCAACTATGATCCTGGAGAACTGGGTTTGAATCCCTGCTTGGCCATGAAACCCACTGGGTGACCTGGGACAAGTCACCCTCTCTCAGCCTCAGGGGAAGTCAGCAGCTAGCCTCCTCTGAATAAATCGTGTCAATAAAACTCCATTATAGAGTCACCTTAGGGTCACCAGAAGTTGGAAACTACTAGAAGGCACAAAACAACAATGTCACCAACAGGATGGAAACCGTTGTATTTTTACCAGTTTATACTTTTTGCATATTGAATCAATTGATTGATCAGTGAATCAACTAAATTTCATATGATTAATCAACTACATTGCTTTAATTCAGCCAAGGCTTTGATTAAATACTCAGATTGGAGTCAGTGGTTCATGTATGTATCCTTTTTTTTTTGAAACTCTGTTCCGCAGCAGGGACTCAAATTCCACAGTTCTGTCTTCCACTATTCAAATGGGAGCAAGTTTAAAGTGACTACAATATTGTATAAAAATAACTCAGTGTGATTAAGGATTGAATGCCAGAGATCCCTATCCTGACTTTAGCAAAAGTAGTGTAAATCCAGAATGATTTTAATGAAGCCAGTGAAACTGAGGTCACCATTTGGCTGGGTTTCTGCAGTGTGAAGGCAAACCAGATTCATGACTGCACTCTTTCCCTACACACCAGGGTATTATGAACATGACTTTTTTAAAAACGGAAAGTGTAAATTTCAAGCAGACCAAAAGTACATTCTGTGACTCTGAAAACAAACAAACAAACTCTTTGACGTAAAGAAGCTCCATGGATTCAAAAACATTTTGATTGAATATAGATGTATAAAAATGATGTCATTTTTCAAAAGGGATATTCAACATTTGCAAACCCTTTTATTTCACAGGAGAGCAAATGATATTTTTTCAATGGTCCATAAAATCTAATCATGTCTGTCAATGGAGTCAACCCTTACTCTGCTTTTGGAGTGTGTGGCCATGCACCCTTTTTGCTAGATGAGTGGCATATGACTCACACAGAGACAAAGAATACTGACACACAATTATAGAACATTTTTATTAATTGGTCTCTAGGCCAGAGACTGCAAACATTTACCATTCCTTCTCCTTCTTCCCAAATTTCTCTCACATAGAAACAATGAACAAATCCAGAAATGGGGGGAAATGACATTTTTAGATTACAGTTCCCAGAATTTGGGTAAAAGAAATGAGCTTGGAATGTAGCCAGCTGTGAGATTTGTGTTGTTACTAATATTTGACACACATGCCTGGGCTTTTACACACATTGCTTCATCACATTTCATACAGACAAATTATATAGGACTTTGCCTGTAGCATTTCCTAGTAGAGGAATGCACTGTACATATCAGGGACAAGAGGGACTCTGTCTTGAATATTCTGTCCAATTCTACAATTCTCAACAATTTTTCACATTAATATTTTTTTACTGTCAATGGTTGCTTTCTAAATTTTTTGCTAAATTGAAGGTTGGGATATCAGGATCCTAAAACATAACAAAAAGCTAGAGATGGAATAATGCCCCATTTGAGCATGGATTCAGTGAGCAACACCTACCAGCAAGTGCATTGCATCACTTTCGTTTTGTGTTCATGAGTCACATTGGAAGATCTATGGTGGTGGCGGTGGTGGTGGCCTTCAAATCATTTCTGACTTAAGCCTTAAAATGACCCTGAGGTAACGTTATTGCAGGGTTTATTTGGTGAGTTTCTTCAGAGGGGATTGCCATTGCCATCCTCTGAAGCGGAGAGACTGTGAGTTGCCCAAGGTCACCCAGTGGGTTTTTGTGGCAGGGGATTTGAACCCTGATCTCCAGAGTCATAATAATATCTCTCTGTGTGTATGTGTGTGTATGTAAAATGTAAAATGTTTTCATTTTTAAAATATCTCAGACAAGTGATGAAACAAAATGCACACATATCTAGCATGCCTGTTTCCTTCCCCGCTCCCCATTTCTGGCTTTATAGCCAAGGAATGTACTTAATAAATGTCCCCATAATAATATGCATGAACTGTCCCTATATCTGGAGTTCATACACATCTCACTGCAGTGGGTATATGGGCCTTATTGTCAGATGCTGCTGGGGGTGGCCGGATGGACATCTGCCCCATGTAGTCTAGCAGGTGGCAGTTCAATGCCTTCAGGCCAGGGGACACAAAAGTTTGGCCTGTGGACTGCATGGGGTCCCTGGAACCCACGTTGGCCATAAAACAACACAGAAAGGCCCTCCCCATGCATGAAAATGTGGAAATGTTCCTCACCCTCAAGCATACTAGGACCCCATTTATTGTTATTGTATTCCTTCAAGTCATTTCTGATTTATGGCAACCCTGTCATGGGTTTTTCTTGGCAAGATTTGTTCAGAGAAGATTTGCCATTGCCTTTCCACATAGAGCCCTGTTTGCACAGTTGTTAAATGCTTGTACTGCAGCCACTCATTCATAAACCACAAGGTTCAACACCAGCTAGAAGCTCAGGGTCAACTTAGCCTTGCATCCTTCCATAGGTTGCTAAAATGAGTACCTAACTTGTTGAGGGCAATTAGTTTACAGTTGTAAACCACTTAGGGAGTGCTTAAGTGTACTGATAAGCAGTATAAAAATGTACTTGCTATTGCTATTTCCAGATGCTAAGAGTGTGTGACTTGCCGAAGGTCACCGAGTGGGTTTCACTGCCAAGCTGGGAATCAAATCCTGGTCTCTCTAGTCCAGCACTCAAACCATAGTCCAATACTATGAATCATAGTCCAAAACTCAAATCAAGATGCCATCCTGGTTCTCAGAACCCCATACTCCTGCCAAATACTTCTGTTTTCCTCTGCAATCTGTGCATTGACTTTTTATTTATTTGGATATTTGAGCTAGCTGTGGAGAGAAGGCATGTCAGAGGGGGAAACTTGCCTCAGGCCTTCATGCACTTGCCTTTCCCTACTTCAGTATGTAGACTAACTGTGCAACCATACTTGCCACTAGAGCTTTCAGGAGAGGAAATAATATAGAAGGCTTGCTGTTCTTGCTGAGCCTCACTCAAGTAACAAAGTAATCTTCTTTCTGCTGTTCTGCTATGTTTTTGAATGTTTGTTGATCCTAACTTCTCACTTATCCCTTCTTCCTGATGCCCGGTTTCTCCTTTGAGCCCAACCCTGAGAGGCTCACAGTGTAAACACCTCATGCTTAATTTCTTCCCTCTCCACTTCTGTGGGTAAGACGCTCCAATCATACCCTCCAACATTTTTCAGACAAAAACTGAGACATGTGTAACCAAACAACATCAAACTGAGGTCAAGGTGACAAAAACTAATGAAGAAAACAGAAATGAGAAGAGAATGCAGCAGTTTACTTTTGCCTCAGCCTACTGAGAAGGACAAGTTTCCACATTCTCCTCTTCTCCCCTCCTGAGTTAATGGAGTGCAAACTAATTTTGCATTCTGAACTCAGTTTGCAGCAACCAAATAAGCAGAGGACAGAGAAAGAAAGTTGGAGGAGGAGACAAGAACATTTTAAATACAGCCAATAAACTGGGACAACAGATTGTTAATCCAGACTATCTCTGCCAAATCAGGATGGTTGGAGGGTTTCCCTCTTTTAGCCCAAAGATGCTCCCCTGTCAAGGGAATGACTAAGGCTTCCAGAAAAGACATATAAGCTACCTTTATGCTACCACAGTGGTTTTAAATGAATGTAAATGAGCCTTAATAAAGTCTGTTTATGTTACCCTATTTCATCACAGTACATGCTAATCAGATTTATTAGGCATTTAGCAGCATGAAAGAAAAATGTTTGCTTGTTATATCTGCCAGTCCTTATGGCTATGTATGACTCTGTGGGTTCTCAAAACATACAAATATTTCCCAGTACACAAATAGCTCATTCACCCTGCAATTCACTTAGGGAAAAAAAGCAGAATCATAGGTGTCATATATATAGTGTGTTTATATTAGACAAAAAGAAGACTTTATCAAATTTATGACTATAAAAATGACAAAACATAATTCATTGCGCCAGTTAAGGCAAGCAAAAGGGTATGAAACAGAGCTTGGGAATAATTAGTTACAAATAACTAATTACTTGTAATTTCCCTTTCAATAGCACTGCTTAGGAAAAGTGCTCCTATTCAGACCCATACCTTTCTCCAAGAGGAAAGCAACAGAACTGGAAACAGAGCTGCCCTTCATGAGGGGGCATAGTGCTCAGCAGGGACTATTTTGTTACTGTAGTTGAGAATTATACAAAGGTACTATTGATGCTAGGTCCTTCTAGAAACAAATAACAAATGCAACCAGCCCTGGTGGCGCAGTGGTTAAATGCCTGTACTGCAGCCACTTACTCAAAACCATAAGGTGGCGAGTTCAAGACCAGCAAAGGGCTGAAGCTCGACTCAGGCTTGCATCCTTCCGAGGTCGCTAAAATGAGTACCCAGATTGTTGGGGGGCAAATAGCTTACAATTGTAAATGAAGCTGTTTGTTTAACAAATTGTAAGCCGCTCTGATAGTCTTGGCTGAAGAGCGGGGTATAAATAAAAAAAATTATTATTATTATTAAATTTTCTTCAGGGTTTATGCCCTTTTCTAGCTTTTTCAGATTCATAATAACAAAGGTTGCAGAAATTTAGGAGATTATTGCACTGCAATTTGCTCACAGGATAGATGCCGGATTTTCCCGTGTGAAATTGCATACAGGTTGTATACTGCCCGACTACGGCGCGGTGCAGTAAAATCCATCTTTGACTTCTAAATCCTGCATCTATCCCACAGGCAAATTGGAGGTGCGATAATCCCCTTAGATGTTGTTGTGTGTCTTCAAGTCATTTCTGATTTATGACAGCCCTGAGGTGAACCTGAGAGCCAGCAGGTGGAGTGGTTTGAGCAGTGGACTACTGTACAACTCTGGAGAACAGGATTAAAATTCCTGCTCAGCAATGGAAACCCACTGGTTGACTTTGGGCAAGTCACATTCTCTCAGCCTCAGAGAAAGCAAAGGCAAAGTCCCTCTGAATGAATCTTGTCAAGAAAATTCCATGATAGATTTGTCCTGTTGTTGTTGTGTGCCTCCAAGTCATTTTTGACTTATGGCGACCCTAAAGCAAACTTATCATAAAGTTTTCTTGGCACATTTTTCAGAGGGAATTTGCCATTGCCATCCTCTGAGGTTGAGAGAGTGTGGCTTGCCTAAAATAACTTAGTGGGTTTTTATGCTCCAGTGGGGAATCAAATCCTGATCTCCAGAGTCATAGCCCAATGTTTAAACTACTACATCATTTGCCATAAATCCAAAACTACCTGAAGACACACAACCACCACCAACACCATCACCACCACCACCAGGTGAACCTACCAAGGGAGAGGGCCTTCTTGGTGGCTGTTCTCAGACTTTGGAACTCCCTAGAGAAGCCAGGATGGCCCATTCCTGCTGTGGCAGGTAAAAACATTTTTGTGCCATCAGGCTTTTTCATACTGATGAGGGTTGGGCTGAACAATTCAGATTTTAAGCTTTGGATAGAGGGTTTTAAAACATATTTTACTATTTTAATGTTTAGTGTTTTTTTTAAAGAACATTATATTTACACTTTTTAATATTTTGTATTGTTTTTATTTTGTATGGTTTTAAATTTGCTGTAAGCTGCCTTGAGTCCCTATATGAGGAGAAAAGTGTAGTGTAAATAAATAAAATGATAATAATAATAAAAATAAAATACTCAATTTTCATGGTCTGTACCACAATCTGCTCCTCTAATGCTATGACTCAAGGGTGTTCCTGGAAACTACAGCATTAGCTCTGGACTATGCTCTAGAGTATATTGGAGGAAGTGTGTTGACAATTGTGATGTTAAAAAACATCACATTTTTTCTATGGGGCATTTTATGTTATCAGTTCAGGTGGTCAACTTTTAGTGACAAGCTTGCCATGTATGAAGTTTGCTCTCATTTATAGTTCTTGATGTCTGAGATAATTACAGGACTGGGCCACTGATTAATTTGACAAGCAAGCTTGTTATTTAATTGCTCCAATTTCAGTTTATAAAAATTGCCACATGAACTGCCCCCTATGACTGCAGATGATCCTTAAATTATATGTACCTCAGTTGTAAGCAAGACCATCCACTCATTTCCTTTGAAAAATGGGTTGTAGAAATTCAGGGACTGAATACATGATTTAAACCTGAGATCACTAGTCAATATGGGAAAAGAGTCCCATGTAGAACTGTGGAAGGTCACTCTTAGGAGATTTGTAGATGTGGCTTTTAAACTGCAATTAAAGCTGGGAAAAAGTGCTTTTGGTGATACTTTTCATGCGGCTCTGCCTCCAACCCATAGTTGCTGTGTTTTCAAAGTGTGATTAGGGCATCCCTTTTTATTGATGGGGAAAACATGTCAATAAACTCCCAATCGCACTAGTCCCCAGGTACAAAATGTCGCTGCCGGGGCAGTTGTGATATTGGCAAACACATTATGAGTCTCCACATCTTCCCTTGTCATTCCCCCTTGCTATTCCCAAGCAGGCTGATTTCATTTATTTATTTATTAAATTTCTCTTTTTTTTAATACTTAAATCGCATTAGCAAAACTCTGGAATTGCATTAAAATAATTATATTAGCAATGCCTGAAAGTTATACTGGGTAGGGCATAAGGCAGGGAGGCAGAGTTAGCAGGGAGTGCTGAAGAGAGCAGGATGGCAGAAATGGCCCCAATTGTGCTATTGCAGAGGCATGTGATAACTGCTCCTCTGAAATCAGTATATTTCCATTTTTATTAACTTACGCAGCTGTGGCAAAAATTAGGCGTGTGTGATAATGTCCTACTAATCAATGTAGATGAAGACGAAGTGTTGTTCTCCAGAGGTTGAACTTAAGCTTCCATAAGCCATCGCCTTTGAGTAAGCTGGCTAGAACTGATGGGAGTTTCAGTCCAACAATATCTGGACACATATTTCCTACCTAGGTGGACAAAAGATCTGTTTTGTTATAAGGCAGCTCCCAGTATTACAATGAGTGCTGTGAATTTCATCGTAGCTACAGAATTCCAAACTCCTGCAAGGCATTTGATTGAATAGCAGCTATATCTGATTGGTTTCCAGAAGGCCTTAGAGGGTTTAATGGTTGGCAACACCAGTGATCCCGTCGAAACCTTGGTTACCACCTGGAACATCAACCTTCCCAAGGCTCTTGATGTGATTGCCCCCGAGCGTCCTCTCCAACCCTGCTTCTAAGCACAAACCCTAGTTCTCAGAGGAACTCAGGGAGATGAAGCGGACTGGACGACGACTAGAGCTCAAGTGGCAGAAAACTCGGCTCTTGTCTGACAGAACTCGCCATAGCCAGCATCTTCACGTCTATCGGGAGACTTTGCTTGCAGCGCGGAGATCCTTCTGCTCTGCACGCATTGCGTCTGCAGAGTCCTATCCAGCAGAGCTGTTTAGGTTGGTGGGGGAGCTGATGCAGGTTCCTCCTGCGCCGAATCCCCTACTCGACCCAATGACAGCCTGCTGTGACGCGTTTAACATCTACTTTGCAAATAAAATCTCTTGGATAAGGGCCGACTTTGATGCCAATCTTTTACCAGAATCCACAGATGAGGTGTCCAACAACTCTGTTGCTGTCACTTTACTGGATGAGTTCCAACCTGTGAGTACCAATGATGTGGACAAGCTCCTTGGAAGTATGAGAAAGATGACCTGTCCTCTCGATCCCTGTCCATCTTGTCTGGTGGTCCAGGGAGGGGACACATTGAGGGTATTCCTTTGGGATACAATCAATGCGTCCCTCAGAGAAGGCTGCTTACCATCTTGTCTGAAGGAGGTGGCTATCAAGCCCCTCTTAAAGCAGCCTTCTCTTGATCCCCTGGACAGAAACAACTACAGACCAGTGTCCTTGCTCCCATTTTTGAGCAAGGTGATTGAGAGAGCATTCGCCTCCTAACTCCAGGTTGTCTTGGATGATATCGATTATCTCGATCCATTGACAGGGGTTGTGTGACCCTGTTGGTGCTCTTGGATCCCTCAGCGGCTTTTGATACTGTAGATCATTCCATCCTTTTGAATCCACTGGAAGAGTTGGGGATTGGAGGCACAGTGCTCCGGTGGTTCTGATCCTTTCTCTCCGACAGATCCCAAAGGGTGAAGCTTTGGGACAGTTGCTCTTCCAAGACTGGACTTAATTGTGGCGTCCCTTAGGGCGCCATCCTGTCCTCAATGGTATTTAATATCTACATGAAGCCACTGGGTGAGATCATTTGGAGGCATGGAGATCAGTGTCTTCAGTATGCTGATGACACTCAGATATACCTCACCATGACCAGATTGTCAGCTCAGACCTCAGATGGCGTCTCTCCTCTTAATGACTGCCTTGCAGCAGTAATGGATTGGATCAGGAAAAACAAGTTGAAACTTAATCCAGACAAAAAGGAGGTACTAGCAGTTACAGGCCTGAAACCCGGTTTGGGAATACAGCTCCCAGTCCTAGATGGAGTCACACTCTCCTCAAAGGACTCTGATCGCAGCCTGAGGGTACTTCTTGATTTGTCGCTTCACATGATGAGTCAGGTGAACGCGGCGGTGAGGAGTGCCTGTTGTCAGCTTCGGCTGATACACCAGCTGCGCCCCTACCTGGATTTGAAGGACCTGGAAACGGTGGTCCACGCTTTGGTAACCACACGTTTGGATTTCTGTAATGCGCTCTACATGGGGCTACCCTTGTGCTTAACCTGGAAACTCCAATTAGTCCAAAATATGGCCGCCAGGCTTGTTAGCGGAACACCTAGGAGAGAGCACATTACGCCTGTGCTTAAAGCTCTCCATTGGCTGCTGATTAGTTTCCAGGCACAGTTCAATGTTTTGGTTTTAACCTTTAAAGCCCTACATGGCTTGGGTCCTTCTTATCTTAGGGACCACCTCTCCCAGTAGGAACCCCCCCCCCCCGCACACTTCAGTCCTCTTGGAGGAATCTGCTACAGCCCATGAAGACCAGACTGGCGCAGACCTCCCAGAGGGCCTTTTCAGCCTCTGCTCCCAGGCTATGGAATGGCCTGCCAGACGAGATTTGTCTCATTACAATGTTAAACTGTTTCAAAACAGCTTTAAAGACGTACCTCTTCCAGCAGGCCTTCCCAGAAACTGTATAATCTTCCTGGCTCCTAGAATTTTCCAGTTAATTCCCTGGCCTTCTGTATTTTGATGCTACCCTATGTTGTTGCTAGTACTGTGGATTTTAATATGCTTGATATGCTGTTTTATTTCTATTTGATATTTATTCATTTTAATCTTGTCATTTTAATTCTATTTTAAGGGGTGGGAGGTTGGGGATGGGATTGTTGAATCATTTTAACTGTAACTGCTTTTAAATCTTTTTGTACCCCACCCCGATTGTTCAGACAGAGGGGCGGGTAAGAAATAAAAATTATTATATTATTATTATTAGTCATCATCTGTTAAGCAAAAGGGAAAATGTTAGGTTCTGAATGAATTTGGAATGCTGGCATTTTATAAGGCCTAGGTGAATTGAAAGGGTATTAAACATAATTTATTGCTGATAATAATTTGCATCCATAGGGCATGCTTGTTAGAAAATGCATAGGAATACTTGAAATGGTATCACATAGAGTCAGAAGTCAACCAAAGTTCATGTCACAGGGTTTTCAGGGGGCTTTCCAGCAATGCTAAAAATGTCACAGTGAAGTAATGCTGTCACAAATGCCTCAAAGCTTTGAAAGAGCAGCATAACATGCAAAAATCAGCAAGATTTGGTGCTGATCTGCTGATTGTTTTGTTTGCTGTGGTGCTCTTAAAGCCTTTCTGCCTTGGATCTATACAAGTAGGATAGCTCCCCCAGACTTTTGAAGATTTCTCTTTTCTGCCTGGATCACAGCTTAGTCCATTCAGGAGGGTCCCTAAAATGCAGCATAGGATCTTCAAGAGGCTGAAGGGGCTGCTGTTGGGAGAATAAATTCCATTCTACCAGCCTAGCTACACAAGCCAACAACCTGGATTCAACTGCATAATAAATCAAATATCTTAACTATTTCAGTTCTGTCATGTTACCCAGAATCTGCTGCGTGAAGCAGCTGCATCATTCTGCCTAACGGTAGGGCTGAACCTGATTCTGTCTTTCATTTAGTGGGTTTGGTTGATATTCTGTTGATGCCATGCACTGTCAGATTAGAACGACAGGCACATTTATGTTTTCAGCTAAGATAAAAAAGGCGCTGTGGAAGGAACACAAAATGGTGTGGAAGTCCAAAGATGGAGTGATCTTTGTGTCCATAGGCTTTGAACATGTTTTTCTTTACTTCCTGCTTAAGGCCTCATTCTAGCTTCCCATTACCAAAATCAACATAACCAGGGTATGTCCTCAAATCAACTTACCCAGGGTATGTGCTCAAATTTAACAAGCATTCTCTGAAAAAGAACTGGGAAGTAGGGACCTTCCTTGGGAGACAGCTAAATACTTCTGGAATATGCTAAAGTCTTATGTAAGCGTTTGTTTTATAAAATTGTGAAACCAAGTTGGGATCAATTCAGTCTGGGTCTGGGGTCTTGGCACAGCAACACTGTCGATTAGGCAAAATCTGCCCTCTGTCACACACAAGCAAAATGCATATAAATAAATGCATTTTGCAATAGCAGCTCAACATAGGCTGCTCTAAATGCCAGACACTCCTCGCTTCAAGACTAAAGTCCCCACAACTCTTTGTAGCTGACAGCTTCTCACAGATCTATGAGGCAATATTTGCTGGTGGGGGTATCACTGCTTGTAGTACTGCTGTATAAGTCCTATCCTAGTCTCTTAATAAATCCATTTAACAGGTTTACATAGCACTATTTCCCTATATGCTTTATTCTAGCATAGGATGAAGCAGAGGTTGCTCCTCTTCCTTCACACTGCAATCTCTATCTGTATTTTGCTTTTTCAAAAGACTGGGAGGCACTCACACATTTAGGCTAAATGACACACTGTAGGTGCATCTACACTGTAGAAATGAAGCAATCTGGCATTATTTTAACTGCCATAATTCTAGTTTTGTGAGGCACCAACCATCTTTGGCAGAGAAAGCTAAAGACCTTGTAAAACTACAAATCCCTGGATTTCATAGAATGGAACTACAACACTTAAAGTGGTTTCAAACTGTATTATTTCTACAGTGTAAGTACATCCTCTGTTAAGTATGTAGCATGCCACTGAACCATATATATATATATATATATATATATATATCCAGATTGAGGCCAACAACTATAGGGAGCAAAGATTGAACCTTCCCCCTGAAGCTGAGTTTTCTCCTAAATGCCCCTTTTCTTTTGTGGCTCTTCCTACCCTCCCATCCCCTTTGGGTGGAAGGGATTTGGGGCAGAGGGACGGTTATGAAAGAAAGGTTTCAATCTCCTACACCCATATCCATATTCCACATGATTGTGGTAAAGTGCCAAAGAAACTAATGCCTTTAGAAGCAGAAGAAGCCATCTCCCATCCATAGGCAGTATGAGCAGAAGACCTTTCATTGGTGGTAGTTGTGTAGTTGGTATAGAGTTTTACTCTGAGAAGGTGGTTATAGATAGAGGCTCCATGTTTCCTATTTGCTCTGAAATTTTGATCATAGCTAAAGCCTCCAGATTTCCTATTGTTTGTGCTACTTGTATAAATTATTGCTACCATCTCAAGAAATGGACTTTATCTTCAGGGAATGCTAAATTTGAATCAGGGCCCTGCAGGGATATTTTGAGGCAAAAAAGAAAAGATTTGGCTGTGTATTGTGTAGTTAATGTAGCACACAGTTTAGGCCTGAGACACAGTGGGGAAAAATGACTGCAAATATATGTTCTGTCAAACTACAAAAGGAATGACCTAGGAAGAGCCCTTCTCAGACAGACCAAAATTTCTATTTAGATTCACATTGCCCAGAGGAACCCCAAACCACTAGTACTGTCAGGGTAGACTTCAGAGCAGAGGTCCAGGTTCTCCAAATGCAGGAGGCCATCCCAATATATCAGGGTTGTTCACTACATAAAAATAAGTGTCTGCATCTTTTGTTTCATATTTCTATTTCTACAAGGGCTAGAAACTCAATTTTTTTAAATGAAGCTTGGCATGTGGACTGGCTGATGGTTCAAACAGGCATTTAAGAGCCCCATATCCTTTCCTTATTGTAAATCTGTTAGATTCATAATTTTAAATCACCAAAACACACAAGAGTCCACAATTTATATATGAAGGCAGCGAAGCTTGGCTCTCATGCTGGCTGCCATTTTCTTTGTCCTAATAATAATAATAATAATATTTATTTCTATTCCGCCCCTCTGAACAAGCAATCGGGGCGGAGTACAGCAGAGGTTAAAACAATATCAAGTTAAAATACCCCTTCCTTACCCTTACCACCCTCCCTTAAAAAAGAATTAAATCACAATGGAGTTAAAAAACATAATAAATTAAAACAGCAATACACAATAGTAGGGAGTGGACCCAGCTTAGGTTGTATGGAGAAAAATGTAGGAAAAGATTTAAAAAGCCCTTAAAACCTAGGTATGGAGCTGGGGATATTCACATTCTCTGGAAAGGCTTGCCGGAAGAGATGCGTCTTTAGGGCTCTTTTAAAGCCTTCTAAAGATGTAATGAGACGCATCTCGTCCGGCAGGTCATTCCACAACTTGGGGGCGACAGCCGAAAAAGCCCTCTGGGAGGTCTGTACCAGCTTGGTCTTCATGGGTTGAAGCAGGTTCCTCCCAGAGGACCGGAGTGTGCGGGGGGGTTCATATGGGAGGAGGCGGTCCCTTAGATAAGATGGGCCCAAGCCATGACGGGCTTTAAAGGTTAAAACCAACACCTTGTACTGTGCCCGGAAACTGATCGGCAGCCAGTGGAGGGCTTTTAGCACAGGAGTGATATGCTCTCTCCTGGATGTTCCAGCCAGAAGCCTGGCTGCCATATTTTGGACCATTTGTAGTTTCCGGGTTAGGCACAAGGGTAGCCCCATGTAGAGTGCATTGCAGTAGTCCAAACGTGAGGTTACCAGCGCGTGTATCACAGTTTCCAGATCCCTCCTCTCCAGGAAAGGGCGCAGCTGGCGTATCAGCCGAAGCTGGTAACAAGCGCTCCTGACCGTCGCATTCACCTGACTTGTCATGTGAAGCGACGGATCAAGGAGTACCCCCAGACTGCGAACAGAGTCCTTCGAGGAGAGTGTGACTCCATTGAGGACTGGAAGTTGTATTCCCAAACCTGGTTTCGGGCCTGTGACTGTGAGCACCTCCGTTTTGTCTGGATTAAGCTTCAATCGGTTTTTCCTCATCCAATCCATTACCGCCGCAAGGCAGTCATTGAGAGGGGAGACGCCATCTGAGGTCTGAGCAGACGATCTGGTCACAGAGAAATAGATCTGAGTGTCATCAGCGTACTGATGACACTGAGCTCCGTGCCTCCGAATGATCTCACCCAACGGCTTCATATAAATATTGAATAACATCGGGGACAGAATAGCGCCCTGTGGAACTCCGCAGCTAAGCTCGATTTTAGAAGCCATCCTCAACCTTGTGTCCTATAGATGTATTGAACTTCACCTCCCACAATTCTTCACTGTTGGCCTTGTTAGCTGGGGATAAGGGGTCTTGCCACCCTACATATATGGAGGGAATCAGGAGAGAAAGCCTGGTATATAGAGTAATATTGAACCTTGCCTTCTGGTGCTGTGAAGACCTATCTAACCTGTTTTTAATCTGCTACCTTCCTCCGATCCCAGCAAGGAATGACTGAGAATTTCATTTGGTTCAGTTTTTGATAAGAACTTTCCAAATTTAGCATGTTTCTTCATAATATGACAGAACTGAGGATGACAGAATGATGTGAGCTTTAAAAGTTTTTGCAATTTAAGATTTTAAAAAATGGACACAAAACTGATTTTTCTACCCTGGCAGAATGCTTTCAGTGCTCAGCTCCCCAGAGTCTGAATTTGAATTCCTGAATGAGGGTTGTCACCTGTTTTTCTAACAGGCTCTGCATCTTTAATGCTTACAGGGCAGGCAGGTAGAACATGAACGTCTTTGTAGAGAAGAACTTAACTGGATATGGAATTGAGACTGCCATGGTTGCTCTGACAGATGACCTCCGCTTGAGTATCAACAGGGGTAGTGTGACCCTGCTGGTGCTCCTGGATCTCTCAGCAGCCATTGACACTATAGATCATGCCATCCTTTTGAGCCAGCTGAGAGAGATGGGTATCGGAGGCACTGCTCTCCAGTGGTTCCGTTCCTTTCTCTCTGGCAGGTCCCAAAGGGTGAGGCTCGGGGACAGCTGCTCCTCTAAAATCAAGCCAAATTGTGGCATCCCTCAGGGTGCCATCCTGTTCCCGATGCTATTTAATATTTATATGAAGCCGCTGGGTAAGATCATCCGGAGGCATGGAGCTCAGTGTCTTCAGTATGCTGATGACACTCAGATATACTTCTCCATGACAAGATCATCTGCCCAGACCTCAGATGGCGTCTCTCCTCTCAATGACTGTCTTGCAGCGGTAATGGATTGGATGAGGGAAAATAGATTGAGGCTAAATCCTGAGAAAATGGAGGTACTAACAGTCACCGGCCCGAAACCAGGTCTGGGAATACATCTTCCAGTCCTGGATGGAGTCATACTCTCCTCTCAGGATTCTGTTCGCAGTCTGGGGGTACTTCTAGACTCATTGCTTCACATGACACGTCAGGTGAATGCAGTGGTCAGAAGTAACTGTAATCAACTTCGGTTGATCCGCCAGCTGCGCCCTTTCCTGGAGATGAAGGACCTGGAGGCTGTGGTACATGCACTGGTCACCTCACGTCTGGATTACTGTAACACACTCTACATGGGGCTACCTATGTGCCTAACCTGGAAACTTCAACTGGTTCAAAACATGGCAGCCAGGCTAGTCACTGGAACATCGAGGAGAGAGCATATAACACTAGTGCTTAAATCTCTCCACTGGCTGCCAATCAGTTTCTGGGCACAGTACAAGGTGCTGACTATGACTTTTAAAGCCCTACATGGCTTGGATCCAACTTATCTTAGAGACTGCCTCCTCCCATATGAGCCCCCATGTACGCTTCAGTCCTCTGGGAGGAATCTGCTTCAGCCTATAAAAACTAGATTGTCCCAGACCTCCCAGAGGGCCTTTTCTGCTATTGCTCCCAGGCTGTGGAACGACCTGCCGGATGAGATGCGTCATATTACAACCTTGGGAGGCTTTTAAAAAGTGACCAAGACGCATCTCTTCCGGCAGGCCTTCCTGGACAGTAACTAATTTCCCACTGTCCGATGACCCCCCCCCCCCATCCCCTCCGGCCACCTAAATGGGATTTAAAAGATTATGCATTTTTAATCTTGATTGTTTTAATTATATCTAGTTTAATACTGATTTAAGGGGTGGGAGGTGGGAATGTTTGAGGATTTTAACTGTATATGTTTTTAACATGTTGTACCCTTGCCCATTCAGAGGGGCGGGTAAGAAACAATTATTATTATTGAATTTGGCCAGTACAAATGGCTGAGAATTTTATCTGGTTTGTTTTTGATAAGAAGGTACCAACATTCACAGTTGTTTTCATAATTCAGTGGAAAGAACTTTGAAATTTGAATGTGGGAGAATGTGAAGCTAACAAATTCACCGTTCTCCATGCCAGTTACATTGTTTCCATAGTCAAGAAACTACATTTTTTCAGAAATGCTGCTGTTACACAGTATTGTTAGCTGATTGTGGAGAGAATGTAAATAAATGAGTCATGCAAGACAATGTTAACAGGATATAGGATTGACAGCCTGCTGTGAATAAAAGTGGGTTGGGTTGGTTGTGTCATTTTGAACTGCTAATCTACCCACATCCAGATGCTTTTCATTGGGAGCTACCTGTTCTTGTTTTCATGGTGCATAGCTAGTCTTAGTCCAAGCTTGTGGTTCTAGACAAGTTTAACAGGACGTTCACTTTTAGTGGCATGTGATGTGACGGCAGAGATGGAAGCCAGAATGAAACAAAGTGACCTCAGTTTGCTGAAATGTGTACAATGCTTTACTTTCAACAGTTCTCCCTCAAGCACAAGGTTAAGCAAATAGTTCTGACGACTCCTGAATATTTGTTTACTAGCCGGTGAAGGCCATTTTATTTTATATCATGATCAAGTAAGGTTGCAATGACTTGGTCTTCAAAACCACCATATCAACGGTTCCACATTTATGTAAAAGGAGATCTACCTATAAATTCTGCTCCCATTGATTATTTTCTGGAGTACAGATTTGAAACTCAATCACACATTCACACACAAAAATAGCATGAGTAATCCATATTTAAATCCTTCCATACAACTCTCAATTTTTTTTTTTTAAAAAGGCAGGTCTGTTACAGCTTTTGAAGCTCTGTCCCACAAGTAGGACTCATAAAGTCCTCCAGAAGTTCGAAACTCTCAGCCACCATAGCCAGGATAGCTAATGGGGAGGCATACTAGTAGTTGCAATCTAGCAATGACTGAAGGACTGCATATTTTCCTAACTCTGTTCTACACTAATATGCATGACTCTTATGACTAGTGATGAGTCCACAGACTGCCCATGGAAAAGCTACAGAGAGAAAATGACAGGGAAATGAGGTATACCTTTATTGTGTGTGTGTGTTGTGTGCTTTCAAGTCATTTACAACTTATAGCAACCCTAAGGTGAACCTGTCACAGGCTTTTCTTGGCAGGTTTCTTAAGAGGGGGTTTGCTATTGCCATATTAGGAGGAATAAATATCCAGTGTGGTGTGCTCAAAACCACAGAAGTGTTTGCAGACCATAAAAGAGTTTGCATCAGATTAGATGTCTAAGCACTTCTTGGTGAAGACTTGTTTTAAAGGATTGTTTGCTTTTTTTTTTTTTTTTGCATTGTTAAGACTAAGGATTTTATCACATGAAAGAAAGTGCAAACATACTGGATTGTAGACACTCCCTAGAGCACATTCCTTTATTAATGTGACTAGGCTGTGGTTGGTCCCACGTGCTCTCTTCCACGCTCTTCCTTATTCCCACCTCCCTGCTCTATGCCTGCCCAGCCTGTCTTTCATGTTGTGTGTTTGTGTGTAACACAATCAGCACAATTTCAGAGTTATGCTAATGTGGTTTAACAAAAATAAAAATAAAGTAAAATAAAACAGCAAAGGGAATAGCAAAAAGGAAGGGGAAGAGGAGGAGACACTGACACCATGTGACTGTGCAATCCCAGAACTTCTACAGGATAATTTACTGCATCAGAGGATTAGCACTAGAACAGTGCCATTGGCAGCTTATTGATGGGTTTTCCGCATCAATGGCAAGGTGCAGACTAACCATGATTAGAAGACAAGGCTACAATGAGAGGGAGATGGTGTTGTGCAATACCTATCACCAAAGGTGCTAATATCAAACTTGGTTTAAAATCCCTGTGTGATATAAAGTCCTAAGTATGTGGGGCAGAGACATGCTGCTGGGGCAGAGAAGGAGATGGGAGAATTTCCTTCAGATATTGTTGGAACATAGTGCTCTGAAATTGTTGCTAAGACTGATCAGACTCTCAGAGGTAGGGATGTACAGATCTGTCAGTTTTGCTTTCTCTTGCATTCTAATTTTGTGAATTTTGATCAATACTGGTTTTTTAAAACTGCACGTGAATTGAAATGGTATTCTCATTCATCTTTGTTTAGAATCTTTGTACATCAAATAACAGAAGTGGTGGAAAGTGTGGTAACCCTTATATTAGCAAAGCTGGAGTTTAATGATAACCTAATAAATTATAATACAATACTCAGCTAGGCAATACCCAGTCATTGCTATGACTGGGTATGGTGTAATGTTTCAGTATTGTTGTTTGAAATTCCAGGTTCTGTATATTATTTATTTTCAGCCTTTTAAAATTCTCTTGCATAGGACTTTTGATTTATATTGCTTCTTTAATTATTATCCCTATTTAAATATAATTGTATTTTGACCAGCACACAACCAATCCATTTTAAATATGTGTGGAAAACAGTTTTATTTTTTAGGGTTGTAAATCTTTGTAAATTTTATTCTTGCAAGCAAGAACATATAATTTTACAATTTTTCTCCTTGCTGCAAGAAAGTTGACAAAAACTGCATAGTTTTCAAGGAATATTCACAGTTTGGGACTTACTCTCTGCCAGAAACAGCATTTTTGTACTGAACACAAGTAAAACAACATTTTCTGTGCTATGCAAAAGTGGCATGTTTGTGCACAAAGAAGTGCATTTCTTACATAGTATAAGTCCCAAACTGCAAAGAGACTCATCCATCTAGGATTCTCCTTGTCAAGGTTTCCTGATGCTTGAGAAACTATTTTTTTTTCAACTCTGTTACAAATAGTTTTGAATATTCTTTCCATCTCTAACATATATAACTTTTCACAGATAAGAGGAGAGGAAAACTGAAACCAGTCCTGCCTTCATCCTCCAAGAGCTGTGGTTTGGCAGACGTAAGGCTAACCTTTGAGCTGGTGAGGTTGGTTTCTTGCCATACCTTCCTCACTGCTCCCAGCTGGGAAGAATCACAAGGTATGCAAACCTTGCTAAGACTTGCAAGTTTTCTTCCTCATATTTCTGATGACATGCTGCTTAGGTCACTCAGTGTGCTGGCCTGACAGCTGGAGAGGTAGAATTATGAATATATACATAAAAGACCCTAAAGTCACCAAATCCCATCTGATCGGTGAAGTTAAGCAGGGTCAGCCCTGGTTAGTACTTAAATGGGAGACTGTCGGAGAAAAGAATTGGCCAAACTACCTCTGTACTGGATCAAATGGTTAATTAAGGTCTTTTTCACACTGTGCAATTATAATACTTCAATACCACTTTAACTGTAATGGCTTTATACTATGTCAACCTGGAGTTTGTAGTTTGGTGAGGCAGTAGAGATCCTAGGGTAAAATTCTATATACCTCACAAAACAATAAATCCCAGTTGTCTTTAGGATAACGGTTAAAGTGATATCAAAGTGCTATAATTGTGTAATGTAAAAGAAATGTATTGTTTTTGGTTTTCCATGCATTTTTTTTAAGTCTTAACCTCATTTCATCCCATTTCTGCATTAGTTTGTGCTTTTTCTTGTATATGTGTTTGGTTTGTGTGACCATTTCTCTTAATATGTGCATGTGTACACATCTTTTGCCTAGTACATGCATTTGAGGAAACAGTTTCCTCTAATACAATGTATTTCACACATTATTCATTGATTTCTCTGAGTGCTTGTCTCCCTAATACACATTTTGTATACATCTTTCAATCACCAAACTGTTTCTTTAAGATCACTGTAATGAAAACTGGATACTAAAGATTGGATTTTGATTTGTCCATTTTTTTCCAATTTTATTGGATGCTTGTTAAGTAAACTTTTGTTGCAAGCCATTCTAAACCTTTTAATTAATTATAATGTTAGATATTTTATTCACAGAGCACACATTTTGAGATCTACTGTGCATCAGAAGATGAAGTTCTTCAGATTTAAAAACCAGTGAATCAAGAGAGTAACAACCCAGCTGGGAGGGTATCAGAATGGCAGACGTTGTAGGGTCACCAGACTGAAAATTGGACAGGGCCCCTGTATTTCTTATAGTTGTATAAAAGAGGAAATTTCAGTAGATATTGTTTGTTGTGTTATCAGATAACACACAACACCTGATGAAATTCCATCCCCCCCCCCCCCAACAGAGGTGGCTGGAAGGCATATACACACACACACAACTGTTATGTTGTTCACAAGCGCTTCACAGATTTAATTCTGGCAACCCTAAGGAGCATTGCTGAAGGAGTTAATCCTTTATATGCTGTCTGAAGCTCCTGGACATTGAAGTCCTTCAACATCTTTTCACCCAACTCATGAAAATCATATCCCTTGAGAAAACCACATATATGAAGAAGCCAGAAGCACTACATGGTGCCTTGAGTACTGCTTCAGAAGCAGCAGTAAATTTCACAAGTTTTTTTAAAGGTTGCAAGAGGTACTGATGGGAAGAGCACCCTGGCAAGTCCCAGTGTATGTCTGGAATTGTGAATACTCTTTGGATCCTGGTCAATCTGTTTTTTGGATTACCCTTGGACAGATACTGATTTATCATACTGGGCAGTTTGAGGAATGCCTTGTTGAATCCAAACTTTCTGTTAGAATTCATTTTCTCTTTTTCATCTCCTTGAAGGTTTCATCATTTCTATATTTATCTGGGCACAGTGAGATGTTACCAATGCTCCAGTTTAGACAGTATTATATATTTCACACACAAACATGTCCAAATGTATTCAAGAACACATGCGGTTTTGTTTAGCAATATTACGAAGTTTGCTTGATCCTCATGCAGGCTTAATTATTAAAGTTAACATCCTTCCTGCTAATTCTCCTGATTTGGTCCTGACACATTATGACTTAGGTTGCTTGGTCTTGTGTCACATGCTTGACATATGTCAATAGTGTTCATTACATGATCACATACTATTCTTTTTTGCACCTGATTTACTAAATCAGAATTGAAACAGTTTATAAGTAGTGTTAAACTATAATGGGAATGTGTTTTGTAAAAAAACAACACTTTATAAGTCACCTTAAGGCCATTCTTTAAGCTAAAATGTTATGCACAAATATATGAAAATACACAAACAAAAATCTTTACCCATGCCATATAATAGTCACCTGGAGTATAGCAACGGTGGGAATTGCTGTTCTTCAAGACTAGTAGCCAGGCCTTGTTTACCCTCCGTGTTTTGCAAGAATCAAGGAACATGAGAGACACTGCAGACTGGCTCAGCCAGGAAAATAAGCAGTAGCAGAACATGCTATAAACCATCCTGGGCATAAAATGCTGTTTGAAAGCATTGAAATTTTGGACCATGCCAACAACTACCATGTCAGAATGCACAGGGAAGCCATTGAAATCCATAAACACCTGGACAATTTCAACAGGAAAGAAGAAACCCTGAGGGTAAACAAGGCCTGGCTACCAGTCCTGAGGAATAGCAATTTATGCAAATCAGAAACAGACTGGGGTCAGGGGATTCCATAGAGACAATGAGCACTAATTAGCAGACAATAATCTTCTTTTACATATCCTCCCACCCTGAGAACTGCCATTAGCAACAGAACAATACATTTTCAAATCACTCCTCCCTTCCCAGGGTCACACAGGATATATATATCCAATCCTTTTCCAGGCAAACATTCTTTGAAGATGCCAGCCACAGATGCTGGCAAAATGTCAGAAAGGAACTCTTCTAGAACATGGCCACATAGCCCGAAAGCCCCCCAAAAAACTAAAGACAACAATGCTTGGCACAGTAGAAGGCAGTAGGAAAAGAAGAATACCATATTGCAAAAGGATAGAAATCAGTCAAGGAAGCCACAGCCCTGAATTTGCAACAGCTGAGCTGTTGAGAACATGGTGAGCCAGAAGTCTCTGATTCATAGGGTTACCATAAATCAAGGTCAACTTTATGGCAGTTAACAACAACAAAGGAGTAACATGTAAACAAACCAATCGCATGAATGAAGGACAGTTGTGTTGGCCCCAAACATGCCAGACATGTTAACTGTATAATTATTGGCAGGTTGTTTGAGTTACTATCAACAGCCTTGTTAAGGGAGAGTATTAATAATGGCCCAGTACAGACTGCCACTTTGCTGCAGTCTGGGCCTAAATTAGGGCTTGGGAGAGTGGAGTGTCCGCATGCTCCACGTTCTCCTGGCACCATTTTGGCATGGATATGTTCACACAGCATGCGCGCCGATGATGTGTTTTGTGCACCGCATCCAAAACGAGAGATGTTACTGTGCTTCTCCAGGGCATTAATGGCGCCTTGGCAGTAGCACGGAAAGGAGCTGCATTTCACAGCTCCTTTTTAGAGCGGATTGTTGCTTCACCCGTGCAGTTGCTGTGGCTGCCCCTTTCTTCTCATCTGTACAGCTCCAATATCACCATTACTATCAGTAATTTCTGCCTCCAGTTGCCTGCTGATTCTTCCCCTCAGCCATGTCCATGGTGCAGACATCACTGTGTCCCTAAGGTTATACTCCATACTGTACATCAGTTGAAGTGGATTATAACTCCTAAAATCTCATGCTATAATACATTTGTCAGTGTTAAAAGATGCTGCACAACTCTTTGTTATTTTTCCATTGTTATTGTATTCTTTGTTATTGTATCCATTACAAATTTGTTCTTTTATCCTTCTCACGAGCCTTGTCTATGGCAAAACAGAATTACTATAATCCTTGATCTGTGCCAAGGAGAGGCGCCCACAGCGTTTTTTCTCCTGCTTCAATTCACTGCTAAAACCTTCCTCTCCCCCTATCTTCTCATAATTTTCCCCAACTGACTTTGCCAACTACTTCCTCACAAAAGTCACTACTATTTGATTTGAAATTGTTCCTCCTGATTTGGCCCCTACCACTAATCTCCTGGTCCATTCTACTAATAAACTCTCTGTGTTTCCACCTGTTTCTCTGGATGAACTCTCTACGCTGCTAAATTCTTCCAAACCTACAACTTGTTCTCTTGATCCTATCCCCTCCCATCTTCTAATCTCTATAACCCCTTCTTTTCTGCCCTCACTCCTCCATATCTTTAATCTCGCTCTCTCTTCAGGTTCCTTCCCTTCTGACTTCAAACATGCTTTCATTTCCCCAATTCTGAAGACTCGACCCCTCTTCTTTGTCTAGTTATCGTCCGATCTCTCTTCTGCCTTGCCTCTCTAAGGTTCTGGAACGGGTAGTTTATTTTCACTGTCTTGAGTTTCTCGAAGCCAACTCCATCCTGGACCCTTTTCAGTCTGGTTTCTGCCCATGGCACTCTTCAGAGACAGCCCTCACCAAAATCTCAAATGATCTCTTGCAGGCCAAGGAGAATGGCCTCTACTCTATTCTCATTCTTCTAGATTTGTCTGCCGCCTTCGACACCATGGATCACTGTCTCTTGCTTGACTTACCTTCTGACCTCAGGTTCTCCGACTCTGTTCTCAACTGGTTTAAATCTTACTTGTCAGACAGATCTTTTGCAGTGGTCACAGGTGGTCAGACTTCCTCCTCTGTTCCCTTATCTGTAGGAGGTCCTCAGGGCTCTGTCCTGGGGCCCCTTTTGTTCTCTCTATACACATTATCCCTTGGTAAACTCATCAGTTATTTTGGTTTCCCCTATCATCTGTATGCCGATGACACTCAGCTATATCTTTCTACCCCTGACCTTTTGCCGGGGCTTGAACAGCAAGTCTCCTCTTGTCTGGCTGCCATCTCTCAGTGGATGCAACATCGGCGCTTGAAGCTCAGTATGTCTAAGACAGAGCTTCTCATCTTTCCACCTAAGCCCACCCTTCAATACTCCTTTTCTACTTCTGTTGATGGCACTTCTATTCATCCGGTTAAGCAAGCCCGCAGTCTTGGTTTCATCTTTGATTCCTCTCTGTTGTTTATCCACCAGATTCAGGCCACCGCCAAGACCTGTAGATTCTCTCTTTACAACATTGCTAAAACCTGTCCATTCCTCTCAGCCTCCACTGCCAAGACTCTGGTCCATGCCCTAGTGGTTTCATGACTAGATTATTGTAACCTTCTTCTGACAGGGCTTCCTCTCTCTCACCTCCATCCTTTAATCTCTGTCCAGAACTCAGCTGCACGTATTATCACATCCTCTCACCGCTTTGACCATGTTTCACCCCTCTTATCCTCCCTTTACTGGCTCCCCTTCCCCTTCCGCATCCAGTACAAGCTTTTGTTATTGTTTTTCAAAGCCCTCCACGGACTGGCCCCTCCTTACTTGTCTGAACTTCTTTCTCCTCACACTCCTTCTCGTACCCTCTGTTCTGGTAGTCAAGGTCTCCTGTCCCAGCTGAGGATTTCCACTGCCCCATCCCGGATTCGTCCCTTCTCACTTGCTGCCCCTCACTCCTGGAACCTTCTTCCCCCACATATATGCCTCATCACTTCTCTAACCAAGTTAAAAAGTAAGTTAAAGACTATATTGTTTAGGGAAGCGTTCCCAGGATTGTGCCATCTGCCTCAGGATCCCTCCTAACTATGTATTAAGAACCCGTGCCCTCCCTCCAGTCCATCTGCCTTGGTCCAGGCCCCAGAGGGAGAGAAGAACCACTGGACCTCATCCCCTTTCCCACCACCTTTCCCTTCTCCTTTTGTGTTGTCTCTTTTAGACTGTAAGCCTGAGGGCAGGGATCTGTTTAACTATAAGATTGTATGTACAGCACTGTGTAAACTTACAGCACTATATAAATAATAATAATAATAATAATAATAATAATAATTCTAAACCCAACTAAGGAGTGAACTGGCAGCATGATGCCGCCCCTGAGAGAGCCAGATTGTGGCCATGGCAACTGCATACTACATAGATTCATAGAATCCTAGAGTTGGAAGAGACCACAAGGGCCATCCAGTCCAACTTCCTGCCATGCAAGAACTCTCAATCAAAGCATCCCCGACAGATGGCCATCCAGCCTCTGTTTAAAGATTTCCAAGGAGGGAGACTCCACCACTCTCTGAAGAGGTGTGTTCCAATCCGGTCAGCTTCTGCCTCAAATAGGAGCAGAAAAATCTGCTCCAATTTGAAGCAGAAAATAGCTTCCCTTTCCGCTGCAGCAATGCCTTTTTTGGCATTTCTATAGCACAGCATGTGTAAATGCTGTGCTACCGAAATGCTGTGAAGCCAGCATACATGCGATTAGCCATGCAGCTTCCCAGAGGAGTGGGGGCAGCATTAGAGCATGCAGCATCTAAATGCTGCCCTCAGATGCAGCTCCAAAGCCGGAGCAAAGGGGCAGTCTGCTTCACCTCTAACACAGTAACTGTCTTGAGAAACATGGAAATGGCCTGTGCCAGAAGAAAGGGCCAATTTCATGGGAAACATCCATTAAGCCCTTAAACGGATTGCCTTGCAAAGTCACAATTATATGAATTGGTGTGTGTGTGTGCGTGCACGTGCACATGCATGCATGCATTTCCCCTACTTCCTACTACTCTATGCCAGCAATTGAGCTAACCCAAAATGGAATGTGAAAGGACAGCAAATATTAACCTTTCTCTTTCAAAAACAAAATACAGGTTGCTAGGTCTGTGTGAGTAAGTTTCAGACCATCATGGGGGAAGCTGAGAGGGTTCTAAATGCTGAAGGATGAAGAGTTCATTTCCCTACTTACCTTGTTGTCCTGTGCTTTCCCCATCACCACTATTAGAAGCCAAAGCATAAAATGTGCAGAATATGAAAATATAAGCAAATGGCAATTGTTTGCCTGATTTGCTCTTGTTACAGAATTTAGCTTTTCTCAGTTATCTATATGCAGAATTTGGCTCCATATGACACTGGCAAATGAGTTTATCATACGGGGGAGAAAGCATCATGCTCCCGTGTCCCCCCCCCCTTGTTACCATTGTGCAATTGCACAATATTGGAATAGCAATGAAACAGTAATGGGAGACAATCACACATAAGCCAAAAAGGATGCATTTCCACTTTAATTACAGAAGAATAGCGCTTGTATTGTACATACTTGAAGCATTATGATTCCATTTTTGCAGTTTCAGCACAGATGCAGAAGATGTTTTTCCCCCAGGTCATTGCTGTGATTTCTCACTTCCGGTTTGCCTCTGTTGCAGACTTCCAGGATCACACACACACAGTCACACAGGCACCCCTCACCTCTGTCACTTACCCTATACACACACACACCTCTCCTCCTCGGGCTTCTCCTCCCTCTCACCAGACTGCTAGCTCAACACTGGGCAGAGCATCATTCTCCACAGCTACAGGTGCCCCTAAAAATGGCCACTAGGTGAGGGGGGAGGAGTTTTGCCACAATACAAGCTGGGAATGACAATTGCTAAACAGGAATTAATATTGCCGAATAGCAAGCCGGGAATGAAAGTGCAATTGTACAATTGCAGAATTGAAGTGCTTTGTAAGTATATATCAATAACACAATTCAGTTTATTGATTGATTAGCCTTTAGGCCATCTCAATATAGAAAAGATGAAAATAAGGCATACTATAAAATCCTATAGGTATAAAAATTTCAAAACCTTAAAAATACAATAAAATGTAAATGTAAATAAAATACCATATAAATGCCTTATGAATATTGAACAATAAAAATACCATACAATGAAGTACAGTACAATAAAAACAAACAAACAAACAAGCCACAGACCTAAGATAAAACAAGTACACACCTGTGCTGATAACATTTCATTTGTGCTTTTCAGATGTTATTAACTACTTAAATCGTTAATATAATCTGACAGGAACATGACATATTGATAACTTGTTGACAATGTGGTCATTCCGACATTGTGTGATCATCTTCTCCTCAATTGCACAATGGTAACAGGGCAAAAAACAAACAAACAAACAAACAAACCAGGAGCATGATGCTTTCTCCCCTGTGTGATAAACTCCTTAGTGGTTAATATGCCAATTCTGACAATTGTAAGATGGTAAGGTAGGCAGTTCGAGGCCCAAGTGCCGCATGATGGGGTGAGCTCCTGTCATTAGTCCCAGCTTCTGCCAGCCTAGCAGTTTGAAAGCATATGAATATGAATGCAAATACATAAATATGTACCACTTCAGCCACAGGACCACCGGAGTAGTCCTCAGAGAACACTTTCTCTTCAGCTTAGTAACAGAGATGAGCCCCTACAGTCGATTACGACTAGACATTCATGTCAAGGGACTAACTTTACCTTTACCTTTTACATATTGGCCTAATGATGATGGCCCATGTCTGTACATTTCTATTTACTTTGGAAATAAGTTGCATACTTGTTTTGTAAGTCAACAGTGAGCCTTTCCCCTCACTCCACCTGTAACACTGATTTGATGTCTGTGGAAATGTCTAACTTATAGGTCAAATACTCTCATTGTTCAATGAAGCCATAAACATGACAGTAGCCACTAGCCAATGGGTGGATGGAGGTTTTTCTGCTACAGTATTGAGCAATATACAAATCCATTTACCAGTCAGAAGAGAGGATGGCTCTAGACTTGAATATTGTACTGTGTTTTGAGAAATCTCACTTTTTCTGCTGGCTTGAGAACTATATTCATCAGTGGCAAATATATTTCTTTCTTGTAGTTCATCTGTTGTATGTGATAAGACAGATGCACCCAGAGAAAGCCTTTCACTTCTGTCCAGTTTGGATAATAATATTCATATAGGAAGCAATCAAGGCTATGACATAAAGCTTTGGTAAGCTGTTATGGCAATAAGAACATTATGGCAATAAGAACATTTTTCCAAATTCATATTAGCAGATTTCATATGTTCATTTCTTCCCATTTGCTCCAGAGATGCCAAGGCTGCTCTTTGAAAGGTTTCCTCTCCTAAACCAAAGTCAGGATAGATTTCTCTGACCTTGCTGAACAATACTCCCCCCCCCCCGCCCCGCACTTCTCTCCTAGCTGGAAAGACACATGCCACACAAGCTCAGTGCCAAAAATCTGCTTGCACAATGTGCTCTTGACATTTTTGCTGACTTTTTGAATTGATCCCCCCATCCTCTGTCTTTAATCTGCAGAGAAGAAGATATATGAACAACTACATTAGCCCCATATTACGTAATTGCAAAAGGCAATGAACGATCTGCTGAGTATAAAGAAAGCATCAAGTTCAATAGCTTCCTTAGTGAATGGGATGGTGTCAGTAGTGTGATGATAAATGGTTTTGCCTTTCTTCATTTAAAGCTAAAGTAGACAGACCTCAGGTCTTTTACCTGCTTCCCATATTTAATTGTTTCTCATACAAGTTCAGGACCAAACATCTTGTTAAATAAACAAAGTATTTTAAACTGGTGTGGTTTCTACCAAATATATTCTGATTTATGGCATCACTGTGGGGGTCAGGAGGATGGACTGCCCTGGGTGACACCAATCAAAGAGAAAGTGACACCTGGCAGGGCAGTCACTCACTGTCTGTCTCAGGATCCTCCGCCACTCCCTGACTCCCCAGCAGGCCAAGGCACCTCTGCCAGCTGTCTGCTATGGTCACTATTTGGGGTGGGCTTCTGCTGCCACCTGATGATGGCCCCTTCTGGGTCTGGCAGAGCTGCTGGCTGGGCCAGGAAAGAGAAGCTCTGGTGGCCGAGTTGGCAGTGGTGGCCACAGACTCCTCGCCTTCCTGAAAAGGATGGGTAGAGTAGGGCAGCAAGAGAAAAGGGAAGGCAAGGCAGGCAGTGGAGTGCCGGGCAGCTGGGATGGGGGGAATGCAGTAGCATCACTAGAGGGTGCAGGGGGGTTCGGCCTGAATGAGGTAACACCCCAGAAAACAGGGGACACTTGGTTGGACCTTTCTCCCTGCTTCATGCCACCCTGTTGTTCTCCTCATGAGAAGAAGGATGGTGCAGCACAGAGGGAGGCTGAGCATGCTCCCCTTCCATCTTTCTCCTCATGGGCAACCCCAAGGGAGGCCAAGCGCACACACAGACACAGACACAGACACACACACATGTGCCATTCTTTTCCTCATGAGGAGAATGGCAGGGCGGCCCTGAAGGAGGCTGAGTGTGCTCACCCTATGCCATCCTGTCCTTCTCCTTATTAGGACAATGACAGGGAGGCCGTGAGGGAGGCCGAGCATGCCATCCGCAGGAGCCCCACCCCCATCTTCAGTTATGAAAGCCCTCTGGGTGCCTTTGGACAAGTCACACTCTCCTAGCCTTAGAGATATGCAATGGCAAACCCTCTCTGAAGAAATCTTCCCAAGAAAACGTCATAGTTCACTTTCGGATCACCACAAGTCGCAAGCAACTTGAAGGCACAGAACAACAGTTCTGATCTGATTACATATCCTGGCCCAGTCTGTAGTCCATCAGGTCCTATGCAAGAATTGCTCTATAGCTAGACTTATGGATTTGTGACTGACTCAAATTCATTATCCTTATTCAATAGAGTAAAGAATATGTAGAGATCATGAAAGCCGTCCAATTCAGATTTACTGAGCATCAGTAATCAGTAATCAGTAATCAGCTGCGAAATATAGGCATCTTCTATCCTGTCAGTTGGAGAACATCAAACTGATGTTTGCACCTGCCTCCTGTGAGTAATCTTTAGTGCAAGGAGGAATTGTGAGAGGGATCCTGCTTGTGACTATTGCTCCAGAGATCATCCATGGGTTGAGGTGAAAATGTCAATTTGCTGCGTACTGATCAACAGAAGAAGAGAATCCCATTGATTGCAGCAGCTGCTGCTCAGTAAGTCTGGATTGGGGAGGGACCTGGACAGGGAGATCCTCCTTAGCCACAGAATCAAGATAGTTATATTACTCAGTAGTTGATCTAGAATTGCTGCAATTTTCTTTATAAGTGTACTCCAGATGTACTTTTAAAAAATCAGATGTACTTTTAAAAAATCATCGAAAGTTAAAAGAGAAACAATGCAAAAAATCTCTCTAAAGAAAATTGTAGTACATCTATAGAGAAAATACAGTACTGGCTGCAGTCCCCCTCAGCCACCAGTCAGTTGACAAAAGACTTCCTGGATAAAGTGGTCTTTGTTTTCCTGTGAGAGGACCTGCAAGGGGGGGGGGGACCTGTTAGCCTCCCTCAGTAGGGAGTTCCAGTGTTTTGGAGCAGCCATCAAAAAGCTCCTCTCTTGTATCCCCACATAATGGTCCTATATGGGTGGTGAGACAGGTGAGTATCTCCATCCAAGATCTCAAAGTCTATAGGGGAATAGTCAATAGCTTCAGATAGCATTAGTCAGGATATCCTGCTAGGTTGCCAGGGAAAGTTGACAATGTCAGGGATATAAATCCTAGACTGTTTTTTTTTTCATCTGCAGGGATGAATAATTACAGTAGCTTTCTTCCTGCTGTGGGAGGAAATGAATATTCCTCCAGAGTATTCTCCCCATATCCAAACATTCCAAAGTGTTGTATAAAAATTATTTTGTGGAGAAAAAATAAACATGATGTATGCTTGTGTCTGTGTGTGCAGAATAACCTCCCCCCCCCCCCCACTGTTTTATGTTAGGAAGCCCATTTTCTGCACTGAAACTGGGGGTTCATGCAAAAACAAACAAAACCCTATTCTTCCATATATCTTTCTTCTGTAACTCTTCAGGATGTCCAAATGCCAAGAAAAAATTGTGCAAAATTCTTGCAAGTCTAGACTTTTTTCCCAGTGGATTTTTCCCATTATCCAGAAAACCATTTTTCAACCTGAGAATGAATAAATACAGATATTTCCATCCCTAATACTGAGTACTGCTGAATGCCATCTACTCTTCTACTCTATTTAATAAACACATTGGTGGAGGAGAGCAATGCAACCTGTGGGATGCATGCATCTCCAAAGTATGTTTTTTCAGCTCTGGACTCCCCCCCAATGTCTCCCCTTGAAATTGTCCCCCAGTGTCACTTCTTGCTCCTAAAAGCCTCTGGGAAAAGGGTTTTGGAATGAACCAGGCCCTGCCCCTTCCAGCATCCCCAAATGAAACTTCTGGCCTTCCAGACCCTTCAAATTTTGCTTTTTCTTCATATTTTTCATGCTTTCATGGCTGGTGCAGCCCACAGTGGATTCCTGGGAGAGAAAATTGGTCTTTAACCTACCAAGGGTGACTTCCCTGATCTTCAGTGCATTTGACCAACTATTGTTCTGAGTATGCAAGCTTTCAGGCTACATAAAGCCTTTCTTGAACTGAATGCAACTGGATGTGTCAAAGTGGTAGCAGGGCCTCAATAGTCTAAAGAATCCAGATCTGATTTTGAAAACCAAGCAGGGTCAGCCCTTGTTAGTACTTTGATAGAGACTGCCAATGAATACCAGGTGCTGTGGGCTATGTTTAAGAGGAAGGAACTTTCAAAGCCACCTCTGAATGTTCCTTTCCTAAAATAACCCCATTAAATTTGTGGGGCCACCATAAGTTGACAGATGACTTGAAGGCACATACACTCAAAGTAGTAGCAGTTACCATGAGCCAGCAGTTACCCAGAAGTAGTCCTGTCAGAAGTATGACAACATTAAGTCCACCTCATAAATTATTTAGAAGAAATCAAGAACTTTATTTGGAGCACAATATAATGGTTCACCTAGAGAGCTAAGATGTACTTATGTACAGACAAAAACCAGCTATTGCAGTTAGAAAGCATCTAGTTCAATCTGTATTTTATAGTCATATACATCTTTGTATACAAACAATACTGTATTGTTAATCCCACTATACACAGGTCTCCTCCAAACCATTCTGTTCCCACATCTGTGTGATGTAGATCATGCAGAAAGTGTGTGATTAGACATGACCTAAGAAGTATTAGGCTCTATCAGACTAAAAATTTATTGGCTAGTCTAATTTTTTCTTCTTGTAAAGGCATACCCTCCAAAAGACTCTGTGGCCATGTAGGTAATGGTTTTCATCTGTGAAATGTTGGAGGTTATGCCTTTATGAGAAGTGAACGTTGGACTAGTAGATAAATCATAGAGTGAGCTTCATAGGCTGTGTAGGGGCCTGTATTTGCTTCTCCCCAGTCCTAGTACACTAATAATACGACACATTCACTGATTAAATATCGTATGTTGGCACTTTGAGCCAGCATGGCATAGTGGTTTGAGCATTGGACTACTATTCTAAAACCAGGGTTCGATTGCCTGCTTGGCCATGATAACCACTGGGTGTCCTTGGGCAAGTCACATGCTCTCAGCCTCAGGGGAAAGCAATGGCAAACCTCCACTGAACAAATCTTGCCAACCCCAGGACAGGGTTGCTTTAGGTTCAATATAAGTTGGAAATGACTTGAAGGCACACAGCAATAACAACATCAACTTTTACTAGGAATGGATGAAAATTTCATTTCAGATTTTCATTTGATCACAATTTACCAAAATATGCAACATTTGAATGGGGGAGAAAGCGAAACTGACAGATTTGCCATCCCTAATCTCTGGTAATGATGAAACTGTTGTTCTCTTTGAAACATGTTTGCATAATACCTATCAAGGCAGGGGGAGAGAAGTTCAAGGCCAAACTGCTCTACAAGCACATCAAGCCCCCCCCCCAACTTTTTTTTTTTTTTTTTTTTTTTTGCTGGTTCATGCTTTTGAATTTCACATTAGGTCACTTTGTTTGGAGGGTGTGGAGTGAATGCAGTTGAAGCTGCTAGCTCAGTAAGAGACGCCTTGAACTTTAATTACTTCTTGGCACATAGTTCTGATTTGGCAACCTTAATTGTTTATCTTTGGTTATAGCTGCGTCAGGTAAGCTAACTTTGAGGGAAGGGTGAAGGAGGAGATAAACAGTTTATGGAGACACCAGAAAACACATTCAGTCCTTCCACGTCTTGAAAAATTCAGAACAGTTGTTCTTTTGTTTGTGCCTGGCCCAATCAAAATTTTGTTTATTATTTTGTAGACAACAATGGCTTAAATCCAGTTGCTAGCCCCAACTAAAATGGCACATGCCTTGACTGCATCTTATTTTATTATTGTAGCACTCCCTATGTAAGTCTACCTGTGGAAGTTATTGAAAAATATCAGTGGGGAGCTTATCCCAATAAGCTGGTTTAGGTTTATTGTCCAGTACAGTATTTGTAATATATAAATACTGCCCCAGGGAAATGGAGAGAAAATATCAGCCTCATAATTGTTTCTCTTAAAAGAAGAATATATAAAAGAAGAATGTTTATGAATTGCCTTATTTTTAGAAGGGAGATCTGAACTAAATTCAATTCATTTGAAACTGGAACCCACTTGGAATTTCAGTGGGAGACAATCAAATGATTGATTAGATCTGCAGCCCTCTAACTCTTTGGGTTCCTTCAAAAGGCATCCTCAGATTCAGAGACTCCCCTGCTTCATTAACTGTGTTCATTAACTCATTAACCTCCTGCAAAAGAACCCCAATGACACACATGTCAGAATACAGGGAGGGCTGATAGCCCAGGAACACTACAGAATTATAGCACTGTGATTCCATTTTCTTCTTTTTTTTTAAAGCTTACTTTTTATTAGTTTTTGTCAAAAACATAGTTCATGCAATTCTTTTTCACATATTTGGTCACATCTTGTTATTTTCCACACTTTCTCCTTGATCTTGAACTTCTTCATATTTAATATGTATACATCTTTTGGAATTATATATACATACACATATATATATATTGGTCCAAATTCTTCTTCCACAAATTATATCAATACCATACTACAACATTTCTAATAGTATTTATCTTAACCATTCACTTCGGATCATACACTCAAACTCATAAATTTCTTTACATTTGACATGATTGTTAAATACACTTTCTATTTTTATCAAGGTTTTCCTAAGTTCTTCATACTAGTTTAATCCCTTCTGATAGTGTTTTACCTTATTTGTTGTTGTTGTTGTTATTATTATTATTATTCAGTTTCTTTAAGACCTTGTTAAACTCTAGACCATCTTTTTTTTACAGTAATTCATTATTGAGTCCCAGTCTTCATTTTCTTGATTAATTGTCTCGTCCTTTAACAGATTTGTGAATTTGTCCATTTCAATCATGTTTAAAATTCTATTGTTGGAATTTCAGTGCTTCTCCACTTTTTTGCATAAGAAATTCTGGCAGCTATGACTATGTAGACTATGTGCTTTAGATATTTCCTAAGTACTTTATCTTCAATTATATTTAGTAAAAATAGCTCAGGTTCTAATTTTCCTGAAATTTTAATATTTGCTGGATCATTTTCTGAATTTCTATCCAATATTGCTTAGCTCTTGGGCATGTCCACTAAATATGGTTAAAGGATTCTCCTGTCTGATCACATTTCCATCAGTTCCCTCTGTTATTTTTGTATATTTTTGCTAATCTATTAAGTGTTAGATACCATCTGTGTAGTATTTTATAGTATGTAGTTTTATTTTACCTCCATGCTTAAAGAAAATTTCAGATCTTTTCCCTACGCTGTCTGCCATTTGTTCAATTGAATCGTGTGGCCAACATTTTGAGCCCATTTTATCATCGTGTCTTTCACTTTTGTTTCTGTGTCTAATTTCAATAGTAGTTTATATAGCTTAGAGATAGTACCTTTCTCTTTCTGACTTTCTGGTAAGAGAATATCATCTAATTCAGTTTTGTTCTTGAGATGCCCACTGTTTTAATATTTACTTTTGCTCTCTCTCTTAGTTGCCTGTAGAAGAACCAGTGGCATTTTTCCCCTTGTTGTTCCAGTTCACTTTCTGTTTTTTTAATCTAGATTTTGTTGTCTCCCAAATTAATAGCACTTGATATCCAGTCACCTCCTTGCCAAATTGAAATTTTCATGATTGTTTCGTGTGCTGATGTCCAGTCTGGAATCTTTGTATAAAATTTATTTTTATATTTTGACCATATTTTCAAAAGGGAATGTCTAATTATATGGTCTTTAAATCCTCTGTTTATGTCTAGTTTGATATAGCACAAGTAAGCATGCCATCCATATCTTATATCTAATCCTTCAGGGTTTAGTAATTTCTTATTTTTTAGGTGAATCCAATCTTTCACCAATTCAAGACAGCAAGCATGATAATAAATGTTCAGATCTGGGACAGCTAATCAACCTCTTTACGATCCTTTAACACCTTCCATTTAATTCTTGACTTTTTCCCACCCCAGATGAATTTCAAGATTTCTTTATTCCATTGTTCTAGAGGTACATCAGTAGTTATGACTGGTAAATTCTGAAATAAAAACATAAATTTTGGAAAAGTGTTCATTTTTATTGCCACCATCTTCCCTAACAGTGAGAGATTTAGCTTAGACCATTTTTCTAGTTCTTTCTTTATTTCCCTCCATAGTATCTGATAGTTGTTATGCCATTCCACTTTCCCATGGCTACATCATGTGGAATCCTGGGACATGTAGCTTGGTGAGGCACTAGAACTCTCTATGAGTGCATTCCAAATCCCCATCTCTAAACTGCCAATCCCAGAATTTTTTGGGAGCTTTCCATGACACACTAACTGTGTAGTGTGAAAGGGCCTCAGTCCTCATTACATCCAGAAGTCTTAACCATTGCTATAATTTTGGCAGCCTGATCAGGACAACTAGTTTGCCCATCAGAGTTGTGAATGAGACCTTAAAATATGGATGTAACTCAGGCTTGCCTCCTGATCAATCCCATCTTTATCTCTCATTTATAGTAAGTGATATGCACGCAGAGACTCCTTTTATTATCTTATTATCTTAATTTACTTGATAAGCTGATGTTTTGCAGAACCACAGATAAGTACTCCAAAATCTTCAATAGCTGTGGCCAACTTTCAGAGAAGAGGCCCTGTATCCCTGAAGTAAGCCAGCCAAAGCGTTACGCAACTTAATATAAACTGTCTTTTAGGATTCTTCCTCATCAGTTCCAGTGATGTGACAGACACCCCTCTACATGTGAGGGAAATCAGTCTTTGCTAATGGCTGTCCCCCTCTCCTCTAGTTAGATAAAGATCTTTGAAATTACTTATGGGTCTGTCATTTCATGTTTAGAGACCACATAATACTGCCTCCTGATTCTGTACACACAACAGGCATAACCAAGGCTTTCCCCTCCTGAATACTCCAACTCAAGGGCAAGAGTACCATGGAATTGTCTGGAACACAAAATTTTCCTTTGTTCCAGTGTTTGGGGCTACCGCATTATTCCATCTCCTCAACTAGATGCTGAGCCTCACGAAACATGAAATAATCTATATAGGACCCCAGAGATTTTCTTTCTGTAACAGTAACATTGTTTTCTTAAGATAAAGAAGTTATAGAAATAGCATTATTAATCGCTTTCTTTTCCTGACTGCTGTTGGAAAACCTGGTGTTTCTTCAGACTATCTGTCCATTGTCTGTGTGAAACTTGAATCTAATCTGTTAAGTTCCCCCACTCTAACAGCTGGTACAGTGGAACTCATGGCCAGCTATAAAATTGAAAGTTGTGATTTATTGTTTGTTGTTTGATTGTTATTTCTAAGCTTCCCCTCAATATAAATATTAGTAGGTAGGTTGATCATATGCCCAAGAGAAGTATCCCAGATTTACTCAGAACAAGGAATCTGAAGGGCGGTATCTTTTTTAAAATAAAAATTAATTGTACATTTTTAAAAAATTTTAAATGTACAAATTTGACTGGGCTCTGAAATTTTTACAGGAGGTTTTCCCCTCAGTCCCACTATCTTTCCAGGTGTGTTTGATGGGAGCAAGGGAGAGGGCCTTCTTGGTGATAGATTTCAAGCTTTGGACACCCTCCCTACTTCTTCTTGTACTTCTACTGACAAGTGTTTTTTTTTTTCCCAGCAGGCTTTTAGGAATTTATTGTCATGCGTTTTTGATGGTGTGCTGTTTTGTTGACTTTTTCTTTGGCTTTATAGGGTTTTAAGTGGTTTTAATTCTATAGGTTTTTTAAATCCTTTGGGGGCAGCAGGAGTTTTTTGGCCCCAGGACTGCCTTGACCACCTCCTGTTACCTTGCCCCCCTCAGTTCCAATACTGGGTGTTGTTCACATGGGCATCTTACTGTCCTGCCTGGCACCATGGATACTGGTGAGGATCACTCACTATTGAGGTCAGAACGAAGCACCCAGCCTTGATCATATGGCTTGGTGCCTTGTTCTGACTTCTGAATGAGTGATTCTCACCAGCAACTGTGGTACTGGGCAGGACAGAATATGTTCTAAACAGCCACCTGGCATAGGAATGGAGGGGTCTTGTTCTTCTAGAAAGATCCAGAGTAAACAGGGAGCTTTTAAAATATGTATTAAGAAGGGTATACCCCATGGTTGGTGCTGAATGTGCCTGATGTCATCTGGACTGTTTGCACCAGACTTGGGGGTTTGGCTGTGCATAGTCCAAACTCCCCACTAAGAAGACAGGGAGAGGCCAGTTTGTTTGACCGATGCAGACAGAGCCTTGCATTTTAACAATGACTTCTAATATAGTTTTCTAATATTTTATATGTATTTTAATCTGTATTATAATCTTTGTAAGCCACTTTACAAAGATGTAATATAAATAAGTAACAACACCCTGAAGGTACAGCATGTGCAGCTGTCTTTCTGGAGCTTTGGGTTTGGCCCTGATAGCACATTCATTGAAGACTACCTGACAACTCCATGGAAGCCATCTTGAGCTCCCTGAAAGAAAGTTGGGATACAAATGTAATAAAATAAGTGCTACTTTGGGACAAAGGGACAAAACAATGCTGGCTAGAACAGATTCACTACTAAATAGACTGGCTCTGCCTGTATACTACTTAGGTGTATGGCTTCCATCTCATGCTCACATAGCTACAACATCCCTTTTTGGAAACAGACAATATCCAATAATGATTTTACAATTAAATCATTTAGATGTGAAAATGAAAATGTGGAAATTGCTTATATTATGTAGTCATCACTTTGGGTAAGAGTCTGGAGGATGACATCTGATGTACCAGACACAGATCACAGACAGAAAACTTATAATTGAACAGTTGACATAAATAACATGTCATACCCATGAGACTGTAGCTGGAATATCACATGGAAATGTGGGAAGATAACAGAGAAAAGTCATTTCCATAGGGATTGAACATATGTCAGTATTTTGATTCCACCTCTGAATATGATGCACTTGAAGATATCTCTCAAGAGAAAGTGTTACAAAAAGATCCCAAAATGAATTGCATCAGCCTTTTTTAGCATGTTGATACTGTAGATCATTCTATCCTTTTGGGCCGGCTGAGGGAGCTGGGAATTGGAGGCACTGTGGCCTGGTGATTCCGATCCTTTCTCTCTGGCAGATCCCAGAGGGTGAGGCTCGCGGACAGTTGCTCTTCAAAGATCAAGCTTAATTGAGGCATCCCTCAGGGCGCCATCCTGTCCCTGATGCTATTTAATATCTGTATGAAGCCACTGGGTGAGATCATTCGGAGGCATGGAGCACAGTGTCATCAGTACGCTGATGACACTCAGATATACCTCTCCATGGACAGATCATCGGCCCAGACTTCAGATGGTGTCTCTCCTCTCAATGACTGTCTTGTGGTGGTAATGGATTGGATGAGGGAAAACAAATTGAGGCTAAATCCAGACAAAACAGAGGTACTCACAGTTACAGGACTGAAGCCAGGTTTGGGAATATAGCTTCCAGTCTTGGGTGAAGTCACACTCTCCGCAAAGGACTCTGTTCACAGTCTGGGGGTGCTTCTAGATTCGTCGCTTCACGTGACTAGTCAGGTGAATGCGACGGTCAGGAGTGCCTGTTATCAGCTTCGGCTAATATGCCATCTGCGCCCTTTCCTGGATATGAAGGACCTGGAGTCTGTGGTACATGCTTTAGTAACCTCATGCTTGGATTTCTGTAACACGTTCTACATGGGGCTACCCTTGTGCCTAACCTGGAAACTTCAATTGGTTCAAAATATGGCAGCCAGGCTTGTCACAGGAACATCGAGGAGAGAACACATAACACCAGTGCTTAAATCTCTCCACTGACTGCTGATTAGTTTCTGGGCACAATACAAGGTGTTGGTTTTAACCTTTAAAGCCCTACATGGCTTGGGTCCATCTTATCTCAGGGACCACCTCTTCCTGTATGAACCCCACCCCTCCACACACTTCGGTCCTCTGGGAGGAATCTGCTTCAGCCCATGAAGACCAGGCTGTCTCAGACCTCCCGGAGGGCCTTCTCTGCCACCGTTCCCAGGCTATGGAATGGCCTGCCAGACAAGATGCGTCTCATTACATCTCTTGATTGCTTTAAAAAAGCTATAAGGACACATCTCTTCCAGCAGGCCTTCCCAGAAACCCCTTAACTCCCGGCTCTGGAATTGGGTCATGTTTTCCCCTACCAGCTTTTAACACATGACCTATGACACTACAGTTTATACCGCCCATGGAATGGTTAGCTGCCTTGTTTTTGTATATGTTTTTAATTGTCTTTTGATTTTAACTTGCTACTAGTTTAATACACTTTTAAGGGGTGGGAGATTGGGTAATGGGGTGTTGGAATTATTTTATTCTGTGACTTTTATCTGCTCTAACATGCTCTGATTGTTTTGACAGAGGAGCGGGCTATAAATAATATCATCATCATCATCATCATCATCATCATCATCATTATATCTAATCACTATGGTTATTAATCTTATGGGGGGGTTGGGGGGGTGAGGGGGGGAGTACCAGGTCAGGTCAGGTTGTATTAGACAATGCCAGATTGCAGATTGCTCTTGGGAGCAAATACCAAAACAACACTATACACAACATATTGGGGGGGGGGAGGGAAAGGAAGGGAAATTCTTATTTAAAACAACCCCAACTTGAGAAGGAGGTGGATGAAGAACTAGGAAAGTCTTGACGGCAAGAATGCTAAGTTCAGCATTTCTCATTAATCATTTGCTCCTATTATTTTTCTATTTGGATTTGTTTATTAAGTTTTCAGATTACATGGTCTTCCGAGTCACTCTCTTCATGCCCATCATCCAATCATTTTCCACAGTTACAAAATTAAGTCAGATGCCAAGGACAGATCCAGCCTTTCAGCCAAAAATTTCACATTTGTGAGTCTTCGTATAAACTCTTTTTCTTTGTGGCAACCTTTGGGTCAGATGTCTAGCTGATATATTTAGAAACAATTTTGCACGGACCCCAGCTCAATTGTATCAGTGTGTCTAGTCCTAATGAACTTAGAGGAATTATTGTTCTGCAGATAGTTCCACTGGCAATTGCAAAATTGCCTTTTCTTTTTGTTTGTTGAAATTTCACAATAATCCCTTTGACAAATACAAGCCAAGACTGGGCATCTTGCAACATTAGTTTATCAAAGCAACAGAAAAACACATCTGCAGCATCATGTCCTCCAATGATCTACCATGTTGGATTCTGGCCTAGAGTTTGTAATGAAAGGGCCAAGCAAAAGCAAAGTGAAAGCATTTCATCTTTATTAAATAAAGCTCTGAGCAGGGCTTTGATAGTTGGGCCTAATCATAACAAATTTGACAAACAAATTGCTTTACATCCTTTACATCCTTTTACTGAGACTGCATTGAATGAACAGTTGCAACATTATACATGCTTAATAGGAAGAAATCCAGTGGAACCCAGGCAAATATATTTCTGCTTACCACACAATAGCGGTCAGTCAGTCACAGGAAAGGGCAGAGGCAAGAGCATAGTCACAAGGCAAGTTCAGAGGTCAGATAACCAGAGTTATGAATCAAAGAACACAGGAACAACAAGGCTGCAAGACGGGTTGTTGGCTGCAAAGAACCTCTATTAGCTCTCCTCTTGGCTTCTAGCCTGGAAGAACCCCTCAAAGACTCCTTCACCTGTCTTCGCTCCACAGGTCCTAGTACCTGCAGCCAAGAGTTCTTAGAGTCTGTTTCTCCCCCTGCAGATCTGTCCATGTCTCAGCCTCCACCATGTTTTCAGAGTCTGAGTCCTCTGACTGTGCCTCTAAGTCAGGCCCAGGGCAGTCCATGACACTCAGAGTGCCCCTTCTGGCAGAGCAGAATGTGTTTCATACAGCTTCCTGGCATCAGAACAGAGGGCCCTGAATCTTCTGGTAAGATCTGGAACAGTTATTTTAATACAATTTAAGAGGAGTATACCCCAGTTCTGCTGCTGGACTTCCCCGTGAATGGTTTGTTATTGGAGCATTCCTGGATCTTCATGGGCTAAGTCCTGGATAACTGCAATGTGTCTGAAAATCTTTAGAGGGATTGCACAACTTTGCACACCCAGCCAGTATAGTCTTTCAAATGGTCATCATATTGCTCTTAGAAGATTATCAGACCAGTGCTTTTTGTCCACTTTCCATTTGCTTTATTTTCGTGTTACTGCTGTTTGGAATAAATGTCATCTGAAAAACATCCCGCATTTGCAGGTTTTTTCTACTTTTACATCCTTTTTCTGAGCAGTGTGATAAGGTCCTATGATAGGATTGCCATATGTCTGACTCAATTTCAGGCAAGTAAAATTAACAACAAAAACTTCATTTTAATTTAACCCCCCCCCCCCCGATCTACAACTACAAATAGCAGCACCGCGCGCAACACTTGTCCTATATGTTTTTTCCCCCTTTATTATATACTGAAAATGATACCTGTGTGTAATTCTTATTGGCATTCCCTTTTTATCACTAGTTCCTGCCTTCCTAAGCTGGTTTATTTTCTGACTCAGCTCATCATGCTTTCACTTCCTTGGTGCATGCAGAAGAAATAGATTTAGCCCATTTTATGGTAACAGCCTGAGCACAAATTTTGACTTTTTTCAATGCTGTACTGTATAGATTTTGCTTATTTCTGTGCACAATGAATCATGTATTTAAAAAAGCTGTATCAAATGATTGGTACAAAGTGTCTCTAATGACTACATAGAGAGCAACCACTTTCCCTAGTATATTTCAAGGGTCTGGACTCACTCCATAATCCAGAAATCACTTACTGTCAAAATGTGCAGTGGAGCATGCAGGACTGAGAGTTCCCACTTTACAGCAATAAAGCTGCAGTGTGTTCACAGCATATTTATTGCTGATGCTTTTTTATTTCCCTGAAGTTCCATCAATGACCCTTGAAATACTGACAATCAAAGGGTGGGGTCTTAACACAGGGTGGCCTCCTCTGCTTTTGATTGTATCATCTGTGATCACAGCAGCCTGGAGGGCTTTAACTCTTGCCTTTCTATAGTTACGCTCAGCTAGCCAATCATAACCTTCAAAATACAGTGTGTTATCAATACACAATGAAGGCAGAGATTTCAGATCCACTCTGCATTCCCACAGATCATACATAACATGGTGCTTAATGCTGATTTTAAAAAGAGAGTTTTTTTAAATTGGGTAGTCATTTTAGCACACTGTGAGTATATTTAAACACTGTTTTATATTTTGGGGAAAGTGAAGATTCTTCATGTAAACATTTCAGTGGACCAGAGTGGAAGCATATCACAATAGAGTGAAATCTACTTGAGTGCTGCAATTAAACTTTGAAATGGGGCCACAGCTCAGTGGCATAAAGCATTTTTGCAGGCAAAGGATCCCAGGTTCTGTTCTTGGCATCTGTAGCTATCAGGAAATGAAATCAAAAACAGTGCTTCAGACATGGGAGATTTGCTACCAGACAGAAAAGACAATGCTGAACAAACTGGACTAGTGCTCTGAGTTAGCTTCATACTGATGGCCTCTTCTTCTTTGGCAATGAGATGTGAATGTAGATCACTCAGCTACTCTTTGGGGCTTTCTAAATTGGCAGGAAAGTGTGACATGAAGTTGCCTTTTCCTTAATGCTTAGCAGCTGCACCGCAGCCTTTAGTTGGACCTGCGCTGTTCCGCAGTTTTTAAAAAAGAAGCTGGGAAAACCTTTTTAAAGGCTCTTCTTCTCCCCTAAAACGCAAAAAAAAAAAAAAAAAGTTTTCATGGCACACTTTCCCTTTTTCTCATCTAAAATCTAGACTTTCATGCAGCCATGAACACACTTCTTTTTGCCAATCTAGAAAGCCCCTTTGTTAACAATTTGCAAACATGTTTCAAATAACATTGTTAGGATCCCTCCTGGTTTATATACTGTAATTGTTCCAGGCCCAATAGTTGCAGTGGAGGTCAGCGCCCCAAGAAGACAAGACATTAAATGGCAGCAAAAGGCCACAACTTTATAAAAACGACAACAAACAAGTAGGGTTGGCCTCAAGCATGAGGTGTCGATCTCCATCTCAACAACACTGTGGCTGAATGATGTGAGGTTGCTTGATCTTTAAGCATTGGGATGACATTGAGGCAATGGCACGCAACATAGGGTTGCCATAAGTCAACAGCAAAGACCAACAACAACATCAACAAAAGGTCAGCTATGGACTGGATGGAGAAACAGAATCCAGGCAAGGAACAAGATGTGTTCTTATTCAACTGAAAGACATGCTAGGGAGCAGGAATTCAACCTGTGTCTGAAGGTGTGTATACACAGTAAAACTTAATGCAACAGATGTGCTTGTTCATGGAAATGCCTGGTCTGGCTCCCCTGCTCACATATTAAAAGCCTGCTTAAACAAACAGGCCTTTCCCTGTTGGTGAAAGGCAGGTTCATTTGGTTGCTGGCCTAGTTTAGAACAAAAGTCAGGTGCTGACATCCATTGAGGAAAGTGCTGAATTTGGACAGGAAGAGAAGGCTCTTCTCTTGGCTCCACCACACTCAGAGGCATACATGTTGGGGACATATGTGTGTGCCTTCTCAGCAGCTTCTACGATGTTGTGGAACACCTTACCAAAATCTATCCCCCAAATAGATCAAACACTTTGAATCACCCCTTTTAAGTTAGGGCCTGGGGCCTGGAGTGGATTCACTGTCATCTCACAGACAAGACTTCTACTACCTACCACTACCCAGAAACTAATCCAAGTCACAGTGAAGGGTTGACCCTGTCCTTGACTCAGTGCAGGAGGGGGACTCATTTCTCCTGGGTTTCAAGACTGCTATTTAGGAATTGTTTGGCTGTTGTGGCTTCTTCTTCCCCATCCCATTAACATTCTGAATTATTACTACTATGGCTGCTTCACACAGTCATTTTGGTTTTGGCATGTGAATGAGTCCTAGATTCCTGGCATTCTTTGAACGTGTTGCAAAACAAGCTTACTGATTATCAAAAGAAAGAGAACATGTGAAGGAGAAAGGGGGAGCATTGCAATAATGTAATTTTCTGCTCTACCAGACTCTGCAACTGCACAGCAGCAATGGTTCAGAGACTGTCTTTTTGAGATTAATCAACTGATACCTCTTTTGAGAGTAAGCTGGAGGGTTGGGGAGTAAAGCTTTGCTTTCCCCTTTGAGAGCCTCTTCCTCTTTTCCTAGAAAATAAGCCGTAAGTCACATGTCCTTGTTTTGCTGCTCTTCAGGAATTCCAGTTCCTACTTTGGACAGATTGTAAATAAGGAAACCTGATCCCTCAAGGACATAAACAGAAAGAGAACAAGATGTCCATAGAAAGATACTGGAGAGAGTTCAAACCCCATGCTGCTTTATATTTGTATATACCATAATTTTGTCAGCAGTGTTGTTAAATGCCTTGGACAGGGAGAGAAAGCAAGCGAGAGGCTTGAGGGTTGTGGGATAGAAACAGCCTTTAAAGCAGAAGACAGAGCTTGCTTTTCAAGGCACTGAAAATAAGTAAGTGTCTCTGCACTTGTGCCTATAATACTGCCAATACTTTTTTTTTTAATTTGGAAAAAAAAAGTTGGTTTGCAGGCATAATTCTTCTCCTTAGGCTGCTTCAATAGTATCTCTCAAATCTGAGCTTTACCAAACAGTTTTTAGTGATATGTACATTTTGAACTTTCATTATTGTTCTCTGTTGTGTTAAGGCTATTAAAAATGAGCATTGCCTTTGTCAAAACTAGATCACAAAGCAAAAGAACTGATTCTTTCATGTAAGTTTCAGGCATATTTTTTTCTTATCATTGCCATGCATCTATTGCATGGTAAACGACAGTGGTAAACAAAAGACACTCACTTTTCTACAGTGTTTTTGCTCACAAAATGAAGGAAGCAAAAAGTGGGAAGCACCCAAATAAAATAAAACAGGAGATATCGGAACCACATTTCAGGAGGCTCAAATGATGGTTCAGGGGCCAATTGGTTTGGGAGTTCCTGATCCACAGAATTTTTTAAATGTGTTTATTTTATTTTATTATTTATACCACAGCCTAAGAACAGACTTCCAAAAGCACATAAATAGTATTGTCAATCAGACACTGGTAGGGCCTCCCATGCATTTAGAAGGCTTCATAAAAGAGTCTGGAGTAACAAACACCTGAGACGAAGCACAAAAATCAGTGTGTACAGAGCCATTGTACTGTCTTTTCTCCTCTATGGGTCTGAAACATATCACCAACATCTACAAATCCTTGAACGCTTTCATCAGCACTGCATACGCACAATCCTAAATATATACTGGACTGACTATGTGACAAATGTTGCTGTCTTTGAGCTAGTATGCATCACCAGCATTGAGGCCATGCAACTGAGAACGCAGCTGCGCTGGGCAGGGCACGTTTCTAGGATGGAGGACCACTGCCTCCCAAAAATAGTTCTTTACGGTGAAGTTGCCATGGGTCAGCATAAGAGGGGTGCTCCAAAGAAGAGACACAAGGACTCCCTGAAACAACATCTCAAGTTTGGCCAAATTGATCACCAACAATGGTCTGCCCTGGTCTCACATCGGTAGGCATGGAAACGCACTATCCATAGTGCTGCAACCTCTTTCAAGAACTCACGCTGAACAAGTCTCGAAGAAAGAACTACAACTTGGAAACATCACCCAAGGAGACTTTCTGCTGTGCTTTCTGTAACTTGTTTATCTCAGATCGGCCTTTTTAGTCATCAATGTGCTTGCAGAAAGCGTGTGATAAGTCCTTCCTGAATCTTCGTTAGCAAAGAAAAGCCAGAGAGAGAGAGAGAGAGAGAGAGAGAGAGAGAGAGAGAGTATTGTCAATGATAAATCGCTATAAAATCCATATTTTTAAGTACCAATAATGGTGTTTTTATTCCCAATGTTTTAGAGTCCAAATATGGCCTCCACTGCACTTTCGTCAGAATTCAAACTGTGTCCAACAATTCTTTCCAAAATTGCCCTTGTGATCCACAAGGACCTATGCTTCTAGAACCAGATCTGGATAGACTCCATGTGTCCTCTTTTGTTCTCTTAATGACTCGTTACTTTCAGTTAATTTTTGATTCAGTGCCATGTCCCATATCTTCCTCCATCACATAAACATATCTGTTTTCTCCTCATACTTCAAAGTTTAGCTTTCATTACTGTTGCCAGTGATAGTTACAGAGAGATACTTTTTTATGCTTAAAATCTTTATCCTTTCCCCCAGTCGCAAATATGTTATCATTTACTATTTGATGTTTAGTAACCCAAATTATGTGGTTTCATACTTTAGATACTTATATAAATGGTCATATATATATATATATATATATATATTCTTTATAAAGACTTAACAGTTTTAAATGCAGCTCTGTATACTTTCCTAATCTTTTAAAAGTTATTTCAGTGTTTAAATCAACTTCCCATGTGAGTTTAGCCCAAAAATGTTCTTTATGCTGATATTCTACTAGTGTAGTACGGAGTTTGCTGACTAAGCTTGCAGACTAAGACTCTAATAATATTCTTAGATTGCCTAAATGCTATAACAGCACCAGATATTCAAATATATAGCTGTGTTAGTCTGTAGAATCAGTATGTAGCGAGATCTTGTAGCACCTTTGAGAGCCTTCACTTCACTTGAGAGCAGCACTTCACAAAAAGGACTTTTTAACTGCCAATGTCCAGCTCACTCCATTAGACACACTCCCTCCTCTCTGGTTGTTGAGCCTCCTCCAGCATGATTTTTCAGGGCTGGGGGATGGCTGAGGTGGCACAGCCCCTGCTTTACAAAACAGCCAGTGTTAAAAAAAAGTATCTTGCAAAACTAAGGCAGGATATTCAGGCACCCATCATCCCCCTGTCAAGGTCATTAGGCGTAACCTCCCACGTAACTCCGGGCATGTCTGAGGGTTTGCTGTGGGGAGCCAGGACATGGGTTTTGTGGGCCTCCTTCCTTGTGCTTTCCTCCTGCTTTAAATATTCAGATATGAAGTAACGAGCCTCCGGAGTCTGCACCCAGGAGGAGGAGAGCAAGCTGCGTTGTCTGGTTAAATAGGACTGAATGATTTCATTTTGGGATAATTCCTTCCAATTCATTTGTTCAAAGGGACTATGCAGGAGGAGGGCCTTCAGCTCCTGCCTGCCCATACCTGTCCAGTGTGCCACTGCTTCCTGACCAGCTGCCACCGCTGGCAGTTGTGGCTGCTCTGAGAAAGCATGTAGATCCCCCACCACTCCCATTGCCTGCAAAGAGTCCCTCTGGGCCAAAGGAGGGCCCCTCTGAGAAGGGGCCAGTGTCAAGCTTTTAGAGTAGGTGGTGTGCTGCTACTGAGCAAAAGTTGCCAGCCAGATGCTCCGGTGGCTGAAGGAGCTCTATTATCCTTCCTGATGCGGCTTCCTGACATTTAAGAAAGCCGTTTTTCAAATGAGAAAGGACTAGCCCTAGCCACAGGTGACCTGAGGACATGTTCCAGGACATACTTAGAACAATATCCTGTGAGCGCTTCCATCTAGCAGAGAAAGGGGACATTGGTGTCAGAATGGAAAGCTGCCCTTCAGGAACATTTGTTTGTCATCACTTATCCTCTTGGAAGAATAGCTGACATTCTTCCAGGAAACATTTTGAAATGATGTTGGTTTCTATTCCTCAGGGAGATTGATTTTTGTGTTCTGCCTGTCAGATATTACAGTGCTCATTTTTCATTCTTTGTATTTCAAAGTGGTCATTTAATTCTTAGTGGCCAAATTCTACTTACACTGAAATTAGCCTTTTCCAGGTCTTTCAGTTTGCATTGTGGCTTTAGAACCTAGATTAGTCATCTGTTGCTACCATATGACAAGCACAGGTTTAAGAATATACCCATTAAAAATATATTCCTAAAATTTTTAAATCAACAATTTAGAATAGTGTGAACCATTCACCTCCAAACATGTGTTTATTTTGCTTCTCTTTGGAGCTAAACATATTTTCTGAAAGGCTTCACAAATGTGTGTATGAAATGAACAAAAGAGCCTTTCCCTTACTATAAGCAATGCCCTACCTTTTTGAGTACAAAGAGATTAATCATGTCCAGGCTAGAAATAGTTCCAGATTAAGTACTCTTTTTTTGTTTTTATAAGGATTGGTACAATATCCATAAATACCTGAGTCATCAAAAGACAAGATTAACACGAGCGCTATTTTTATAGAGTGTTCTTTTTAATATTTCAGATATCATCCAAATCGTGCAACCAAAGTGTCTCTCTTTAATTCAGCATTTTCAAATAAAAAGTTTCTTAAAGACACAAAAAGAAACAAAGATGTAAAAGGCCACAGGTGGTCTCAAGTTGACTGCTTTGTTCCGCTCGTTGGACAATCGAATATAAAAAGGCATCAGAGAGGAGAGGACAAGGCCACCCCCCAATGCCTTGTGGAGGGGTTCCCTGTTGTGTCAGGCAAATCAGGGAGGCCAGTGCCAGTGGCAGTTCCCCAAGTCACAGGATGGCTCATGTCATCCTGAGACTTTTTTAAAGAGGAGGATCCTGCAGTTTTTCCAGTTTCTTGTCCCTCCTTCTTCCCAATTTCATAGTTACTCTGCTACATACAGGTAGGGGTTATTTTATTATTTCCATCTTAGCTCAATGTCATTTTGCTAGGATTTCTTAATAGCTGCCTGTTGTGGCCGGTTTGTTCAGGTCTCCTTTTTAGATATGCATTTTCTGTGCCAGTTTGTCAGGCTCCCTTTCCTCCTCTTCTGCTTGCTTGGTCTTTTATATATTGTTCTGTCATAGAATCATAATGTTGGAAGAGAACACAAAGGCCATCCAGTCAACCCCCCGCCATGCAGGAAATCACAATCAAAGCACCCCCAACAGATGGCCATCCAGCATCTGTTTAAAGACTTCTAAGCAAGGAGACTCCACTACACTCCGGTAGAGTGTGGTCCACTGTCAAACAGCCCTTACTGTAAGGAAGTTCCTCCTAATGTCTAGGTGGGATCTCTTTTTCTGTAACTTGCATCCATTGTTCCGGGTCCTGTTCTTTGGAGCAGAAGGAAACAAGCTTGCTCCCTCCTTGATATGACATCCCTTTATATATTTAAACAGGGCTATCATATCACCTCTTAACCTTTTCTTCTCCAGATTATACATATCCAGCTCCCTGAGGCATGGTTTCCAGACCCTTCATCATTTTAGTCACCCTTCTTTGGGCACACTCCAGTTTATTAACATATTTTTTGAATTGTAATGCCCAGAATTGGACACAATATTCCAGGTGGGGCCTCACCAAACCAGAATAGAGTGGCACTATTACATCCCTTGATCTAGACACTATACTTTTATTGATGCAGCCTAAAATTGCATTGGCCTTTTTAGCTGCCGCATCGCATTGTTGACTCATATTCAACTTGTGGTCTACTTGGATTCCTAGATCCCTTTGACACGTAGTTTCATTCAGCCAGGTGTCCCCCAGCCTAAATCTGTGCATTTCAGTTTTCTGCTCTAAGTGCAGTACCTTACATTTTTCCATGTTTAATTTCATTTTGTTAGCTTTGGTCCAGTTTTCTAGTCTATTCAGGTCATTTTGAATTTTGATCCTGTCTTCTGAGGTATTAGCTACTCCTCCTAATTAGGTATCATCTGCAAATTTGATAGGCATGTCCCCAATTCTGTCATCCAAGTCGTTGATGAAGATGTTGAATAGCACTGGGTCCAGGACAGAACCATGTGGGACTCCACTGGTCACCTCTCCAGGTTGAAGAGAAGCCATTGTTGAGCACCGTTTGGGTTCGGCCGGTCAACCAATTACAAATCCATGTAATGGTTACCTTGTCTAGCCCACATTTTACAAGCTTGTTTGCAAGAATGTCATGGGTAACCTTATCAAAGGCCTTAATGAAATCAAGATACACTGTATCCACTGCATTCCCATCATCTACCAAACCAGTAATTTTATCAAAGAGAGAGAGAGAGAGAGAGAGAGAGAGAGAGAGATCAGGTTTGTGTGGCATGACCTGTTTCTCTGAAACCTGTGTTGATTTTTTGTGATTATGGAATTGCCTTCTAGATGTTCACAGACTCCAGAATCTTTCCTGGTATTGGTACAGAGAGTGAAGAATACATGGGAGTATGAGCTCAGAATTTCCACTGATTCATTCCAGATCAGAGCAGCCACAGCTGCTGCCTTTCAAGGTTTGCCGATTGATGTAGTTCAGCAAATTTAGAGGTGGGCTCAGGAACCTTTCAGTTGTATGTGTGAGCCTAAGCCAGTGCTCTCCTGGCTGCCCACCTTGAGAACCCACAAGTGGGTTCCCCTGCTGTTTAACTCCTTTTCATTTATTGGAGCAGGTGGACTGCCTTGGCATGTCTGGATTATAGGTCACAATCTCATGTTCTAGACTGAGAGACACTCAATGCAATCAGCCAGAGGCTGGGCTCTGGGTCTGACACAGATGGCACACATTCCTGGTGTGGGCAATAAGGGCAATATCAGGAGCCCTCCTACATCATTTCATCAATCTGACTGTGGGACATCCACATCCCCATATACTTCTGATTCATCTTGGAGAGAATGACTTGGTGAGAACCTGAGGTTGAAGCTTGTTGGAATGATCATCTACATGAGTTTCTACCAGGAACAGTGATCATATGGACTAAATTGCTACCAAAGAGAGCCTGGCATGGGGCCAGGAGTGAGGCGGCCATCAATGTAGCACAATGTTTTGTCAACAGAGACATTATAAAGAGATTGGTCTGGGTTGGAGGTGCAGCGATCCACCATGCAGAAATACAGGCAGAACTGCGACCTTTACTTGGACTGCGTGGCACAGCATAATTTGGAGGTTATCCAGAAGAGTAGGGGAGAGGGGATGCCAAGCTAGGCTGGCCCCCTCTTGTGGCAGTTTACTGGTACCCTCCAGTTGACTAAGTCACCAGCATAGTGTGGGCACAATAATTTGTATATGAGTATTATTGACAAGCTACTTGATTTATCTTAATGCATGATTGATTTATCATGACAGCTGATTGATTTATGGAGTTATTATCATAAATGATAATTGATTTATATCTGCTTTGTCATTGTTTATTGCTTGATTTATTACATAATTTGTAACTACCCCATAACTAGTTATTTCTTGTAGATCTGATTGATTTATGACTGTCATCTGGATGACCTATGACCCCTGTACTATGCAATAAAGCTGTGGCCATTTATTATCCACAACTCAGCAATCGACCTCTTTGTGTACTGTTGCAATGAGAGCAGAGGATGATGTACCTAAATAGAAGAAACAACTATGAGATTGTTCCCTAGGCTGCAATCCTATACTTTCTTGCCTAGCAGTAAAAAATGCCATGTGGAGGATTGTGCTGCCAGATTCCTATCTTGAGTTACATCTGAACTGCAAAATTAATGCAGTTTGACACCACTTTATCACCATGGCAAAAGGCTATGGAATTCTAGCATTTGTAGTTTGGTGAGATATTTAGCCTTCTTTCTTAGAGAAATCAGGTGACAAAACAAATGACAATCCCTAAAATTCCATATCACTGATCCATGGCAGTTAAAGTGTTGTCAAACTGCATTACTTCTGCAGCATAGATACAGCCCAAGTAACTGATGCTCAAATGAGTTCCCCAGCCAATTGGAGGGTAGGGAGAAGCATGGCCACCCCTACCATCAGAAAGGCAGAAGGGACAGCTTCTTCATTCCCCCCACCTGTTGAAGAACAGATCTTTGAGGCCACAGATACTGGGCCTTTAAATTAGTCTTTTCCTCAGCTATGTTTGAGAACACTAACCAGTCCAGGTGACTTTTGCAAGGGACAGGTAGGAGTACCATTTTTCCTTCATCTCAAGGCAATATAATGCCTTAGGCTAGATCTGAGAAAACTCAGGGTATCAGATTGTAAAGATCAAAGTTCTATCCTGAAGACCAAAGCTCTATCCACTATTGTCCCTAAGAAAACAAACAGGAGTGAGCCTTTAAGTAGAAGGACAAATTGAACCAGAGTGCAAAAATCTTGAAAAAAAAATTAGTCATCCACTTCTGATGTAATTCTTTTGATAATAATGTTTACATATTTCTTTCTTAGCAATGTAAAATATGTAATACAGTACTAGAAGAGCCTTGTGAGATAATAATTTTATAGTTGTAGCAGAGTTCTGCTTCAGGCTGTTCCAGTGATGCTGGCTCTCACCCCAAGACAAGTTATTGGCTGGATGCAATTAATGTTGAATTTCAGAGAAGAAAGAACTTTTTTAAGGTCATGTGTGGCCAGTACACATGCACAGAAGCTCGCCAGAATCACAGGGAGTAAACTGGAGGATGCAGCCAGAGAACTACACAAGTACAATAACTTTGAAGGCTCCATTTATTACACAGATGATATGCAAGCATCTACCCATAGTGTGGGAGGGTGTTTGTATATGTTTGGGGAGATTCTTTGCATGATGCTTTCATTATTTCATACAGTTGGGCCATTACTGCTTCTGGCAAATTAGGATCAGAGTAGCCAGAGCCAGAAGTACAACTGACACCAGGAAAGGGTCAAGATCCAAGACAGTAAAACAACAGTGCAAGGGCCAGAAGTAACACCAAAGTCAGGCTAGAGTCACATTCCAAGGTAGGTGAGAACAGGAGCAATGACAGAGTTTTCTTATACTCAAGACATACTGTCAGAGTCCCTGCTTGTGCTATGGGGTTGTATTGTTTAAGTAGACTGACCATATATGGATAGTTGGATTGGGGTTCCCTCACCCTTCGTTTAAATGTTCACTATGAATGGGGCTCTTTAAATGAAGGGAGAGGGAACCCCAATCCATATATGGAAACCAACTATCCATATATGGACTGGGGGTCCCCCCTCCCCCCGGTTTAAAGAGCCCCGTGTAGAATGCACATGAGGTGTCAAATTGTAAAAATAAAATGAAAAATAATAAAAATAATAAAAATAAAATAAATAAATAATAATAAATAAATAAAAATACAATAAAAAATAAAAAATGCAGGAGTGCCCGACTCGGTGCTGATAAAAATGGAGGAGGAGGAGGAGGGGGAGGTTGGGAAAGGATCCCCACAAGCTGCACCGCTCCCAGCCCTATGCTACATGCATATAAGCTGTCAAATATAAAAAAGTATATTAAAAAAAAACCCAAGCAGCTTGTGCAGCCAATGGCTGCATCAGACGTCACCATGACATCATTTGATTGACAGCTATGAGGCTCCACCTTGAATCATTACTTTTTCATGTATGATCTTAGGTGGGGTAAAATGCACTGGGAAGCGTCGATGGGGGCAAAAGGTAGTATGAACTTCTGTCCGGAGAGATTCGGTAATGGCATGCACGATCTCATCTGGATCTAACCAGGGCAAATGGGCTAGTATGAATGGGGCCCTTGACTCTTCTTTCTGCTCATCTGGCATGATAGGGTAAAAGTTAAATCTCATTGAGTTTGCTGGAACATGCTTAACTCTACCACCAAGAACAATTGTTTTATTAAGTGCTTAAAATTAGCTGAATTCATTCTTCCCATTGTCCTCCTCTTTACTGCCTCTTTCTTTTTGTACTGACCAGACCTAGTAGATGCCTGGCTTCACAAAAAAAGAGTTAGTATGGAAACAGAATCCTGAGATTTCTGGTTTCATATTTCCATGGGTTTATAACCACATAAACTTTGACCATTTCACTAGTCCTCCCTGTGTCAGAGGGTATAAAGATTCATTGGTCTGACTACATTCAGTATAAACATAACATAGAGGGATATGTGGTCTTCCAGATGTTTTCAAACCACATCCCCAGAATTCTTCCCCATTGACTATGCTTGCCAGAGCTGCTGTGACTCTTACATCAGCAACATCTGCAGGGCCACAGACTACTCACTCCTGCTACCAAACATCTGTCAGGTAGTAGTGGGGAAAATATTTCCATTCTTGCCTCTACATTTCACATCTCCCCCAAGCTTTTATTGTTGCTTAGGCTGCATCTGCACTGCAGAATTGATGGAGTTTGACAACACTTTGACTGCCATGGCTCAGTGCTATGGAATTCTGAGGTCTGTAGTTTTGTGAGATATTTAGCTCTCTTCTCTGTCAGAGAGCTTTGATGATGCAAAAAACTACAAAGCCCAGGATTCCATAGCACTGAACCATGGCAGTTAAAGTGGTGTAAACTGCATTATTGCTGTAGTGCAGATAGGGCCTTAGGTCTGGTCTAAGGTTTCTGTAAGATTGCACATACAACATAATTGTGACAAAGAAAAGAGAAGTGCAAAACTTTACGTAACATCTCACATATTCAAAAGAAAAAAAAAAGAGAAAAAAAAAAAAGACAATAATATCACGACAAGAGACATACATCCATATAGTCTTGGACAATGATCTATTTCTAAGATCTAAGGTAAAATACATTTAACATAAAAGTTTACTTCCTTCCTTATTTGGATAACTCTATAGTTTACATTCTAATACTACTATGTTATATCTTCCTTATACAGTTTAATGGTTTCTTTACTTTAATCTTTTCTTCTGTACGGTATTAAATTTTGTCTTATTACATTTCTAATTTTTTTTTTTTTCTTAGCCCCCTTTTATTAACTGATGTTCTTATTTTTTTTTTTTTTGGAGGGCTGAAAAAAAAGAAAAGAGTAAAGAAAAGAAAGGAAAAACAGAACAATGATATTAGTAATAGTAATCTGTTTTCTGCTATTCGTCTATGTTGTGTATCTGTCTTATCTACTATTTCTATAGTTACATTATAATATTATTCCACTCTTTTCGTATATAATCGTAGAAAGGCGACCATTCTCTCCTTATTTTTTCTTCTGTCTTTTCTTTCATCCAGCTTGTTATGATTTCTAATTCCGCAGTTTCAAAGGCCTTCGTGAGCCATTCTTCTATATTTGGGGATTCTTTTGATTTCCAATTCTTGGCGTACACTATTCTTGCACATGTTAATAATACAAAAGATATCCTATCGTGCTTTTTCTCTATTTTACCATCAGACATCCCCAAAAGAAAGATTTCTGGAGTGAAAGTAATATTGATCTTCATTTCTATTTTAAAAATTTTATAAATTTGTTGCCAATATTTCCTTGCCTTATTGCACTTCCACCAGATATGGTAGAATGTGCCTATGTTGTCTGTACATTTCCAGCAGCTCGGGTCTGCTTTCTTTGACATCAAGGCAATTCTTTGTGGCGATAAATGCCATCTATACATCATTTTAACTATATTTTCTCTCAGATCTTGACTGATAGTAAATTTTACTCTATTTCTCCAGAGATCTTCCCATTTTGCTAGTTCTATATTGTGGCCCACATTTTGGGCCCATCTTATCATGCTCTCCTTTACTACTTCATCTTCTGAATCCCATTTTAAAAGAAGTTTATAACATCTTGCAATCATTTTTTTATTGCCTTTTTCCACAGTTTCATCCCATTCAGTTTTTTTATTTTGTAATCCCTCAAGTTTCAAATCCATTTTAAACCTTTCCCTCAATTGCCTATATAAGTACCAGTGGCAATCTATACCTGCATTTTTAATCTCCTCCTGTGTCTTAAATTCCCATTTGCCCTGGTTTTCCTTCACCAAGTCCATGTATTTAAGCCACTTATTAGTTTGAATCCCTTCTCTTCCAAGAAGCGCCTCATGGGGTGAGCCCCATAACGGCATTTTTGGACAGATTCTTTCTTTGTATCTCTTCCAGATATTACTTATCGCCCTTCTAATTACATGGTTCCTAAAGTCTTTATTAACTTTTTCCTTCCCATAAAATAAATAGCTATGCCAACCATAGCGTAGATTTTCACCTTCTAATGTTAATAATTCTTTATTCTCCAGATCCATCCAATCTTTAGCCCATGTAAGACAGCACGCTTCAAAATATAACTTCAGATTTGGTAGTCCCAAACCTCCTCTTTTTTTATCATCGCATAGAATTTTTTGTTTTATTCTTGCTTTTTTATATTTCCATACAAATTTTGTTATTTCTTTTTGCCATTTTACTATGTGCAATCAAAAATGAATAAAAATTATAAAAAAAAAAAAATAAGGTTTCTGTAAGGAATAAATGGAAGGCTAAGTCTGTCCCCCCCAAAAAATGATCATTCATCTAATCTCAATATAAATGTTAAATATTAATACCATATTTACTGTTATGAGATACTTCCCAATGTGTTGTTGTCTAGGAAATTTGATCCCATAGTGTATTGTATCTGTAATGGATCAGGCAGTACTACCAGAGGAGACCCACCCCAAATTCCTGTGGTTTCTAGGCCTTCAGCAGAAGCCTCTTACATGTTTTTTTCCCCCCCAGCAACTTGGAACACTAAAAACTAATTCGCTTTCACAAGATCATATTCCTTGTTTCTCACTAATGAAAATCTGAAAAAGATCTGAGTCAGTTATGTAATCTCAGCCACTGATTGAGAGACAAGCTCTTTGATAAATTGGTGCAAATGAGCTGTGAGACTCAAATAGCATACCAGAGCTTTAAAGGAGTATTGGAAGAGAGACATTCTGTATGACAGCATTCATAGTTTATGAGGATCTATCTCTCTTCATCACTACCTCAGCACAGACAGCACAGCAGTGTGGAATGTGCTTTCCTATCTTCTGATTCCATAGTCAATGAGGTCTGTGCATAGTCAGACCTATCACATGGCATTCTCACCAGCAGGAACTTGCTCCCTTGTGATATGCAGTTGACTGTACCGTGGAATTGGTTACATAATGGCTACAAAATATTTGCAGACCAGCCAGTACCATAAGATTGTGCTATGGGGAACTCTCTCTTTCTCTCTCTGTACATATGCACATGTCTGCAGAAATAAGCATGCAGGTATGTGTACAAGGTCTGGACTGTAACATAACTCAGGACATCATTACAGGGCCAGACTGAAATGGGAGCAATTAATATGCATGGTTTTCAAAATGTAAATAGCCACCCTGAGAGAAGCCTGGGCCAGGGTAGCAGCTGAAGACAAGGATACTAACTCTTCCTGGCACATGAAACTGGTAGGCACATGAATTATGCCTGTGTCCATGGAAGCCATACTGCATGATCTAATTGTGGACATGCCATGTTTAGCCTCCTCTTTTACTGAGATCTTTCCATATAGTCATCCCTCCTTCAGTTTTGTTTCTATATTCTTTATTCCCCCATTGAATAGCTGCTTACTTTTTAACTCTCACATCTTGTCTGTCCAGCTATCAGCCTGAAACATTTGTGATTTTATATAATTGGTTAATATGAGACAAATATTTTCTGCGGGTGGTGGTCTTCCATTTTTCTGTAGATATTTTGGACCATTTACTTAGTCCCTGTGTAGTAGCTACAGACACATACCACCATAATCTAAACATGTGTCTGTTAATGCATGCACAGAGGAGTGGGAAAAGAATGCAGAAACACAGTATATTTCTCTTTCTTATAAATTATTGCCATTGTAACCTATATGCCTTGTTATTTTGGGTTGTAGTTTAAGATTTTGTGCACTACAATAAATTATTGTTTTGAATATGCAATGCAATGCAATGACAAAATGTCGTTTGGCAGACCTAGTGAAGTGGGAATTACTTTTATCTTTTTGAAAACTGTACATACATATGCATGAAGTTTTGCCTTTTTGCCATTATCCTTAGTGATCTATTCAGCAAACAATTCTGCCAACCAACGCTATATGTGCTATGAATACTGTACTACCAACCACATTGTCCCAATTCTGAACTGGGGTAGATTTCTTAAGCAGTATTGGTTGACCATTAAATAGTCACAAGTACATGGTATTAGCTTAGATTTGGGGACCCTGTGCATCCCAGGGTGCATCTACACTGTAGAAATAATGCAGGTTGACGCCACTTTAACTTCCATGGCTCCATCTGACAGAATCTTGAAATTTGTAGCTTGATGATTTGCCACCACCGGTCTAGATCAAAGGAAGGGATAGTGCCACACTGTTCTGCTTAGGTGAGGCCCCACCTGGAATACTGTGTCCAGTTCTGGGCAACACAATTCAAAAAAGATGTTGACAAGTTGGAGCATATCCAGAAGATGGTAACAGAAATGGTGCAGCATCTAGAAACCATGCTCTATGATAGCCCTGTTTATGTAATTGAAGGGTGTCACATTGAGGATGGAGCAAGCTTGTTTTCTGCTGCTCCAGAGACTAGAACATGGAACAGTGGATACAAGCTCCAGGAACAGAGATTTCAGCACAACATTAGGAGGAACTTCCTGACATTAAGAGCTGTTTTGACAGTGGAACACACTTCCTTGGAGGGTAGTAGAGTCTCCTTCTTGGAAGGTTTTTAAACAGACGATGGATGGCCATCTGTCAGGGGTGCTTTCATAGAATCATAGAGTTGGAAGAGACCACAAGGGCCATCCAGTCCAACCCCTTGCCATGCAGAAACTCCCAATCAAAGCATCCCCGACAGATGGCCATCCAGCCTCTGCTTAAAGACTTCTAAGGAAGGAGACTCTGCCACACTCCAAGGGAGTGTGTTCCACTGTCAAACAGCCCTTACTGTCAGGAAGTTCCTCCTAATCTTGAGGTGGAATCTCTTTTCCTGCAATTTGTATCCATTGTTCCACGTCCTAGTCTCTGGAGCAGCAGAAAACAAGCTTGCTCCCTCATCAATATGACATCTCTTCAAATATTTGAACAGGGCTATCATATCACCTCTTAACCTTCTCTTCTCAAGGCTAAACATCCCCAGCTCCCTAAGGCGTTCCTCATAGGGCATGGTTTCCAGACCCTTCACCATCTTAGTTGCCCTCCTTTGGACATGCTCCAGTTTCTCCACATCTTTTTTGAATTGTGGTGCCCAGAACTGGACACAGTATTCCAGGTGGGGCCTGACCAAAGCAGAATAGAGTGGCACTATTATTTCCCTTGATCTAGACACTATACTCCTATTGATGCAGCCTAAAATTGCATTGGCCTTTTTAGCTGCCGCATCACACTGTTGACTCATGTTCAGCTTATGGTTTACTTGGACTCCTAGATCTCTTTTGCATGTGGTCTCATTCAGCCAGGTGACCCCCATTTTATATCTGTGCATTTCATTTTTCCGCCCTAAGTGCAGAACCTTACATTTCTCTGCGTTGTATTTCATCTTGCTAGCATTGGCCCAGCTTTCTAGTCTATTCAGGTCATTTTGAATTTTGATCCTGTCCTCTGGGGTATTAGCTACTCCTCCGAGTTTAGTGTCACCTGCAAATTTGATAACTAGGCTCTCGATACTGTCATCCAAATCATTAATAAAGATGTTGAATAGCACTGGGCCCAGGACAGAACCCTGTGGCACCCCACTGGTCACTTCTCTCCAGGATGAAAAGGAGCCATTGTTGAGCACTCTTTGAGTTCGGCCAGTCAACCAATTACAAATCCATGTAACAGTTAACTTGTCTATCCCACATTTTGCAAGCTTGTTTGCAAGAATGTCATGGGGAACCTTGTCAAAGGCCTTACTGAAATAGAGGTATACTATATCCACAGCATTCCCTTCATCTACCAAGCTGGTAATTTTATTAAAAAAAAAAAAAAGAAAAGAAAAGAAAAAAAAAGATCAGATTTGTCTGACATGACTTGTTTCTCTGAAACCCATGTTGACTTTTTGTGATTATGGCATTGGCTTCTAAATGTTCACAGACTCTCTTTTTAATTATCTGCTCTAGAATCTTTCCTGGAATTGATGTCAGACTAACTAGACGATAATTGTTGGGATCCTCTTTTTTTCCCTTTTTGAAGATGGGGACAATGTTTGCCCTCCTCCAGTCTGCTGGGACTTCTCCTGTTTTCCAGGAATTCTCAAAGATTATTGCCAATGGTTCCGATATTACATTTGCCAGTTCTTTTAATACCCTTGGATGTAGTTCATCTGGTCCTGGAGACTTACATTCATTTAGGTTAACCAGGTATTCCTATACTATCTCTTCACTTATTCTGTGCTGAAATTCCCCTATTCTGTCTTCTTCCCCATTATCCTTAGGTTGAGCACCCTTTGCCCATTCTGAGAAGACTGAAGCAAAGAAGGTGTTGAATAATTCTGCCTTTTCTCTGTCCCCTGTTAGCATTTTGCCATCTTCTGTACGCAGTGGCCCAACCGTTTCCTTCTTCTTCCTTTTGCTTCGGACATATCCAAAAAAGCCTTTTTTATTGTTCTTAACCTCTCTAGCAAGCCTGAGTTCATTCTGTGCTTTGGCTTTTCTGACTTTATCCCTACACATGCTTGCTATTTGTTTGAATTCCTCTTTCGCGATTTCCCCATTTTTCCATTTCTTATACATGTTCCGCTTAAAACTTATCTCAGTTGAAAGTTCCTTAGTCATCCATCCTGGCTTCTTGAGACATCTTCCATTTTTCTTCCTCGTTGGAACTGTTTGAAATTGCACCTTCAGTATCTCCTTTTTGAGAAACTCCCATCCGTCTTGAACTTCCTTCTCTTTTAGTATTCCTGACCATGGGATCACCCTCAATATTTCTCTAAGTTTATTGAAATCAGCTATCCTAAAGTCTAGAATGTGTGTCTGACTATTCCTGGCTTCCCCTTTCCACTGTATAACAAACTCTAGGAGAACATGGTCACTCCCACCTAAGGATCCCACCACTTGCACCCCATCAACTAGGTCTTCCCTGTTGGTTAAGATAAGATCTAAAATAGCTGACTCCCTTGTTGCCTCTTCCACCTTTTGTACAATGAAATTGTCTTCCAGGTAAGTGAGGAATTTGCTAACCTTGAGGATTTGGCAGAATTTGACTTCCTGCAAATATCAGGATAGTTGAAGTCACCCATCACTACTACATCTCTCCTTTCTGAGTGTGTGGTCATCTGTTCTAGAAAGGCATCATCCAATTCCTCTGTCTGAGTCGGGGGTCTGTAGTAGACTCCCACAGTAACATCCCTGTTGCTTCCCTCTACTTTAATTTTTATCCAAATGCTCTCCACCTGGCTTCCAGTATTGACTTCCTGGATCTCTTCACTGGTATAAATATCCCTGACATATAATGCTATTCCTCCTCCTTTTCTGTTTGGCCTGTTTCTCTTAAAAAGGTTATATCCCTTTATTTCTACATTCCAATTGTGAGACTCATCCCACCAGGTTTCAGTGATGCCTATTATATCATATTTCCCTTGTGCTAGGAGTTCAAGTTCATCCTGTTTATTTCCCATACTCTGTGCATTAGTGTAGAGACATCTAAGACCACGTGTCCTCTTTACTTGCTGCTTTTCCACTTTTTTTTTTTTTTTTTTGCCTTCTACTGTTGGGTCCTTGCACTTTTTGCCTTGTTCCCTCTATGCCACTTTGACTATTCTCTCCATCCCTTTTGCCTTCCAGACTGCTGTCTCCCTTCCCCACATAACTCAGTTTAAAGCCCTCCTGATCAGATTCTTCAGACTGTTGGCAAAAACGTTTTTGCCAACTGGCGTGAGATGCAGCCCATTCTTTGCCTGAAGTCCCTCCTCATGGAACCGCAGCCCATGATTCAAGAATCCAAACTGTTCTTGGTGGCACCATCTACGGAGCCAATTATTCACCTCTGCTATTTTCCTCTCCCTTCCTGGACCATGCCCTTCTACCGGGAGAAAAGATGAGATGACAATCTGTGCATCCATCTCTTTCAGCTTCCTTCCCAGAGCCTCATAATCCCTTATGATATTCTGAAGGCTGTGCCTTGCAGTATCATTGGTTCCCACATGAACCAAAAGAAAGGGGTATTGATCAGTAGGCTTGACCAGTCTTCAGCCTCTCTGTCACATCACGGATCTTTGCCCCAGGTAGACAACACACCTCCCGAGACATCTTGTCAGGCCCGCAAACCACTGCTTCGGTACCCCTCAGCCAGGAGTCCCCCACCATGACTACGCGCCTCTTCCGAGGCTTAGAAGTGTCTGTTCCCTTTCGTGATACTCTCAGGCTCCCCTGCTCTATCCCTGATGTCTGTCCTTACTGCATTTCCTCATCATCTCTGACAACAGAGATAAATTCAAAGTGATTCTGTAGCTGCAACCTGATCACAGACTGTTTCCTGGTTTACTTACTTCTGTGTGTGACTTTCCTCCAAGCATCTATCTCTGTTTTATGTGCAGTGACCTCCTCCACCCCAGCAACTTCCTCTGTGTGTTTTTGCACTTGGGGCAGGTGTAGTTCCCTACATCTGTAGGCAAGAAGACAAACATCCCACAGGTGTTGCAGGTGACTGCTGCAGGGCCTTCAGTGTCCATACTGAGAAGTCTTAAGGAGGCAATGAAACAAGACTGTGGGCTTCCCTTGCTAGACTTGGCCTTTGTTCCCAAGCTCTGTCCCTGAGTTCAAGTCCCAGGGCCTACAGTTATGTAGAGAGCTCCTGGCTACTAGCTCCCTCCAGAGGCAAGTCTCTGACTCACTTCCTCTGATGCTTCAGGCCAGCTTCTCTTCTATTGTCGAAAAACCTCCTTGACTAGATAAGAAAAATTAAAATTCACTGCTATCCTTGTGTAGACTTAAGAGGTCTGTCTTCTCCCAGCAATAGCTCCCAGAATGCAATGGGCTCAAGTGTAAATTAGATTAGATCTCACCTAAGCACATGGACTAGAGCCTCCTCCTTCTCCTTTCTTAAAGGAAATGCACCCTCTCCAAGCCTTGTGTAGACTTAAGAGGTCTGGCTTCTCCCAGCAATGGCTCCCAGTAATGCAATGGGCTCAATGTAAATTAGTTTAGATCTCACCCAAGCACATGGACTAGAGACTCCTCCTTCTCCTTTCTCCTTTCTGAATGGATTGGACTGGATGGCCCTTGAGGTCTCTTCCAACTCTTTGATCCTATGATTCTACTGAGGAAGATCAAGAAAGAAAGTGCAAAGGCAGGCTTACTGTTAAACATAAAGGAAACAAAAATAATGACTACAGAGAACCTGCACAAATATATACTAGATAATGAGAGAATAGAAATACTAAAATAATTCTCTTACCTAGGGTCAAACATTGAGAGGAACAGGGACTGCAGCCAGGAAATCAGAAGGCTAAGACTAAAAGCTATTGAAAAAAAAAAAACCTAGAAAATATACTAAAATGCAAAAATATACTACTCAGCACAAACTTTAGAATCAAAAGACATTGTATTCTCTGTTACTATACATGAATGTGAGGGCTGGACCATTAAGAAAAAAAGATAGGAAGAAAATCAATTCATTCAAGATGTGATGCTGGAGAAGAGCAGTCGAGAATCTGTGGACAACCAAAAAGATGAACAAATGGGTCCTGGAGCAGATTGGTCTAGATATCTCCCTAGAAGCCAAGATGACAAAACTGAGTCTGCCATACTTTGGACACATCATGAAAAGGTATGGATCATTGGAAAAAATCAATAATGCTAGGAAGGGTGGAGGGAAGTAGAAAAAGAGGAAGGCTGCATGCTAGATGAATGGAATAATCTCGCTGTCTTGAGTTTCTTGAAGCCAACTCCATCCTGGACCCTTTCCAGTCTGGTTTCCGCCCACAGCACTCTACAGAGACAGCCCTCACCAAGACCTCAAATGATCTCTTGCAGGCCAAGGCGAATGGCCTCTACTCTATTCTCATTCTTCTTGATTTGCATGGGGCCTTCGACACCGTGGACCACTGTCTCTTGCTTGACTTACTTTCTGACCTTAGGTTCTCCGACTCTATTCTCAACTGGTTTAAATCTTACTTGTCAGACAGATCTTTTGCAGTAGTCACAGGTAATCAGACTTCCTCCTCTGTTCCCTTATCTTCTGGAGTTCCTCAGGGCTCTGTCCTGGGTCCCTTTTTGTTCTCTCTACACACATTGTCCCTTGGTAAACTCGTCAGTTCTTTTGGTTTTTGCTATCATCTGTACGCCGATGACACTCAGCTGTATCTTTCCATCCCTGACCTTTCACCGGGGCTTGAACAGCAAGTCTCATCTTGTTTGGCTGCCATCTCTCAGTGGATGCAGCATTGGCACTTGAAGCTCAACACGTCTAAGACAGAGCTTCTCATCTTCCCACATAAGTCCACCCTTTAATATTCCTTTTCTGTTTCCGTTGACGGCACTTCTATTCATCCAGTTCAGCAAGCCCGCAGTCTTGGTTTCATCTCTGATTCCTCTTTGTCATTTATTCCCCAGATTCAGGACACTGCCAAGACCTGTAGATTCTCTCTCTACAACATTGCTAAAATCCATCCATTCCTCTCAGCCTCCACTGCCAAGACTCTGGTCCATGCCCTAGTGGTTTCACGACTAGATTATTGTAAGCTTCTTCTGACAGGGCTTCCTCTCTCTCACCTCCATCCTTTAATCTCTGTCCAGAACTCAGCTGCACGTCTTATCACATCTGCTCGCCGCTTTGACCATGTTTCTCCCCTCTTATCTCCCTTCACTGGCTCCCCTTCCTCATTCAGTACAAGCTTTTGTTGCTTTCTTTTTTTAAAATTTTTAAAAAATATTTTATTATTGAAACAGACAAACCAACAAACAATCACATCGATCGATATACACACAACCAAAAGGCAAAATAAAAACAATTAAAAACAAAAAATAGCATATCTTCTTTGTAATTGCCTTCTCTAACTCAAATTACCACCTACACTCACCTTACTACTCTAATTTCTTCCTTGAAATTCTTCACTATTCCTTCATATAGCACTCAACTTCTTAACTCTTAACTCAGTGAACCTTCCATCTCTTCTTTTCCTTACCTCACTCAGTCAACTCATACAAATGACTTCCTTCCTACCAATAATAGTCTGAAGGTGGATGAGTGACTTTCTATACATCTATGTATATATATCTGCTGATCCAGTCTCTTACGGTGATTTACATGGATTTCGAATATCCTTTTTACTTCAGTTTATTTTCTAAAAAACTTACTACCTTGCTCCAATCATTTGCAAATTTACCATCCATTTCATTTCTTACTGCTTGAGTTAATTTATCCATTACCATCCAGTCATAAAGGTTCAACAACCAATCTTCTCTAGAGGGAATATCCTTGCATTTCCATTTTTGAGCATGCAAGAGAGACCATATAGAATACTATCTTTCCCTGTTCGCTTCTTATATCATCCCCAAAGATACCTAATAAGAAGAATTCTGGTTTTAACTGCAGTGTGATATTCAACATTTCACTCATAAGATCTCTTATCATTGACCAGTAGGTTTTTGCATGTTTGCATGTCCACCAACAATGGTAGAAAGTACCCATTTCCTTTTTACACTGAGGGCAGGGATCCGTCTACTTATAAGATTGTATGTACAGCACTGTGTAAATTTACAGCACAGTAATAATAACAACAATAATAAGATGATGCATATGAGTTTTCAGGAGCTGGGCAGAACAGTGGAAGAGAGGGGGTCTTGGAGATGTCTCATCAGCAGGATCACCATGGATTGAGATTGACACAAGGGCATTTAACTATAACAGGAACAAACTCAGTAGTGGTCTGGCCAGTTCCTTCCTCTGAGGTAGGTAATTGTTGATGTAAGTACTTGGTACTTGTTGACGTAAGTACTAACCAGGCTGATCCTGCTTAGCTTCCCAGAACTAAAAGACATTTTTCAAATTTGTACGTGTGACACTATCTTACACATGCTTTTTAAAAATCAAAGATTAAATGCCATTTGGCATTAGTAAGCTGCCAGGGGCAGGGAAGGATTTTGCAGGAATTCAATGAGAATTTGGGGAAAGTGATTAGAATCTGTCAATCTACAGGGCTGAGTCAGCAAAGGTTTCAAAATTACAAATCAAAGTGTGACTGCCTATGAGTCTGGACTTAAATCTCTTCCAAGACCGAGAACTTGGTGACATTTTTAAAAGTAGTGTCTTTGTGATGCAACTTCCAAGAGTTCCAGCTCTTCATTTATTTGGGTGTCACCCTTTTATGCACTGAATTAACCCAAAAACAAAATTAAAAATATAACAAACAATGCAATCAGTAACTTTTAACCACCTAACTGCAAACTGCATAAAAGAATGAAAAGCTGGTTTGTACAATACCAAGTTGGTTAAATTACAGAAATTCATTTAAAGGGTGCTTTTCAACAAAAGCAGGAGTGGAGGCAAAGTTCTTCCAGATCAAAATATGAGGTCCTTCATGACATTCTTGCAAACAAGCTACTAAAATGTGGATTAGATAATGCAACTGTTAAATGGATCAGTAATTGGTTGACCGACCAGCAGTGGTTCCTCTTCATTCTGCAGAGAAGTGACAAGTGGGGTGCCACAGGCTTCTGTCCTGGGTCCAGTGCTATTCAACATCTTTACAACATCTTTATCAATGACTTGGATGACAGAATTGGGAGCATACTTATCAAATTTGCAGATGACACCAAATTGGGAGGAATTGCTATTACCCCAGAGGACAGGATCAAAATTCAAAATGACCTTAATAGATTAGAAAGCTGGGCCACGGGTAACAAAATGAATTTCAACACAGAAAAATATAAGGTACTGCATTTAGGGCAAAAAAATTGAAATGCATAGTTATAGGATGGGGGACATCTGGTTGAATGAGACTACATGTGAAAGGGATCTAGGAGTCCTAGTACACCACAAGTTGAACATGAGTCAAGAGTGTGATGCAGTAGCTAAAAAGGCTAATGTGATTCTAGGCTGCATCAATAGAAGTATAGTGTCTAGATCAAGGGACATAATAATGCCACTCTATTCTGCTTTGGTCAGGCCTCACCTGGAATACTGTGTTGACAAGCTGTAATGTGTCCAGAGGAGGGGGACCAAAATGGTGAAGGGTCTGGAGACCATGTTGTACAAGGAGAGACTCTGGGAGCTGGGTATGTTTAACTTGGAGAAGAGAAGGTTAAGAGGTGATATGATAGCCTTGTTTAAATATTTGAAGGGATATCTCCATTGAGGATGGAGCAAGCTTGTTTTCTGCTGCTCCACAGAATAGGACCCGGAACAATGAATGCAAGCTAAGGAAAAGAGATTCCAGCTCAACATTAGGAGCAACTTCCTGACAGTAAGGGCTGTTTGACAGTGGAACACACTTCCTTGGAGAATGGTAGAGTCTCCTTCTATGGAAGTCTTTAAACAAAGGCTGGATGGCCATCTCTCAGGAGTGCTTTGGTTGTGAATTCCTGCATGGCAGGGGGTTGGACTGGATGGCTCTTGTGATGTCTTCCAAGTTTATGATTCTGTGATTCTACTACATGAAATTTTCCTACAGTCACCAGTTTTCTAACATTGTAATAACTTCAGCTGAGCATTTAGACATGCAATTTAGGCATGCAAAGGAAAGAAGCAGGCACAGCAGCAAACAGAAGATTTTTAAATGTGAACAGTCTTGCCTTACATGCTTGACATATGTCAAAAGTTTTCATTACATGATCACATATCATTCTTTTTTGCATCTGATTTCATAAGTGGCACATTGCTAAATCTAAATTGCAACAGTTTATAAGTAGTGCTGATCTATAATAGAAATGCATTTTATAAAAGAAAGGGGAAAAACACTTTGTAAGTCACCTTGAGTACTCTCTTAGAAGTAAAAGGCAATGCATAAACATATAAAAACAGCTCCCTCACCCCCATACCACCCAAAAGCTTTACACATACCATAAAATACGTAGTCTCCTGGAATATAGCAATGGTGAGGAGGGAAAAAGAAGGCTATTCCCCCCCCCCCCCACCCATAAGATTTTGGTCCCTTCCAATGAAATTTTCCTTCACCCACAGACTAAAGTATTTTGCAACACAGAATAATTTACTAACACAAGGGGTGGGAATCCAGTGGCTTTTCCCTTTCAGTTGACAGGTGAGTCCAAGAAGCCTTAGGCCACATAGTCATAGGCTTTGATAGTCCAGCAATATTTAGGACATCCATGATTTCTGCCTCGGTTCTATACACTTATGTTCGCCACTGCTTGCCCATTCAGGGTGTTGTAAGTCTAAATATTCATGTCTTCCCTTTCTAAGGAACTTAGGAACCTTAGTTTTTTTGGTCTATGGTGTCCTACTTGGCCAGGAGATTCTGAGAGCTGACCAACAAAAAATGTTTCTAAGTTCAGATTCTCCCATGGGCAACACTAGCATAAAAGCGTCAGACCTGCCTGGACATCTATTTTGCACCTTTGCTTTTATTAAATCACAACATTGACACAAACAAATAATGCTGCTGAAAGGTCTGGGTTTTCCCCCCCACTAAATGCTTCTATTATACTTATCATTGATCTGGCTAAACCTAAGATCACAACCCTGATAATTCATACTTCAGTTAAGTCCCACAGAGTTTAATAGCAGAGAATTACATTCTTGTAAATATTGACTCAGAATTTAGTCCCCCTGAAATTACTAGTGTTTATTCCCTACTGAGAAGGAAATCATAACTAGAACTTCGGAAACTTAATTTTCTGCATTACAGCTCCCAGAATGTGCAACCCTTAGCAACCTGCTGGCTTTTAAATGTTTTGACTATGGCTTCCATTATCCCCACCAAAGCTGTCATACATGGGGGAGGGGCGGAGAGAGACAGAAGAAAGAGGAAGGGAAGACTGTTTTCATTTTATTCCTGGAGCCTTCTAATCCTTATACCTAGCTTTATGTATGTGTCTTCAAGTTGCCTGTCAATTTATGGCAACCCCATGAATTTCTCAGGTTTTCTTATGCAAGGAGTACTCAGAGGTGGTTTTGCCAGTTCCTTTTTCTGAAATATAGCCTTGACTTAGTTGCATCTCCTTAGATATTGCTGTCCATTCAGCAGTTCACCTACCTGGGAAGCATCATCTCTACAGATGCCAAGATTGATAAAGAGATCGATCACAGATTAGCAAAGGTATATAGTGCATTCGGAAGGCTTCACAAAAGAGTAACAAACACCTTGGATGGATGCAGAGTGACTCTGTACTAGGGCTGCAAAAACCCTCATCTGATAAGGGCCTATGTGATGAAAGTTGCTGTCCTTGAGCAAACAGGGATCACCAGCATTGAGGCCGTGCTATTGAGAACTCAGCTGTGCTGGGCAGGGCACATTTCTAGGATGGAGGACCACCACCTCCCAAAAATAGTACTGTATGGTGAACTCACCATGAGTCAGCGTAAGAGGGTCACCCCAAAGAAGAGATACAAGGGCTCCCTGAAACAACATCTCAAGCTCAGCCAAATTGATCACCAACAATGGCCTGCCCTGGCCTCACATTGGGAGGCATGGAGACGCATTATCCACAATGCTGCAGCCTCTTTCGAGAACTCACACCGAACAAGTCTCAAAGAGAAACGGCAACGTAGAAAGAACTACAACTTGGAAACATCACCCAATTAGACCTTCTGCTGTGCTTTCTGTAACCGGACTTGTTTATCTCGGATCGGCCTTTTTAGTCATCAATGTGCTTGGAAAAAGTGTGGGATGAGTCCTTTCTGAATCTTCTTTAGCAAAGAAAAACAAGAGAGAGATGGCTTGCTTACGGTCAAGGATGATTAGCTGATGTTGTCTAAATGAGAGCTAATGGTTGGAAATCCTTTCTTGAATTAGGTCTTTAGCTGCAGGGCAGGATCTTGAGATCAGTCCAAGTGGATTGATAAGCTGAGAGGTACAATGGAAGAGAGAAAGCTTTGTAGTTTGAATGGTGACAATGACACAGGGGCTAGAGCTGGTATTGTTTCTAGCTGTAGTTAGCTAAAACTAAAACAGTTTGGGGTTCTTTCTCTCTTTGGGGACTTGGGTTAGCACCTATACGGTTGCTTTAAGTATCTATTTGTCACTAAAGTAGGGCTACCCCAACATATTTGACTTCCTAAATGGAAGGACAAACCAAACCATACTCAGTAGCTGGCTGGACTTCCAGTTGAATAGTGGGGCAATGGAAGAATATCCTCCACCACACCTGAGGAGAGCAAGCCATTCTAGGAGAATGGGAGAGGCCATAGGGCAAAACACAGCTTGGTCCTCCACCTGAGGAAGATGGCCCGAAGTCCCAGAAGAAAGAATTGTTGTGACTGCTGTTTCTCTGACACCTCCGCCCCCAGCACCTGCCATCTGAGGTAGCTGCCTTGATTTGCCTACCAGTAAGGCAACCCTTTTTGTCTCTGCTTGTACCTTTCAGAGACATATCCATGTTAGCCTGGAATATTAGTATGCAAGGGGATCTTGTAGTACCTTTGAGACTAACTATGCAAAAGAAGTTGTAGCATAAACTTTCAGAGATTAAGGGTCTGTACATAGAGCCTCTAAGGGGCAGTGGCACGCTGGCCCTTTCCTAGCCGGATCAGGGCTGCGGCAACCTCACACTGCAGCCCCAATCCAGCCTTTCAAGGGTGCAAAAATGAGCCACAAAAAGTGACTCCTTTTTGCGCCCTCAAAAGGGTGCCATAGCCACATTGCTGTGGCTATATGGTGCTCCTTTGGTGCTGCATCATATGGACGCAGCACCAGAGGAGCGCCATGATGCCACATGCCATGGGGAGTGTCATGTGGCATCAGGACGCCTTGGGGGCACAGTTGGGGTATGCATCACCTGGATGCGATGCCCTGACTCCACCCCTAGGCTGGCCTTTCAGGCCGCTCTGAAGAGGGACTATGTCTACCTCTTCAGAAGCAGTGCACATGAGGACGTAGACCAAGTCTGTGAAAGCTCATGCTCATGGACATCACTACAGGGTGTGGGGTGTGCATACTGTGCCAGGCGACATATCCATACCCTAAGATGAGGTGACACTCTGCTTCCCAGTAGTCAACTGGAGGCCTTTTGGCAGAAACAGGCCGTGGCATTTGCTTGCATCCCTTTAAAATGCTGGTGTGAGTGGGACAAGGCTCAGTGGGAGGAGAAAGGAGAGGCCCTAGAGGTTTTTAAAATTTAAATTTAAATGTAAAAAAATCATAGAATCATAGAATAGAATCATAGAATCATAGAGTTGGAAGAGACCACAAGGGCCATCCAGTCCAACCCCCTGCCATGCAGGAACTCCAAGTCAAAGCATCCCTGACAGATGGCCATCCAGCCTCTGCTTAAAGACCCCTAAGGAAGGAGACTCCACCACACTCCGAGGGAGTGTGTTCCACTGTCGAACAGCCCTTACTGTCAGGAAGTTCCTCCTAATGTTGAGGTGGAATCTCTTTTCCTGCAGTTTGCATCCATTGTTCCGCGTTCTAGTCTCTGCAGCAGCAGAAAACAAGCTTGCTCCCTCCTCAATATGACATCCCTTCAAATATTTAAACAGGGCTATCATATCACCTCTTAACCTTCTCTTCTCCAGGCTAAACATCCCCAGCTCCCTAAGGCGTTCTTCATAAGGCAAGGTTTCCAGACCCTTCACCATCTTAGTTGCCCTCCTTTGGACATGCTCCAGTTTCTCCACATCCTTTTTGAATTGTGGTGCCCAGAACTGGACACAGTATTCCAGGTGGGGCCTGACCAAAGCAGAATAGAGTGGCACTATAACTTCCCTTGATCTAGAAACTATATTTCTATTGATGCAGCCTAAAATTGCATTGGCTTTTTTAGCTGCCGCATCACACTGTTGACTCATGTTCAGCTTATGGTCTACTTGGACTCCTAGATCCCTTTCACATGTGGTCTCGTTCAGCCAGGTGTCCCCCATCCTATATCTGTGCATTTCATTTTTCCGCCCTAAGTGCAGAACCTTACATTTCTCCGTATTGAATTTCATTTTGTTAGCACTGGCCCAGCTTTCTAGTCTATTCAGGTCATTTTGAATTTTGATCCTATCCTCTGGGGTATTAGCTACTCCTCCCAGTTTAGTGTCATCTGCAAATTTGATAAGTATGCCCCCAATTCTGTCATCCAAATCGTTAATAAAGATGTTGAATAGCACTGGGCCCAGGACAGAACCCTGTGGGACCCCACTGGTCACTTCTCTCCAGGATGAAAAGGAGCCATTGTTGAGCACCCTTTGAGTTCGGCCAGTCAACCAATTACAAATCCATGTAACAGTTAACTTGTCTATCCCACATTTTGCAAGCTTGTTTGCAAGAATGTCATGGGGAACCTTGTCAAAGGCCTTACTGAAATCGAGGTATACTATATCCACAGCATTCCCTTCATCTACCAAGCTGGTAATTTTATCAAAAAAAGAGATCAGGTTCGTTTGGCATGACTTCTTTTTCTGAAACCCATGTTGGCTTTTTGTGATTATGGCATTGGCTTCTAAATGTTCGCAGACTCTCTGCTTAATGATCTGCTCTAGCACCTTTCCTGGAATTGATGTCAGACTAACTGGACGATAATTGTTGGGATCCTCTTTTTTTCCCTTTTTGAAGATGGGGACAACGTTTGCCCTCCTCCAGTCTTCTGGGACTTCTCCTGTTCTCCAGGAGTTCTCAAAGATTATTGCCAATGGCTCTGATATTACATTTGCTAGTTCTTTTAATACTCTAGGATGTAGTTCATCTGGTCCTGGAGATTTATATTCATTTAGGTTAACCAAGTATTCCTGTACTATCTCTTTACTTATTCTGTGCTGAAATTCCCCTATTCTGTCTTCTGCTCCATTATCCTTCGGTTGAGCACCTTTTGCCTTTTCTGAGAAGACTGAAGCAAAGAAGGTGTTGAGTAATTCTACCTTTTCTCTGTCCCCTGTTAGCATTTTGCCATCTTCTGCACGCAGTGGCCCTACTGTTTCCTTCTTCTTCCTTTTGCTGCGGACATATCCAAAAAAGCCCTTTTTATTGTTCTTAACCTCTCTAGCAAGCCTGAGTTCATTCTGCGCTTTAGCTTTTCTGACTTTACCCCTACATGTGCTGGCTATTTGTTTAAATTCCTCTTTCGTGATTTCTCCATTTTTCCATTTCTTATACATGTTCCGTTTAAAACTTAGCTCATTTGAAAGTTCCTTAGTCATCCATCCTGGCTTCTTGAGACATCTTCCATTTTTCTTCCTCATTGGAACTGTTTGAAATTGTGCCTTCAATATCTCCCTTTTGAGAAACTCCCATCCGTCTTGAACTCCCTTTTCTTTTAGTATTCCTGACCATGGGATCACTCCCAGTATTTCTCTAAGTTTATTGAAATTAGCTCTCCTAAAGTCTAGAGTGCGTGTCTGACTATGCCTAGCTTCTCCCTTCCACTGCATAACAAACTCCAGGAGAACATGGTCACTTCCACCTAAGGATCCAACCACTTGCACCCCATCAACTAGGTCATCCCTGTTGGTTAAGATCAGATCTAAAATGGCTGATCCCCTTGTTGCCTCTTCCACCTTTTGGACAATGAAATTGTCTTCCAGGCAAGTGAGGAATTTGCTAGACTTTGAGGATTTGGCTGAGTTTGACTTCCAGCAAATATCCGGATAGTTGAAGTCACCCATCACTACTACATCTCTCCTTCCTGATTGTGTGGTCATCTGTTCTAGAAAGGCATCATCCAATTCCTCTGCCTGAGTCGGGGGTCTGTAGTAGACTCCCACAGTAACATCCCTGTTATTTCCCTCTCCTTTAATTTTTATCCAGATGCTCTCCACCTGGCTTCCAGTATTGACTTCCTGGATCTCTTCACTGGTGTAAATATCCCTGACATATAATGCTATTCCTCCTCCTTTCCTACTTGGCCTGTTTCTCTTAAAAAGGTTATACCCCTCTATTTCTACATTCCAATCATGAGACTCATCCCACCAGGTTTCAGTGATGCCTATTATATCATATTTCCCTTGTTGTGCTAGGAGTTCAAGTTCATCCTGCTTATTTCCCATACTCTGTGCATTAGTGTAGAGACATTGAAGACCATGTGTCCTCTTTACTTGCTGCTTTTGCACATTTTTTTGCCTCCTACTGTTGGGTCCTTGCACTGTTTGCCTTGTTCCCTCTATGCCACTTGGACTATTCTCTCCATCCCTTTTGTCTTCCAGTATAATGTCTCCCTCCCCCACATAACTCAGTTTAAAGCCCTCCTGATCAGATTCTTCAGACTGTTGGCAAAAACGTTTTTGCCAACTGGCGTGAGATGCAGCCCATCCCTTGCCAGAAGTCCCTCCTCATGGATCCGCAGCCCATGATCCAAGAATCCAAACTGTTCTTGGCGGCACCATCTACGGAGCCAGTTATTCACCTCTGCTATTTTCCTCTCCCTTCCTGGACCATGCCCTTCTACCGGGAGTAGAGATGAGATGACAACCTGTGCATCCATCTCTTTCAGCTTCCTTCCCAGAGCCTCATAATCCCTTATGATATTCTGAAGGCTGTGCCTTGCAGTATCATTGGTTCCCACATGAACCAAAAGAAGGGGATAACGGTCAGTAGGCTTGACAAGTCTTGTCAGCCTCTCCGTCACATGATGGATCTTTGCCCCAGGGAGACAACACACCTCCCGAGACATCTTGTCAGGCCCACAAACCACTGCTTCTGTACCCCTCAGCAAGGAGTCCCCCACCACGACCACGCGCCTCCTCCGAGGCTTAGCAGTGGCTGTTCCTTTTCGTGATACTCTCAGGCTCCCCTGCTCTGTCCCTGATGTCTGTCCCTGCTGCTTTTCCTCATCATCTCTGACAACAGAGAGAGATTCAAAGCGATTCTGTAGCTGCAAGCCGCTCACAGAACGTTCCCTGGTTTCCTTACTTCTGTGTGTGACCTCCCTCCAAGCATCTACCTCTGTTGTATGTGGAGTGACCTCCTCCACCCCAACAACTTCCTCTGTCTGTTTCCCACCCAAGACATTCTGGTCTGTTCTGTTCAGGAGATTCTCCTGCTCTCTATGATGCTGGAGTGCAGATATCTGCTCCTCTAGCTGCTGTACTTTCTCTTCCAAGAGGACTACCAACTTGCACTTGTGGCAGGTGTAGTTCGCCACCTCTGTAGGCAAGAAGACAAACATCCCACAGGTGTTGCAGGTGACTGCTGCAGGGCCTTCAGTGTCCATACTGAAAAGACTTAAGGAGGCACTGAAACAAGACTGTGGGCTTCCCTTGCTAGACTTGGCCTTTATTCCCAAGCTCTGTCACTGAGTTCAAGTCACGGGGCCTATAGTTATGTAGAGAGCTCCTGGCTAAAAGCTCCTTCCAAAGGCAAGTCTCTGATTCACTTCCTCTGATGCTTCAGGCCGGCTCCTCTTCTATTCTCTACACACCTCCTTGACTAGATAAAAAAAAAATCAAAATTCGGCGCGCGCTTCTGCTAGCCTTGAGTAGCCTTAAGTAGCCTCCCAGCACTGGCTCCCAGAATGCAATGGCTCAAGTGTAAATTAAATTAGATCTCACCCAAGCACATGGACTAGAACCTCCTCCTTTTCTTTCTCCTTTGTTAAAGGAAATGAAGCTTCTGCTAGCCTTGAGTAGCCTTAAGTAGCCTCCCAGCACTGGCTCCCAGAATGCAATGGCTCAAGTGTAAATTAAATTAGATCTCACCCAAGCACATGGACTACAGCCTCCTCCTTTTCTTTCTCCTCCTTAAAGGAAATGCAGCTTCTGCTAGCCTGCTAGCCTTGGCTCAAGTGTAAATTAAATTAGATCTCACCCAAGCACATGGACTACAGCCTCCTCCTTTTCTTTCTCCTCCTTAAAGGAAATATTTTAAACTTTTCTTTAAAAGCATCACATATTGCCAAATTTTCACTTTAACCACATATAACTAAATTTAGGCTGTGCGTATATTGTAATTTAAAAGTATATTTTTTTCTTATTGCTTATGTCACAACTATTACCATTACATTCAGTGATATACAGGAATTACAATTTATGAGTAACATTAGTACAAAAAAATTTACTAAGGATTCTATATGATGTGATATGGGTGGAAGTTGGGGGGGGGGGCACACCATAATTCACCACACCAGGTGACTCCACTGTTACACTACAACTCCTTTTGCACAGTTAGTCTAATAGGTACTACAAGATTACTTTGCATACTGCTTCTGAATAAAACATAATTCCCAAGGTTCAAGAACTCTTTGACCCAGAGGAAGCTAAACTCTGAAGTTGCTAGATATAGCATGTGAATGCTATCTCTGGCGCAAGACAATTCAAAACTAGAGATCAAGGCTAATGAGAAGCAATAAGAGACAATATTACTACAGAGATGGAACATTATGCACTGAATTTTGTGGAAAATGTTTATTATTATTATTATTATTATTATTATTATTATTATTTCTTACCTGCCCCTCTGAGCGAGCAATTGGGGTGGGGTACAACATGTTAAAAACATATACTGTTAAAATCCTCCAAACATACCCACCTCCCTCCCCTTAAAACAGTATTAAACTAATCATAATTAAAAGAATCAAAATTTAAAATACATATTCATTCAAAGTCCCATGTAGGCGGCCAGATGGGGGCAGGAGAGGGGTCATCAGACGGTGGGAAATTAGTTACTATCCGGGAAGGCCTGCCAGAAGAGATGCGTCTTGGTCCCTTTTTTAAAGCCTTCCAAGGTTGTAATAAGACGCATCTCATCCGGCAGGTCATTCCACAGCCTGGGAGCAATAGCAGAAAAGGCCCTCTGGGAGGTCTGGGACAACTTAGTTTTTATAGGCTGAAGCGGATTCCTCCCAGAGGACCAAAGTGTACGCAGGGGCTCATATGGGAGGAGGCGGTCTCTAAGATAAATTGGACCCAAGCCATGTAGGGCTTTAAAAGTCAAAGTCAGCACCTTGTACTGCGCCCGAAAACTGATCGGCAGCCAGTGGAGATATTTAAGCACTGGTGTTATATGCTCTCTCCTCAATGTTCCAGTGAGTAGCCTGGCTGCCATGTTTTGAACCAGTTGAAGTTTCCGGGTTAGGCACAAGGTAGCCCCATGTAAAGTGTGTTACAGTAATCCAAATGTGAGGTGACCAGCGCATGTACCACAGCCTCCAGGTCCTTCATCTCCAGGAAAGGGCGCAGCTGGCGGATCAGCCGAAGCTGATAACAGGCACTTCTGTTCTGCACTACTTTTTGTTACAGCAATTGTAATTAAATTTTTTAAAAGTGTGAGACTGCCAATATAAAACAACAATAACAGTGAGCCTCCATGAATATTCATGGGGGTGGGTAGAATGCAAGTCATTTCAACATCATGCCAAAAGAGGGAATAAATAAGCAGAAAAGAAGATGAAGGAGGGCACAATTTTGCATTTTAAAAAGCATACACTGCCAATTTATTTGTGTAGACTGAGATTTAGAAATCAAACAGCATTTAAAGAAAGGCAGTATGTCAGGGTAGGCAAGTTTTTTACCAGGGGCCCCTTCACACTGCACAATTATAGCACTACAATTCCACTTTAACTGTCACAGTTGCATTTTATGTTACCCTGGGATTTGCAGTTTGCAGAGGGCTCTGGCTGAGTATTCTAAATACACTTCCCTAAACTTCACATCCCAGGATTCTACAGGATCCAGCCATAGCAGTTAAAGTGGATCACAGTACTATAATTGTATCATCTTCAAGGGCCCCAGATGATATATGCGGCTGCTCAGTCCATGCGCTCACTGTGCCAACATTAAGGTCCTTGCTCTCTTTTTATCTGGTTCTTTAAGCTGAAATTGGACCAGATAGCTCTTCAAAGAGAAGACGCCTTCACATGTACAACAATTCTGTGACAGCTATTCATGTGAAAGGCTGTAAAATTTGGACATGTGGCCACCCTAATAGAAGGAGAAGAGTGGAAACTTTCTTCATTCCTGCCCTCCTGTTCCACAAATGCCCTCCTCCTTGTTGTCTTTCCGTTGGAAGGCTAAGACATTTTTATTCAGGGAGGCTTTTAAAGGATGGGTTGGGGGTATTCTAAAATTTTAATTGTACCTTTTTTTAAAAAAAAACAACAACTGGATTTTATTCTTTTAATGATTGATGTGTTTTAATATTGTAATAGTCTGATTCTATTTTAATGCTCACATTGTATGTTTTTGATTGTATTGTTCTTTTAAACTTTAAACTGCTTTGAGTCCCAGTTTGGAGGAAAGCAAGATATAAATAATTGTTGTTATTCATGATATAAATAATTGAATAAATTCCCACCAGAAAGGTCCTTTCGAGAGGCTGGGAAAATAACTTTTTCAAGAGCTTTAAAAAAAACCCTTAAAGTTACTTTTTTGGACTACAGGTGTGCTGGCTGGGCAGTTCTGAGAGCTGTAATCCAAAAAAAGTATCATTTCTAAGCTTTGATGGTGATATTTCTGCAAGCTGAGCAGCCTCAGCTGTTGTGGCAACATGGGCCCCTTGAGGCTGACATACATGCATGAGCACTGAGAAAGTTTGGAAAGTATGAAATGCAATGAGGAACCCAATCCCCTTTCTGCCAAATTTTCCCAGCAGCCCAAGAGGTTCCTTAGATCACCTAGCTTCTTCTGAGGGACTCCTTTTCTTGCTGAGGGCAGGCAAGACTGTCAGGATGTGCTAGTTATAAGTTGTGACAGGATAAGAATGTAACAAACTGGCATGTGTAAGCCATGGAACTGAAGTTTATTTAGTGTATTGCGGTAGTGGGAAAACAGTAGAAATACCACATTAATCACTTATAAGAATACTTTTGCTGCTGGATGGGAGAGGTGAACCAGTCAGATTTCTAAAAAAATAAAAAATAAAAATAAATAAAAAAAATCTATTGTTATTATATTTGTTTTTGTTTGTTTTGTTTTTTTTGGCTGTACTTAACACCAGAAATAGGGGGTAGGATATGCCTTCTGGTAAATATTATTAAGGAACAACATTTAGTATCTGGTCATATGCCAGTTTGCAAAGCACCCTTCCTCTTTTCCATAGTTCATTGGATTCACGTGTTTTGTTATTAACTTTGGCATGCAACATTTTGTTGCTGAATCATGGGTATCTTTGAACGGATTGCTTCTAGGAGAATAATGTTTGAGGTACTCTGTGGTTTGATTCACACAATAAACCAGGTTGTGGTTTGGGGGAATTCTGGCTTCTTATTGTACCTTAAACTGTTCCCATAAACAAACAATGATTTATTAGCAGGCCACAAACAATAATTAGGAACCATCAGTTGTTGGCCTGTAAACACTGGCTAGTTTAAACCATTGTTGTGGTTCATCCCTGATTTCTCCACCAGCTGCTGCTACCCATCCCGAAACAGAAGCTAATAAAAGGGCTGGGAGAAAAAGCAAACCAGAAACAGGAAAAAACAAGTTGTGCTTTTTGTTTAGTTATTTGAAGCAACAAATCATGGCAAATATAAACCATGGCTTGGTGTAATATGCAAACACAGCCTATAGCTCTAACTTTAGTGTGGCCCAAAAGTTGTGCATGAGAACTTCAACATCAATTGCATTTTGTGTCTTTCTTATTTTTCAGATTCTTTGGATATTCAAATCCCATGCATATGACTGACAAAAGTACTGAGTATTGAAAAGATCTAAAATTAGATGGAGGAAAAGTTGGGAGGGAATTTGATGTAAACAGATGAGCACAAGTGTACTGCATGAGTGCTTTGGTTAAAATAAAAAGGTTTCTAACCAATAATGAAGTCCAAACAAGACAGCAATGGAGAGTCAGCGTTCCAATTCAATGAACCAAGTCACCCGTTCCAGGACAGTGCATTGTTTGGCGGAACTAAGTAGCAAACTCGGTGTACATTTCTGAGATACTTTTTTTCAAAAGTAAGGAAGTTGGTTGCCTAATTCCTATTAATTTTAACTGAGTTAACATGTCTAAATCCTTTCCCAAAAATAAGCCTTTTAAAAATGCATGCTGTTGGGGTTTCTTAAAGTGTACTTAGCCCCTACAAAAATACTTTGGTAAAACAGTGTTGGATATTTCCATCAGAATGAGTTAAAGAACAGGTGATCAAATCCTTTGGGAAATCAAGAGATCCTTGCCATATCTGAACTGTTAAAATCTTATTTTAATTTATGAAGACATGTGACTTTGGGAAAAATATATTTTTTAAATTAATCAAATTAAATGTTTACCCATCCTAGTAGGCAATGGGAGACTGCCTTCCTAGCTACAGGAATCCACATTGTTTGACCAATAGACCTACAAATTTAGGCCCTGTGCAGACTGGCCTTAAAGGATGGGTTGGGGGCAGAATCAGGACATAGCGTCCATATGACTCATGCCCCAGCTCTGCCCCCAGGCTGGTGTGATGCTGTGTGCCGCATTGCATTGTACATGCCGTCACAGCAATCCTCTGGTGTTACGTCCCCATGACACAGCGTCAAAGGAGCACTGTAAAGCTGTGGTGCCATGGCTATCATGCCCTTTCCAGGGCACAAAAAGGAGCCGCTTTTTGTGGCTCCTCCTTGTGCCTTGAAAAGGCCAGATTGGGGCTGCAGCATGAGGTTGCTGAGGCCCTGATCTGGCTGTAAAAGGAGTGGCTGGAGGCCACCCCATCTGTTCAGCAAGGCTAACCATCCACCAGCCTCCAACAAATCAACCTGGGAAACCCAAACCATAGTATCCCAAACAGGGGCACATTGTGCACCGCTGAATGGTTCCAAATGAGGCAATAGTTTAAATTGACTTAGACTTCAGATAATCCAGTCTAGTCCAGTCCAACCCAGGCACAACACTGAGATGATTGGTAGATGAGGTACTAGAGGAGAAGATGATGGCATGTAGGGCACTGAGGAACAGTACACTTATTTTATGCAAGGAATCAGTAAAGTGAGAGCAAGTTCCCCAAAATCCAGTTTATTGATCACTAGAGGTGCTTTCAAAACATCTCCTTTAGTTCCTGGTTTTTCAGAAGACACAGCATAGGCTTTTGCAAGATTTGCCCTGAATAAAAAATGCAATGTTAAAAGAAGGAAGTGCCTAAAAAGTTGTATGACTTGCTACAGCATGGTTAAAACCATGCAGATTTCTAGATCCTCCTGTTGTGCCCTATTAATGTCAAAATGATATAATAAAATTCATCTTTGGGGCTTTTTAGATTGGCAGGAAAGTGTGACATGAAGTTGCACTTTCCTTAATGCTTAGCAGCTAGACTGCAAGCCCCAGGTGTGCATTTAAAAAGTACAGGGCAGCTAGACTGAGGTTTTTTCTGTGGCTCAGCAACTACATGGGAAGCTGTCAAAACGCTACAAACACAGGTGGAGCAGCTACATGGGCGGCAAGGAACGTGGCTTTTAGCCGCGCTTTAAACATTTTTTTCCCTTGCTGGCTGCGAATTGCGCAATTGCGCAGGTACATCATACAGTCGGAGCTTATCACATGGGGGAGTACAGGACCATTCCGAAAGAGGGAGAAAGTGAGATCAGTTCGGAAATGCACATGATTACGCACAAGCTCATCACACACAAGACAAGAGAGCATCTACACAAAAAGAAAATGCAGAGTCAATACGAAAGAATTCATCACATGTGAACATACTGGTCGGCTTTCTGTTGCAAATTAAGGTATCTTGGGAAATGGTAGCAAAGGCTCACGGGAGTTGTAGTCTGTGTTCTGTCAGAGCATAATATTGAGTTGTCTTGAGGTTTCAGCCCTCTGTCCAGGAGGGATTCCCATATGTCCTCCATTCTTGAGTAGAGGCCCCCCTTTTCCAAGTTGACCAGGCACGTCCTCCTTTGCCAGGACACGTCCTACTTTTCCAGCCTTCTTTTTGAAGAGGAAGCAGGAGGGCCAGGCGTGCTCTGGCCAGGCTCTGGGGGTCTCTTCCTGGCTCCCTCCCTCCCTCCCTCCCCGCTGCCTTCCTCCTCCCTTTGGCTGAGAGAATGTGACTTGCAGGGAGGAAGGGCAGCGGTGGTGCTCCAGGTCCTCCTGATGCTGGGCCAGGGCAAGCTGGAAACAGGAGGAGGAAGAGGAGGAGAGGGACATGGGGCCCCTCTGCTGCCCTGCCTCCCTGCAAGTCACACTCTCTCAGCCAAAGGGAGGAGGAAGGCAGCCAGGAGAGAGCCCTGGAGCCTGGCCAGAGTGTGCCTGGGCCTGCCTTCTCCTCCCCCCTTCGGCTGAGAGAGTGTGACTTGCAGGGAAGCAGGGCAGCGGAGGTGCTCCAGGTCCCTCCCCTTCTCCTCTTCTTCTTGCCAGCTTGCCTGGCCTGGCTGAGCGCCTCCAGTGCCCTGCTGTCTCCCTAGAAGTCACACTCTCTCAGCCAAAGGGAGGAGGTGAAGGAAGGTGCAGGCGCACTCTGGCCGGGCTCTGAAGGTCTCTTCTTGGCAACTTCCCTCCCTCCGCACTTGTATCGCTACCTTTAAATGGGTGCTTTACAGAGACAGAGCCCCATTTAACCGTGCAACTACACCTTAGCCTTTAGATGCAATAGCAATGTTGCGCCCTTTTAAAAAAAGTAGTGGGGAAATCAAACTACTTTTTAAAGGCACTTCTTCTCCCTTAAAACTCCAAAATAGTGTTTTCATGGCACACTTTCCCTTTTTCTCATCTAAAGGCTGGGCTTTCATGCAGCCATCAACACACCTCTTTTTGCCAATGTAAAATGGGCCAGCTCCTTTTTAAAGCACTTCTTCTCCCTTAAAATGCCAAAATAGTGTTTTCATGGCACACTTTCCCTTTTTCTCATCTAAAGGCTGGGCTTTCATGCAGCCTTCAACACACCTCTTTTTGCCAATCTAAAATGGGCCGTTATGTGTAATCTAGTCTTATATTTTCACACATAATTTTCTATATAGAAAGAGTGAAAAGATGCATTTATTAAAATGGCATTAACCAGCCTTGACCCTATTAAGCAGAATTGCTCAACACCTTCTTTGCTTCAGTCTTCTCAGGAAAGGCAAAGGGTACCCAACCTAAGGATGATGGGGCAGAGGACAGAATAGGGGAATTTCAGCACAGAATAAATAAAGAGACAGTACAGGAATACCTGGTTAATCTAAATGAATATAAGTCTCCAGGACCAGCTGAACTACATCCTAGGGTATTGAAAGAACTGGCAAATGTAATATCAGAACCAATGGCAATCATCTTTGAGAACTCCTGGAGAACAGGAGAAGTCCCTGCAGACTGGAGGAGGGCAAATGTTGTCCCAATCTTCAAAAAGGGGAAAAAAGAGGATCCCAACAATTATCGTCCGGTTAGTCTGACATCAATTCCAGGAAAGATTCTGGAACAGATCATTAAGCAGAGAGTCTGTGAATATCTGGAAGATAATTCCATAATCACAAAAAGCCAACATGGGTTTCAGAGAAACAAGTCATGCCAGACAAATCTGATCTCTTTTTTTGATAAAATTACCAGCTTGGTAGATGAAGGGAATGCTGTGGATATAGTATATCTTGACTTCAGTAAGGCATTTGACAAGGTTCCCCATGACATCCTTGCAAACAAGCTTGTAAAATGTGGAGTAGACAAGGTAACCGTTACATGGATTTGTAACTGGCTGACTGACCGAACCCAAAGGGTACTCACCAACGGTTCCTTTTCATCCTGGAAAGAAGTGACAAGTGGGGTCCCACAGGGCTCTGTCCTGGGCCCAGTGCTATTCAACATCTTTATTAATGACTTGGATGACAGTATCGAGAGCCTAGTTATCAAATTTGCTGATGACACGAAATTGGGAGGAGTAGCTAATACCCCAAAGGACAGGATCAAAATTCAAAATGACCTGAATAGACTAGAAAGCTGGGCCAAAGCTAACAAAATGAAATTTAACACAGAGAAATGTAAGGTCCTACACATAGGCTGGAAAAATGAAATGCACAGATATAGGATGGGGGACACCTGGCTGAATGAGACCACATGTGAAAGGGATCTAGGTGTCCAAGTAGACCACAAGTTGAACATGAGTCAACAGTGTGATGCAGCAGCTAAAAAGGCCAATGCAATTTTAGGTTGCATCAATAGAAGTATAGTGTCTAGATCAAGGGAAGTAATAGTGCCACTCTATTCTGCTTTGGTCAGGCCCCACCTGGAATACTGTGTCCAATTCTGGGCACCACAATTCAAAAAGGATGTGGAGAAACTGGAGCATGTCCAAAGGAGGGCGACTAAAATGGTGAAGGGTCTGGAAACCATGCCCTATGAGGAACGCCTTAGGGAGCTGGGGATGTTTAGCCTGGAGAAGAGAAGGTTAAGAGGTGATATGATAGCTCTGTTTAAATATTTGAAAGGATGTCACATTGAGGAGGGAGCAAGCTTGTTTTCTGCTGCTCCAGAGAACAGGACTCGGAACAACGGATGCAAACTGCAGGAAAAGAGATTCCACCTCAACATTAGGAGGAACTTCCTGACAGTAAGGGCTGTTCGACAGTGGAACACACTCCCTCGGAGGGTGGTGGAGTCACCTTCCTTGGAGGTTTTTAAGCAGAGGCTGGATGGCCATCTGTCGGGTATGCTTTGATTGGGAGTTCCTGCACGGCAGGGGGTTGGACTGGATGGCCCTTGTGGTCTCTTCCAACTCTAAATTTCTATGATTCTATGATTCTAAGCATCAAGTTAAAAAAATAAAAAAGAAAAGAAAAGATATGGACAAAGTACATCTTACTCAAGTTGTTTTTTTCCCCTTGAAAAGATACACGACCTTATATGTTTTCCTTATTGGTAAGAATTTAGCATGAGGGAGGGCAATTTTATCAAATTATATTGTTCAATCTCCTTTACTCCAGATAACTTGGGCTCCTCCTATTCTCATTACCTCTAGCTGCTAACTGTGGAAAATGAGAACAACAATTCAAAAATATCTAGAGGTCTCGAGTTTGGGGAAAGGTGAACTATGCAAGGTCTTTGCCTCTGCCACTGTCAACTCCACCTGGTTTGTCAGTAAAAAGAAAACTTTGGGGTTAAAGCAATACACAGCACATAATTTGGCCCTAAGAATGACTGCCCTACACGTCTGGGCTGTGTGCAAACATCAGCAACCAAACTATTTGTAGTTTTCTGCCATTTAGTTGAGACATATATATTTTTTTTAATTTATCATTCTCATTGATTTTGGATGCTCATCTGGTACTACATTTCTTCAGACATATGGTATTGCTTTACCTTGAACATAATAAAGTGCTTTCCCAATAGCAATTCCAATTACAAAACACCAGCAAAGAACAATGAGAATGACATATTTAGTCACGGACTGTGAGACTTCGACTACCACGTGTGCCTCAGCGGGCTCTTTCCTGATCCCTTAGGAAAGCTTAGTTACACTCTGGAGCAACTTCCATGTCATCAGTGACTATTCTGTTACTGTGAATATTTCAATCTTATCTTCAGTGTTTCCAGCAGAGATGCTCCTTCCTTTGCACTAAGTGATAGTGTGCTTACTATAGTTTGCCAGAGGTCTTTAAGCAGAGGCTGGATGGCCATCTGTCGGGAATGCTTTGATTGGGAGTTCTTGCATGGCAGGGGGTTGGACTGGATGGCCCTTGTGGTCTCTTCCAACTCTATGATTCTATGAGAGTGAAGATGATCTCCTCCAAATCTTCATCCCCCTTCTTGAAAGCTAATCCAAGATGACCATCATAATTACATCAAGATCAGATGTAGTCAATGGCTGCCATTGAAAAGTCAAATCCAGAGGTGAATGAGTTTAGGCATTTCCCAGGGCACCAAGACAAGCAAAGGCCTGGAACATGTGTGCTTTGGATGGAGAACCCCAGGCAAAATATTTGCAAACCATCAGGTTTAAGGGACTCCATGAGCTGGGGCAGTACCAGTTTTAAGATGTCTCTGTGCAAACTATCCTCTGAGCTTCACCCCTCCCAAGATACACTCTTGAGAGATGTGTCTCCCCTGCAAGATGCATCTTCCCTGCAAGTACTGTGATTGACATAGACCAGAAATATACTGATTTTACCATCCCTATTTGAAGTATCACCCTATTCTTCTATTCTTTATATTACACTGGCCAGGCTTTCGGAATTCATTTCTCCCCTCGTCTAACCCTTTCTCCCAATCTTCTGTCCTGTGATTAGAAAGCTACCAGAACTTCTTAAACTTTTTGCTAAACAACAAGAACAAGAAGATATATGTGCTCTAGCTGGCATTCCATGTTAGTTGGGCAGTGATCAGAGCACAAGCAGTTTTGGACTACAGCATGTTTAATCTCTTTCTGTGTTGTTCGTAGCATAGTTGTTGTTTGCAACTATGCTGCAAACAGCTTGTTGCAATGTGTGGTAGTTCAAAACATCTGAATCACACTGATTTCCCTGCTCCTATCCTCTGAAGTTTGCTTCACATAAATACTTGTCCATGCCTTTGTATTTCCAATGTCAATTTATGGTTGTGAAAGCTGGACAGTGAAGAAAGTGGACAGAAAGAAAATCAAGTCATATTAAATGTTGTACTGGAGAAGAGTTCTATGGATCTCATGGACTGCCAAAAAGACAACTAGATGGGTCCAAGAATAAATTTATCCTGAACGTTCCCTGGAAGCCAACATGACCAAACTGAGACTGTCATACTTTGTACATATCATGAGCAGACATCACTAGAACAGATAATAAAACTTGGCAAAATAGAAGGCGGTAGGAAAATAGGAAGACTACATTATGAGGGATAGACTCAATCAATCACAGCCCTGAATTTGCAAGGCCTGAGCAGGGCTGTTGATGTCAGAGTGACTTGGAGGTCTCTCATTCATAGGTTCACTTTGAGGCCCCATCCAGACTAGCCCATTTGCCCTGGTTTGATCCAGATGAGATCGATCGTGGCAAACCGATTCTATCCAGAGAGGAGTTCATACTATCTTTTGCCCCCATTGAGGCTTCCCGGTGCATTTTACCCCAACGAAGTTCATACATGCAAAAGTACCGATTAAAGATGGAGCCTCTTGGTTGTCAATCAAATGATGTCATGGTGACGTCTGATGCGGCCATTGGCCGCGCGAGATGCTTGTGTTTTTTTTTTTTTTATATTTTTAAATATTTGACAGCTTATGCGCATGAAGCATTTGGCTGGGAGCGGTGCGGATTGAGGCGATCCTTTCCTCTCCTCCTCCTCCTCCTCCTCCCAGTACTGTTTACTGTCCGGAAAACAGTCCACATCGAGTGTATGTACCTTAGCCTGAAGACCAGGGACAGCTTGGGGATTCTGTTGGTTTACCGGCCACCCCGTTGCCTAACAGACTCCCTGACTGAGCTGACTCAGCTGGTCTCTGAGTTGCTGTTGGAGTCCCCCAGACTTCTGGTCTTGGGTGACTTCAACATCCCTCTGGAGACCAGCCCTTCTGATCTATCTGGAGCAGCTCGGGAGTTCATGGAATCCATGACAGCCATGAACCTATCCCAATTGGTCAACGGGCCCACCCATTGTGCAGGTCACACACTCGATGGGATTTTTAGTACGGAACAGGAGCATCCGTGGGCGGAGATAACCAAAACCTCCGCACTGTCATGGACGGATCACTTCCTGATCAAGATGGAACTGAAAGCCACTTTCCGTCCCCCCGGGGGTGGTGGACCCATTAGAATGGTCCGCCCTCGAAGGCTAATGGATCCAATTGGTTTCCAGAAGGCCTTAGAGGGATTAATGGTTGGTAACGCCGGTGATCCAGTCGAAACCTTGGTGAATACTTGGAACACCGATCTTCCCAAGGCTATCGACGCGATCGCCCCTGAGCGTCCTCTCCAACCCGCTCCCAATCGTAAACCCTGGTTCACAGACGAACTCAGAGAGATGAAGCGGGTTGGACGACGACTAGAGCGCAAGTGGCGGAAAACTCGCCTCATGTCCGACAGAACTCGCCATAGGCAGCATCTTCGCGCCTATCGGGAGGCTTTGCGTGCAGCGCGGAGACTCTTCTGCTCTGCACGCATTGCGTCTGCAGAGTCCCGTTCAGCAGAGCTGTTCAGGGTGGTGGGGGAACTGACGCAGGTTCCTCCTGCGCCGAACCCCTTACTTGACCCGACGACGGCCTGCTGTGACGCGTTTAACACCTACTTTGCAGATAAAATCTCTCGGATAAGAGACGACTTGGACGCCAATGTTTTGTCAGAATCCATTGGCGAGGTGTCCAGCAACTCCGTTGCTGTCAGTTTACTGGATGAGTTTCAATCGGTGAGTACCGATGACGTGGACAAGCTCCTTGGCAGTACTCGGAAGACGACATGCTCCCTCGATCCATGTCCATCTTGGCTGGTCGTCCAGGGAGGGGATTCATTGAGAACATTCCTTCGGGATGTGATCAATGCATCCCTCAGGGAGGGCACGGTCCCATCGTGTCTGAAGGAGGCGGCTGTCAAGCCTCTCCTGAAGAAACCTTCCCTTGATCCCCTGGACAGGAACAACTACAGACCAGTGTCCTTGCTCCCATTTCTGAGCAAGGTGATCGAGAGAGCAGTCGCCTCCCAACTCCAAGCTGTCTTGGATGAAACCGATTATCTCAATCCATTTCAAACCGGCTTCAGGGCAGGACATGGAGTTGAGACCGCCATGGTTGCACTGGCTGACGACCTCCGCTTGAGCATTGACAGGGGTAGTGTGACCCTGTTGGTGCTCTTGGATCTCTCCGCGGCTTTTGACACTATAGATCACTCCATCCTTTTGGATCGGCTGAGGGAGGTAGGGATCGGGGGCACCGCTCTTCAGTGGTTCCGGTCCTTCCTCTCTGACAGATCCCAAAGGGTGAGGCTCGGGGACAGTTGCTCTTCCAAAATTGAGCTTAATTGTGGCGTCCCTCAGGGTGCCATCCTGTCCCCGATGCTATTTAACATTTATATGAAGCCGCTGGGTGAGGTCATTCGGAGGCATGGAGCTCAGTGTCTTCAGTACGCTGATGACACTCAGATATACCTCTCCATGTCCAGATCGTCAGCACAGACTTCAGATGGCGTCTCTCCTCTTAATGACTGTCTTGCGGCGGTAATGGATTGGATGAGGGAAAACAAATTGAAACTGAATCCAGACAAAACGGAGGTACTAACAGTCACAGGCCCAAAACCAGGCTTGGGAATACAGTCTCCAGTCCTGGATGGAGTCACACTCTCCTCTAAGGACTGTGTTCGCAGTCTGGGGGTACTCCTAGATTCGTCGCTCCACATGACCTGTCAGGTGAATGCGACGGTCAGGAGTGCCTGTTATCAGCTTCGGCTGATACGCCAGCTGCGCCCTTTCCTGGACATGAGGGACCTGGAAACTGTGGTACATGCTCTGGTAACCTCACGCCTGGATTTCTGTAATGCGCTCTACATGGGGCTACCCTTGTGCTTAACCCGGAAACTTCAACTGGTCCAAAATATGGCAGCCAGGCTTGTAACTGGAACATCAAGGAGAGAGCACATAACACCGGTGCTCAAGGCTCTCCACTGGCTGCCAATTAGTTTCCGGGCGCAGTACAAGGTGTTGGTTTTAACCTTTAAAGCCCTACATGGCTTGGGTCCACCTTATCTCAGGGACCGCCTCTCCCCGTATGAACCCCCCCGCACACTCCGATCCTCTGGGAGGAACCTGCTACAGCCGGTGAAAACTAGGCTGTCGCAGACCTCCCAGAGGACTTTTTCCGCGACCGCTCCCAGACTTTGGAATGGTCTGCCGGATGAGATGCGCCTTATAACATCTCTTGATTGCTTTAAAAAAGCTCTGAAGACGCATCTCTTCCGGCAGGCCTTCCCTGACACCTCTTAGATCCCAGCTCCGAATGGGACCTATAAATTGACCCCTTGCCTGGTGTTATCTTTTCCTCAATGTAAGAACTATGGAGGATGAATCATGTTTTTAATGTTGTTGATTTTAAATTATTGCTAATTTAATTTATTTTTAAGGGGTGGGTGGCTGGGAATGGGTCAATGAAGTGTTTTAATTTGTATGTTTTAATCTTGTTGTACCCCGCTCCGATTGTACTCACAGAGGAGCGGGCTAGAAATAAAGATTATTATTATTATTATTATTATTATTATTATTATTTACTATATGTTTCAATATTTTTTTTTATTTTTAAATTTAATATATATTTTATAAAATAAAATATTTTATTAAATATTTTATTATATTATATTTATAATATAATATAATATTTATATATTATATTATATTATATTTATATATTATATTATATTATATTGTATTATTTTATTTTATTAAATAAAATATTTTATTAAATATTTTATTATATTATATTTATAATATAATATAATATTTATATATTATATTATATTATATTTATATATTATATTATAATATATTTATATATTATATTATATTATATTTCATTGTATTATTTTATTTTATAGTTATTTCATTTATTATTTATTTCATTGTATTTTATTGTATTTCAGTGTATTTTATTGCATTTCATTTCTTAATAATTTATTGGATTTTTTTGTATTTTTTTGGTATTTTTTAAAATATATTTTTTTCTTTTTTTCCCCCATTGACAGCTGTAATTCGCTTTGGCTGTTCCGTTTTTATGAATGGGGCAGAGGGGAAACCCCTGTCCATATATGGACTGGGGTTCCCTTTAAAAGGGCCCCATTCATTCCCTTCCAGTTTAAAGAATGAATGGGGCCCTGAAAGGGAACCCCTGTCCATATATGGACAGGGGTTTCCCCTCTGCCCCATTCATAAAAACGGAACAGCCAAAGCGAATTACAGCTGTCAATGGGGGAAAAAAAGAAAAAAATATATTTTAAAAAATACCAAAAAAAATACAAAAAAATCCAATAAATTACTAAGAAATGAAATGCAATAAAATACACTGAAATACAATAAAATACAATGAAATAAATAATAAATGAAATAACTATAATATAATATAATATAATATAATATAATATAATATAATATATAAATATATTATAATATAATATAATAATAAAAAATACATTAAAAATATTTAAAAAAATCAGGAGTGCCCAATTTTGCCAGGAGAGGAGGCATGTTCCCCCCCCCTGGCTTTTTCCCCTCCCCTGAACTTGACCTGAGTTATTGTATTTTATTTTAGTATTTTTTTAAATATTTTTTTAATTTCTTATATATTTTTTAATTTTTTTTTTTTTAGTTTGACAGCTTATGCGCATACTACGAGGCTCCGTTCCCATCGAATTTTATGAATGGGGAAAAAGGGAAACTCCTGTCCATATATGGATTGGGGCTCCCTTTCAATTTTTAAAGGGCCCCATGAAAGGGAACCCCAATCCATATATGGACAGGAGTTTCCCTTTTTCCCCATTCATAAACTTCGATGGGAACAGAGCCTCGTAGAATGCGCATAAGCTGTCAAACTGAAAAAAATAATAAAAAAATAAGAAATTAAAAAATATTTAAAAAATACTAAAATATAATACAATTGAATGCAATTAAATTACTAATAAATAAAATACAATAAAATACAATAAATAAATAAAAAATGAAATAACTCTAAAATAAATAAAATAATAAAATAAATAATTACTTAAAAATACAGTTAAAAAAATATTTTAAAAATGCTGGAGTGCCCGATTTTGCCTGGAGAGGAGGGATGTTCCTCCCCCTGGCCTTTTCCCCTCCCCTGAACTTGACCCGATCGTGATCGGAGCCAAGTTCACATTCCCCGCAAACCGGGTTTTCCCAAAAGAAACGGTAAAAAACCCGCTTTGGGAAAACCTGGGTTATGGGGGATTTACCCCGCTACGGGTGTGCAAAATCCGGATTCAGTAGTGTTAAATCCAGTTTCAGTGTGAACTTCTTGATTTTAAACCGGTTTGCTAACCAGTTTATAACGTAGTCTGAATGGGCCCTAAGTCTGCTTTATCACACTAGGGGGCAAACAGGATTTAAACAAGAGTTAAACAAGAGTTAAACAGGAAATGCCCTATGTTTATCACAGGACATTTCCTGTTTAACTCTTGTTAAACTCTCATTTAAATCCTGTTTGCCCCCTAGTGTGATAAAGCAGTAAGTTGACTTGAGAGCAGTTAGCAACAACAACATACTTGTTTATCCTTCCTATCTAAAAGTATTACTAGTATGGGAGATTTCTGAGCAATATTAAAGTATTTAAATCTTGTTTTGATCTGATTGGCTAAAGCTACCGAGGGGGGAAAGGAAGCCATGAGAGCTTTTTCATTGCCAATGCAATGCACCCCATTTGCTGTGGTCACTAGCTGGAAAAATATATTGAAGTGCTTTCAAGAGTTTCATCATCATGGAGTATACAAACATCCACAGCTCAGTAGCTGCATCTTTATATTGACTAAGGCCAAATGACATACCCTTTCACTGATACACTTTAACCTCAAGAGGAAGTGGGAAATTCTGAAATTGGGGTTATCTTTGTGGTTTTAACTGTGCTATTCAGCTTTTGTTGATGTAGCTCTTGTTTCTAAATTTCAATGAAGATTGTTCTTTGGTCACATTTCTGGCATGTGTGATAGAAGGGAGGGAAGCATTCGACTAAATACCATTAACTGTGGCTCTAAGTTTTTTTCCCCCTGGCTCAGAGTTTGAACCAGTATAAAATATAAAAGAAAAAAAATAATCTCTAGATAGAGGGTGGGCAACTGCACAAACAACCAGGGTCAATCCTCCCCCCCCCCCCTTATGCTTCTGTAGGCCATGCACATACACCCATGCACTAAAATAACTTTGTTGTTCCTTAAAGGCATTCTCAAAATTGTCAACAGAAGGGACATTGCATCACCTCCTGTCCTGTCACCATTTTGAGAGTGAATCTGATGAAAATGAAGAGAGTTGGATGTGGGTATTCTGGGGAAGTTTGGAGGGTGGGTGCACTCCCTCGGAGGGTGGTGGAGTCTCCTTCCTTAGAGGTCTTTAAGCAGAGATTGGATAGTCATCTGTCAGGGATGCTTTGATTGGGAGTTCCTGCATGGCAGGGGTTGGACTGAATGGCCCTTGTGGTCTCTTCCAACTCAATGATTCTATGATTCCCTAAAAATCATACCAAATGTTTTCTGAGGAATCAGTCTTTGGTGAACTGGTGGAAGACTTCAAGGGTTGCAAATGTAGACTCCAGGAGCCACACAGAGCCTGTAGACCTGAATTTGTCTACCTTGTGATTGTATTCTTTATTTCTTTTAAAAAAATTTTTAATTTATCCTGCTTTTCTTCCAGTATGGAACCCAAGATGACCAGCTGCTGAACCCAGTCCTTGGTGCTCATCCAAAGGTTAATGGAAATAGTTGGGACACAAATAGTTGGGACACGAGAGAGGAGAAGGAGAGGAGCTGCTTGGCAGCCATTTTGGGACCGTGTGCTTGAGACCGTGTGCTCGTTGCTGAAGGGGAGGAGCTTCTGTGAGTCACATCTGTGAGTCACAAGGGGGCGGAGCTAGCAGACTAGCTTTATATACCACCTTCCAGAGCCTTCCAGAACAGTCCGGCCAGAGAGAGGAGAAGGAGAGGAGCTGCTTGGCAGCCATTTTGGGACCGTGTGCTTGAGACCGTGTGCTTGTTGCTGAAGGGGAGGAGCTTCTGTGAGTCACATCTGTGAGTCACAAGGGGGCGGAGCTAGCAGACTAGCTTTATATACCACCTTCCAGAGCCTTCCAGAACAGTCCGGCCAGAGAGAGGAGAAGGAGAGGAGCTGCTTGGCAGCCATTTTGGGACCGTGTGCTTGAGACCGTGTGCTTGTTGCTGAAGGGGAGGAGCTTCTGTGAGTCACATCTGTGAGTCACAAGGGGGCGGAGCTAGCAGACTAGCTTTATATACCACCTTCCAGAGCCTTCCAGAACAGTCCGGCCAGAGAGAGGAGAAGGAGAGGAGCTGCTTGGCAGCCATTTTGGGACCGTGTGCTTGAGACCGTGTGCTCGTTGCTGAAGGGGAGGAGCTTCTGTGAGTCACATCTGTGAGTCACAAGGGGGTGGAGCTAGCAGACTAGCTTTATATACCACCTTCCAGAGCCGCGCGCCTTAGAATTTTAGTTTTCTTTAACTGAACAACTCTGCTCAAGTGGCATTAGACTTTGCAGTATGGACAACGAGGGATCTGCCGCAGTCACCTGCAACTCTTGTGGGATGTTTCTCTTCTTGCCTACAGATGTGGAGAACTTCACATGCACCAAGTGCAAGTTGGTGGCACTCTTGGAGGAGAAAGTGCAGCAGCTGGAGTCCAGAGTAGCTACACTTCAGCAGATTAGGGAACAAGAGGATTTCCTGGACACAATAGAACTAACCATCTTGGATGAGTACCATGCAGAGGAAGATGCTAGGGTGGAAGAGGTCACTTGCCAAACAGAGGAGGCAGACAGCTGGAGGAAGGTCACAAAGAGAAGTAAACCAAGAAGGAATTGTTCGGGGAGCTTGCAGCTAGAGAATCGATTCGAAGCGCTTTCCCTTATCAAGGAGGATGAAGAAGAGCAGCATGGACAGACTTCAGGGACGGAGCAGGGGAGCCTGAGAGTCCCACCCGAGGAAACAGTCGCTGCTAAGCCTCGGAGGAGGCGTGTGGTCGTAGTGGGGGACTCCTTGCTGAGGGGTACAGAAGCAGTGATTTGTAGGCCTGACAAGATGTCTCGAGAGGTGTGTTGTCTTCCAGGTGCAAAGATCCGGGATGTGACAGAGAGGCTGACAAGACTGGTCAAGCCTACTGACCAATACCCCTTCCTTTTGGTCCACGTGGGAACTAATGATACTGCAAGACACAGCATTCAGAACATCAAAAGGGATTACGAGGCGCTTGGTAGGAAGCTGAAAGGAATGGATGTACAGGTTGTCATCTCGTCTCTTCTGCCAGTTGAAGGGCATGGTCCAGGAAGGGAGAGGAAAATAGCAGATGTGAACAACTGGCTTCGCAGATGGTGCCGCCGAGAGGGATTTGGATTCTTGGATCATGGGCTGCGGTTCCATGAGGAAGGACTTCTTGCAACAGACGGGTTGCATCTCACGCCAGTTGGAAGAAATGTTTTTGCCAACAGTCTCAAGAACTTGATCAGGAGAGCTTTAAACTGAGTTCCGAGGGGAAGGGAGACAATAAGGAAGGCAAAAGGGATGGCGAAAATAGTCAAACTGACATAGAGGAAACAAGGCAAACAGTGCAAGGACCCAATAGTGGGAGGCAAAAAAACTTGCACAGGCAGCAAGTAAAAGGGAACCATGGTCTGCGATGTCTCTACACTAATGCACAGAGCATGGGAAATAAGCAAGATGAACTCGAACTCCTAGTACAACAAAGCAAATATGATATAATAGGCATCACTGAAACCTGGTGGGATGAGTCTCATGATTGGAATGTGGAAATAGAGGGGTATAACCTTATTAAGAGAAATAGGCCAAACTGGAAAGGAGGAGGAATAGCACTATATGTCAGAGATATTTACACCAGTGAAGAGATCCTGGACATCAATCATGGAAGCCAGGTGGAGAGCATCTGGATAAGAATCAAAGGGGAGGGAAACAACAAGGGTGTTACGGTGGGAGTCTACTACAGACCCCCAAGTCAGACTGAGGAATTGGATGATATCTTTCTAGAACAGATGACCACACAGTCAGAAAAGAGAGATGTAGTAGTGATAGGCGACTTCAACTATCCTGATATTTGCTGGAAGTCAAACTCAGCAAAATCCTCAAGGTCTAGCAAATTCCTCACTTGCCTGGAAGACAATTTCATGGTCCAAAAGGTGGAAGAGGCAATAAGGGGGTCAGCTATTTTAGATCTGATCCTAACCAACAAGGATGACTTGGTTAATGGGGTGCAAGTGGTGGGATCATTAGGTGGAAGTGACCATGTTCTCCTGGAGTTTGTAATACAGTGGAAAGGAGAAGCCAGGCAGAGTCAGACACGCATCCTAGACTTTAGGAGAGCGGATTTCAGTAAACTTAGAGAAGTATTGAGGGCGATTCCATGGTCAGAAATACTAAAAGATAAAGGAGTTCAGGACGGATGGGACTTTCTCAAAAGGGAGATACTGAAGGCACAATTTCAAACAGTTCCAGTGAGAAAGAAAAACGGGAGGTGTCTCAAGAAACCAGGATGGATGACTAAGGAACTTTCAACCGAGCTAAGTTTGAAACGGAACATGTATAAGAAATGGAAAAAGGGGGAAATCACGAAAAAGGAATTCAAAGAAATAGCAGGCATGTGTAGGGGTAAAGTCAGAAAAGCTAAAGCGCAGAATGAACTCAGGCTTGCTAGAGAGGTTAAGAACAATAAAAAGGGCTTTTTTGGATATGTCCGCAGCAAGAGGAAGAAGAAGGAAACAGTTGGGCCACTGCGTGGAGAAGATGGCAAAATGCTAACAGGAGATAGAGAAAAGGCAGAATTACTCAACACCTTCTTTGCCTCAGTCTTCTCAGAAAAGGCAAAGGGTGCTCAACCTGAGGATAATGGAGCAGAGAACAGAATAGGGGAATTTCAGCACAGAATAAGTAAAGAGATAGTAGAGGAACACCTTGTTAATCTAAATGAATTTAAGTCTCCGGGACCAGATGAACTCCATCCAAGGGTATTAAAAGAACTGGCAAAAGTAATATCGGAGCCATTGGCAATCATATTTGAAAACTCCTGGAGAACAGGAGAGATCCCAGCAGACTGGCGAAGGGCAAACGTTGTCCCCATCTTCAAAAAGGGGAAAAAAGAGGATCCCAACAATTATCGTCCAGTTAGTCTGACATCAGTTCTAGGAAAGATTCTGGAGCAGATCATTAAACAGAGAGTCTGTGAACATCTAGAAGGCAATGCCATAATCACAAAAACTCAACATGGGTTTCAGAGAAACAAGTCATGCCAGACAAATCTAATCTCTTTCTTTGATAAAATTACCAGTTTGGTAGATGAAGGGAATGCTGTGGATATAGTATATCTTGATTTCAGTAAGGCCTTTGACAAGGTTTCCCATGACATTCTTGCAAACAAGCTTGTAAAATGTGGGCTAGACAAAGGAACTGTTAAATGGATCTGTAATTGGTTGACTGGCCGCACCCAAAGAGTGCTCAACAATGGCTCCTTTTCATCCTGGAGAGAAGTGACCAGTGGGGTCCCACAGGGCTCTGTCCTGGGCCCAGTGCTATTCAACATCTTTATCAATGACCTGGATGACAGAATTGGGAGCATACTAATCAAATTTGCAGATGACACCAAATTAGGGGGAATAGCTAATACCCCAGAGGACAGGATCAAGATTCAAAGTGACCTGAATAGACTAGAAAGCTGGGCCAAAGCTAACAAAATGAAATTCAACACAGAGAAATGTAAGGTATTGCACTTAGGGCGGAAAAATAAAATGCACAGATATAGGATGGGTGACACCTGGCTGAATGAAACTACATGTGAAAGGGATCTAGGAGTCCAAGTAGACCACAAGTTGAACATGAGTGAACAGTGTGATGCGGCAGCTAAAAAGGCCAATGCTATTTTGGGCTGCATTAATAGAAGTATAGTGTCTAGATCAAGAGAAGTAATAGTGCCACTGTATTCTGCTTTGGTCAGGCCCCACCTAGAATATTGTGTCCAGTTCTGGGCGCCACAATTCAGAAAGGACATTGAGAAACTGGAGCGTGTCCAAAGGAGGGCGACAAAAATGGTGAAGGGTCTGGAAACCATGCCCTATGAGGAACGACTTAGGGAGCTGGGGATGTTTAGCCTGGAGAAAAGAAGGTTAAGAGGTGACATGATAGCCCTGTTTAAATATTTGAAAGGATGTCATATTGAGGAGGGAGCAAGCTTGTTTTCTGCTGCTCCAGAGAACAGGACCCGGAACAATGGATGCAAGATACAGGAAAAGAGATTCCACCTGAACATTAGGAAGAACTTCCTGACAGTAAGGGCTGTTCGACAGTGGAACGCACTTCCTCGGAAGGTGATAGAGTCTCCTTCCTTGGAGGTCTTTAAGCAGAGGCTGGATGGCCATCTGTCAGGGATGCTTTGATTTGGATTCCTGCATGGCAGGGGGTTGGACTGGATGGCCCTAGTGGTCTCTTCCAACTCTACGATTCTATGATTCTATGATTCTATGAAATATACTGTGGGGCTTTCAAGACTGCCCAAAAGGGGCGGTCCGTTCTCACCCAAAGAAGTGGTGAGATGGGACCAAGGCTGCCGCACCAGCAGCCTCAGAGGCCCCATCCCGCTGCTTCTGAAGGCCGCGGGGAAGCGGCAAACTGCTGCTTCCCCACAGCCTCAAAGTGGGATGCAGCAGGCGCCCTGGGCGCCTGCTGCACACCGCTTCCCTTGGTGGTGCCAAGGAGAGAAAGGGGCAGCCCTTTTCCCCCCTGCGTCCTTGGCGCGGCTGTTTAAAGGCCGAGTCAAGGACCCGGAGCAAAAAAGGAGCTCGGTTTTCGAGCTCCTTTTTTTACGCCATGCGAAGGGCATGCTTGGCGTTTCTAAACGCTGCATACGCCATCATGGCGTGCCCGTATGGATGTTGCCAGTTTAAAAATGGTGGTGCCCATACACTTTAGGGTTAGGGTGGGTGCAAATGCTGTGCCCTCCCTAACCCTAAAGGCGGCCTTTTGAGCCCTAATTGCATCTCTTTGTGCCCGTCTATATCAGGCCTGTATGTATCCTGCTCTTTCCTCTTAGCTAGGGGTGGAGGGTGTGAGATAGAGTACCTTCCTCATGTTTTTACAGGGGCTTTACAGACTGGCAGCTCCAGAGGCCCCTTCTCACTGGCAGCCCCAGAGGTCCCAATCCGCCAATTTTCCAGGCTGCTGAAAAGGGGCAAAATGCCCCTTCTCCGGGGTCTGCAAAGGGCTGTCCTTGGGGCTTTATGGCCCAAGGACAGATCGACTGGCAGAGACAAGGGGAAAAGGGGCATCCTGGCCCCTTTTTCCCTGCCTTCATTTCCACGGCAATCTGGGTGCCGTGGAAATGAAGTGCTTCCTCCGAAATAGAGCTTCTTTCTGCACCCCAGAAAGGGTGCCCTAGGTGCCCTCAAGCGGTGTGATGACATCAGGCGCACACCAGTCCGTGTGGATGCAGCATGTGCTGTGATGTCATTGGCGCATGCATGTATGGATGGCATGATTTAAAATGGTGCCATCCATACGTGCTAGGGCTGGGTGGTGTGAAGATGCTGCATGCTCCCCAGCCCTATTTATGCTGCAGGGACGGCCCTTTTGGGCCGTCTGTACCGAGCCACATATACCTTATGCAATAACACAGAGAAATTTCCAACTATTTCATTAATTCCATCCAAAAAAAAATTAGCCTAACAACCAGCACTCTGCCTTTCAGTGAAAGGAGTGATCTACCAGTAGCCATAACATCTTGTTGCTCAAGTCATTTGCTTACATCCTGACTTCAAACAGAGCTTCCTTCTGAGTACTCCAAGGTATGCTCCACTGGGTTCTTACTGCTAAGTAATAGTGCAATCCTAATACATACAGGCTGCCATCCTGTTAGTGGCATACAGACTTGTTTCTCATATGTCTTTATATGTCTTTCTGGGGGCACTGCAGGGGTTGGTATTTGCCTCCTCCTTCGCATCCAAATTCCCCACCCTCAACTTATTATACAGTCGCTGAAGGCCCTCTCCTCAATGGCCATTCCTTGCCTGATGAAGAGCAGACAGAAGCATCCATCCAGACATGTCCCTGTATCCAGATGTGAAAAAGGTCCACTCAGCCTTCTATCCTTTCATAAGTTGGTAAAATAAGTACCCAGTTTGTTGGAGGCAATTGGCTTACACATTGTAACCTTCTTAGTTCACTGATAAGCAGTTTAGAAATGTACTTGCTATTGTTACTTGTTATAAAATAATTACAGCAGAACTATGTTGCCAATTGGTTGCCAATTAGCTTCTGAGCGCAATACAAAGTGTTGGTCATCACCTTTAAAGCCCTATATGGCTTGGGCCCGAGTTACCTGAAGGAACGCCTCCTCCTGCACAATCTGCCCCGCACCCTCAGAATATTAGGAAAGAACACACTGGAAACCTTGAGTACCAGGCTGACATCGACTTCTAATAAAACTTTCTCGGCGATGGCTCCGAAATTATGGAATGACCTCCCGGAAGAGATCTGTCTTATTACCACCTTAGATGCCTTTAAGAAAGCACTAAAGATGGATCTCTTCCCGTGAGCTTTTCCACCTGATTTGCTGTGATTGTTTAGCTGATAAACGAGACTGACGATGGACAGTGGTACCCGACGTATGTCAAATTAAGGATTATCCGTTTTAATGTTTTTATGACTGTAATTGATTTTGATAACTGTACTTGGACTCTGTAGATTTTATCTGTTGGTCATTTTATTTTGTAAACCACTTTGATCTATTTGGAAAGGCGGTATATAAATAAAAATTATTATTATTATTATTATTATTATTATTATTATTATTATTTTCAGATGACCCAGAAGATCTCAGGAATGGCTTTATCAGTTTGCATCTGACTATGGGGATGCAGTCATTGTTGTTAACTGCCTTCAAGTCAACTCTGACTTATGGAGAATCTGTAGCTGAGACACATGGACCCCCTGTCCCCTACTGCTGTGCTCAGGTCTTGCAATTTCATACCCGTGACCTGTCTGATTGAGTCCATCCATCCAGTGTGCAACTCTCCTCTCTTTCCTCTGCTCTCTACCTTTCCTAGCATTATTGTCTTTTCTAATGAGTCATGCTTGCTCATAATGTGACCATAGTATGGCAGCCTCCATTTGATCATCTTGGCTTCCATGCTTGATCTGTTCTGGGACCCATTTGTTTGTCTTTTTGGCTTCTCACTGTATCCTCACCACTCTTCTCCAGCACCACATCTCAAACGGGTTGATTTTCTTCTTATCCACTTTTTTCACTGTCCAACTCTCACATCTGTATATGGTGATGAGGAATACTATGGTTTGTACAATTCTATCTTTAGTGCTTATTTGTACATCTTTACTCCTTAGGATATTTTCTAGTTAGTCATATATTTCCACAGCATGGAATGGCTAGGGATGGGGGTGGGGGTTCAGAGGTTATACAGTAAGTCCAAGTGATTTCAGCCTAGTGTAAGTCTTACCATACTATGCTGAACTATACAGGATTGCAGCCAAATATGGCTGAGGGCAAGCTGAGCTAAAGCTAGGCCCTCTGAAACTATGCTGAACTTCTGCGAATTATGTTGGAAATTACTTAAGGCTACCATGGTGCTGGCTTAACATTACACCAACATAGTAGCTATATCCCTGGCCTAAGATGCATTGGCTCTGGTATAACTTAGTTTATGCCTGATCCCATCTCTACTTTTGACTGTTCTGACAGCAGAGCAGCTTTGCCAGCACAACAGAGTTATAAGCAGCTCAACTTTATATGTGGACTGGACAAGTTAACTGTTACATAGATTTGTAATTGGTTGACCGGCCAAACCCAAAAAGTGCTCAACAATGGCTCCTTTTCAACCTGGAAAGAAGTGACAAGTGGGGTCCCACAGGGCTCTGTCCTGGGTCCAGTGCTATTCAACATCTTTATTAATGACTAGGATGACAGAATTGGAGGCATACTTATCAAATTTGCAGATGACACCAAATTAGGAGGAGTAACAAATACCCCAGTGGACAGGATCAAAATTCAAAATGACCTGAATAGACTAGAAAGCTGGGCCAACGCTAACAAAATGAAATTCAACACGGAGAAATGTAAGGTACTGCACTTAGGGCAGAAAAATTGAAATGCACAGTTATAAGATGGGGGACATCTGGCTGAATGAAAGTACATGTGAAAGGGATCCAGGAGTCCAAGTAGACCACAAGTTGAACATGAGCCAACAGTGTGATGCGGCAGCTAAAAAGGCCAATACTATTTTAGGCTGCATCAATAGAAGTATAACGTCTAGATCAAGGGAAATAATAGTGCCACTCTGTTCTGCTTTGGTCAGGCCCCAGCTGGAATACTGTGTCCAGTTCTGGGCACCACAATTCAAAAAGGATTTGGAGAAACTGGAGTGTGTCCAAAGGAGGGCAACTAAGATAGTGAAGGGTCTGGAAGCCATGCCCTATGAGGAGCAACTTAGGGAACTGGGGATGTTTAGCATGGAGAAGAGAATGTTAAGAGGAGATATGATAGCCTTGTTTAAATATTTGAAGGGATGTCATATTGAAGAGGGAGCAAGATTGTTTTCTGCTGCTCCAGAGACTAGAATGTGGAACAATGGATATAAATTGCAGGAAAAGAGATTCCACCTCAACGTTAGGAGGAACTTCCTGACAGTAAGGGATGTTCGACTGTGGAACACACTCCCTCGGAGTGTAGTGTCATCTCCTTCCTTAGAGGTCTTTAAGCAGAGGCTGGATGGCCATCTGTCGGGGATGCTTTGACTGGGAGTTCCTGCATGGCAGGGGGTTGGACTGGATGGTCTTTGTGGTCTCTTCCAACTCTACGATTCTATGATTTTATGATTCTAATTCAACTTTTACCTGTTCCTGATTCCATACAGCTGGCAGATCCTTTTGCTAGGATTGCAGTATCTGTGAGCACACAACAGATGCTTTCCCCTCTACCATACAAACCCCTTCACGCATAGCATTTTCCTTTGTTGTCATCTTCTTTTTCCCTGAAAGTTGCAAGGATCTCGATCTTTGTCATATATTCAAGGCAGCAAATTGCCTCATCTGCAGTGACAGTGTAGCAAGAGGATATACTGCCATGCAGCTTGTCATCAGGCTGAAGGATTTCATCAGCAGCAATGAGAGAGTTCAGAAAATGTGCTTAACTTAGGTGCAAGGGCAAAGAAAGTGAAGGCAAAGAACACATTTGGCAACCTCCTTTGAAGATAATATGAGAGACAGTGAGCAAGAGAGAGAGAGAGAGAGAATATAAAGTGAAGTGGAAAAATCTTGCTGTACAAAGTTATGTTTCTGTTTCAGGCACAGAAGCACACTTGCAATCAGGCCATCGTTTGATGAAATGCTATAAAAAGAGTGTAAAGTGTCATGCCTGTTGATTCAACTTGCTGTCATTAGATAAAAATGACTTTTATGACACTTCCCTCTCTCTCTCTTTAGCAGCTGCAGCTTTTCTAAATTTAGAAACAGTTCTCTTAAAAAAAAAAAACCTACTAGCAAAACAAAACTACAGGACTGTCCTGCTTGTAGGGAAAGATGTAATCATCTTCTGAACTAATGATGTGCTTTTTCATTGGCGTTCCTTTGTCCAGAGCCACTGCATCCCATAGTGTTTACCCTTCATCTAGTGATCTACGTGGAAACAGTTTAGTCTTGGTCTTCATGATAATGAAAAAACTACCGCAAGTGGTGTGTGTTTCAGAAATGAAAGTAACCAGAACTGCACTGCTAACTGGACAACTAAAATGGAGCCATGCTGGAAATCCACAAACAGGTCACCAGTGGGCACTCCTGTTGCTCTGGGGTACCAAAGATTGGGATAAAAGTTTTGGTTGGCTGTTTTATCAACCAAGGCAACAGAGGAGAGGAGAAAGGTGCTCTTTAAGTGTCTGGTTTGTTGTTGTTATGTCCCTTCAAGTAGACAGTCACCTATGGCAGCCATATTGTAAGATTTTCTTCACAGGATTTATTTGAAGCACATTTGCCATTGCTGTCCTCTAAAGCTAAGAATTTGTGACCTAGCACTTATTTTCTGAATTTGGTGCCCCTCAGAAGGGAGAAAACAAAACAAAACAAAAGGGGGGGGGCAGAGATGAAATTAGGCCCTAAAAAGGAGTGGGTCGGATAATGGTGTCTATGGCCCAAGTTGGAATGAGAAGCCTGAAACTCAGTCTCAGTCCTGTTCAGTATGCCAAGAGATCTTGTAGCACCTTCATGAATCTGAGGAAATAGAGCAAGTATGCAAAAGTTTATGCTACAACTTCTTTTGCAAAGTTAATCTAAAATGTTCTACAAGACCCCTTTGAATACTGATATTCCAGACTAAGGATCTTATCACATGAACTTTAAAACCAGCTCAAGTCTCCTGGGATGCAGCTGGGACACTGGATGGAGGCAGGGATTATCACATGCTAAATACCCACCTGATCTCTGGCCACTATCAGCCCAGGTCCAAGCTGAGACCCAGCCATGCTCTGCCAGCACTTTTTCAATGTTGGAAGCTTTCCAGCTTCTAAAAAGTGCTGGTGGAGCATGGCTGGGACCTGGGCTGATGGTGGCCAGTGATTAGGCAGCGATTTAGCATGCAATAACTTCCACCTCCATCCCGTGGCTGCAGTCTGGGAGGCTTGAGCTGGTTTTAAAGTTCATGCGATAAGATCCTATCTCAGGATAAACTCCTATTGAGTAGCCAGAGAGAATACAGGCAGGTGAAGCATGCAGATATCTGCTGCCCATAGTTCTCAGAACCTAGCTCTGGTCTACTGTGCAGGATGTGTATTCAGAACAGACCCAACTGCTATGTTAGAATTGGCTAGATCTGTGTAGATCTCTCCATGTAGTGAACCATCAAACTATGGCTGACATAGTTTTTTTGTGAGGTTTTTTCAGGCTATGTGGCCATGTTCTAGAAGAGTTTATTCCTGATATTTCACCAGCATCTGTGGCTGGCATCTTCAGAGAATGATGGCATGGGTATATATAACCTGTGTGACCCTGGCTGGCAGTTTCTCCATGAAATATCTGAAGATCCTGGTCTGGCTGTATCCATCCAAATTAGTGATCGTCACCCACAGGGATGAAAGCAGTGTAAAGGGTTTGCTATTATTGTTGTTGTTCCAGTCAAGTCTTGCTTGAGCAAAAGGCTTTTCTGAACTTCTGTGTAGTCCTGTATCCTTGGCTGATGTTTGACTCACCCTTGCTTCAGTCCTGCCTCCAGACTTTTCCTTCATCCCTTACTTGTTCTTCAGTACTGCAGGTTCATCTCAGCCTCCTGCCTGTGGCCCAGTCATGACAGGCTATCACAAGAAAAGAAAAGAAAAGAAAAGAAAAGAAAAGCCCCAAGTACTTTGTGGTTCCTTCATGGAATGCTAGAGGAGAAAAGCATTTAACTGTTTCAGAATTAAGCACACCTTCCTGCCTTCCTCACTATCACCTTCACCTGTCATAGAATCAAGCCATGCAGGCCAGAGGATTCCTGACACACAGAAATGCACAATTAAAGCACTCCTGAGAGATGGCTATTCAACCTCTGTTTAAAAACCTCCAAAGAAAGTGGGCCCACCACCCTCTGAAGTAGTCTATTACACTGTTGAACAACCGATAATGTTGTTTCTTTCTAATGTTTTCTAAAGTTTTCTCCATTTTTTTCTAATGTTTAGGTGGGGTCTCTTTTCTTATAATTTTAATTCTTTGGTTCATGTTCTAATCTCTGGAACAGCAGAAAACAAGTTTTTGCATCTTCTTTGTAGCCTTCAGATACTTAAATATGGTTGTCATATCACATTTCAGTTGTCTCCAACATAGGGGCTAAACAGACAGACAAAAAGAGGTGCTTTCAGTCTGGCTTGAAGGCATGGCATTTAGATGACACATGCCTTGAAGCCAGCAAGAAAGTGCTCTCTAGGCACCTTATGCCAAGAAAAGCCATTTCAAAAAGAAGCAGGTTTTTTTTCCACTTCTTCCTGGCTTGAAGCCATATCATGTGGTCATGACATGAGCACTCCAGCTGCCTTGGGAGATGGTGGTGTGGTTGGTGGGGTTTCAATGTGGCTTCAGAAAAGGCAGCTTCAAGCCACTTTTTCCTGCCCATCTGTTTCGCCCCATATCCAGGTTCCTAAGCCATTCTTCATAGGGCTTATCTTTCAGGCCTTTAAGCAGCTTAACCCTAACCTTAACCCTCTGGACAGCTCTGTGAAAAAGGCTTCTCTTGAGAGGTATGAATGGTAAGAAGTAGAAATGACTTTGTTGAGGGGTATGAGTGGTGAGACGTAACCATTTGTCATGGAACTGCAGAGCCTGGATTCAAGCTTAAGTAACACTCATGATCAAGCACATTGTGTGGCAGTTGTTGAACTCATTGGAAACACTGACCCCAATTTCATCATTTTAATTATATGTATATAGAAAATTGCCAAGGAAATCCAATACAGTCACATTTGACATTAAAAAGAAACTTCCCCTAAGATATGTGGACTGTTTTTTTTTAAAAAAAATTGAAGCTGAAAGAAAGAATCAAGAGGGTCAAATCTCTCCAGAATACACAAGGGTTTCTCAAAACCCAAATAATAGAAGTACAGCTACAATATATTGTGCAGGTCAGAAAAGGGAGCACAATGTCTAAGTGATCACTTACATGATTGATGTTCAATGTCAAGGATGCTACTGGAGGAAAGAAGGCCTCCTTCAGCAAATGGAAATGTTGGCCATGTAAGAATAGGAAAAAGGAACAGAAACCCACACAAAAGAGATGCAAGCAGGCAATGAGAACTGCTGAAAGGAACATTTCTGGAGCATAATTACTAAGATCATTAAGACCAAGGCTCCCAAATTATTAGAATACAGCAGAAGCAGAAACTGAAGAATAAAATAGTCACTCCACTGAATGACAAAGAAATTAAAAGCATGCTGATAGGGGAAATTAAACATATGCTAAAGGAGGAACAAGACTATCACAGAGAAGCTGAATAAATTCCATGCAGTTTGTCTTGACTGCAGAAGATGTTGGACAGATAATCATAACTGATATTTTCAGAAAAAGAAGCTGAAGACATAGAAAAATAGTAATAGTTTTAGATCTTATTTACAAATCAGGTCGTCCTTTGAATCTAGATAGCACAGATCCAAGACTTCTTAAAGAACCCAAACATGATATTGCTAATTTTCTAACAAAAATAGATAGCATTGCCCTATGATCAGCCTGTGTATCAGAAAAATTGGATAAAGGCTGCTGTCTTTCTGTTGAGTAATAAGGAATCCAGAGAGTTTCAGGAAATTATAGGTTAGTTAGCTTAACATCTGTGGAAGGTAAATTGGTGGAAAAGTTTCAAATGCAAAGTCTAATGTGCACTGCAGAAATAATACAGTTTAACGAATCTTTAACTGCCATGGCTCAGTGCTATGGAATTCTGGGTAGTTTGTTCTGGCATGAGAGCTCTCAGACAGAGCAAGCTAAATATCTCACAAAATTACAAATACAAGAATATTCCTTTGCCTGGTGGAAAGGTTATTAAAGTCAAAATTATCATGCATATGGCATATGGCAACATTTTAGTGTGAAGTGTACACAATGTAGTCACGAAGAATCTGTAGTGGGATCAGTGTTGTTGTTTTTAATTCGTTTGCATTTACCTGGAGTAAGAAGTGAGCAGTAAAGTGGCCACATTTGCTGATAACACCAAATTATTTATGATGTGTGTTCCTTCAAATTGCCTGTCAACTTATGGTGATCCTTTGAATTTCATGCGGTTTTCTTAGGCAAGGAATACTCATAAGTGGTTTAGCCACTTCCTCTGAAATATAGCCTATATCACCCGGTATTTGCTGGTGGCCTCCCTTTCAAGTACTAACCAAGGCTGGCCCTTCTTAGTTTCCACAGTCAGACAGGATCTGGTGCTTTTAGGGCATTTAAGAGGCCAAAAGAGGATGCAGGCTCACATGAAATTTTATATACTAATTTATATGTGAAAATTTAGAAGACCTTAGGGATATGAGAGCCAGCATTGTGTAGTGGTTTGAGTTTTGAACTAAGACACTGGGAGACTATGGTTTGAATCCCTGCTCAGCCATAAAAACCTACTGGGTGACCCTGACCAAGTCAGACTCTCTCAGCATCAGAGAAAGACAAGAGCAAATGCCCTCTGAACCAATTCTGCCAAGATAATACCATGATAGGTTTGTCTTAGGGTTGCTGTAAATCAGAAACAACTGAAAGACACACAGCAACAAGGGGAATGGGAAAAAAAAAACAACAACAACAGTGCATGGTGTAAGGGCTGTCCCAGCCAAGTCTTCACTACCATGGTGAAATGTGTTGCATTTCTATTTAAATAATAATTTTGGCACATTTCAGCATGGTGGTGAAGACCAGACAAAATGTGCATATTCCCTATCTGCTTTCCAAGTTCTTATGCTGATGGGCAGCATCAAGGCCCATTCTCTCCTTTAGTGTGGTTTTTTACTGGATAGCAGTTCCACTGTGCATTAGATTTTCATGTCCCTATGTTTCAGCCTTCCTCCATCAAGTCAACTCCATCAACTCCAGCCTATTGCACACTGTACAGTTGTACACTGTTCATAGTAATCAAATTGTTTAGTGAAATTTTGGAGCCCCTGTGCTGTTATATTTCAAGCATATATTTCTTCTCCAAGTTACATTTCTTGGTTCAGCACACACAAAGAATTTTGCATAGTGATTACAAAATGAGGTTCTTTTCTTCTGTGTCACCAGATAAATAATTCACCACCAGAAGTTTTGGATCCTGTTCTTGAATCTGGGGAATCTTTGTTCTATTTGAGTCAGAAACCTGGCAACATTTCTTTGTCTTCTTCTCCAGGAGAACTGGGTCACTTAAAACACTAAATAACACTCAGCTTGGTACCCCACAAGATGCTCACAAAATGCCATTAACTGGCAGAAAGAGAGATGTGAGCAATGGGATAGCAAGGAAAGAGGTGGCTAGATGTGTTTTTTGCCATATTTTTCTTTAATCTCACATACGCACCTCTTATTTTTATACTTTTGCAATAGCTTTGTAATTTTCTTGATGCATTCCTTTCAGTTTTGTGTACACAATCTTTGATTTAGCACATGACCAGATCTCTTGTGTTTTTGATGGATGACTAAGGGGCTGTACAGACTGGGCTGAAGGGACAGTGGGATGCCACCCATTTTCTCCTTGGATCAGGGCTGCAGCAACTGTACACTATGGCCCCGTTCCAGTCTTCAGAGGACTCAAAAAGAAGTCACCCCAAGCAGATCCTTTTTTGCACCCTAGAAGGGGTGCCATAGCCACAACAGGGTGGCGTGTTGATGCTTCCTTGGTGCTGCACTGTTTGGGCACTGCGATGGAGGTGTGTCATCGTGGCATGCGTTGTGTGGACTGGCACACACCAAAATGGAGCCCTGGCTGAAAAGTAGGAGTAAGAGAAACTCTTGTAGACTCTACCCTGTCTGTGACACCTCTGTCATGTGGCTGCCTTCAGTGGGGGAACCTGACACATTTGCAAAGGGCCCATGCATGATTTAGATCTCTGAATCTCCTTGCATCTTCTAAATCACACAGGGCATCCATGTGAGTATACAAGGCTCCCTTCTGTAGAAATGTAGCCCAACAAGAATACCACAACAGACAAAGTGGAGCCAAGAAGCATGCCCCCTGGATTTTCTTCCTCACATGACTTGAAATTCATGAGCTGGGGAGAAGTATGACTAGTGCTAAAGAGCAAACTGTTTACAACTCAATTCAACAAAGGTGGCTCAAAAGGAAGTCTTTGGACCATCAGAATGTTATGTAAGTTTAAACCTAAAAATGAACTTGGTTCCCTAAGGCTCTTTTATCAAATTTTATTGGTTGGGGAATTTGTTTACCTCAAGGAAGCTTACAAGAAGCTGGGTAACTTGAGGATTTATTTCCACCTGTGTATACCAGAATTCACTGAGGAGCACTGCAAGTTTGGGTGAAACTTTTTATTCAGCAATGTAAAAGAGTGCAATTAAACACACAATAGTAATCCAGAGCCCATCACACAGAGCTAACTGAAGCAGAAGTATGGAAATTGGATAGTGGAGTTGTAGCTCTGTAGAAAGGGGAATATTTACTTGTCCTGAAGAGCAGACCACAGAAAGCAGGAAGTAGCTCGGACAAAGTCTGAGGATGACACAGTCACCCACAGGGTGAAGAATCTCTCTGTGCACACAAAGTACAGACGGGGGGGGGGGGAGCTACTATCTACAAGAGATGGTTGGCAGGTCTGTGCAAGGAGCAAGGTTTGGGACTGATATGTATATATGAGATCCTAGGCTCAAGGAGCTCAAGGTGCTATCTTGCAATGTAATAAAGACCTGATGGCTTTCTCATGGAATCAGCAATGGGATTCTGGAATGGCTTATGGCTTTAACTTCAGAACAACAAAAACAATGATTAGATTTTGGACAGCTCCAAGGTAGACAGAGAGGGAATTTGGCTAGGGATGCAGCAGGGCATAGGTAGGAAGCGTTGGCTTGCTAGTCTTTGTGCAATGAGACCTCCTTTGTCTCTTGGTGAGTCACTGGGGAAGTGATCAGCACATCCATTTAGTTTTTCTCTTGGTATTAGCTGGGTCCTTCATATTTCTTTGGGTCTATGTTTCTTTCCCATGGGAAATTTCCCTATGTTTCTAAGTTCATTGTGACCTCTTAAGAACATGCCTGCTCCAAATATGAAAATATGGAAGCCCCAAATACAGCACGGGCATATGCAGGGTTACTAACAACCTGGAAGACCAACGTTTGGGAACCACTGATCTAGACCATCAAAACTCACCACAAACCATGAACGAAGTATTCTTTGAACAAATATACTATAGTCATTAAGGCATTTAAACAAGGGGATATACCCATTGATGATTAATTAAGAGTCTGTGTTTCAGCACATATGGAAGCCCTGTCTGGTCTTCATGAAAAAATAATATCATTTCAGCAGCCTCTCCACCCCCAATATCTGACGTGTGAAACTTTTTATGAGCTTTTAACACAATTTTAGTGAGATTTAGAGAGCACAGGATTCAAGCTCATGAATACAGCCACATCCACATCAGCCCTCTTACTATCAGCAACCATAGTTCTTGGCCACCAAGTATGAAATGCCCATATGCCTTTCTTTTCTTTTTCTCTTCTTTTTTTCTTTTTCTTTTCTTTCTTTTCTTCTTTTCCTTTCTTTTTTCTTTTCTTTTTTTTGCAATCCTTCTAGGGGCTGTTCTATCCTCCCTGCTACCATGTCTAGATAGCAATATGTCCCACTTTGATGTGCTGCCATTGAACCTCTGTGGCTGTCCTCACCTTTGGGCCTACCTTGGGGATGGTGGTATCCAATTGCCAGTTTAAATTCAGTCACTACTGCTGCCCACCATAGTTCCAAATGGAAAGAGTTCTCCCTGACACTCTGGTATCTTCACCAAATGGGTCTGTGGTCTGTCACAACTGGATCATTTATGATATGTATTCATTTGTGCATGACTGAGTACTTAAGAAGGGATATAGATAGTGTTTTATGGGTTCTCATGGAATGAACAATTGCACTTGGTTTTGTAATGATATCACAAAAGTTAAGTCACTTGGCAAGAATTCCATCTTTTCATATCAAACTTGCAAGTTAGCAGATATTTTATTTGTTTGTGTGCTGCTTGGCTTGGAAGAGCCTAGGAACTAATATTGTGCAACAGTTGCATTAAAACATCCAGTACATTTCTGATAGCTCTAACTTTTGTTTGCCCGAACAATTGACTCTTAGCGCAGACACTTATCGACAGAGGCCTAAACAAATTAACTTTATTATTTTTCGCTGACTGAACGTCAAGGTCTTCCAGGGCTGTAGTTGCTGTAGCAACACCAAGGCACCCACATTAAATGATCAACATGAGTGCCAAAGCTATCAGAGTTGAATGGCCAAAAGTTAAACATTAATTTCTACATGCTGTTTGCTTTTTTTTCTCCTTAAGCCCCAAACTTTATTTAGTTATCAGTTGCTCAATGGAGCTGCTTTAAAACACTGTGGAAAACATGACCATAAGATTTTTTAAAAATTATTCTAATATAAATGACTAACCACAGACTCATCTGACTCAGGTATTTTGTGTATGTCAGTAACTAGATACCACATGGTAAGTGGGAAAAAATAGCCATATTAGAGTGTTATGAAATAAAATGAAATGTGAACATTATGAGAATTATGTCCCATAAACTGGCATCATATTTCATAATTCATTATGTCTTGGGAACATTTCTTATACGGAATCAGAGAATGAAAGCTATTTGGAAAACTATATATATATATATATATATATGGGCATCTCCTCAGAAAGTTTTCTGAGGTATAAGAATCACTCCACAAATGTCTCCTCACTTTCTTTGTAGCAGTAAAAAGTAAAAATCACAATAAATCAAATAATTATTGTTGTTCCTTCGTGATACCCCAGATCTACTACTTGAGACAGTTGGCCCAGTATGGTTGTTGTTGTTGTGTGCCTTCAAGTCCTTTCCAACTTATGATGATCCTATGTTGACCCTATCACAGGGTTTTCTTGGCAAGATTTGTTCAGAGGAGATTTACCATTGCCTTTCCCTGAGGCTGAGAGAGTGTGATTTGCCTAGAGTCACGTAATGGGTTTCCATGGCCAAGCCAGGATTCAAACCCTCCAACAAATCACAGAACCTGAGACATATGGCCAAGCAAATTCAGAGTGTGGTGAAGATGGGAAAAGTTATTAAGGGAACTTACTGTCTTGGAAAAATGGCCTCCAAAGCACAGTTGGGACCAGGGACGCAGCCGAGTTGCAATCGCCTGGCAGAATTGATGGTGAATTAAGGAGATTATTGCACATCATTTTTTGGTCCAATCCAGGAATGGGCTGGGCATAGGCTTAAACGGGTGAAAATGGGTGTTATTGCACACCAAAATGTGACCGTTGCTGCCAGGTGATTACAACCCATCTTTGAGCCATGCTTAGCCCACTGATTTTCATGGATGGGGAGCTTCTGTCCTTGCAAAATTGGCGGGCTAAGTGAGGATTGGAGATGGGTTGTAATCACCTGACGGCACTGGCAGCATATTGGTGTGTGATAACTATTTTCACCCGTTCAAGCCTGTGCCCATATCAGGTGAAAAATGATGTGCAATCATCTTCTAAATCTGATAATAATCCAGGAGCAACCTGCACTGCAACTGTATCCCAGTCAGGTGTTTAGTAAGTGCAATAATCTCCTAAGTATCAGAGGCCCCTCCTCTCCTGACTCTCAAGATCATTAACTTTGAACAGACACCACCCCACAGCTACATGGATGAGGATTCCCAAATTGTATCAGCCACACTGCACTACTGTCTCACTGGTTTGTTCGTAAATCTCTGGGTATCTGTGAGGAATATGAGTGTTAACTAGCCAGAATTTGGGGAGCGTAGTCAGAATGTTAGCTTCTTCACCTGCTCCCAGAACTGAATAAGGTTTAACTAGAAATAAAATTAAATCAGAGTCCTATTACTTGATAGTGCACATCCAAGTTTTAATGGATACTTTTTGTTTAGCAAGAGCAGCTAAATATTTCAAACTCTTAGCAATTTTTATTCATTATTTCTAATGAAATAGTTTCTTTGGTTGTTGCTGAGGCATACCCTCCAACATTTCTCAGATGAAAACCAGGATACATGTTGGCAAGCAACATCACAGTGCAATCAGTACAGCAAAAGTTATTATATTTTGGAAGATGAGAGATAAGCTATGGGACAAGGAAGATGAGACAAGCTATGAGAGGCTGCAGCAGTTTGGTTTTCTCTGAGCCTGCTAGGAAGGGCCAGTGAGCAGAGATCCTGCATGGTATATTGGTTTGAGCAATGGACTAGGACTGGAAATCAGTGTTCACATCCCAGCTTGGTCATGTAAACCCACTGGGTGACCTTGGCCAAGTCACACTCTCTTATCCTCAGAGCATGGCAATGACAAACCCTCTCTGAAGAAATTTGTCAAGAAAACCCCATGACAGAATTGTCTTAGGGTTGCCATAAATCAGAAATTACTTGAAGGCACACAACACCAACAAACAATGACAAAGGGCACAATTCTATTTCTTCTGTCCCCCCCACCTCTGAGTTAAATATTTACAAACTAGTTTGGGACTTTGAACTCAGTTCGCAGAAACTGAAGTAAGCTGAGGACAAAGGAAGAAAGTGGGAAGAAGAGAGAGAAACTGGACATTTTAAAAGCAGCTGAAAAGGTGGGAGGATGGAGGATTAATCTGGACTCTGCCTCACACACTGGGACAGTTGTAGGTTATGCTGGTGTGCAGTATTGCTTTTTTTAAAAAAAAAATCTGCAAACAATCTAAAATGCTTAAGCACTTGTGGGAGTGCAAAACTCAGAATTAGTGGAGAAGCAGTGGAAAGGATGTATCAGTGGAGGAGAAAGCAGAGCTGAAATCCTACATCACACACCTATAGCAATACCAGGTATAACAGTGCTTTCCCCATTCTATGAGTCCTCATCTCCTTTAATGCATTCCCTTCCCCTTGGCCCTTCAGAGCTGATTAGTTTCCGGGCGCAGTACAAGGTGTTGGTTTTAACCTTTAAAGCCCTACATGGCTTGGGTCCATCTTATCTCAGGGACCCCCTCTCCCCCTATGAGCCCCCTCGCATGCTTCGGTCCTCTGGGAGAAATCTGTTGCAGCCCATGAAGACTAGGTTAGCGCAGACCTCCCAGAGGGCCTTTTCTGCTTCTGCTCCCAGGCTATGGAATGGCCTGCCAGATGAGATGCATCTCATTACATCACTAGACTGTTTCAAAACAGCCTTAAAGACGCATCTCTTCTGGCAGGCCTTCCCTGAAACTGTATAATCTACCCGGCTCCTAAAATCTTTCAGCCAATTCCGAACTCCCTATTCCCCCCCCCCCCCGTATTTTGTTGCTACGCATGCTGTGGCCAGCATTGCGTTTTTTAATTGTTGTATTGTATTTCTATTGTTAGTAATTTAATTTTAAACTTAACTAGTTTAATCCTATTTTGGGGGGGGGGGGGAGGTTGGGATAGAATTCTTGAATTATTTTAATCTGTAATCTGTTTTTTAACCTTGTTGTACCCCGCCTCGATTGTTTTACAGAGGGGTGGGTAAGAAATAAACATTATTATTATTATTATTATTATTATTATTAACAGAGGGAGGCCTGGCAGCAGATGGCTCTGGTTCAACAGTTAATAATAATAATAATAATAATAATAATAATAATGTTTATTTATAGCCCTAGGGAGCATGTTCTCTGATGGGGTTGGAAACTATTTGGTGGGAAATCATTTTTTGGCAGAGGGCAGCCCTCCAAGGTCACCTGGGAGGCTTATACAACCCCCTAAATCCTGATGGATACCATCTTTTAGATGGTAATGACTATTTAGTCTAAAAATGTGGCAAACTAATCTAGTATCCATCTTTCCCATTCCGCTGAGTGGATCCCTAGACTTCTGTCTCAAAAGTCTGCCCTGATGGCTCCATTGAATGAACTAAAAGAAAAAAGCTTTTGGCCAATTTGAAGTACAGAGGAAACTCCAGCTCAACCTTGATCACATCCCCCTATACATAGCAGCCACGTCATTAGGCAAGATGAGGCAGCTACCTTAAGTAATAGATTTTAAGGTGTCATAAAAATGCAGCAAATTAGTTGTTATTAACTTATTGTTCTTGGGTTGAATCCAGACTACCTTAAGTACATTGATTCCAGTGGATTTACTCTTAATTAAATTTGGATCCAATCCATTGTATTTTTGTTCTCAGGGAAGGGGGAGGGAGGAGAAGGGATTACAGAATTTCCTTCCTCAAGTGCCAAAATAATTTGGTTGGCTTTGGGTACTATATAGATTAACTTGGAAAAAAGCACCATTTGCTATTCCAACACAACCAGTAAAATATTTTCAGCCAGCCTTGCTCTCATATCATCCTGAATGCTAAAAGAACATATAACTAGAACCAATGCTGGGAAAGTTTACTTTGTAAAATAAGTAATTCTTCAAGTTATTTCTGAATTATGGTGATGCTAAGGGTTTTCTTGGCAAGATTTGTTTAGAGGTGGTTTACCATTGCTTTCTCCTGAGGTTGAGACAGTGTGACTTGCCCAAGGTCAAGAGAGGTTGAGAGAGTGTGACTTGCCCAAAGTGAGTAGGGAAGTGAACCTGGTCTCCATAGTTGTAGTCCAACACTTATACCAATACACTATTTATTATTTTTAATTGGCTTTTATTAACCTTTAAAAAAAAACAACCTTTAGGTCTGATTAGACAATGCCATAAAAATATTTTAAGATGACTTCAAATGCCTTCAAATGACCTTTAAAACTAAAGTACCTTTTTAAAGTATCCACATTGCTCATGGCACCAATTTAGTTAACTCCATTCTTTCTTGTTATGATACTTTTGAAATGTAACTTGGAGTGCATCTTCACTGTAGAAATAAGGGAGTTTGACACCACTTAAAGTGCTGTAACTCCATGCTATGGAATACTTGTAGTTTTATAAGATTGTTAACCTTCTCTGCCAAATAGTGCTGGTGCCTCACAAAACTGCAAATCCCAAGATTTTCTAGGATAGAATCATTGCAGTTAACATGGTGTCAAACTGCCTTATTCCTACAGTGAAGATGCATCCTTGGTTAAGTGGTGGCTACCATATCAGTGAGGAGTTAATCCACTCAGGTTTTCATTTAAACTTTAAGGCCACTATCTGAAACACTGAATCCTATCCCTAAAATAAATTCAGTACCTTGGACAATTATTTTAACTTTTGGATTATCACCCAGGGTAAATTCATTGCCCCACTAACACAGGATCCACCATATGTAACTGAACTTGCAGATGGATATCATAGCATCATCATCATCATCATCATCATCATCATCATCATCATCATCTAGAGTATTTATACCTTGCTCTTCAGCCACAAAGGCTCTCAGAGCAGCTTACATTTATTATTATTTTTAATTAGACAGTTCCTTGCTCTCAGGCTTACAATCTAAAAAGACAATCTAAAATTATAAAGGTACAGGTAACTTACAGGGGACTATGTTGCTTGTGACTTATTACTTCCAAACTTTGTCTAGAATTCCACATGTCCAAAGGCCACAACTAGGACTTAAAACAAAGGACTTCCACAGATGACTTCTCCATCCAGCTTAGGCCATTTCTATATAGGAACTATAAAATAATCCGTGGTTTTCTTTGGGAGAGGAAGCAAGGAACAGTTCTCTGTTTACCCGAATTTCCATTTCTGGAGCACTTTTTTAAAAAGATTAAGAGAGAAAGAACAGGAGCTCCTAGAGCGCTGTGCCCTTCAGTTCCCCACAAGCACTAAATATAGAGATTTTTAAAAAGTATGTTCACAAATAAAACTAGCTGTGACTGGTACGATGCCATTATTTATCATCCATGTTGATCTGAATGACTGCATTTAAAGTTCTGTGAATCCTAAATGTTTCACAGGTGAGACACAGATGTAGCATTGTTCCCTGGCAAGGAGTCACTTTCTGCTCTTTATACCTCAGTCTCCTATTCAGAATGCTTCAGACATGTAGTCTAGTACCAAAACCAAGAATATGACCTCATGCTTTACAACTTAAAAAAAAAAAAAACCTAAGAGAAGTAATGTAGTGAAGTGTAGCCAGCTTCTGTAACAACAAGGTAAAAACTAGTCTGCTGTCTATGTGCCGCTCTCAACTAATTTTCCGAGATGCAAACACTTTCCCTTATTTAATGTTTGTTAGTTTGTTTAGTATTTATTTATTCAATAAGACTTTTAAATCCAAAATCCCAGAGTAGTTTATAATATTGGAGCATTAAAACCCATACAGCCCAAACAGAGTTAAACAATAAAACATAGGAGAAACCATAAATACATTTTATTAAAGTCGTTATTATGATTAAGGGCAACTGACTAGTTTGTTGATCAGTAAAATGCCTCAATGAAGAAATAAGGCTTCACAGGCAGCAGAAACTTCACTGAAAACTACTACGGCATCTTCTAGCAGAGGGGACTGATGGGTAGGTGAAAACTCACCAACATCCTATCCCCCTCTTTCTGCCAATAGCATTAGAAGACTCCTGTTGTGAATGTATCTTTTCCATCCATGGGATGCTTATGTTGGATGCACACTATTAACTTTTTATCAGCACTCCAACATCATTTTTAAAATTCATTTTACTATATTCATGTTATGTTTATACTTTTAAATGTTTTTGTGTTGTTGTTGTTGTTGTTTTCATTTTTATGGTTTTAAATTTGCTTTGAGCCAATTTGAATCTCTATATTGGAAGACAGACAGCATGTAAATAAATAAATAATTGTTTGTGAGTGGGAAAATGTGATTCATGTCATACCCCAAGCCTGCATAAACCTTTGCAAGGTTTGAATGTTACTGTGTTATATATCTCATGGATACTAATGACCTTGAAACATCTCCATTACTTTTTTAAAAAATTAATGGAAATTATTTATATCCTACCCTCTGAGTCACATAATGTCAGGGTGGCATACAAATAAAATCAGTTTCAAACAATAAGAAATCAGTTAAACCATCTGAAAGCATGTCAAACAATTAAAAACGAAATGTTTTAAAACCATGTGCCTGTACACATTTTGGGTAAAATTATAAGACCCCAGAATCTTTGATAAATAGCCATGTTTTAGCTCACTGAGGGGTTGAAGGCAACATTGACACCAGCTGGGCCAACAATGGGAAGGCTTTTCACAACTAGGACGCCATAGTCTCTCTGGCTTTTCTTTGCTAATGAAGATTTAGGAAGGATTCATCCCACAGTTTCTAAAAGCGCGCTGATGACTAAAAAGGTCGATCTGAGATAAGTCTGGTTACAGAAAACACAGCAGAAAGTCTCCTTGGGTGATGTTTCCAATTTGTGGTCCTTTCTGTGTTGTCATTTCTCTTCAAGACTCGTTTGGCGTGAGTTCTCGAAAGAGGCTGCAGCATTGTGGATAGTGCATCTCCATGCCTCCCGATGTGAGGACAGGGCAGACCATTGTTGGTGATCAATTTGGCCAAGCTTGAGATGTTGTTTCAGGGAGTCCTTGTATCTCTTCTTTTGGGTGCCCCTCTTAGGCTGACCTGTGGCGAGTTCATCATAGAGTACTATTTTGGGGAGGCAGTGGTCCTCCATCCTAGAAACATGCCCTGCCCAGTGCAGCTGCGTTTTCAGTAGCATGGCCTCAATGCTGGTGATCCCCGCTTGCTCAAGGACAGCAACATTCTTCACATAGTCAGTCCAGTATATATTTAGGATTGTGCATAGACAGCAATGAGGAAAGCGTTCAAGGAGTCGTAGATGTTGGCAATAGATGACCCATGTTTCAGACCCATAGAGGAGAATGGACAGTACAATAGCTCTGTACACACTGATTTTTGTGCTTTGCCTCAGGTGTTTGTTTACTCCACACTCTTGTGAAGCCTTCCAAATGCACTATATGCCTTTGCTAACCTATCATCAATCTCTTTATCGATCTTGGCATCTGAGAAGATTATACTTCCCAGGTAGGTGAGCTGTTGAACGGACTTAAGAACAGATTTGCCTATGGTGACATGGGGGGTGATAGTGCTCTTCCTGTGGTGCAGGCTGGTAGAGAACTTCCATTTTCTTCAGGCTAACTTCCAGCCCAAATAGCTCTGCAGCCGTTGCAAAGCAGGATGTTAGGCACTGCAGAGCTGCTTCTGTATGGGCAACAAGGGCAGCACCGTCAGCAAAAAGCTGCTCATGGACTAGATAGTTTAGAGTCTTTATATGAGCCTTCAAACTGCCTCTCCATTGCCGCCCCCTTGTTATGAGGAAGAGGCTTGCATACCCTAATGAAGCTGTGAGCTATGCTGGTGGTGGCATAAACAGCCACTGGTAGGGCCTCCCATGCCAGATAGGTCACAACCGAAGGGTCTGACCAAGAGTGTCAAAGGGCTCTTTAGCCTTATGGCAACCATTCTAGGAGAAGGAAAACTCCAATCCGAAACCTGGGCAGAGGGTGCTTGTCTAATCCTGTAAAGTAAACCATCTAAGAGAAGGAAACTCTAATCAAACCTACAATCCGAGGACCTCGCTACCACTGTCCTTGCTTGCTTGGCCCCAGCAGATGAACCTCTGGTTTAAAGGGTAAGGCCAGTTCTGTGCACCAGAAAAATCCATTACACAGGCTCGAACCAGGACACCATAGTAGAGAAGGGCCTAATCCATTTCCTCCCACATTGCATTTCTCTCACTAGTGGGAAACAGAGGGCCCCCCCCAGCAGATCTCAGTCCTTGGTCAGCCATATATAAAGGATAGACACTCCTTCAAGTAGCAAGAGCTCAGACCATTTAGAGCTTTAATTGTCATCCCTGGCACCTTCAATTCACACTGGAAGCAAACTGTAAACCAGTGCAATTCCTTTAACTCTGGTGCCAAACAGAGTCAGTACAATGTTCTCTTTAGAATTTTAACAGCTGCCTATTTCACCACCACAACTTTTAAGTCAAATGGTAGTTTATATAACAGACACACATTTGTGCACATGTTGTGCACAAATGCAACAACAGCAAAACAATGAGAAAACAACCTGCCCTAGTTTCATTACCTGATTGACTTGTGAAGTTGAGTGAAACCCCACTAACATAGTCACAAAGCCTCCTACTTGCTTCTTCTCCATCCTTGGACTGGAGACTTCATATTGTCTCAACTGACTTCCCATTTTTCTTGCTCATAACATTTCAAAGAAATCAAATGGGAAGATGTGAATCAGACACCAGGGGTAGCGGGGATGGAAGGGTTCCTGGAACACATATTTAGTGAAACAGAACTCAGGACATGGCCTGAAGACACGTAACACAGCCACCTTATTGAAGCTAAGCAGGTGTAGCTCTGGTTAGCATCTGAACTGAAGATCAGATTGAAACTCTGTATTTGTTGTGTTTATATCCATGACATAAGAAAACATATGGAATAAAAATGTAATGTAATATACTCTCCAATATTTCATAGATGAAAATTGGGATGTGTGTGGCCAAACAACAGCAGAAAATAATCAGGATGGCAAAAGTTATTAATCAGGAAGAATACACAGGCCGCAAGGTGCTGCAGCATTTTGCTTTTGCCTAACCCTAATGAAAGGGTGACTTTCCACCCCCCCTCTCTCCTATCCCCCTAGTGCAAACTGCTTAAGTGCAAACTACATCTCACTTTTAACTCACTCTGTAGCATTTTAAGTAAGTTGAAGACAAAGGAGACCATGGAAGCTGTCCCTCTTTCATGCTTCTTAATTCAGAGCTGGGAAACTTTTGGCCTTTCACATAATGAAGATTATCACACATGGGCTTACCATCAGGGAATCGCTGGGGAAAATTCCAGGATGCTAGAGAGAGCTCACAATTCCATGACGCTGGGGAAACGCTTCAAGGTTACACACACACATGCTTCCTCACGTGTGATATTCTTCAATGTCTATCAATAAGCTCTCAAGAGCAATTTCCAGCGACAATTCCAGAAATTATCCACTTGTACATCTTCACGGCGTATTAAAGTGGCTGACAAAGGGGATGCATGACTTATTCTGTGAGCCATTTTACTGTCTGGGGACAGGAGCAATGGCAGAGGAACTTCTTCTCACAGTGCAGCACACTTTCTTTCCTACAGTGAAGCACACCACTGCACTGCTTGGGACAGGGCAGGAAGCCTCAACCAATGAGTTTGAACAGCTTCAAACTCATTGGCTGGCACACCCCGTCGGAGGAAGCTGCTACAGTCTTCACTCTGGTTGGGCATGGGACTATAAAAACAGCTGCCTGGTTACCCAAATGCCACTCCTGCTTGGACCATCATCCTTGCTCCCCCTCTTTTCTTGCATATCAGCAGGCACTGTGTTTCATTGGGTCTTGTTCAGTTCCAACAGTGTGTTTTGCAGGCTGCAGCATGGGTCGGGACATCGAATCTGGGAATTGTTGACATTGGGTATTGGTATTATAAAGGAGTCCCCTTATGGGACTCAGGAGTGGGGAGAAGAAAGGCAAGAGTGGAGGCCTTTCCAGCACTCACTGGTGACAGGAGATCAAGTCCACATGGATCCTTGCCCTGTCGTCCCAGGCTGGAGTGGAAAGGTCATTGTTCAACATGCAAGTTGATTGATATCTGAAGCTGGACCCATGTGTTTGGGCCAACCCTGTTTCAGCTGTAATCAATAAAGTTGTGGGCTATTTTTTTCTCCAACTATGTTTCTTCATGTGATCATTGGGATGGTTACAATCTTGCCCTTGGACAAGCAATTCATTTTTCTTCTTCCCCATTTATAAAAAGCTGTTATTGTGGTCACTACTAATAGATGGCAATGGGGTTGGTTTATTTGGGGGGGGGGAGGTTAGAATCATAGAATCGTAGAGTTGGAAGAGACTACAACGGCCATCCAGTCCAACCCCCTGCCATGCAGGAACTCTCCATCAAAGCCTCTGCTTAAAGACCTCCAAGGAAGGAGACTCAAAGGGAGTGTGTTCCACTGTTGAACAGCCCTTAGTGTCAGGAAGTTCCTCCTAATGTTGAGGTGGAATCTCTTTTCCTGCAATTTGCATCCATTGTTCCGCGTCCTAGTCTCTGGAGCAGCAGAAAACAAGCTTGCTCCCTCCTCAATGTGACATCCCTTCAAATATTTAAACAGGGCTATCATATCACCTCTTAACCTTCTCTCCTCCAGGCTAAACATTCCCAGTTCCCTAAGTCGTTCCTCATAGGGCATGGTTTCCAAACCTTTCACCATCTTAGTCACCCTCCTTTGGACCCGTTCCAGTTTCTCCACATTCTTTTTGAAATGTGGTGCCCAGAACTGGACACAGTATTCCAGGTGGGGCCTGACCAAAGCAGAATAGAGTGGCACTATTACTTCCCTTGATCTAGACACTATACACCATCCATCCCTGCTACATTTCCTGGGGGTGGACCAGGATCATACCCACATAACAGGATTTTCAGAGACTTCCTTCCAGTCTAGTCCTCAGATAACACAGCTGAAATGGCTGTTGTGTGAAGATTCCTGATGCTTATCATAAGTGGTCACAACAAAGCTTTGTTTGTTTGTTTTTTTAAATGGAAAGGAAAAGGAAACTTTGGCCACTGTGTGTATTAAACTACAAAATGAACAAGTCACCTGATTTCTTTTTGGGGAAAACTGGTTTTCTAAAGCAAGATAGGAACTCCCATTGTTTATACCAATGTGTTCCAGATGATCCATTGAAAGGCTTTCCAATTAACTCCAAGAAATTTACCTGTTTACCACTTTCCATTTTGTAAACCAGAGCTCTTTAAGTAAAAACCAAAAGAAGTAGTAGCAGCAGCAGCAGCAAAATTCAGGGTCTAGGCACCTGCTCCCACCTCCCTCTGACTTTTGAAAGTAGCTCTTGTTCAGCAAACACAAATATGTTTACTGTGGAAACTTTGCACTGCAGCCACTGCCCTCAGTGCCCTGCCAGTTGTTTTTCCCACCTCTCTTCTTTTTATATCCACATAAGGAACAGATCCTAGCTCTAAGATAGCAGTATAGGGCATTTATTTAAGGCAGATGGACGGTTACTTAAACCTGCTGTCTTGTTAGGCTGATTTATTCACTTATTTTTAGATTGGTTGGAAAGATGACATGTGAGCTAGTGGTACTGGGAGGCAAGCCAGAGTGCAATTTATATGCCATGGCCTCAGAGGTGTTGCAATGCTTCCCTATATGATACAGACATGGAGGTTACTGTTACCTGTGGTTTATAACATCAGGCACTAATGTATTACAGTGGGCAATAAGTTTTTGCATTGCCATTCCACCGATTTTAAAGCTGTTGCCTTGACATTATTTACATATAGAAGAGGCTAGGTTATCTATATGTAAAAGGGGGCAGTCTTCCCCAGATGCATGCAAACCTAACCACATTGGGGCATGCTTGTCCTAACAAACACCATAGCCATGGATTTCCCTACATGGACTGTGCTGCTATATGAAGGTGGGTGAGAATGTGGTCAGAAGTATGAACATTAGGTATCTGAGCACACAGAGACATAGGGATGGACACATTTGTCATTCTTTTTCTATATTTTTCAAGCACAAATTACTTCCATCCTGTTTCTGCATATGTTTGCATATGTCCTTTTGCAAGTCTGTACAAAAATTTATCCTCATTTTCACATATAGAAAATTTTGACAGTTTTGTGTGCTTTTTTTCTAATGTAGACACTTTTCTCCAAGCAGTTTCCCCTCTAGTATGCATTCCGAAATGCTATTTTCTATCATGTATGTAACATCCTATGCAAATTTCTCTAATACACCCATTATGTACCCAATTTTTAATTTGATAACTGCATTGCAAAATTAAGAGAAATTTAAAAAACAGAAGTTCACAGTGATTTGAGAACTGCAGTTAAGATTGGTATGTATTCAGCAGACATGAGATGATGAAAGCTAAAGTGATTGCTCCATATAATATTATTGCAAGGTATATTTTCTTCAGAGGGTTGCACTATGTATGATCTATCTATAACCATGCATGGAAATCATATTTGCTGTTATTTGTTTTGGGGGAAAAAACCCAGAGTCTCTGGATATTTGGTTGGAAAGAGTAATCCTGAGCTTTCACCCAGTATTCATACATCCCAACATCTTTTTGGCACACAAATGGTTTTTGCACAACTACCAAGCAATCCTACAAGTGTTGATACAGTTTGCTTAATCTGTGAATATCTTTGGAGTCCAGTGTATTCCATCTGTGGCCACTGAATTGCTTTGGAAAACACTATTCTCATCTAGCTACTGATGGAGATTCATTTAAATTGCTCCATAATTCTGGGAATAGTAATTTACAGCTCTTCATTACAGTCATTCAGTAGTACACAGCTAATGGATTACACTTAGCTGTTCTGTGCATATGCAAACCTGAATGGATTTTGATATTAATGTGACTCCATTGGTCATTATGGATTTCAAGATTTGGGTTTGAACTATTTTTTCTACAGTGCAGCAGCCCTTATATCACACAGACATTTATATTGTTGTTTTTGTGGTTCTTAAAGTCGTTTCCAGCTTATTGGTTATCGAAGGTAAACCTATCATAGGGTTTTCTCGCCAAGATTTGTTCAAATTGCATGGTACTATATAGTATAGTATTATAGTGACTGATATTCAGCTACTGTACATTGCATTGCCTATATCCTTCAGTTGGTCTGTTTCCTTTATGTCCTCTCCTCTTGAGATAGATGGATAGATAGATAGATAGTTTTGTATTAGTTTGTATTGCATTATATGGCTTTATATCAGTTATATTGTATCGTCCATAGGCTTCTGTTGTTTTGTGTTCTTCATCTTGTTCATAAAAATGCTAATCACTGTTATATCCATACTTTTTTTAAAAAATCTGTTTGCAGTCTCCCCCACCTCCGCCCTTCTAGTCCCCAGTTGGTGGTTTACCAGTCCATGGACCACCACTTTGAGTCCATCCCCTTGCTTCATGCAAGAAATCCAGTCCAACTTCTACTTGATGGCCTCCAGAGGGAAGATGGACACATACCATATTAATTCATTCTATTGTGAAATGGCTGAGACTTTATGAAATTTTTCCTAATACTGAACCAAAAATCTGTCTCCCTGTAGCTTAAACCCACACTGAAATTTTACCTGCCTTCTGAAGTAGCGGACATCTTTGCCCTCTTCTGTGTAACAGTTCTTCCTGCATTTAAAGAATGCAATCATGTCATCACCCTGTCTTCTCTTCTCCAACAAACCTATCAATTCTACCACCTTTTCCTCATAGGAATTGTTTTCCATGCCACTCTTTGTTTTATGGATTTATGTCATATATTATAAAGGTGGTTTCCACGAATTGTAACATGAATAAGAATAAAACAACAATTATTTTTGCAGAATAAAAACAGCACAGCTGAAAAGATTTATTGAAACCGGTAAACAGCGCACATACTTTTTTGAAGAAAGCAATTAACTGTAAAAAGGCCATTTGGGATATATAAAAAATGTTTTCAAAGTGTTCTGAAAAAACGCAAACAGAATGGCCTGGCTGGATTTTCCCAGATAAAATAGTTATAAACAAGTAAATGGAACTGTGTTTTAGATATTGCATACCAAAGCCCCCCCCCCCCAACCATTGCAATAAAGAACCCTTTCTTAAAAAGCAAAACAAGACATCAGGCACTTACTTGACCTCTGTTCTCAACATTGCTATAATTATTAGGTAGAGAAAAAGTAACCACAAATATGGTCTCAAAATACTTTTGTGGTTTCCCCATGCTGTAAATTTAATTTTCAACCTATCCAAGAATGGATGAAGCTAGGAAAAGTCCCCTTTTTTGATTACATCTCCCAGAGTCCCCAGCAAGCATGGTCTTTAGCCATGTTGGCTGTGAAGTTCTTGGAGTTGGATTTTTCCAAAGAGAGAAATTCCCAGGTTCAGAAATTTATCACTTAGAATTCAGAGCCTGGAAAATTTTTTGGAGGTATAGTACCTCGAACCCTGCTCTGTAGTATATTGGGACCATCCAGAAGACTGTGGATGTTGGTGCCAGAAGTCACAGGACAAAGGAGGAAATTTGCGAAAAACCAACTCCCTTGACCTTCCTGGGCTGGGACCTTAACCAAAGGACATGGAAATGCAATGATAGGATGCATATGGTATTCTGATACTCTCGGGTTCAAAAGTAATCACTTCTCACTGGATATCTGGCAGCAGGCTGCTATTTCCCCCCTAAATGAATATCATGATCCTATACATGTCTACTCCATGTACTTTTTCAGTATGGGGTTTTTCCCTAAGCCTAGGGTTGCAGTCTAACGTACAGGTGCTGAAATCTCACAAGCATTTCTTTTATATGAAACATAATTGTGTGTGTGGAGAGGGAAATATTTCTCAAGTGTTAGGTAACCCTGATAACAGTCCTGGACTGATGAGAATCTTCAAAATTCAGGACTTATTTGTTGCAAAATTCACATTTGTGTATGTGTAGAAAATAACTTTTTCTACATAGGAAACAGCATTTCTGTTTTAAAAAACGTGTAGCTTTTCAATGTAACAAGTCCAGAACTGTATAAAGGTTTTCAAGGATTTTCTTGCAGCAGGAAGAAAAGTGCTAAATTCATTCACTGCTTTCTTTAAGAGTGAAATTAGCAAATAATTAAATCTCTATTGAGTAATGCAATACCTGTTACCTTGTAGAGAATGTAGTAGGCACTGTATAGATTGCTTTCATCTTTGTGATCAGTCAACCTTCCCTGTGAGTATTGATGCTTAGTTTAACAAAGGGAAATAGATTCCCTGCCCTTTTTTATTTTTGCACAAATTTCAGAAGTGATGATGGGAGAAAAAAAACTCATTTGGCATCTCAGGCTCACACTGGAAGTAAGATCTGGAGGAATCATGATGCTTGTCTGAGACAGGAAGTCCTTGGTAGAATTTTAGAAGTGGAGGGATCAACATATCCCTAGACAAAACCAGCATGACAAGATGGAAAATTCTATAGCCTGGATACTAAGAAGGTTCTCTCCTGTATATCTATATTCTGTGCTTCTGCCTGTATTGGGACCCAAATCAAGGGTGCCATCAAAGGACAGAATGGATGAGCCAGACCATGTGGGAAGAGAAGAACATTTAAGTCATCTGGTTCTACATTACTGAAGTCTTTAACAGCATGAACCACAGAGCCCTGGAGATGCCATGGTTAAATGTCAGTACTACAGCCACAAGGTTGTGAGTTTAATCCTAAGAAGGGCTCCAGGGTCCACTCAGCCTTCCATCCTTCACTGGAGTACCCGGCTTGTTGGGGGCAATTGGCTAACACATTGTAAACTGCTTAGGGAGTGCTAGTCCACTGATAAGTGGTATAGAAATGTACTTGCTCTTAACCAGTACTTTGAGCTGATCTCAAAAATAGGTTGGGTATAATTGAGGAATGACTAATATCTGTATTATTTTAAAAAGGAGCCTTGGCTAACTGGATACAGCATATTTGTCCCAGTTCATATAAACATCACTGGATATTTCTCAAAAACTTTTTCAGAGGCAGTCCCTACAAAGGACATTGCTATTTTCCTATCTTGATGCTGCCCAGCTGTGTGGAACAATGACCAGCCCTGGGTTAGCTGATAACTTCCAGACAACAAGGATTATTAATTACAACAATTATATATTTAAGATAAGCTGATTTTGAAATGGTAACATGGAGGAATGATGTCAAGAAAAGGAAATAGATGTGCACCCCTTGATTATTCCAATGATGTGGCATCTGTGATCACAGTGTTAAAGATCGTTAGGTAACACACTTGGGCTCACAAAGTGTTCTCATACAAAATCTCACAAGGTGTAACTCATACAAAATCCACCCGATTCCTTTCAAGATTTGGATATATGAGTTAGTGTGAGAGTGTGCAGTGTGGCTGAAGTTGACTCGTTGCTCCCTTTCTCCCACCACAGCCACCTTCCTTTCCAGAGATGGATGATTGCTAGTATTTTTGGCACCACAATTCCTATATCTTTTTGAGGTGAAAGAGGATTTGAATGGTCAGCATTGTTTGTTGTCATTAGTACTATTACACTGTTGGAGCTAGCCAATCTGCTTGGGGAATTTCAGCCAACTAAGACCAACAGCCAACAAAACAAAGCATTACATACAACTCTCATCTGGAAGTTATTTTTATTTATGTTATTATAAGTTGTCAGGGTGATGTCTGGGCTTTGGCCCCAAGGTGGAAAAATCTGGAGGTTGCTACACGGTAGATATCTTTCCAGTTGGGAGGACTGCAGGCCGTTATGCTGAAGCTTCAAACTGGGTTGCCTCACAACAACACACATTTGGAAAGAGAAGGGTGTGCTGTCTGGTGCCCTGCGCTTTATGATGCCAAGCACACTGGCCATCATTTTTCATGAGGAGAAAATAGAAGATGGCTTTTCACAAGAAACATTTAGTCAAGCTTTCCCACCTTTAAATGGGCACATAATATTTGGGTTCCCTTAGTGCCAGAAGAGGATAATGAATAGTGCTGAGAACATTAAGAAATTCTCTCCTTTAGCAGACCTAAGCCCATGTCATCAGGCAACCTGCTTTTCTCACAATGACCAACTAAATGGCTTCAGGAACGAGGAAATAGTCCCCAGTAACTTACCATCACCAACAGTATATTATTAGAGGTCAAGAAATTTCCATATCCAATGTACTTATTAGAAGTGTTGGCATTAAACATGGAAGATATAAATGGAAAATCCAACTGAGCCACAGATCCGTTGGACAAACTACTATTACTCAGCCTTAGCTTCTCATCTGTAACACCTTAGCCAGAGCTTGGTAAGTAAAAAGGTAATTACAGTAGTTGCCACTCTGGTTCCAACAGACCAAAGATTAGTTAGTTACTGTTTTAGCTATCTTTAAAAAGATTTACTTTCCTGTTTTTCAAATTCTCAGTTACTCAGTTAATAAATAAATAAATATGAAGGCTACAGTCTACTGACCTGTGATACAAATTACACTTTCCTTCCATGCACCTTGTCATCAATATAAGATGCACAATAAAGCATGAAGCTGCAGTGCATGGTACAGCATGTACTAGCTCTTGGGACTTGAGATATTTTTATGCATGATCAATAATTACCATAACTATAAAGAGACTTTAAAGATTATGGTTGCATCACAAAGTGACTAAAATTATTCCTTGTTAAGTTACAAACATAGGAGCTTATCATAGAATCATAGAATCAGGTGCAGCCTTGGTAAATTCTAGCTAGAATCTGAGTTCAGCCAGCCGATTTGCGAAGCCAGGAGCTTGCCGGCTTTGCAAACTGGCCGGCTGAACTCGGATTATAGCTGGAAGTTAGCTGGGTTGCACCAGCCCGGCAGCATTGCCAGCAAAAATCCATGCGATGATATCAGGATACATCATGAATTAGAATTCAATTCAGGAGTGGTAAGTCACTTTTTAAAGCTGTGCGATAAGCTCCATAATGTAGTGTAGTTATTCTTTCATCATCAGGAAAATAATTTAATTAAAGGTAACTGGTTATTTGTAACAACTTATTCCAGGGTTCTGAACCTATGATCTTATGTATGCTTCTGCACTATAAAAAGAAGCTAGTGATTTGATACCTATTGAACTTAATTGCCTTTGAGTTCGACAGGGCTGTTCGACAGTGGAAAGCACTCCCTCGGAGGGTGGTGGAGTCTCCTTCCTTGGAGGTTTTTAAGCAGAGGCTGGATGGCCATCTGTCGGAAATGCTTTGATTAGGAGTTCCTGCACGGCAGGGGGTTGGACTGGATGGCCCTTGTGGTCTCTTCCAACTCTAAATTTCTATGATTCTATGATTCTATGATGGCTAGGCAATACCTGGGACTAATTAGTATAGGAAAAAGGGGAGTAAGTGGAAGGCATTTTGAAGTGTGCATTAGGTTTGATTTAGTAAAAAGAAGTCATTACCTCTTTTTCTTCAACACAGAATACCAGAATCTGGGGTTATTAAATGCTTTACTGGTGGGCAATTCAGGATTTTAAAAAGGGACTATTTCTTTCACACAGAACATAGTTAAACTATGGAATTCTCCATCCCCAAGATATAGCAATGACTGCCAGCTTTTCTAGCTTTAAAAAGAGATTAGACAAATTCATGAAAACTAGAACTCTCAATGACTCTCCCCTCAGTGTGCTAGTTTGGAATTCATGCGGACACTACATCACTGTGATCTCTAGCTTAGCTCTGGCACTTTCGTTCAACCAACACTGTTGGAATGGCTGTGTCTCACCCTACCTCACCAATTGGACTCTGGAAGCAAGCCCCATCTATAGTAAATTCTGCCTCAAATCCTATTCCAACCTAACCCCTGATTTCCTGAGCCTTGAATTAATGAGTGTGTGATAGTGAATTGCTGTGTGATTTTCCCTTTTAAATAAAAATATATCTTAATTGGAGACTTCTGCCTCTGCATAATTTCTTGGATCCACTAGCCCCTCAATATACAGGTGGGAGACGGTTTCATAGGGTCCTTGTAGCCAACCCTCTCTCAAATTGAGCTAAGTAAAATTCGCCTACATAGATTTTTGCTACATTGGTACATCCCATCTATTCTTTTATTTTACTACATATCTCACATTGCATTTTTCCTTTTTAGTTGTTCTTCCAATTTGCATATGTGATATTTTGCTCTGTGCTGTATCCACTATATACCCTTTAACCATTAAACAATTTGTCCCTTTGAAGAAAAGAAGGAGGGAGTTGTGCATATTTCCTTGTAACAAATCTGTGTTATCTACATGGAGTCTTTAATCCTCACAGACATATCTTGTGATATGACAAACATACTGATAAGTGCAACAGTGGGCTGTGTTGTGAGTTGTGCCATTAAGCATATGTGAAAACAACTATGGAAGTTGTGTTGGTGTAGCAGCTTAGGAAGGTAGAAGTAGGTGGGGGATACAACTGATGCATAAACTACCATGACAAGAAAAGGCTCATAGTCCAAAGAGTTCCCACAGAGGTGTAACAAACAAACTGAGCCATAATCATGTCCTTGTGCACATGTAATTTGTGTCTTGTATTTTCTTTGGCATCATCCTAGTTGTGTTCTCAGAAAAGCAGCAAGAACTAGAAGCTTGAAAACTTCCAGGAACAACAGAGAGGCCCTGATAGTTAACAGAGGTGAGGTATTTCACGCCAAAGCTTGGGGAAGTTACTCCTTTGGAGCACAATTCCCAGGATCCCTGAGGCAGCACAACCAATTGCTGCTCTGCCTTGTACATGCTGTATGTCCAAAAGAAAGAAAGGAAAAGAAAAGAAAAGGAACTTTAAATCAGGATACAAACAAATGCTGCTTATAAAGTCACCACCCCAGCCAGATAACTGACTGTGGTGCCTTTAAACTTGCCCATTCTGCATTGTTAAGAAAGAAGAATAGGCCAATTCTGATTCATTTCCATCCCAGAGTAGATCACCTTGTTAATGTTCCCCATGGACACCCCTCTGTTTTATATCCTTCTGCCTATGTCTCATATCTTTTATACCGCCCAGTGAGATGACATTGTGAACCAGTGTGAGGTAGTGGTATGAGTGTTGGACTAGAACTCCAGGACACTAGGGTTCATATCCCCACTTAACCATGGAAACCCACTGGTGACATTGGCTAAGCTGTACTCTCACAGCCTCAAAGGAAGACAATGGCAAAACTCCTCTGAAAAAAAGTTGCCAGAAAACCCTAGGCTTGAGGCACCATGAATCAGTGTCTATAAGAGCAACAACAAGCTAGCGTTAAGTCTGTTAGCCAGGGCCTCCCTGAGATTCCCTTTCATTTCCCAGAGTAAAGATATTGATCCCTTTGGTCCATTCTATCTTTACCCCAGTCCCACAGTCATTGATCTCTTTACTTTATTGTCCATAACTGCCCTTGAGTTTGGGCATCCACTGCAGACCACAGGATACTAACTTTGAATCTTTCAGCCAGAGAGGTCATTTTCTTTCCAAATTAAACAGCAGCTCATTGTATCAAGGTAGATTTCTGTAGTGAAAAAAGAAATGGAAGAGGAAACTTCAGTTCATGCATATCATCTAAAGGTTATGTTCTTCGGCTCACAGTGGTAACAAAGCAGCAAACATACAAAAACTAGAAACTGATTTAAAATTGCACGTTTCTATCTGGTCCTTTATGATAAATGTGCTACAGAAAATGTTTTAGAAATTGACAAGCATACACTTTAGTACCACATCCATCATCTCACAGAAGAAAAAGGACATATATGGCCAAGCAGCATCAAAATATGGTCAAAAAATCGGGAAGTACACACAAGCTAGGAGAGGCTGCTTGGAGCTACTGGGAAGGCCTATTGAGAGCCAGCATTGTGCAGTGGTTTGAGTGTTGGACTATGACTCGAGATCAGGGTTCAATTCCTCGCTCAAGGATTTTTTTAAAAAAAATGGATGACTTTGGACAAGTCACATTCTCTCAGCCTCAGAGTATGGAAATGGCAAATCCTCTGTGAAGAAACTTACAAAGAAAAACCTATCATAGGTTTACCTTAGGCTTGCCAATAGTCAAAAATTACCTGGAGGCACACAACAACTGAGAATGGCAAGGTTCCACTCAGTTCTCTCTTTTCCCTACTGCTGAGTTAACTGAGTGCAAACTGCTTTTTCATTTTAAACTTAGTTTGCAGCAATTGAAGTAAACTGTGGACAAAGAGTCGGGGGGGGGGGGGGAGAAGAGAGATAAACTGGACACTTCAAAAAGTGGGATGGCAGAGGATTAATCAGGACTTTCCCTGCCAAATTGAACTGTTGGAGGGTATGTACTACAGAGTCAAAATGCATCCCCTAAGACTGTTTTTCTGGATCCTTTCGTTCACCTCCAGACTACCTTCTTTCTACACACCAAAGAGTTGAATTCCCACTACTGGAATCTCCTCAGAGGCAGACATTCACCTTTCAAGTAGGTTACAGGGGATTCTGCACTTAAAAAAATGTCATACCCAGAAATTGATTTGTGGCCCATTGGGTTTGCAAGGGTGACATTTTGTCAGTTTGTGTGAGTCCAGGGGGATGCCAGGGACAGAAAATCAAGTCCTGGACCTTCCACAGTTACCTTTGTTTTCTTTGTTGTGTGCCTTCAAGTCATTTCTGAATCATGATAAATCTAAGGAGAATCTGTCATGGGTTTTCCCTACAAGATATATTCCAAGGATGGAACCATGGTAGATAAAGGATCCCTGGTGGTGCAGTGGTTAAATGAAGGTATTGCAGCCACAACATTATAAGTTAGATCCCAGAGGCTCCAGTGTTGACTCAGCCTTCCATCCTTTCGTAGGTCACTAAAATGAGTACCCAGCTTGTTGGGGCAATTGGCTAACACACTGTAAACCAGTTAGAGAGTGCTGAGTTCACTGATAAGCAGTATAGAAATGTGGATTGCTACTGCTATAAAGCAGAATCATACCCTGTTTCCCCAAAAATAAGACATCCCCAGAAAATAAGACCTAGTAGATTGCTGAATTGCTAAATATAAGGTCTCCCCTGAAAGTAAGACTTAGCAAAGATTTTGTATATAAATATATATACAGTACAGTATATAATAAATGTTCATTTTTTAAAAAACAATAAATGTGAATTCTTCTTCATGGAAATATAAGGCATCCCCTGAAAATAAGATCTAGCACATCTTTGGGAACAAAAATTAATATAAGACACTGTCTTATTTTTGGGGAAACACAGTAGTATATAATTGTGTAGTAAGAAAGGGCCCTGCTTTCCATTTTTGCAAAGTGGCCAACTGAGGATGGCTGGGACCCAGGTTGTAGTTGCCCAGTGGCAGCGTCAGCAATTTTATGTGCAATAATACCCTCTTTTGAGTTTGCAATCCCAAACCTATTTCAGGTCTTTTTCTCCATGCAATAATCTCCTTATTCAGGGAAGGTTTGCTGTTGCCTTCATCTAAGGCTGAGAGATTGTGATTTTCTAAGGTCACCCAGTCAATTTGCATGGCTGAGTGAGGATTCAAACCCTGGTCTCCCAGAGTCCTAGTCCAGCACTCAAACCACTACTCCAAACTGTCTCTTTGTATTTTAATTGGATCCACCTAATTAACAGCATGAGAGCTGAGGTGGTGTAGTGATTTGAGTGTGGAACTATAATTCTGGAGATCAGGGTTTGAGTCCTGGCTCGGCCATAGAAACCCACTGGGTGACTTTGGGCAAGTCACATACTCTCAACCCCAAGGGAAGGTAATGCCAAACCCCCTCTGAAGAAGCATGCAAAAAAAAAACTGTGATAGGGTTGCAGGGAGGGCTTTGGGTCATCATGAGTCAGAAATGACTTGAAGGCACACTTCTTGTCTTTTTTTGGCCATAAGAACTGGATCAAATCGAGATTTTCTTGGGCAGCTATTCCCCCTTTCTCTCTACTGTTGTTTCTGGGAAATGATATTCCCTGGCATACTTCCTCCTCCATCCATGGCATTCTCATCTGAACTGAGGTCCTCAATAACCAAAGTTGCCATATTGGCCCTGCAGTGTTATATAAGAATGCCCCACAGTGATCAGTGATGCACTGATCCAATAAACTTGCTGAAAAACATAACACTTGTAACTAAAAGAACAGATTGTGTTAATTTTAACAAACCCTGTTTAATTCTAGAGGCCTGGACCAAATGTCATGAATGATTAAATGGATTTGTACACAGCGAATAAAGACCACTTTTCTGCTACCTTTCAAAAGGTGGAAGCCTCTCTCGGTCAAACACCATAGTCTATATTAATGGATGATGGTTTAGTCTTTGGGTGTAGTTAATCAATTACCTGGATTTTTTTAAAAGATGTGTTTATGAGAATTTCCAATTATTTATTGCAAAGATAGAAGACTGAAAATTACTGTCAAAATAAAAGAAGGGGTGGGGTTGGGGGTGCTGGATATGACAGCATAGCCAGATGACAAGTCATGCCTTTTCCATCCCCTACCCCGCTGTACAATTTAGCCTCCGTGTGATAGTTTTGGTGCCCTGCTCATAGGACCAAGTTTACCCAAAACAGATCAGAGATAATATTCTGGCCTCTGCAGGAATGAATAGTGCCGTCCATGAAAATGATGCTTTACAAAGAGGTCTTTGAATGCAAAAAACCCTTACATTTTAATATTCATAGTGCAGGAAGCTATATAGGAGGGGGAGACGGGAGGCAAGGAGAGCAAGGGATGTGAGATTGGTCAGAGGTGAGAATGTCGATTGAGAGGTTAAGCCATAGAGGTTGAGGAAAACTTAGGTTTTGAACAAGACTAGGTAACTTTCTGGGATTGTAGAATTGCACTGGTCCCCTCCTAGTTGGAATCCACTGGAGATTCTTGTTATCACCACCCAAATGGGTGGTGGCCAAATTTTCCATTACTGCAGTAGCCACTCAGATTCAGTAGAACAATGATGCTTGATTATAGTGTTGAAGGATACAAGAGTCCTCTCACACCCTGTAGTGCCACATTGATCTTTTGGACCCAGGAAGGGGATTTGCAAAAAAGAAGTAAGGGGCTTTTAAAGATACATTTCTGATAATTTCTAGCATTTTGATTCTGTTATCAGCTGTGGCTGATATTGATAGGGCCCTCTTGATGAATGAAGCAACTGGTGGCAGTGGAGATACACAAAGAGAGTAGGCAGCTTTGTCCAGCCTCTGGGCCATAAGTACCCCACCCTCAGTTTTGAAGACGGATACGGTAGCTGTAGAAGAGCTTGGCACCACAATAGTGTTCTCAAAGAGAGTCCCATACATCAAAATTCCTGGGCAAAACATCCAGTCTCTTTGGAATGGTTATCAATTGCCTCAAAAGCTCTCTTCTCATTTCCCTCTTTATGCTTCATTTCCATACTTTCCATACCCACCACCACATCTTTAATCCCACCTCAGGCCCAACTTATTTAAATGGATCTTATAAAGCAGAACAAATTGTGCCAAGCAAGCCCTGAGATGCGAGCGCAGTTAATTTGTGTGGTATATACTGAGCCCAGCATTTGGGTGGAGGGGTTATTTTGGTCCAGAGCACATACAGATCCAACTGTGTGTGCTCTGAGCTTGTAAATGACAAGGAACAAGACTTAGGAATTGGCACCGATCCCGGCTCTTGGATCTTTTCTCTTTCCAACCAGCACAGTCCCACTCTTCAGGCCGAATTGGTGGACCTGTGTTTGTCATTCCTTGGCATAATCATATTTGCAAAACACTTTGCCCTCCCTTGCTGCCTGCCACTAGGGACCATCTCTCACTGTTTTCCTCTCACTGAGGCCTGGGACATGCTGTCCATGGAAAAATAACACTCATCAGAGAAAGCAGGAGAGAAAACGGGACAACTACCTGGCTGCCATTTATAGAAGTCTGAGAAAAGGCCAATTTCAAAGGCAGCCAAGCCTGGGTGTTTATGTCCCTCTTATATTTGTGAAGAGATGGCTTATTAAATGCCTGGTGTCCATTTGGCACAATTGCCTGACATTATAATTACTCTTTCAGGCCTCTGCCAAGCAGTCAATGAAGACAATGGAAGCAGCAGATGCTTACCAAGAAGTGGGGGTTGCCACGTAGGATGCTGTGTAGAATACCAAGGTGAAAATGTTTAAAACAGAGCAGAGATAAATTTTTGCATAAGATTTTTTTCCTGTAAAAGGTGTCTGATATGTTCTCATTCCCACTAACTATCTCTTGAAAAAGAAGGCCACTTGCAAAATTTTCTCTGAATATTCACCACGAGTTCTGTGGTAGCCACCTTCTCCCCTCCTCCTACATGTACACACATGGATAATGTTCTGGGTGGATGTTAGGCCTTAGAAAGTGCAAAAGGATGGAATGCCAACATAATTTTCAGGGCAACACTTACAAAATAAAAAGCATGAGAGGGGGAAAGAAGTGGTGAAGCTGCCTCCACTAATGGTATATTTTTGGGGAATATTTTCAAGCTGTGTATGCTTGAATCCATGGATAGACTGTGTGGATATGGTGGGCCAAGTATATATCAAATCATCTCAGCAGTGCTGCTAGATTCCTCCTTCACCTTTCTTTTCTTTCATATACTCAAAGAGACAAACATGACTATCTAAATGAAAACGGAACATTTGTATTGGTTTGTTCCATGGAAGTCTGTGGAGATGGGATATTCAATAAGGAAACCTTTAAATTCTGCATTAAATGTGGTTGATTGAGGCCCATGAGAGCCAAAGGGTGGTACATCAGCAAATTTTCTCATTTGAGCTGCATGCAAAGTAATAGAATTAAACTCCAGTCCTGCATGCAGTAGTGACTAAGCCCCATTGAACACAATGGGACTTTTCTGAGCATGCATGCATCAGATCAGCCTCTTCATATATCGTTTTCACTACATGGTAGCTTCCTAGCAACCGTACTTAAGAGTATTAGCAACAATGTCTTCTTCAGTCTTTGTTTTGATCACTACTAGTACCATACCATGAACCATTAGTTCACTTGACCTAAAACAAGTGTACTTCTGTCAACTGTTGGAATGTGCAGCCTTATAAAACATCAAGGCTTCAGCTTACATAATACAGCAGAGGGTCAGAGTAATCATTAACCTTGCCCCTTTTTCAGTTCACTTTGTTCTCAAGTAACCTGTTTGCTTGGATTAAACATACAGCAATATGTTAGAGAAGGAAAAACATGCCCACACAGCTGCAGTACTTCTGAAGGATGCACGCAACCTAAGGGAGAAGGGTACCAGGAGGAGAGACCTTGAAGACAGGCATTTCAGATGCTGCTGCTTTCCACATGATTTGAGATGCACTCCCCAGCCCCCAGCCCTCTTTCTTTCCAATGGTTCCAGGATGCTCAAATAGAGTCGCAAGAGAATAATGCACAGTTTAACAACTGTAAAATCTTGAAGACCTGCTGGGAATATTTCACTAGGAAAAGGAATGCTCTTGGTATTTGATTAGCAAGCTCTTCTTAAAGACATTCTTCTATTTTTCAAGATAAAGGCTGTAGTTTTTGAACTGAGAACCCCACATCCAGTCCTTCACTATGTTGGCTGGCTGGGGAGCAAAACTGGAGGCTGGAGGAGAGAGAGAGAGAGAGAGAAAGGGCCCTTGGACCCATCATATCATTTGGAGAAAGGCAGAGAGTGAAGCACTAACATCATCCCTAATGACATAGTACTGCCAAGTCTTGGGGCCTGGCCCATCTTCTCTGGTCCTTGTGGTGAGGGGCAGGAACCACAGAGCAATAGCACTGCCTTGAAAAAGGGGGATGTCCCCTAGTTTCATGGCTGAACCCTGAAATATCAGGGCCTGGGGTACTTCAAACCTGGCAACTCTTTACATACGGTCATGTACAATATAAATCCTACCAGGAATAATGGCAACTGGTGCACTTGCCGTGCACATTGCACCAGCTTTCCAGCTTCCAAAAATGACTATATGGCCCTAGCTCTGGCTTGCCACATAACTTGCTTAGGCCAGGGTGCAACTCTGGGGAATGGTGAAGGATTAGCTCATCGCCCCCATAATAAGAATTTTGCTCCCAAATGATTTTTTTTTCTTGAGCTTCAAAATGTTTATCATTGCAGTAACTTAAAACTTCAGTTGAGCATTCAGAAAGACAGTTGCGGTATCCAAAGAAATGGGACAGGCAAAGTTACGAAGGGAATGAGACCACAGTGAATATAAGAATTCTAGGTCCAACAGATTTCCAGTGTCTCATTCTCTGTAATACTAGGGGATTGAAGAAAATTTGCATACAGGGACAGAATTCATATTTGAAGAAACAATTTTCTCATGTTGCCCTCCCATAGAGTTTAGCCAGATTTTATCCCGCTTCTGGATCTGTTTACTTGGGTTCCCCTCCTAGTCTTTTTCTCAGTCAACTGACCATGAGACAGTTCCCCCCCCCCCCTGCTTTGCCTTTGTGATATTACAAGACCCCATTCTCTGGTCTTGGGTTTTGGGCCTGAAAATTCAGGGCATATACGTAATACTAGTGATCTGGCAACCCTATGAGTGTGCCAGAGTATCTGGGCAGGCTTTTGGGTACTCTGCACTTTGAGCAGAAAGTTATTTTAAGGCTCAATTGGGAATGCACCTCTTTGCCTGGTTATATGGCTTTTGAAACTTGCGAGGGACAGAGCAGCTGCCATGCGGTGTAGTGGTTAGAGTGCTGCACTAGGACTTGGGGAAATCATATTCCAGTTCCCATTAAGACATGAAGCTCAGTGTGTAACATCCTTAGTCTGACCTAAATCACAGGGTTGCTATGAAGACACAGTGAACACGGAAAAGATTCATGTCTGTCAGCTTCTGCTCACTGGAGAAAAAGCAAGATTTTGTTGTTGTTGTGTGCCTTCAATCCATTTTTTTTTACTTATTGTGACTCTAAGGTGAACCTATCATAGGGTTTTCTAGGCAAGTTTCTTCACAGGGGTTTGCCATAATCATCCTCTGAGGCTGAGAGAATGTGACTTGCCTAAGGTCACCCAGTTTTTATACTTGAGCTTGAATCAAACTCTGACCTCCAGAGTCATAGTCCAAGGCTCAAACTATTACACCACACTGGCTAGGATAATAAATATTCTTCCATTTTCTCCTCCTTCTCTCCCTCCTCCTCCTATTAGTACTTCTACTACTTGCAGCATTATATCTATGTCTTAGCTGCTAAAATAAAAACTTCTTGCCATTGATTTATTAAATGTCTATCCCACACGTCTTTCAAAATGGCACACATGGCATTGATCTTGGCAGTACCCCAGATTTGTTTACTGTCCACACCCCTCCCCAGGATTCTTCATGAACCCAATAATAATTTGTTGGCATGTTGGAAACTAAAGAAAGAGTGAAACATCTTTTCTAAAATTTCAATTTTCTTTTTATTGTCAAAGTAAATATATTTTATGTAGAACAAAAGAAAAAAATACAGATTGTAACTTATGTACATTGGCTTTAAAGATATTTTTGCTTCCAATTTACACAATTTTTTCATATGTTATTAAAAGACATTTTATATAGATATGCAGTATGTACAATTTTATTTACATACATTCATAGGATGTGAGATAAAAACCAGTCAATAGAAGGAAGAGTCGTTTATACTTATTTCTAGAGGACACAAGGAATGCATTCCTAGAGGAAAGTAGTGGAGCTCTTGCTCTTAACTTGACAACAGTCTCCATTTTGACCTACTAATACTAGAATTGCAGTGTTTTATTTTCCCACTTGGCTCACACAAACAAAAGAAAAAGAAAAAAAAAAAAGAAAAAAAGGACACAAGGCATATTGCAAAGAGAAGTTCATTTCAACCAAGTCTCATCCAAAGCAATGGAACTTAAGTAGGCTGCAACTAATCCTGTCTTCCTGCTTTCAATGGGATCAAGTAATAGCTTATGTCTATATTTTGCTTATAGACACTATCAGAGATAAAAGAGGAGATGCAATGTCCTTTACATATCTTTTTCCTTTAAAAAAATAATTTCTTATTAACAGATTCTATTTTGCTAGGAAGCGTCATACAATCAGCAAAGTACAAAAAGAAGAGGAGGGAGGAAAGTGTTGCCTAACACAATAATTTTGCATCCAGCATTTGATTATATGTATGTATGTACTTATTTATTTTTAATATACATATGCATATATTCTCTTCTGAAAGCCCTTAACAGCTATCATGCTAGCTGGCTAGAACACCAGATGCCCCACTTGCATTGTTCTCTGAATAGTGGCCTGTAAGGATACTCCACATCTGGGTACCGCTTGCCTCCAAAGGCTCTAAAAGTGCTTTTACAAAACATTCAACTAAGTCTTAAGTTCTCTCATCCCAGGGACAAGGATATAATTCCATATTGTAAACATGGGAAAATGGCACCAGCATTGATTTACAGAGCCTGGAATCTTTTAAAACAACAACAACTACTTATAGTCTGCAAGGCTGCCCCCAAAGTAGTTAGTTATTGGTATACTTATGATTTTAAAAGCAACAGTTTAGTTGCCCATTTCTCAAAAGTAAATAATTACCATATAGATATTTTTTAAAGAAAATCAGAATACTACAAACATATTTTTCTCCAGTCTGTTTCGTTATCATCTCAGCACTCACAACAGAGCACAAAGTATAGCACAAGTCAATACTTCAACCTTCTGATATCCTTCATCCACTGTTAAGTGAAGCCATATCCCTGTAACTATAGGCGTAACACATGAAAGTTACAATGGCATTGCAAAAAGGGTGAAGTTAACCCTTGTGACATTGTAACCTTAATGTAATGCAGTTATGCTTTATTAATTGGGGACAGGAGTTAATTACAAGGTGCTTATTATTGCTACCTAGTTACTTCCAAGCTCTGTTTATTCGCCTTTCAGTCAGCAAAGATGCTGAACAATCACCATTAGTTATGGCCATTAGAAATCATATAAGGGCCATGTTGTAGCTTTTTTTTTCCAACCAAGGTTATGCCAACTATTGCAGGAATTATTGTTAGCTGATGCCATACACACAGCAAGCAACATCCTTCCATCCAGTCTTCCCACATGGTGATCAAGGTACAATGTACCTTTGCACTGATGTCCAGGCAAGTCTCATTTTTGCAAATATGTGCATATCAACTCCTCACCAGTGTTTACTCTTCGATATAGCACCATGGCCATTGTGTAGTTTTGAACTCCAGGAAAGGCCAGGAATCAGTGCTCCTCTCCAGCATCCACCAGACACACATGCATTGTTATCATACCATCAGTGTGATTTGGAGTTTGTGGAAACACATGTGAAGAGGCTGAACGGGGGGACTCTGCAGCAGACAAGATTGATCCTTGTGCTTGGTCTCCTGCCGAATTTCTTGGGAAAGTCCTAAAGGAAAGCCTCTAGGTTAATGGCTGGATAGCTGGAGAGGTGCATCTTCGGTCATCCCCTGCCCCCTGAAAGCTCTAGGTGGGCATTCTTCTACACTATGGTGAAAAAAATGGTGGCAAAAAATATGGGCATTTGATGTATGTGTGTGTGTGTGTCTTCTGCCTAGACACTCAAAATGACAGGATGGGAGACTAACAACTGTATTCAACATTTTGAATTGCATACTATAAAGATAATGAACATGAGTGGGATTTACAGGATCTTGGCCTCAGGCACCATCCCTGATCTATGCCTGCAGAGAGTCCTGTAGGCCAGGGGACTGGGGGATGAGTACTAAGATGCAGCCCACCCCCTACCCATTCACTGTACCTGTAACTGAAAACATTGCATTGTATGGATTTATTTCACATGTAGGTCACTGAGCAAGGAACATAAATTCCTTTCTTCTCTTCACCTCCTACTCCCAGTGCCAGTGTTTGATTTCAAAAATATTATTTCATTTAATATCTGTCCTGTCTTTCTCCCATACTTAGAAAATGGCAGAACAGGATTGGATATACAGGAAAGGAGCTGGTGAGTGAAGGGCTGAAACCATTGGTGGGTCTTTAGCTTTGGAAAGACTGTTATGTGTTTATGAAGTGCCTGGGAGAACCATGATTCTGATTCAGATTATCTCCAATAAAGCTGAGTTCTATCTGTAACCAGAATTCCAGTTTGACAAGTAACATCCAGATTCTCCTAGGTCCTATAGTCATCCCTCCACATTTGCAGCTTTAACTTTTGTGGATTTGATTATTCATGGATTTGATTAATATATTCTCTCTAGGAATCTCTAGGCCCTCCATCATGACTCTGTGGTCAACATCCATCAGATGTTGCATTGGAAGACCTAGATATTCCTAGAGAGAACACTTTTCTAGGCATTTGTAGGTCTTCCAGAGCAATGCAATGGCCACTTTCTGCCAGAGGATGACGACAGACTTCTGCTGGAAGACCTAGAGATTTTTAGAGATGCATTCTCTCAGGTAAAAAAGTGGGGTTTTCATTTGTAATTTTTCCACTCTCACAGGGGCCGGAACCCTTACTCTCAGAAAATGTGGAGGGCCCACTGTACATCCTCACCATGTTGGCTCACAGATTCTGGGAGGTGTTATTCAAAAATAACATTTCCAAACTCCACTGGTTGACACACACACACACACACACACACAAGCCTCCAGAATGGCTTTTTGCATTCCCTGTTTTAATAGTTGCTACCATTTTCTGACTAATGAACCCCACTGGCATTACACTATTGCCATCTTAACAATGACAAAAATAAATCAAACCCACAAAAATAAAGGCACAGCTTCCATTTCAAAAGGAAATTTTTGTTTCCAAACTGGACAAATAGGCCAGCATAATATGATTTAAAAAAAACTATATATAACAAACAAAAAACACCTTACAATGAACAGCCCTGTACATGAGCAAAGCCCTCAGGAATGCCAAAACTATAATTAACTAGCAGCAAGTAGCCCATAAATTATCATGGCACAGGAGAAAACATCTAAAAATAAAACACTGTAATTTTCAAATGAAGCAGCAACAAAGAAAAGGAAAGGAAAGGGAGAAGGCAAAGGTGGCAGGTGACAACAAAGAGGACGCATGTGTGAAGTCATGCCATCGACTGTTAGGTGGAGACAAATAAATTATTGTGAAAGAAAGGTACTGAAGACAGAGCTGCCAGCACCTGTTCTTGGATGGACAGGTGAAAAAAAGCAGGAAGGTATGACACATCAGTTCACTGAGCGCATAGAACGGCTGCTTCTAGGAAATCGGTGGACTTTGACATGCTTGGATAAGTGGTCGCTTCGAGCAAATTTCTTCTCACATACAGGGCATTGGTAAGGCTTCACTCCAGAGTGCGATCGCCTGTGTCGAGAAAGCTCGTCAGATCGTGAGAACCTGAAAGTGAAAAAGGAAAAGCTATCAGGGTGGTTTGGGGTGGTTATCAATACATGGAAAAGAATATTTGGTATTGATATATAATGTAGGGGTTGGGAACCTTTGGCTCTCTGGGTATCTTGGAATAGAATTATCATCATTTCCTACCACTATCAATGTTGGAGAGGTCTGATGAGAGTTGTAGACCAACATACCTGGAGTACCAATGGTTCCCCACCATTCTTACAGTTCGGTAAAATGTTTTGGTGGGAAATAAGTCTCTCAGCCTCAGAGGAAGGCAAATGCAAACTCCCACTGAAAAAAATCCTGCCAAGAAAACCCTGTGCTAGGTTTGACTTAGGGTTGCCATAAATCAGAAATGACTTGATGTCACACAACAATAGGTTCTTTATATGCATTATTCATATAAACTGGAAGTTCTATTCCATAGAACTGGAAGAGACCACAAGGGCCATCCAGTTCAATCCCCTGCTGTGCAAGAACTAACAATCAAAGCCCTCTCAACAGATGGCCATCCAGCCTCTGTTTAAAAGCCTCCAAAGAAAGGGATTCTACCACACTACAAGGCAGCATATTCAACTGTCCAACAGTTCTTACCATCAGGAAATTCTTCCTAACATTTAGGTGGAATCTTTTTTCATCTATTGAATTGAAAACTTTGAACCCATTGCTCCATATCCTAGTCTCTGGAGTAGCAGAAAACAAGCTTGCTTCATCTGCAATATGATATCTCTTCAAATATTTAAACATGGCTGTCATGTCATCTCTTAACCTTCTCTTCCTATGCTAAACACACCAAGCTCCCTCATAACGCTTACAATAAACCCATAACATTACAGTGCAGTAAAGACTGTGAGCAGAGGACACAATCAAGGGCTATGAAATGCTGGCTTGCCTAAGACTTCCTTGGGTATTTTCTCAAACAGTTATATTTTATTTGATCAGTAAAATCCTTATCTTTTGTGCTGTCTACACTGACAATGGGTGGGGTGGTAATCAAATACCTGTACTTCTTTTCCCTTCGCTGTATCTGTACCTGATGAGATTAACTACTTTACCAGTGAAATAACTGCTATGCTGATTTTCAGATGGGTTTGTGAAGCTGAATATCAGGGACCAAGCAGCCCCTACAAGACACCAGCAGCTACATGAAACCTGAGTATCAAAAATAAACACTGTAGGATAAGCAGAGAGAAGGAAGACATACGTTTTTAGCTCCACTGCACTTTAAAATGCCGTAGTAATGACCAGGTTTTCATGCGTATAAATAGCACTGAAGTGTAAATATTTCATTGTCTGGTAAGAACCTGCCTTATGAGACTGAGCTGTCAGTCTGTTTCTTTCTGTCTCATACACACACACACAAACAATCAGTGCTAATTGTGAATTTCTGTCAGAAGAAAAAATGACTAAGTCTTTAATGGCAGTCTGTTATTCCTTGCCACTACATCTCCATCATATCCTAAATATCTGGGGTTATGTTAATATCACACTACACCGTTATAATGCTGTTCTTCTACTTTAACTACTATGGTTGCTTCATGTGTGATTCTGGGGTTTGTAGTTTAGTGAGAGTTAAGAGCTCTCTGGCTAAACATTCTAAATGCCCCTCTCTAATCTGCAAATCCCGCGATTCCACAGGAAGCAGCTAGTTAAAGTAGAATAGTAGCACTATAGCAATGTAGAGTGATATTACTCTACAGATGTATGACACACACATAATGATTTCTTCAGAAGGAATCTGTAAAACCTGGCCCCATTCCCAATTGTGAACATCTCCACGTCCATCATAGTTCTGCTTCCCATCTACATTCCTCAGCAACTGGTATAATTCATACATTTGGCCTGCAAACATTGCTGTCCATCTCTTTCTCATAAACAGTGGCTAGAGCCAGTTGAAGGCTTGGGCCCAAAAACAGCTAGCAAGGAAAAACCTACTTTGATAAGGCTACTGTGTTAGCTCCCCTTCCCATTCTCTTTTTTTAAAAAACTTTCTCTAGGGATTGGGGTGCTCATGTGCAGGACCTTGTCTAGACTGAGCTGTTTTCCCCCTTTCAATGGTAATTGTAGGAATCTGGAGACAATTCTCCAAATTGTTTGGTGAGACATAATCCTTGGACTGTTAGCAACATAGAACCAGCTGTCTGCCCTCAAAGGTACTTTAAAAGCATCTGCTTCATAGCTATTGAAGCTATTTTAGAACATGAGGAGACACTATAATGGCATGCTGCAATATCAGCAATATCTTGATCAAAATAGAGCTCAATTAAATGGATGTTAATAAAGGCAGGGAGGAAAAGTGACTCTGCTAAACTGGAAAAATTAAGCCCTGAATGTCTTATGTTCCGGAGTAGGCAACCTGGTGCTCCTCTGATGTCTTTGACTACAAATTCCATAAGCCCTGACCATAGAGCTAACTGGCTGTATATGAGGTTGTAATTCAAATCCATCTGGAAGACAGGAGGTGGTCTATTCCTAATTTACTGTAATTTCCAAACACAAAGAACAATTCAGTCACTTCTGCTGCTACTTGATCTTGCAGCCTCTACCATTCCTTCCTAGGAAGAAAGGAAGGAAAGAAGGAAGAAGCTGTATGTTGAGTTGCCACAGCAAAAACTGAAAAAAGCTTCTGTACCTTTCATTACTGTGTAAATGAGGGAATTTCAGCATTGTCATACAACCAAGTAACAAGTTGCTTGTCATACAACCAGGTAACAAGCAACGCCTGCTGAAATTCCCATTTCTACACAAACTATAAATGTATAGGAGCCTGCTCCAGTTTTCAGTTTGCCAACCCTATCAACCCCACGTGGAAGTGTTTTTTTTTAATTGCAGCTCCCAGAATCCCCAAAGCAGCATGGTCATTGCCCATACTAGCTAGGGGAGTCTAGGACATTCTGTTCAAAAAATAACCAGCCCCAAGAAAATATTTGAAATCCTGAGCATTGCCCTGCCATTTGCTCAATTATGGAAAGCTCCAGCAGGTCTTTATATTCATTCATTTTAGAAGTACATCTTTTAAACTTTTAAGCTCTAAAAAAAGCCATGGGCACCCAACTCTAGCTAAAACTCCTCTGGAAAATTAGAAGTATTTCTGACACACCACATAAAATACTGTCCCTTTGAACAGTGGTGTCACAAAATGGGTGTCAGCCAGAACAGTAGTGAAGATTGGCACAAAGAAGAATTCCAAAGAAATGTGGTCAGCTGTTTGTTTATAGTAAATAAATTAAGTCATGGTCATTTAATACTATGTGTATGTGTATACGCCTTCAGGTTGCCTGTCAACTTATGGCAATCCAATGAATTTCATAGGATTTTCTTAGGTAAAAAATGTTCAGAGGTGGTTTTCCATTTCCTTCCTCTGAATTGTAGCCTACAGTACATGGTACTCCTTGGTGGTCTTCCATCCAAGTACTAACTAGGGCTGACCCCAGTGAGTTTCCAAAATCAGACAGGATCTAGTGCCTTTAGGGTATTTAGGCCCCATTTAATACTAAATGAAACTTAAAAGAGAGGGAAAACCTATACTATGTGTTTGGAAGATTATATGCCTTTTTCAAATGGGAAGAGAATGTCAATTTTTCTCAACAAAAACGTGGGTCTTCTAATTATGAAAACTGGAAGGCAATCATTGGTTGGTGCTTGGATTTATTTCTGTTTTAATTAGCCCCTTCAATATCAAGGAAGGCCAAAGCTCCCAATTTTTGACCTCAATAAAATTACAAGTATTTAATGTTAAATAAACAGGGACTTCACTGTTTGTGCAAATTATCTGATATTTATTTCATAAACTTGAGCAAAGTGAGAAATACTAAGTCTGCTGGAACCTGTTTTTATCATGAGCAAAATAAGATAGGGAAAGGAGATGTGCATATTGAAAACACGTGCTATCGGAGCCATGGAAAGCAACATGAGTTAATCTGATAAAAATAAGTTTTGCATCATAGCCAAGCCTGCAGTTGATCAGGTAACAATGTTGCTATGCTCTTGGCCTGCTTGCTTGGAAAGATTAGCTTACCATACCCACATCAATATATATATATATATATATATATATATCAGTGCTCTTTATGTGTTTACAGAAACAACAACAAAAACCTATAGGTTGGAGCACAACAATTCTGTGGGATCATATGTAAAATTCTTTTACAACAGCAATATTGTAACAGTTTTACAAACTTGTATTTGTTCATAAACTGTTATATAGTGCAGTCTTGCTGTAAAGCATCTCATCTGTAAAGTCAAGTTTCGCTGTAAAGCAACAGAGCTCACCTGCTCCATAGACACATAGGCTTGAAATAGACAGGCCTGAAGAGGCGCCTCAGCAGCGCCATTAGGGTTTCACATGCTCCTGAACCCTACTATGTAATGGCACTGGCGCCATTACGTAATGCTGTTTAGACAGCGTACGCAATGGCGCTGCCGCAACTATGCAGCTTCCACACTGAGCTGCGCAGTTGCGATGGCGCAAAGGTGCCAAATGGCACCTTTTTACTTAATTGAACCATAACTGTGCACCTGTGCAGTTGCAGCGCTAAAAGAGGTGGTGCCAGACCGCCCTTTTTGGGCAGTCTGTACCACCCCAGAGATAGTTCTTAGGAAAGCAATCAGCAGTTCTTTTAACCCACTGTTTACTCTGGAAAAGGCTTCCAGAACTTTCCACGAGGTTTGTTACTATAGTCTTGAGGAATACCTGAAATCAGACTGTGGACTACCATGGAAAACTGTACTGTTTAAGAGCCACTACACTAGTAGTGCTTTAACCATTGGAATAACCTGGAGAACAGAGCTCACAATCTGTCATGGAAACCCACTGGGTGACCTTTGGCAAGTCACACTATCTCAGCCTCAAAGGAAGACAAAGATAAACCCTTTATGAACAAAAGGCCCTAAACAGACCAGCACTTTGTGCTGGCCTGGGCCCGAAAGTAGGCTAGATAGGGCTGAGCAGTTATATGCACCCAGCCCTACTTTCACCACCCGTGCACCATCTTGGCATGCACCCGTCCATATGGGGCATGCCATGATGATGCACGGGAGTCCGAGCACCCAGACAGCACTGGCTGGAAGGGGTGCCATCATGGCACACAAGTGCAGATATGGTGCCCCTTCAAAGAAGCTGCCTAGAGCAGCTTCTTTTAAGGAAGCGGGTTGGTGCCGTGGTGTGTGGCTGCTGTGGAACCGACCAGGGGCAAAGATGGTACAGCCCCAAAACATACCTAGACAAACCCATGATAAGTTGACATTAGGGTCACCATGAGTCAAAAACAACTTGTAGGCACACAACAGTGTATGTGTGTGCTTTCAAGTCATCTGCTGACCTATAGTGACCCAATTTAATTTCATAGGGCTTTCTTTCTTAGGCAAGGAATATTCAGAGATGGTTTTGCCAGTTTCTTCTTCTAAAATTCTTCTTAGAGCACCTGGTATTTCTTGGTGGTCTCCCATCTAAGTACTGACCAGGGCTGACTCTGCTTAGCTTCCAAGCTCAAACAAGGATCTGGTGCCATTAGGGCAGTTAGGCTCTAACAGAACATTAAAAAGAGCAATAGCCAAGCTCTTATCCAAAACATCCATATGCAGGGAAAAAAAAAAAACAGAATCATGGCTACCTAAATTCCAATATGTCACTGCAAGTAACCTTGAATAACTAGTGTTGCTATGTCAGGACTGCCCCAAGCTAAGATATATCAGGTCCAAAACTTGAGACCTAAGGATGACTCTTTGTGATATCATAGGAAATGGGCCCTGATTATATTACATGGGTAATATTACAAGGGATAATCCCTGGTCATTAAGCACGAGACATTAAGCATGATCACACTTGCACAGAGTATATCATTTAATTTTTAAATAAGAAACGTGTGTATGTGGGTATATCCCTTCTGCATGATAACTAGAGAAAAGGACCCTTAGATCTGGGCCTATGAATAACGCATAAACATACATAGAGTCTTTTGAAGGAATACCTGATATATATTCAAAGGCTTATTAACAACAAAAGGGTACATGTATGTTGTTGTTGTTGCTATGGTTATATTATTGTTATGGTTGGTATGTTTTGTTTTTGTTTGTTTTTTTGTCTTTGTGATGTTGTGGTCATACTGAATAAAAATAAAATTTAAAAAAACCTACAAAATTCATGTGTCACATCCTCAAAATATTAAGGATGGAGATTAAATGTCAATGCCATAGTTGAAATGCCATGCACCAAAATAGGTAATTGCATGAAACCTAAATTCAAATAGGTAAACTATTCCAAATTCCCAAATTGATTTTTGAATACAAAATCAGTTTGGGATTAATTATGGTGGCCTAACAGCTTTTTCTACCAATATCTTTCATGATGATAAGCCCACAGTTCTTTTCTACTTAGTTATTTGCCTAGTTAAGTGCTTCCTCCTGAGTTGTGGTAACATTTAGATGTCTTGCCATCCATTTCAATTGTAGGCATCAATATATTTATAAAGGAGATTTTCTGCAAATGAATTATATCAGATTTAAAAGGCAACCTCTCTTGGGATACAGATGGGATATTAATGTGGGCATTTGCTGTGACGGATCTCATTGTCAAGATCACTCAGCTGCCACATCATTCATGTTGCATGATCAACAAGTTTCAGAAATCATGGAAAATCATTCCCTCCTAGGGAAGATATTTCTCATCTGCTCACAGGTCTTGTCTGATTGTGCAAAGCAACCAGCTAATTTATCTTTTACAATCTCATAACGGCACAATAGTAACAAAAACCATCAACATAACTGAAAATGAATCATCTCTGGCCTCAGCATGTCAGCTTACCCAGCTGCACGGTATGTTTACTTGCCTGCTATGCAACATCTTCATGGCCATGAATGTGGCAGGAGGCCCGCAATACCATACCCACTAAAAATACTGGGAGTTATTTCTTATGTAGAAATACAAAAACACTCCTTGAGAAGCTGCTTCTCAAAAAAAAGTGGAGTGAAAACACTTTTTGTTTTCCAAAAAAAGCTAATTTCAACCATTTTCTTACAGATGAGGTGTCAAGTAGTTTCATCAGAAGAAAAGAAATGCCCTGGAATTCTAATAGTAAATTTTGCACCTATCAACTTTATATTTGTTTTGGTAAATTACCAAACGCACTGATGGATATTCCTCCAACCAGCATTGTAGGTTTCTTATTATTATTATTTTAAATTTAAATTATTACAAGAAATTTCTAATATAATAAAGCTACAATTACAAAAGGTAGGAAAACAGAAAGTATAGAATTATCAAACATTACTCACCTAAAAAAACTTTTAACACACAGAGAGAGAGAGAGAGAGAGAGAGAGAGAGAGAGAGGGAGAGAGAGAGAACAGGTGAAACAATGAGGTGAAACAGACAGGCCAAATGAAGCGGCTTCTGGATATTTTGGAGACGTGCTGATTAAACCACCAACGCTCCAAAGCTGCCAGAAGCCATACCAAAGCCATCTCTGGTCCTTAGGACTGGAGCAAAAATGAGCTGGGATAATCTGACTCCTGGCAGCACCAGTTAGCCCCTGTATCCATGGCCCACCATGGGAGTGGGCCATGTGGACAGCGGGGTACCAAACCGCTTCCAGCTGCAGCAGACTCGGGCCGCTGTTTTTTGTGCCTCTCTGTTCCAGGCCAATGACTTCTAGATTTCTTATCAATAGTTATATGTGTTCATACTTCCTCTATTACAAAATATCTCATACTTCTACTTCTTATTTACTCTTATTAATATTCAGAACACCCCAAAAATCTATTTTTTTAAAAAAAATCCTCTTATTGGAATAGACGAATTATCCATATTATTCAATTTCTATAATGACACTCAAGAATTCTCCATTTTACAAATATCTCCAATAATATTTCCCCTCATAGATATCTTATCCATATCACCTAACCCAGCAATTCCAATATCAATTTATTGACATTGGAATCATCATTGCAGGCTTCTGTGCCTGTCCTTCTTTCCCTGCCCTCTCCTCTTATCTGTGTAGAAGGGGGTGTAGAGCTAAATGACCCCCCCCCCAAAGCCAAGTTACCATCCTGGGCATGCTTTTGGGGCAACAGTTTTCTCAATGACCTTGGAAGGAGTGGTCTGGGACCCACTTGGTGCTTACTTTGGAAGTCACTCTCTCTCAGTGTCAAAGGAAGACAAAGATAAACCCCTTATTAACAAAACTCACCAGGAAAACCCCATGATAAGTTGACATTAGGGTCATAATAAGTCAAAAACAACTTGAAGGTACACAACAGTGTGCGTGTGTGTTTTCAAGTCACCTGCTGACCTATGGCGACATGCCTCATTAAAGAAATCCTCAGGAATGTAGGAAACTGAGTGCTGAGTTCTTTGGGTAAAAAGCCATAACTCAGCTGCAAAACACATTCTTTGCATGAAGGAAATCCAGGGCCAAGGCTCAATTTCCACATCTACGGGTAACTCTGAGAAAGATTATCATCTGAAACTATGAAAGCCACTGCCAGATAATATGTAGATGCGCCAGTGGTCTAATTATGTTTAAGGTAGCTTCCTATATTCCTTAGAAGTTTAACAGTGGAATAGAAACAGGACTGTCAAATATCCAGGATATTAAAGCAACACAAACAAATTCAGACCAGTTTTAGGGATGAGAATCATGTGCTCCTCAAGACATAAACAAAGAAACAAACAGCTTCATTTATATACCACTTCATACCACCTAAGCAGTGTCTAAGCGGTTTACAATGGTAAGCTACTTGTCCCCAACAATCTTGCTACTCATTTTAGCGACCTCGGAAGGATGCAAGCCTGAGTCGAGCTTGAATCCTTTTGCTGGTCTTGAACTCGCAACCTTATAGTTTTGAGTGAGTGGCTGCAGTACAGGCATTTAACCACTGCGCCAGACATTGTTGGATTGTAACTCCCAGCAACCATAGTCAATACAGTCAGTAATGGGAAATGTTGGGAACTGTAGGTCTGAAAGATCCGGAGAGATGTATTATTCCCATTCTTATATTAAAATGTGTTCTCCTCCTTACTTTCAGTTCAAAAAAGCAAGAAGTCCCCTCCCCAACTCTTTGGTTTTCTTTCATTTATACATTCAGCCCTCCATGCCGACAGATTTTTTATCCATTGATTCAAGCATCCACAGATTGAAAATATTTAAAAAATATATAAATTCAACATAGCAAATCTTGATTTTGCAATTTTATACTGTATGTGGAACACCATTTTACTCTCCATTGAGCATCCACAGATTTTGGTATCCTTGCGTGGTGTGTTTGTGTGTGCGTGTTTGTGTGTGTGTCTTGGAACCAAACTCCAGTGGGTACCAAAGATCCACTGTATACACAGCATTTACACAGCCTGTCCCTACCTAGGTAGAGTAATAGCATTGTTGGTATTGTGTGTGTGTGTGTGTGTGTGTTTTTTTTTTTTTTTTTAAATGGAGCTGCAAAGCCTGTATGGGAGGTGGAAGCAATTTGAGTACCTTTTCTTTTTAATTTCAGCTTCCAGACTATTGAGAAAGAATAAAAAACAGTAGCTGCACCCATAACTGTTATGTTCCCATTTATATATGTACCAGGGAAACATTAGTTAATTGTTCTTGAAAACATCAACAGCCTTTAATGTATTTGCTCAGGGGAAGAAATCCTACCCATGTTGGCAGAAAGAAAAAAGGAAAAGGGCTAAGAGGAAAAATACCAGAAGTATCTTGGGCTTGCATGTTCATTTGGGATGATAACGAAAACTGGAAAAGAACAGGAAAGAACAGAGGCTCCAGATGTACTCAGCACAGTCATGTGAGGTCCCACTCTCTCTCTGAACCTCTGAAAAGTAAACACGTTCCACTGATAAAAAGAGAGCAGTATAATTCCAATCTCCCTTGGCTCTAGCTGTTTGCCAATCTGACTTTGATGTTCAAGAACATGCAGCAAATGCTGAAATCCCTGCTTATCCTAGCAAAAGGTAATACTTGAAGGAAACAAGGTCTTTGGGAAATGTACAGCTACCTCCCTCTTTCCCTTTTAGGAACAAATCCCAATTGGAAAGGTCAGGACTGACATAAGTATAGCCTCAGAACTAAGGTAGGTTCAGATCTTCCACTTTGAGATTTCCTAAGTGCACACCAGGAAAGACTGGGATTAGCTTCCAAAACAAACTTCTTGTCAAAATGACAGAGCTTCTTTGTATTCAGTTCAATTAATCCTTAACCTAAGAGCAATGCTTATATTACCTGAGTTGGCTGATGTGTGTATTTAGCTGCTTGCATAAGTGGTCGGCTCACCAAAAGAAGAGGAAGGCGGACACAGAAGATTGTCAATCACCTTCCAGGAACAGGGATTTCTGGTTTCAGAACAATCACTGCTCAATAGAAATCGATCTGCAAGTCTCCCACAAATCCCTCTCAACAGACTGACTACGTTAAAGCCATTCAATAGCTGGGATGAATTGGGGCAGTGTAAAGATCAAAGGCGGTCCAGATTCACAGGCTTTTGTTGTTTATTGGTTAAACAACTCTGCCGAATGATATTATTCAGTTCCTATACCACTTACAACTCATACTGCACATCACAACCACAAAGCAGCCAGAGTTCTACACTGTTAGATGGTTAATGCCTCTCCCCGTGATGCCCTCTTCTCTGCTGCTTTGGCAGAACCAGGCAGACATAAAAGAGATGGACATCTGTCATTTTCTGAACTGAGGGGAAATTTATGCAACCTAGCCTCAAGGTTTTCATATAGAAGGATCCTTAGACATTTTGGCAACACCTGTGTGGAAACAGTGCAGTGCCGCTCCACTTGTAGAGCAGCAGCATTTTTGTTCCCATTAACCTCAGAAAGATTTCTTTCTCAGTTGAGTAAGGTGGAACCATCTGTATGTAGATTCACTGAATGAACCCACACTCATACCACAGCCCAGAAAGCCCCTGTGCAACAGCAGAGGCTCTCATTTGGCTTAGAAACTATATGAAACAGAATGATTAATCCATCTCTTTTTCAGTGACTCATTCCATTGTCACTATTTGGCTTCTTGACACTTTCACTCATATCTTCTCTGCTTAGCTTTAATTCCCTGGAAATTAGGGACATCACAACAGTGTATTGTTATAATAATGAAGTACCTCCTTAGAAGGACTGTAGAAGGAAGAGAACAAAGAGTTACTTGCAAGCTTGGGGTGGACTTATCAGAATTCAGATCCCCTGGCAAAATCATTTTTTGCCAGCATTAAAAAAAATGCACCCCACATTTCTGAAATGTGTATGTTTGTTTATGTGCCTTCAAGTCACTTGTTGACTTATGGTGACCCCATGAATTTCACTGGGTTTTCTTAGGCAAAGAATTCTCAGAAGTGGTTTACCAATTCCTTCTTCTTACATATAACCTACAGCAACTGGTATTTGTTGGAAATTTAGCCATACTTTAACTAGTAGCTAGTAGCTCTTCTGTTTTATATTTCCTTTTCAGCAACTATCCACAGAAAAACCTAGGCAGAACATTCATTTACTGAAAACATGCAAACACCCATGCTCTGTACTTGTTCTGAAACTTGGCAAACTTGGTTCCCTTAAAAGGGGCAACTCACCCTGAAGAGTTCATCTGATTCTGCCAAGAATTTTTTAAGTTATTGGAAAGTCTCTCTTTTAAAAAAAAATCAAAACTTAAAGTCACATACTGCAGTTAAATAATTAAAGAAGTAAACCCTTAAATGTCTTGCACCTATTTCTTTGAAAATTGGCCTCTTATTCTAAAAGGACTGCTCCTCTTGCAGTTTCCATTCAATTATGATGGGGGGTAGAGGCTATTCCTCTGCATTGATTTCCAATATGGTTAATAGAGGGCAAGAAGATTCAGATTTCAAAATCTGACTCAAAATTCAGATTTGAACCAAGAGGTCTCTGAACTAATTCAAGCCAAACTGGGCTGTTATCTGCATTGGAAAACTGGGATCTGAACCAAATCTTGTGATCGGTACACAACATTATTTCCCTAGAGAGCCTGGAAGCAGACAAATGATGAGACACATTTTAAATATCCCTTCCTGCCTTGGAGAAGTACATGTGTGTCTGTGTGTCTGTCTGTGTATATATATGTGTGTGAGAGCATATATACACACACACACAAATATAATAAATAAATAATAAAAGCTAGTATGAATTCTAGAATTACTGCTTTTCCCCTGTAAGATAACATTTGTATTCCCATCACAGTAGTGAAGCACAGTTGGTGTCAGTTACTGTTGGTGCATAGAACAATTGCAAGCTAATATACATTTATCAGGCCAGATTTGGAAAAGCATACTAACTTTTACGCAGGTCAACAATGAGAATGAGCAACGTGCCATTCACTGAACACAGATTTCCTCAGGACTAGACATGGGAATTCACATAGTTGTTTTTTTTAAGTATTAATAAAACCAATTTGCTAACTCTACTTATAGAAATATGGTAAACAGACTTATACCACATCATATATGTGACCCATTAATGTTGCCTGTGCCAACTGGCTGCCATTCTCCAGTGTCTCAACCACAGAACTTTCCCGTCTCTTGCTCCCTGACCACTGAATTGAAGGCAAGTGTGTACCTTCAGTTCACCCTATGAATTCCATACAGTTTTCTTGGGCAAGGAATATTCAGAGGTGGTTTTGCCAGTTCCTTCTCTTACAGATAGCCTACAGTAGAGAGTAAATATGAGACTTTCTGTATGTACAGCACTATGACTAAGTTCTAGCCAGTTTGTTGTGTGTCTTCAAATCATTTCTGACTTATGGCAACCCTAGAGCAAACCTATCACAGGGAGGGTTGGTAAGATTTAGTCAGAGGAGATTTGCTATCACTTTCTTCTTAGGTGGGTTTCCTTGGTCTGGTCTCTCAGAATCCCAGGCCAACACTTAAACCTCTCCACTATGCTAGTTCGCCAGTAAGTAATGATCCTTTACTTTGGTACTGCTTACAGAAAGTAAGTTGCAATTGGATAATCACAGTACAAATACCAATGCCTCCTCTAAACTAAATTTCTCTTTTAGGAAAAGAAATGCCAGTTTAGTTTTTCAAAAAGGCATCTGTATCATTAAATGCCAAAAGGTTGCTTTATTTAAACCATAGATGTTCCTGGGATGATCTAATTTTAAGAAAATGTATTCATTACTAATAATAACCAAGTACTGGACAAAAATGTTTGTTTATAAATCGGGAATAAGGAACTTCAATGGGTACAGGGCCCACATGGACTTTTAAGACTGTTCCCCACATGGGCAGAAATCCATTTCTGATTTTGGAAAATCCTTTTAAGAAAATGTAAATGGTGTGTGTGTGAAAGAGAGAGAGAGAGAGGCCATTCCTACCAGAAAAGGCAATTCCTTACTAGTTGAGAAATGAGGAGAGGACAATAGTATTATGAAATGTAGCATGTACCCATCACCTCCCAGTACTAACCTCCATCCGCAACCAGGCCATGTGCATGCAAAAGGCTTTTCTCCTGTGTGCCTTCTCAGGTGGGCTTTTAAATGGCTGCTTTTGGTATACATCTTGGTACATCCAGGGAAAGTACATTTGTGCATTTTAATAAGTTCTGCTGCTGGGTTCTTTTGAAATTTTTGACCCATGATGACTCCAGTTTGACCCTGGATTGTACCTCCCGGCCCAAGAGGTTTTGCTGCTATAGGAACTGGGGCTATGCGGACAAATTTGGAAGATGAGTTCAAGTTAGATGACTGAACAAGCTGTGGCACAAGCGCAAATGTTTGTCCTTGGATGTTGACCAGGAGCTGTGCAATTTTAATATTCTCTTGAACTGGTCCTTGTGAACTAGGACTCGTGTTTGATTGCTGTTTAACTTGTACTGGTTGGATTTGGAGCATAACTGGAATCCCTCCATCAAGGGATGCTGTTCCATTTGATGCATGGCTACCTTCCATCATGCCATTTGACTGCTCACTTTTACTGTCTTTTAAACTACTACTGGGCACGATCTGGTCTTTTTGTTGTATGGAAGCCACAGTAATCTGGCTACAAGCTCTCATGTCTTTGGTCTCACTTTTAGGCCCATCCTTGAGATCTGTCTCCATGTTCTCTTCCAGAAACTCCTCTATCTCCTCAAGGGTGGGCTGGAATGGTCCAGCATCATCCATCTCCACCATAAACTCAGGCATCCGAAAATGTTCATCCTTCACAATGGGCTGAAGTCTCCTTTTGTCCCACCAGGAGGCATGGCCATTCCCCAAGGATGCCTGGGACAACAAGTAGTCCAAGATACTGTCCTGACTCTCGGTGCTTGATGAGCTCCCATAGCTTGAACCAAGAACCTGCGAATCAGGGCTGGAGCATGAGCAAAAGCTGGAAGAATCACTGTCATCTTCAGACAAGGGAGAGGGCAGCATTTGGTATGACCTCCCAATTGCCGTCATGTCCCCAAAATATCCAATCGAAGGTCTGGTGGATGAAAAAGATTCATCCGCAGGAAGCAGGTGATCCACCATTCCGGGATAATCTCTATGTGTATCCCACCGGCATGTACCACACGAATGAAAGCCTAAATATGGGGAACACAAACATTGACAATCAGAAGTCAGGTTTAATCATTCATCTCAATGCACTAAAACTACAAAGCTTTCTGCAGCTTGGCTCAGAGACCTGGCGGAGCTCACATGTTGCTGCATGTTCTGATATTACTCCTATCACCCAAGAGGCTTTGTTGAGTGCTTGAAAGCCTTTTCCAATGTTGCACCACATGCTTGCAAAAGCATTCTCTCAGAAAATCATTTCCCAACTATATGTCCTATAGATTTACAACAGCCTTTGAGAGAGAGAGAGAGAGAGAGAGAGAAGAAAAGATATGGTTCAATGTCTTTCTTCTTAACCATGAATCCAAAGCTACAGGATGGAGAGAAAGAGAAAACTATTGAAACTTTTACTGTCCTCAGACCCATGTATCAAATGAGGGGTTTATTGCTGGGCTGTAGCTTTCCACTGGCTTTATTTTTAACTTGCTCACATTCACAAATATAGGCTAATCAGTGTAATGCAAAGCTCAGTGTGGCAGGAGCTAAAAATATTGGCTTGACTTCAACAGTGAATACACTAGGAGGATTTTCTTCTACAGATTAACGAATCCAGTTTCTAGCCCCATTATCTTTTGTACTTTTCCTGCAGCATCAACCAAGGTGGATAAAGTAATTATCATACCTTGGAAAATAGGGTTCCATTTCTTTGTCTAACGGTCACCTCATTAAAAAAGGGAGTTAAAATTTGCTTCTGGCATGCAACTGCTGATGTCCACAACTCCCCTGTGACAAACTATAGGGACTTCACGTCCACCTATTCTTTGGTGTACCATTTGAGCATACTGCCTTGTCTCAATATGTGATTGAAACCACATGACAACTTCTAAATTTGGAAGATCCTTCTTAGAATTAGCATCTCATTCTGGCTTTAGATTTCAGACCATTGTGCTTAACTGCATTATGCCATTAATTATTCTTCTGTTATGTACCCATTCACTCTGCTTTAGAAGGAAGGCCTCAGTCTGTCATTTCTATGAAAGCCCTTCAGAAAAAAACAGCCATGGACCTCAGCACCTTAGTCTTTCAGGTAGAATATGTGTAGGAGTAATGCAAGAGCTGCCAGTTGTACCCATTCATTTATCAAAGGAAGAAGCAGAGCGTGCCAATGTATCTTTGGGGACTATAGTTCTCAGAATCCCTGGACAAATATGCCCAGTGCCCATGCTTGATGGAAACTAGGTTTTCCCCCAAATTTTCTGAAAAAACCGTCCCATGCCAAAGAATACAATACTTTCTGTGGAAGATTGCAGAGGCAAGACATAAGAACTACCGTAGATTATTAAAAGAAACAGAAAGAGAAGCTGTCTTGTAATAAAAGGTGCATAGCCTAATGCCTTTTCCATGCGATCATTTTTAACTTGCTCTTGCTGCTACAACCACTTTGCTCGGACCTGTTGCTCTTGTCCAGCAAAGGGAGGGAAGGATGGTTAAGTGATCCTCCTAGAAGTCACACAGCTTCTTCTGCAGAAACATCATTGTTTCTCCACTTGAGGCAATAAAATCCCATGCCTGTGATCTGTGGCTGATTTAGCAAAAGACATTTTTGCACAATGTCACTCACATGCTCCATCAGCACAAGTACATTAACATTCCACAGGAAGCCTGAATGAGTAAAAGTACATCTCTTTGAGACAGAACTTCCTGATTAATGCAAGGCTAGGGATGTGGGCAGTTAATTCTGAAGAAAAGACACTTGGCCTGCTACGCTGCACGTTTTACTAGTTTACACACTATTGCCAGCCGTTTCATCCTGTCGATAAAATGCTCACAAGGGTTAGATAGGAGGTTTACCCAAAAGTTAGAGCTACCTTAGCCTACAATTGTTTTGAGTAGTAAAAGTGATTCCTCATATCCCTGAATTCAATGCCTAAAGAATGGCTGGCACACATTCCACCTCATGCCACATTGTTCTCCCTGGGGCTACAAGCACTTGAGTGAAATCCTGCACATGTCTTTCCTCTTTCAGGTTGGATTGGAGCTTTAATCCATGCAATTGGTAAATTAATTAAATCGAGCTTTAGCAGAATGCCTGATAGGGTAAATGTTTTATCAGCACAGCAGAAAGTAGCAAATATACTCTGATATCCTACATCAGCAACTTAGTAACATCTCCTGGCCTAACCCCTGCAGCCCACCATAACAGCCAGCAGCCCAATTGAATGATGATCTGTTCAGCTGCCGATCTGGGTGGAAGGAGGATGACATTTCCAACCACTTCTCACCAGTGAATGAGTCATGACAAGGAATTGTGACAGGGTCATACTGTCCAGCCTTCCTCACTGGTAGTGGGGAGCTGGAAAAATCCTGATCAATCAACAGCTTAATAGACCTCCTTCAATTAACTGCTGGCTGTTAAGGTGGGCTGGAGGGGATTTATGTAGTTTTACAGTGAGACAACATATTCTTTCTGAATACAGAACAGTTACAGATCCATAACTTTAGATTATGCAATAGTGAATGCCAGCCATATTTGTTAATTTGCTCAACTTGTTTTTATGCTGGTGTTCTAGTGGAATTGGGGATGAAAAAAAAATAGTAATGATCCTCTTTTCTTCTAGCAGTTAGCACATTCGCACATCCTCTTCGATATCTAAAGATGAAAACAAAAGAGCACACCCATACAGAAGTGTTGACAATATGTAAATGAATTTAATTTAAACAATTCTATGATTCTATAATTGATTGATTAGTCAACCAACGGGCAGATGTTTAAGAAGTTAAGTATTATTTTAATTTATAAATTTATCCCATTTTTTCTTGGGAAAGAAAATTAAAAAAATAGTCTTTACAACATTAAGTCTGTGAAAAAAATGTACTGTATCTTTTTGCATTCTTCACTGTATAAAAATAAAAGCAAATACAGCAAGAATTGCTACAGTGGTTAAAAAGCAGTATACAGTATTCCTATTCAGCATCGGGTTTCCAAGCCAGTCTCATCAGGACACAGAAGGTGGCAAAGTTACATTTTTGGACTATGGCCAAGCTAGCTGGGGGATTCTGAAAATCTAGATCTTCAAAAGTAACTTTTCCAAGATCTGAATTATGGACAATCTTAAGGTGTTCTTACAGGACTCGGTTGCATCCTCCATGCTTTTGAAAAGATACATGAAACCACTGAGAGAAATGGGGTGTAAAGTGCCATGTGATCACATAGTTCTTTGTCTTTCTTTTAATCTTTTCAATATAAGCTAAGCATGGTAATGAGAACCCCAAACAGATGATCTCAGGTTAACAATAGATGGCATGAAGGTGAACAAAGTGAAACTCAATCTGAAGTTAATGCAGGAAGATCTGATTGATCTGGGTGTTGGCAGTACTGGGTGGGGTTGCATTCCTCCTGAAGGGCCAGGTGAGCAGCTTGGAAAAGCTTCTGAGTTTGACATTATTCCTGGAATCCCAGGTGGGCAACTATAGCCTGGAGTACCTTTTAGAACCACTGTAGCATTTCCTACAAAAATAGTAATCTGTCTCCAATGCTGATCTGCGGCCTGGAAATGTCAACAATGAACTTCTGTAAAGCACTCTATGTGGAGCTACTTTTCAAAACTATTTGGAAACTATCAGTTTTATTTCAAATTTTGGCAGGCTGCATTTTAGCAGGCATTTATCATTGGGAGCACATAGCATCAGTAGTGAAAGAATCATATTAAATTCCAAATGAATCCACACTAGTTCATCTCTCGCAAAGGTGTCACTATGGGGATGTGGGGGGGAGGGGTGCGAGCCACACCAAGTGACATCCTAAAGAAAGGTGACACCACTGCTCCCCAAACATCTGCCTTTTGGCAGATACAGGCTGTGGGATTCACCTGCATCCCTTTAAAACACTGGAGCTCAGCAGAAGAGAAGTGAGGCTTAGTTGGAGAAGAGAGAAATCTCAGCTTTATTTTAAAAATTACAAATTTAAAAATCTTTTAATATTTTTATTCTTTTAACATTTTCTTTAAAAACACCACAGCTTACCAAGTTTTTACTTTAACCACATGAAACTATGTACATGTACGTACATTTAGGCTTTGCGTGATTTTAATTTTGCTAGTTGTTTATGTCACAACTATTCAGTGATACATGGAAATTTTGATTTATGAGTAACATTAGTACACAAAATATTACCCAGGATTCTAGTGTAGATAGGAGAAGAGGTAAATTGGGAGGTAACACCATGAGCTACTGCACTGCTTGACACCAGCCCTAGTGACACCACTGAATCTATGATATCCTAAATGAACTTTTCCAGGGTACATTAGGGCACAGATGGGCAGGTGATAAATCAGGGCCTGCTGGATGATGTGCAGAAAATTTGCAAGGATCTCCAACTCCCAACTGTTGAACAACAGTAATTTTTAGGTCTAAATTATACTGTTGGAATCCCTGATCCACAGCAATTTTTCAGATGCCACCTGGGAATGGTGGGAGTTAAAGTCACCAGATTGGGGAAGCATGCATTTTGGGTTTTATTCTCCAATAAAATACTCTTTGGGGGGGAAAAAAATCAGATCTTTGCAGGAAGCCCTGCCTGGAACCCTATCTTTTCTTGAAACAATTTTAAAGAAACAGCAATGTTATTTATTTTTTAAAATAAAGAAGGAAAGAAAAGCAAGTCTTCTGTCACCTTTAAGGCTAACCAATTTATTTCAGCATTCAGCTTTTGTGAGATCTTCTTTGTGGAGTTTTATTTCAGCATTCATCCTTCTTCAGATGGATCTTCAGTCCACTATTACATCTGAAGAAGCAGGCAGTGGTCCATGAAAACTTACGCTAACATAAATGGGTTAGTCTTAATGGTGCCACAAGGCTCCTTTTTCCTTCTGTCTTTTTATAACTTTTCCTGAAGTTACCTTGTTATGTTACACGGCTTGCAGTCTGCATGTTATGCCGTGTTTATAGTGCTCTGAATCTGTTCTTAATGTCCTGATGTTTTGGTTGTTTTAATAATAAATAAATAAATAAATATTATTTATATTCCGCTTAATCTTGAGGATTACAGCAGTAAAACACAATACAGTTAAAAGAGAAAAACATTTAAGATTATTGTTACCAGCTCTGCACACATTGTTGTGCCAGATTAAGCAAGTAATTAGAAACAACTGGATCAGATGGGTGATAGACTAAGGCTGAAGTTTTACCTAAGAGTTTGTCCCCCACAGAACTCAGTGGTACTTGCTTGTGAGCATGGTTACATATAGCAGTACATTTCCCAGCTTTACACAGTGGTGCAGGTATATCAGCATTCCAGTGATGTTTTCTGTGATGTGGTAAGCTCAGAAAATAGGCCTCCAAACATGCAGAGAATACATCTCAGTTCCTTCTATCATGTCTCCTTTGTGCCTCTGAGAACATGCAGCTGTTCCTTAAATCACAGTTCCACAATCCAGCCTTGTTAGGCACACTTACACGAAGCCGTTGAGTCCCATTTTGCTCAACAAAATTTATATCTAGATAGAAAAACCCCATATAGAATTGCATCCTAAAGTCCACCTGTGCCAAAGGATTTAAAAACAAGGAACTTAAAGCCCACCTGTGTCAAGGAATTTAGCCCTGACTTGAGTTGTGACTAAAGTGTTTACCACAAAGCAAACAAAGCAAATAAAAAAACCTATAAGTATACCTACTGTGACAACCAATGTGGTATAGTGGTTTAAGCACTGAATTATGGTTCTGGGGATGAGGGTTAATTCCAAGCTCAGCCATAGAAACCCACTGGGTGATCTTGGGTGAGTCACACACTCTCAGCACCAGAAAAACTCTGGTTTGCCTTAAGTTCACCATAGGTCAGAAACAACTTGAAGGCATACAACAATATCTACTGTAAAAAAGGGCCAGAGGAAAATGTATTTTAGAAGGCAAACATGTACACCAGAGGTATAATACAGTACAGGAAAACATGCATAGCTGAAAGGATAGAGGGAGAGACAGACAGGAAAAAAACAGACAGAATCTTTTGGTACAGAAGCTGCAATTTTGGCTTGTGATAATATTTAATTGCAGTGATTTCAGAAAATATGGTCTCTGTATCAAGATGAAGAGGATGAAGAGTGAGGTAGCAGAATACTATAAGAGTCTGCAAATCGTAAGTATGGTTACTCATAAAGGGCCAATTCTTATTCATCTAATAATTTTCATACCCATATGGCACAAATCAGCACCATCTCAATGAAGAAGCATGAACACGAGGTGAATGGGTCAGGAGACATATGTGAGATCTTACACCACTTTCTTTGTCCTGTCAAAACTCATACTGAAGCCAAGGGAAAATCTGGGTATGGAACACATGTGCTCAGTCAGTCATTCTCCCAGGAGTGACCATATGTTTTCTCTGATTTGGGACTGTAATTTACTGCTATATTACTATACGTAATATAGAAATAAATAATGTTACAATCATGGCAGGAAAAATGTGTGTGTGTGTTTTTTTTCTTTTTTGAGGTGTGCCACCTTGGGTCCTGTGCAAGTTATGCTGTATATATATATCCCAGGATTCTGTAGAATGGGGCCATGACAGTTAAATTGGTGTCAAACAGCATTATTTCTACAGTGTAGATGCACCCTCATAGGATCTGTAACTCACATGCGGCCAGCTAGCAGTGGGAAAGGTTCGCCCATGATTTCACGGTACCATACTCGCTCCTCAGACCACCTTAGAATTATCACAGCATTGCCATTTTCATATTGATATTAAGTGTTGTCCATTCTGAACAATAGTTGTCTATGCAGGTCACCAGCTAAATACTACAAGGGCAAGAACTGTACTATTTGCCAGTGTGCCGCTATATTTTTAACAAGCATTCAGAGAATGCAGAAAGCTATGCAAAAACTGAGCTGTTTGTCACTCCAGAGGACACTGAGAGCACTACAAAGGAATGCCATGTCACAGCTAACACTGTAAGCCTACTTGGTGCTTTTTAAACAGCTGTGGATACACTGACAGCTACACTCTCAAAGTGGCAACATCTCTTTGATGCACAACAACTCCATAAATCTTATGTTGCCCTTACTACACAGATTGCATAAACATCATATACTTGTTTTCATTGTGCGAGTACATTGGTTTGAGACATAATGATCAATGTACCTTCAGAGAAAGCCCTTGCATAAATTCACTGGAATGCTGTGGCCGAGGAATTCCAAGAATCACTTAACATGCAGACGTCATCATTTCCCTATAGTGTGAAAGCACAAAGCCAAAAGCAACCAGCACTGGATTTCTTTTAAAGAGGGAAACTTGCTGAATGGCAGAGAAGGAGGCTTGCAACCAGTTAGCCTGGTCCCTGCTGTAAACACATTTGCTGGTGATGGCACTAGCCGTGAAAATGGGCCCTGAGATGGAAAGAGATGAGTAGGGCTTCTGTATGTGCAGGGAAGTTCTGGACCAATCAGGGTGTCAATTTGGCTGGGGGATTCGGGGAGCTCTAGTCAACACTAACATTGCTGAATCTGCATACATTTCCACAGAAGAATTTGCCAAGCTCTGAGCTATATGCACACATATATTTATGCGTACAGTGCTTTGTTGCTTCTGTGTGCCTTCAAGTCATTTCTGATTTATGGCAACCCTATAGTGGGGTTTTCTTGGCAAGTTTCTTTAGAGGATGCTATTGCCATTCTCTGAGGCTGAGCGAGTGTGATTTACCCAAGGTCACCCAGTGGGTTTATATGGCTGAGCTGGGATTCAAACCATTGCTTCCACAGTCATAGTCCAATGCTCAAACCACTGGGCCAATCTCACTATAATTTAATATGTGGGTGGATGACAGTGGGAAAGGGCTTGCTGGCATGAGCACATCATGTGTTCATTTATTAGGAGAATGTTGGAGCCTTGATTTTCAGCAGCGACAATCAACAGGAATATGTATTCCCATGTGCCCATGCATACACAAACTAGTATAATGCTTTGCTTTCTTCCTTTCCTTATCTGCCTCTCTATAGATGGCCTAACTAAATGGCTGCACTTTAAGGCACTGTGGCAGTGATCAAAACCTGTCCTCCAGTCTTTGAGGCTTCAAAGAGCCCTCAGGAATGCCTTGGAGATGACATGGACACACAACTATGTGCAGCTACAAACAGAGTAATCCCATAGCTGTCAGGACACAAACTTATTGCACAAGGTCATTTACTACTGTATCTTTCAGCAATCTTTAAAAATAAAAGCCCTCTCTTCCTACACACTTTGCCTTTTGAAATGACAGAAGCATTTCGCTACTAGTAATCAGAATGAGAATGTAGGTCAGATAGTTCTGCCTGCAAGAAAAAGCCTCCAGGTAACACTGGAGAATCAAAGACTGCTGGACAGAGCCTCCAAAAGTGAAAATATGTAACTGCACATGCTGTGTGGAAATGCATAAATGTTGTGGACTAGTTGCTTCAACTCATTCTTCCCTCAAACAGCTTGTATAGATTTCATTCACAACAACCCCATAAGGTAGGCTCGGCTGATAAATAAGCACAAGACCAAGGGAACTTGTTTAAACCAGAAAGTTTTTAAAGGACATCCTGGGGGCATTGTACTGTTTTAAAATGTATGGTTTTTAAGCGTTTTTGTCTTTTCTACTTTTTTTAGCAAGTGATCAGTTTTAGTACTATAAGAGTTTAATTCTATTTTAATGGTTACTTTGTGTGTTTTTAATTGTACTGTGCTTTTAAACTGTAAGCCACTTTGAGTCCCAATTTTGGGGGGAAAGCAGAACATTAACAACAGCAACAGCAGCAGCAAAAACAACTTATTTTGTTGTTCCACAGAGATCTCAGCCTTAATTCAAGTCACACCTTCTCTAGACCAGGACTGGGCAACTCCAACTGCTGCCATTGGCAGTTTCCACCAAAACACTACCACTGACCAAATTGCACAGCAAAAACCAGTAGTAGTACCACCTCAAAACCCACCATTTGGGGCTTAGCTTTCCAGCAGGGAATGAGAAACTCTACCATGAAAGGTGCTAAGGTGTGGCAGGCTGCTCCATAGAGAACCATTGCAAAACCTATTGAACTGCAGGGGCAGCAATGGAGTTTTCCATAAAGGAGATCAACATAGCCTTGACTGCCTGCTCCCCACAATTTTGCCCACCCTTACTCTAGGCATTTGTTCCTTGTTTAGTTCAATTGAAACCTGTAAACAAGTGGAAACTCAAAGGACGTGCATGTATGCTGTCCCAGCATAAAGGAATGAACAGTGTCTATCCTAAAGCCCCTCATGGTCATAAAAACAATAATAAGCACCACATTTTGACTCTCTCAGCTAGATTTAAAATATGGTTTAAAACTCTCTTAGCTAGTTTTAAAATTCTTGCTCTGAAAGAACGCAAGAAAGGCATTCCTACTAAAGAAGACTTCAGTCTGCATAGCACATGACTGCACAGTCACGCCAGTTACTCATTCAAGGGAAAGTCACATTTGACAGTACACAGCAATAGCTTCTGTATCTGCATGACTGCAGTCAAGCAAAGTTCCAGTGCCATCCTCTTGATTTGTACAAGGATTCCCATTTCCTCTCAAGACATGGGACAAGTTTCTAGATCTCATGGTTAGAGAGAATCCTGAAAAGGTCAAGAGGACAAGAGAGTCAAGAGGAAGCTTCTAGATTGAATATATATATATATTTATATATATATTTAAAACAACTTCCCCCCCTATGGAAAACAATCTCATTTCCACTATCTCGAATTACTACCCTCTCTGAGTCCTTTTCTCCTTTGCCACTGCAATATTTTGCAATGAGCAAATCAGAATACATGATCTAGCATGCCTGGAAGGCTTATGAGTAACCTAAGTTCCCAGGCAATAAATGGAAGAGGGGATTACTTTGATACGAGATCAAAATGCAGTCTAGTTAGCTGAGTTTCACAGCTTTGTGGAAATTTCTTGCAGGGGAGTAGGATGGAGGGGGGGGTAGAAATCCCCTTTTCTCGTCCCAAGCCAATTGGCTTTAAAGTCCATCCATTCTCCTTTGTTTTCTGGAGGAGGGAAGGCTTTGTTTCCAGCAAGAATGGCCCAAAGACTTTAATCCGCAGCTCGAGATGGAGTACATTCCAGTTTTGACAACCATGCTGGTCACACACTTGCAGTCCCAAGCTTGTCTATGCTCATCTATCAAGATGTGAATGGATAAAAAGGCTGGGATTCATTGCACAAGCTGCGGAGGGGGTGATAGGGAGAGAGATAGGAAGAGAAGAAGCAGAGAAAGAAGAGAGAAACGGCAAGAGAAGGGCCTAAAGTTGGAGGGATGCATTCCACAACCCTGCAGGGATCAAGCTGCGGTTTCGTACGGGAAGAGGGGTTGCTCTGCTTCTTCTAAATAGCCAAGTGTGTTTCAGCTTTAGCTTCATGCAAGGCTGTGGGTTACACAGAGTGACTGACTGAGCCCAACTCTTTCTCCTCCTGTTCTGTCTCCTCCACTCCCTTCCTTTGGCCTCTGAAACTTGGAATGACCGAGAGTAACCCTGCAAACATCTCTCTCTCTCTCTCTCTCTCTCTCTCTCTCTCTCTCAATTCAACATTACCATAACAGCCATAACAGAGCAAAGCACACAGCTGCTGCCTTCTCCTCCTCCTCCTTTAGGTTACTTTTCCCACCACCGCCTTCCAGAAAAAAAGCCCCATCCAAAAAGAAATCCTCCTTCTTGATTTTTCCCCCTCTGCAACAGAATCTCTTGCTGCAAGTGGGCATCTCTTTCCATCCCCTCCTCAAATGTGTCAAAGGGTGGAGAAATATACAACAGGAGGATCACAAACAATCCATTCGAACCACTGTTTGGTCAAAGATTTCCTCCCCTCTCTCTCTTTTGGACTATGAATTTCCCAGCCAGCATAGGAGCTGTACTCTAAAACAAGACCTTTCCCCCAACCTTTGGTTTAAACTGCAAGAAAAGCTTTTCTGGTGTCACTGGAGAAGGAAAGAGGGAGATGAGGCCTTTCCAACAGCAGTTCCAGAAACCCATGGAAAGCTGTTTTTCCCCCCATTCTGCTTCCCCTTGGAGGCAAAAAGTCACACTTTTGTGCTCATGATGACGCATGAAAAGCCACCCAAGAGTGTCTCTGTTGCCATATGCTGGGAAGCCACCACACTACGTGACAAAATAAACCCATGATTTTCTCACATGAGAGTGTCCACAGCTCTCTCTCACACACACATACAGACATACAGAGGACTGAGGCAGCCCTGTGTTTCCTAGAAATCTGTGCCATCTCTCCAAAGCCCTGAAGAACAAGGGCCAACAGTGCAAGCTTCGAAACCCCATCGGACGAAAGGTTCTTTGTATTCAGTCTCTTCTCTCCAAATTGTGTGTGTGTGCCCCTTCAATTAATGATGATGATGAAGATGATAGTAATGATGGTGATGATTTATAACACTTTCCCCACCAAATGGAAGTAGCCTCTCGACTTAGCGGCAACCCCATGACTTTCATCATAACACCACCTCCATTTGGCTCTGCAAAAAAATCCCAGTTTTCTCAGATTTCTGGAACAGCTGTCTCTGAATGCCAGCCTAGGCCCTCCAGGTTACAACCTCTCCCCCCTTTCAACACATGCCCAAACAACCCATTCCCCCAGCCAACATTTGCCATCTGCAAGGCCCATCCATCTTCCCCCTAGACCAACCATGTGCTTGTCTTTCACACTTCATGGGTTGGGGAATCAAGATGGGGGGGGGGAAGCTTTGGAATAAACTCAGAGCTACTTTGTAGCAGTGTTGGGCTGCCACTCTGGAGAGCGGGGTTCGAATCCTGACTCGGGCACTGAAACCCACTGGGTGACCTTGGGCGAGTCACACTCTCTCAGCCTCAGGGGAAAGCAAGGGCCAGCCTCCTCTGAAGAAATCTGACCAAGCAAACCCCTTGATACGGTTGCATTAAGGTGGCCATAAGCTGAAAATGCCCTTGAAGAGGCATACAACACATACTTTGTAGAAAGAAAGAAAGAGGGAGGGAGGGAGGAAGCCTGATAGAAGGAACTGCTGCAAGTCTCAAAAGAGGAAGGCTGCAAGGGGAAAGGGTTCCTCTTCCTTTTCCAGGACATGTCCTACATTTCCAGTACCTGTCCTACATTTCCATGAAATCCCAGAAAGGATTTCAAAATGTCGTCCTAAAAAGCATGGATTAACCTTCCTTTAGCTTATCCTTTTTAAAAATATGGCTAGGAAGCATGCATTTACATTTCTAATATGAAGTGGTTTTATTTTTAGCTTCTTTTTCCTGTCCGGAAGGAATCTCAAAAGGTAATCCATCTGGAGCAGGACTGAGAAGCATGAATTTACATTTCCTTGAAGAAGTATTATTATTATTACTATTATTATTATTATCATTATTATTTGCTTGTCTTTTCTGCCATCATTCTTGTTTCCTGCAATGTGGGATTCTGGAGAGGAATCCCAAAGAGGTCCTCCCTTCCTCTCCAGAAGGCCCTCCATTTGGAGTCGCCCATCGTGCCCAAATTGGGGCAGCCGCTTCTTACCTGCAATGGTGTGTTTGTGTTGTTGTTGTTGTTTTTGTCCCTTGACAATCAAGGAGGCTGGATTTGAGGGAAAAAGATCTAGGGAAGGGAGGAAAAAATAAAACTAAATAAATCCACTTCCCAAAAAAGCACAAAATGTAAAAAAAAAAAAAAAATTAAAATTAAAATTAAAAATCCCAATGGGCAGCAGCAGCAGCAGCAGCAGCAGCAGCTCTGGACCTTTTGCAGGGAAAGGTGTGCTATCCCTGGAGCAAAGAGAGACCCAGCAGACCCAGTGTCCTCTCTTCTCTGGAGCTCCTTGATCACTGAGAGTACTCTCTCTGCTTGCTTTGCCCATCATTCATCACATGACGCCTAGCCAAGCTGGGGAAGGCGCGGAGGGGGCTCGACCCAAACTCCGGCCCTGATTGGCTGGCAGGGAAGGCAAGGGGCGGGGCTTGGAGGGCTATGACGTCAAAGGGAACCCCCCCTTTTTTTCCAGCCTTTGAGCTCACCCTTCTGCTCTCTCTCTCTCTGGCAGCTGCAATAAAGAGGGTGAGCCACCTGCAAAGGAGGGCAACTAAGGGGGGAAATATATATAGAGAGAGAGAGAGGGCATGAGCCAATAAATAGGGTGAGCAGAGGTCCTAACTTCAAAAGAGAACACCTACAGTAGAGATATGGAAGACATCACCCAATAAATAGGGTGAGCAGAGGTCCTAACTGCAAAGGAGGATGGCTAGGGGAAAGATCTATATGGGAGCATGACCCAAGAAATAGGGTGAGCAGAGGTTCCTATTGCAAAGGGGGACAATTAGGCACCGCAATAATGGAGGACCTTCCAGAAAAATGGCGGACAGGACCAAGGACATGCACAGAATCATAAAAGGCATGCCTTTGGGTCAAGCTCAAAATGGAAGACCTTTTGGAATGCCTCCTGGACAGAAAATAAAAGTCGCAGGACACTTCTTGCAAATGTCAATTCGTGCACCTTAGTCCTGCTCGGAATGGAGGACCTTTTGGGTGGGAATGTGGGAGAGGTCCTGGAAAAGGAGAAGGATGTCTCGTAACCCTGCAAATGAAAGCTGAAAACACTCACAGAAATGGAAATGCATGCTTCTTAGTCATGCTCAGAACGGAGGGCATTTTCGCATTTGTCCTGGACATGAGGTGGGACTGGATATGAGGTGGAAATGTAGGGCATGTTCTGGAAAAGGAGGAGAACCTCAGATCACCCTGCAAATAAAAGCTAATAATAATAATAATAATAATCTTTATTTCTAGCCTGCTCCTCTGTGAGTACAATCGGAGCGGGGTACAACAAGATTAAAACATACAAATTAAAACACTTCATTGACCCATTTCCAGCCACCCTCCCCTTAAAAATAAATTAACAATAATTTAAAACCAACAACATTAAAAACATAATTCATCCTCCATAGTTCTTAGATTGAGGGAGAAAAATAGCATGAAGCAAGGGGTCAAATTCAATTTATAGGTCCCGTTCGGAGCTGGGATCTAAGAGGTGTCAGGGAAGGCCTCAGAGAAATATAAATTCATGCTTCTTAGTCATGCTCTTAAGGGCATTTTTGAATTTTTGGGGCTTTTGCAGCTACAGTCCATCAACAGACTACATACATACATAAACATATTACCTACATACATAAACAGAATAGGAATCGTCCAAAAAAAGGGGGGGGGGGACCCATGCCCAGCTCTGCCTGTAAGGGTCTCCCACATTGCATCCTAACCCCAGAGGAAAACCAAGCTGCAAACGCATGTGAAGAATTAATAATAGAATTATTATTTTTTTTAAAATGATGAAAAGGAATCAACTTGTTTTTGTTACTTACTCAAAGATAACTGACCTTGTTTGTCCTGTACCCTGGTGGAAAGTGTGGAGTCACTGACCTGGCTTAACCAGGTTAGTGTCATCAGATCCCCTGCACTCTTGCTGTGAAAGGCTCTGAAAGGGGTTGCTCTTTGGGAATGATGCAAGAGGAATGCAAGGTGAACTCATGCTTGGTGGTGGTTTCAAGCAAAAATGAGCTCTAGCCTGAATGAAAACATTTCAGGGTGCTTAGAGGATGAAGGCATGCAAGTGTGGGACACAGTGATGGCATGAATTGCAGCAAAGCGGCACACAGTGGTTTGGAGAGAAACAGAGGCATAATGCAGGCCTTTAGCAGAACCGTGCATCCAGTGGTGGCAGCCAACAGTTCCCTTCTCAGGAGTCGTGGTGAATCTGCTCCGAATTTTAGGTTGCATCCACACTGGAGCAATAATCTGGTTTGACACCGCTTTAAGTGCCCTGGCTCAAGGCTATGGCATTCTGGGAGTTGCAGTATGTTGTGGGCCCAGAGCGGAGCTTCGCTCTGCTCTGGGCCCACAACATACTCCAACTCCCAGAATGCCATAGCCTTGAGCCAAGGCACTTAAAGCGGTGTCAAACCGGGTTATTGCTCCAGTGTGGATGCAGCCTATGTTTGAATTTTAAAGGCACTATCATGATTGCTGGACCTCTCTGAACAGACAGGTCCATTAAACTCAGATCAGATTTATCACCCCTCCTTACATGGGATACCTCTTGTGATGTTAGACAAAGCTGTTTCAAAAATTTGGACCTCAACCCATCTAAAATGAATTCTATCTAATGTATATAAGTGCTACATACCCTCCAACATTTCACACTTGAAACCTGGGACGTACATGACCAAGCTACCTCAGAGAGTGGCTGAGATGGCAAAATTTATTATGAAGAAGAACACACCAGCTGGGTGAGGGTACAACAGTTTACTTTTGCCTATGTTTGCCTTGAATTCCATCTTGGGGAAAAGGTTGGATATAAAGGCAACTAATTAACAAGCCCACTTGTTACCCCAAAGATCACCTCTCCATAAACAAACAAAACAAAAAGCTCCATTTATATACCGCTTCATACCCTTAAGGAGTGTCTAAGCAGTTTACAATTGTAAGCTATTTGCCCCCCAACAATCTGGGTACTCATTTTAGCGACCTCGGAAGGATGCAAGCCTGAGTCGAGCTTCAGCCCTTTGCTGGTCTTGAACTCGCAACCTTGTGGTTTTGAGTGAGTGGCTGCAGTACAGGCATTTAGCCATTGCGCCACCAGGGCTGATCCATGCAGGGTCCCTCCATTTGATACAGGGCCATTTGTATCAAATTGATATAATATTTACATAAAATATTAATAAAATATTAAAGAGGCTGTCAAAAGACTTAGATCCCAGAGGGCAACTTGTGCAGAGGATGCCGCTTGGACCATATCAGGAATCTGGGACAACATAAAGAGATCCTGTAGGCTCAGCCTTTAGGAGCACTTAACCCATAGCCCAAAGGTATCCGCCAATGATCGAAATCTGCATGCACCCCTTATTGATGGAAACAATTGTGTGTGCAATATCTGTGTTTGCAACTAAAGAACAGTTCAAGACTATCTTTTTCCAAGAGAGATATGTTAGTGTTTGAGTAGCACAGTCCATGATGAGGTATCACGGCTATGTTTGGTGCCAGGATCACCTTCGCAACTGTAGTATAGACTGCAGTTGGAGAAGTATCTCTCCTCTTCCAGAATAACTGAAGAGACACTGTAGACAAAGGTCTCTACGATGCGGCTTTTATTCTTAGAAGAAGTTACAATATGTACAGAGCTATCTGTAAACATCTATACAGTCCACCATCTATCTACAGAACAAGCCACTCAGTCAACTGACTCTAACAGAATCTTCAGCCCAACTGTCAAAACCTAACTGCCAAACCCAACTGTCAACGGAAGGTTCAAATTTCCCCAGCCAGCACCTGATTGGCCGATGTTCTTGAATGGTCTTTGGCTATGACACATTGTACATTTTCCTTGGGACTCTTTATCCCAACAAGATTCGCTTTTGTTCAGGGACATCTGCATGGATGACTGGGCAATCCTCAACCTCCTTGCTCATTCTCCCACCTGGAAAAATCCATCCAAGTCCCAAAATGCTCTGGGATAAGTTTTGTCCTATATATGTGCACTCTTGGCCAGCCCCAATTCAGTCTCAGTTGAGGTCAGGTAGACACCCTGCCTGTATCTCCCTTGATTCCATGGCACATGCAGGCCACTCACCATCCTAAGGATGTGTCCTGAGCCAGATGCACTACACTGCCCCCCCCCCCCAACTGAAGCTCTGCATCTGGACCCCATACAGTATTACCCTCTGCTAAAACCTCTAAGGACTTTATAACATGGGGTAAATCAGGGGTTTAAAATTGCATTTTCCAGCGACAATTGCACTATCGCAGTAAAGATTTTCCCATGACGATTAGACAGGACTTTTCCTTGGAAGAACCAGGAAATCCCATGAATGATTTGTTGCTGGAGCATTCCTGGTTCTTCCCGGGATAAACTCTCTCTAAGCACAATGAGTGGGAAAATCTTTGCCACAATTGTGCAACTGTCCTGGGGAAATGCCTTTTTGAACCCCCGATTTTCCCCTATGTGATAAAGTCCTAAGTCGCTATCAGCTACCACCTTCATATTGTTAGTTCTTGAATGTGTGCATGAGTGAGTGAGTATTCTTGCATGAATGGTGATCCATTTATTTTTAAATAAAAACCATTTGGAACATGCATTCTGGAGTTCAGTTTTTCAGAACCATTATACATAGGTCTGACTCTGCTTTAGTTACCTGAAGCCCTCTTGCAACCATCCTTTGAACTAATTTAAATCCCCCTATTTGAATATTGACTGTGGGTGCCCTCTCAGGGCCCTTGTATGTTCAGTAACATTCTGCCCCCTCCTCTCTGCTGAATTAATGGAGCACAAAGGACATTTGTGCTCTGAACTCAGTTTGCAGCAGCTAAAGTAACCTAAGGGCAAAGGGGGAAAATGCAAGGAGGGGAGAGAAACTGGGACATTTTTAATGCAGCTGAAAAAGTGAACAACCGAAGACTAATCACAAATATCCCTGCCAAGATGGGATAGTTGGAGGATACAGCACTATTAAACAGTTAGAGCAGTGTAACTCTGCCCTGAATCCAATTTGCTACTGATTGGCCAGTAGTGTGCCTGGATTGCTCTATCACATTACTTATAACCTTCCTTCTCAGATCTGGATAGCTAACTATACTAGCAGTGCTTTATGCTCTGCCAGATTTAAATAGGACCTCAGCTTCAGCCTTCGGGAGGAAAATGATTTGAATTAGTTGCCAGTTGTTAAAGTCAATTCTCTGTGGGACCTCTTCACTGCTTAACAGACCATAGTCCCATCCTATAGCATCCTGTGATTAGCTGCTGTTTAGAGAGGGGCATATTTTATTTGTTTGTTTGTTTATTTATTGTATTTATACCCGGCTTTTCAGAAATTCTCTCAGAAATTTAGAATTTGCAGCTTTTCTGGTGCCTCACCAGATAACAATTTCCAGAATTCTATAGGATGCAGCTATGCTGTATAGTGCCATAATGTGAAAAGTTTGTGGCCTACCAGACACAGAGCGAAACAACTTAAATCTTCATTAAGCAAAATTATTCAAAGACTTAAGATTCACAGTCTTGTTAGCATCTATCTCTGTGGTGAACAGAATCAGTGGCAGAAGAATTAGTTTCACTGAGGCTGCATCCACACTGGGGAAATAACCCGGTTTGGCCCCACTTTAATTGCCTTGGCTCAAGGCTCTGGAATTCTGGGAGTTGGAGTTTGTTGTGGGGTCCAGAGCGGAGCTCCGCTCCGCTCTGGGCCCCACAACAAACTCCAACTCCCAGAATTCCAGAGCCTTGAGCCAAGGCAATTAAAGTGGGGCCAAACCGGGTTATTTCCCCAGTGTGGATGCAGCCTGAGAGTGTCAGCAACATCTGGATTTTGCCTGCTGCTGAATTTTGGTGCAAACTGGGAAAGCTCCATTTAACATAAGTATTTTGTTTGCTTCATGTGGGACTTTCTAAGTTTATTGCTAATGTTCAGCAGCAAACTGCTACAAAATGCTTGCATTAAATGGATCTTTCTTGGTTTACTGCCCAAATTCAGAGACACAATTTGCTACTGCAATTTAGGACTTTATTGCACAAGGCTAGAAATAGGATTTTTAACAGGATAAAAGTGTCTTTGGCTGGTACACATGACATCACATCTGTCCACCTTGCATTTCATTCATTACTGTAGTGCACCTTTTCACTGATGGCAAAACCAGTCAATAAGTTCTCAGTCTCATTGCTTTTCCATCCCTGCCTTCATGTAATAGGTTCTTTCTGCTGCCGTCCTGCTTCTCAGGCAGTCACATGGCATGAGGGGGTTTGATTCTGCTCCTCTTCCCCTTGCAGTAATTGTGGCCACCAATAGCTTTCCAAAGCCAACTGCCATGTGCACATTCATACAGCAGCTGACTTTGGGAGGCAGTTGGTAGCCACGGTTGCTTACTTGGGGCTACTGTCTGAATGTGCACACAGCAGTCCTGTGCTTAGGGAGGAGGGAATAGAAGAGGTCATGACATTCATACAGCAGCTGGAGGTGTGTGTACATTCATATATCAGCCAGCTTTGGGAGGTGATTGGCAACCATGATCAATTGTTTCCACTCTTCCTCCTGGAAGGTGGCATTAAGCCATGTGGAAAACAGATCACATGACCATGGACTGCCAAAGAGCTATCATAAGGGAAAGTGTGATAAGAAATGATGCCAAACCGGTATGCTTCCTTGCTTAAACAAAGGCAGTTGAAGCAGGACAGCTGGCTGTTGTGATAAAGTCCGTAGTAGCCATTTGGGAATGATGTCTTGATGCCCATGAACACTTAAGCCCCATTACATTTAAGGAGCCCTGATGGCACAGTGGTTAAACAGCTGTATTGCAGCCACTCACTCTCAGTTCCAAGGTTGTGGGTTTGATACCAGCCAGGGGCTCCAGGGTTGATTCAGCCTGGCATCCTTCCAAGGTCACTAAAATGAGTACCCAGCTTGTTGAGGTCAATTAGGTTACACTTTGTAACCGCTTAGGGAGTGGTTAACTACACTGATAAGTGGTGGAGAAATGTACTTGCTGTTACGATTGCAATATACAACAGAGTAATAAAATTGCAAAATCAAGGTTTGCTTTTTGTATTTTGGGGTCTTTGGTGTTAATATTTTCAGGTCATGTATTGTTGATGACATGGATGTAGAATCAGTGGATATGGAGAGTCAACTGTACTACACCTAGGAAGAAAACAATGAATTTCACAGATATAGGATTGGTGAGACTTGGCTTGATGACAGTAGATGTGAAAGAAATTTGGGAATCTTAGTAGAACATGAGTCAGCAGTGTGGTAAAGCAGCTTAAAAAGCCAATATGATTCTAGACAGTATCAATAGGAATAAAGTGTCTAAATCGAGGGAAGTAATTGTACCACCCTATTCTGCTATGGTCACACCTCATCTTCATTACTGTGTTCAGTTGGGGGCACCAGTATTCAAGAAGTATATTGACAGCCTGGGATGTGTCCAAGGGAGCCAAACAAAATGGTAAAAGATCAGCAAATGATGTCCTATGAAGAGCGGTTTAGGGAGTAGGATATGTTTAGCCTGGGGAAATAAAGTTAAGAAGTGACATGATAGCCATGATTAAATATTTGAAGGGGTTTAATATTGAGGATGGAACAAGCTTGTTTTCTGCTTCTCAAGAGACACAAAGCAATGGATTCAAGCTACAGGACAAGTGATTCCACCTAAATATTAGGAACAACGTCCTGGCAGTAAGAATTGTTGACAATGCACTATGATGTCTTGGAATGTGATGGAGTCTCCTTCTTTACAGATTTTTAAACAAAGGCTAGATGGCTATCTGTCAGGAGTGTTTTATGTCTTCCTGCATAGCAGGAGGTTGGACTGGATGGCCCTTGTGGTCTCTTCCACTTCCATAATTCTATGAGATAGACTAATTGTCTGACTTGATACAAGGCAGCTTGCTGTGTTATTTTTCCTTGTTTGTACAGGCATATCTCAATTAACATTGGCCTATTCTAGATTGGGAAAAAGAAGTGTGTTCATGGCTGCATGAAACGCTAGCCTTTAGATGAGAAAAAGGGAAAGTGTGCCATGAAAACGCTTTTTCTGCGTTTTAGGGGAGAAGAAGCGCCTTTAAAAAGGTGCTGTTTTTTCCAGCTTCTTTTTTAAAAACTGCGGAACAGCGCAGCTCCATCTAAAGGCTGTGGTGCAGCTGCTAAGCATTAAGGAAAAGGCAACTTCATGTCACACTTTCCTGCCAATCTAGAAAGCCCCTTTCTCTAGAATGCAAGATTTTTATGCAAGATTTATAGGACTTAGGATAAATTTACAGCACTATATAAATAAAGGTTAATAATAATAATAATTAATAGTAATAATTTTCCTTTTCCACATGGAAACAGTTAGTTCTGAATAAAAATTGAAATGTGATTTTTTTTTCGTGGTGTAGAAACTCATCCCTATTCTTTCCATATAATTATTTCCACTGGCACTAAATTTTCTAGTAAAGAAGTTACACCCAAGAACACATCTGCTTGAATAACTGAGATAAACTCACCCTCCTTACCTACATTTTTTAATCCACAGATTCAAACATCCACAGCTTGAAAATATTTTTTAAAAAGTAAAGATTCCAAATAGCAAACCTTGATTTTCCATTTTATATAAGGGACACCATTTTGCTCTGCCATTATATGTAATAGGACTTGAGCATCCATGGATTTTGTTTTCTACAGGGGATCCTGGAACCAAACCCTAGCAGATAACAAGATCCCACTGTATATTATACTTCAAATGCCAAAAATATGCCCAGAATTCAGATAGCACTAATGCAAGATAAGAAGCTTCCTACACTGTTACAAGAGTTTAAATATGTTCAGAGTGTTCACATCTGTAGTGTATAAGGAGTAATGCTGAATCAACATCATCCCACACCATCCTGTCCCTGACTGAAAATGTATAATTTGTCTCTTTCCTGCACTGCTCTTGCCAATACAGACAAAACACAGAGCTGATTGCACACACTAGAAACCCAGCAGAGAAAATTATGGTTGATGAGTTCCTTCATTCGAATTGCTCATGTCACACATATTAAAAAAAAACAACCCAGAAGCCTTATGTACTAAGTTTCTAAATTATTATTGTTGTTCTATGCCAATTTCATCTTGAGATTTCCAATAGTGCCTCCCTGAAATATTCTCCACCATAATTTGCAATGTATTTGGCTAATCATTAAGGAAAAAAAAACCAGCTTTCATTTATATACCGCTTCATACCGGCTAAGGAGTGTCTAGGCGGTTTACAACTGTAAGCTACTTGCCCCCAACAATCTAGGTACTCATTTTAGCGACCTTGGAAGGATGCAAGCCTGAGTCGAGCTTGAGCCCTTTTGCTGGTCTTAAACACACAAAACTTATGGTTTTGAGTGAGTGGCTGATTTATGTCCATTTATCTTCTGGTGCAGAGACTGACCTGTTTGCCCAGCGTAGACTGCTAAAGGGCATTATTGACAGAGGATGGTGTATATCACATTAGAGGGTGAGTAAGTGAAAATCCCTCTAATATTGTGGGCTATGTGATTAGCTTCTGTGATGACATTTCCCAAGTAGATGTGTGGGCAGAATTGGCATCTGACCTTGCCACAAACCCAGATGCTAACTCTGCCCACACATCTACCAGGAGCCCTGGTGGCACAGTGGTTAAATGCCTATACTGTAGCCACTCACTCAAAACCATAAGGTTGTGATTTCAAGACCAGCAAAAGGGCTCAAGCTCAATTTCTCTATATCCACAGATGTTTTTATCCACGGAGTCAAGCATCCATGGTTTGAAAATATTTTTAAAATAGAAACATACATTCCAAAAAGCAAACTTTGATTTTGACATTGGCAATTCAAGGGACACCATTTTGCTGTGCCATTGTACTTAATGGGACTTGAGCGTTTATGGATTTTGATATCCACAGGGGGTCCTAGAATCAAACCCCAACAGTTACCAAGGGCCCACTGTATATCTGGTTTCCATATTTTTGTATTTTCATATATGCAGCCAGGCATGTTCTTAAAAGGTCACAATGACTTTTGGAACACTAGAAGAATTTCCCTTGTGAAGGACCCAAGAAATACCAAGGCAAAAGTTAAACGGGTATGTGAAGTCGAAGGTTTTCACAGCCAGCATGCATAGTTTTCTGTGGGTTTTCTGGGCTGTGTGGCCATGTTCTGGAAGAATTTATTCCTGTCATTTCACCTGTATCTGTGGCTGGCAACTTCAGAGGGTGGTGGCATGGAAGTGTGTGTGTGGGGGGGGGGGAATATATATACCCTGTTTCCCCGGAAAAAAAAAAGACATTCCTATAAAATAAGACCTAGTAGAGGTTTTGCTGAATTGCTAAATATAAGGCCGCCCGTGAAAGTAATACCTAGCAAAGTTTTTGTATATAAATATATATACAATATATAATAAATGCTCTCTCTCTCTCTCTCTCTCTCTCTCTCTTTTGTTCAACAATAAATGTGAAATCTTTTTCATGGAAAAATAAGACGTCCCTGAAAATAAGACCTAGCGCATCTTTTGGAGCAAAAATTAATATAAGACACTGTCTTATTTTCGGGGAAACACGGTACTTGCATGACCTTTAGTAGGGAGGAGGTCTTTTACACATCAATCTGGGTATTGGTCTGTTGTTGAATGGCAAGGCCTCAGGGTGGGAGGATATGTGTGGTGGATGTGTATTTATTTAATTAGCAATCCATTGTCTGCAGGAAAGCCCCCTGACCCTGGGTGGTGTTCATCTGCATGTACTGAGTCTTGATTTTGCTGTTTTTCAGGACTAGTAGCCAAACCTTGTTTACTTTCAGTGTTTCTTCTTCCCTGTTGAAGTTGCCCAGGTGTTTGTGGATTTCAGTGGCCTCCCTGTGCATCCTGACCTGATTGTTGTGGGCATGGTCCAGCATTTCAGTGTTTTCAAATAGCATTCTATGCCCAAGTTGGTTTATGATGTGTTCTGCTACTGCCGATTTTTGTTGCTGGCTCAGTCTACAGTGTCTCTCATGTTCCTTGATTCACATCTGAACACTGTGTTTGGTGGTCCCTGTGTAGACCTGCCCACAGCTGCATGGTATGCAGTAAATTCCTGCAACAGCGAGAGGGTCTCTGCATAGAACTAAGATGGAACAGAGGTGGGGTGGGAAAAGGAGGAAGTCTGATGAAAAAGAATTGACTGACCTATTCATTCCATTTAATGGTGTGGGTCAAATATGTATATTTTTAAAAGCTCTTGGATTCTTCTAGTTAAACTGTAATATCTGTCACTCAAGACTTACTTCCTGCCCTTTTAATGATAAAGGCAAAAAGCTTTTCTTTATTGGCTCCAGTAAAGTAAAGATTGTCAAATCTACACTCTGCAAATGGACTGAATTTCCTAGGATGGGAATTTGTAACCCACTGTGTGTTAAGTGGAATGTCATATATGTAAGACTCGGCTAATAATGAAAGGGTTTACATCTCATTCCTACGCAGGCAGCAGGGCTGTTTTGACTGCATTAATTTGCAGTCCTTGAACATTAACAGATAAGAACTCCAAGTCCTCTTAATGCTACAGGACTATTGACACAAAGAGCATGTTTGTCCTCCACTGCTGTATTGCAGCAGTACAAGGCAGAAATATCAACAGTAATCCAAGAGCCCATCATTTATTACTGAAAATGGTTCCCAAGGGCATGCAAGTAACACGGCTATGATGTTTTTCTGCTTTGCACCAGTTGTGCAATTTGGCAATAATTTAATTAACAAGCCTGGCTCATGCCAAAGATTATTGGGTGGGGGTCTAAACAACCCTATGCCGAAAAGCAACATTTGTACTAGCATCGGAGAAAATCAAATAGGTTACAAACACGCTGAAATACTTGGTGTTGCAATGTTTTAAAATAAGCACAATGTTACTGTATTTGTTCCCTTTATTTTGTTACCAAAAGGGAGAAACTTCACTCCCTCACCCTCTGTTTTGAATTTATATGGCAGAGAAAAATAAAAGATGATGGGCAAGTAATAGGATTCCCAGATTTCAGGGCCTGGATTCTCTTTTTTGGTTCTCCAGGAACAGGGGAGGAATCTCATGGTAAGAACACTGCCTTGAAAGGTGTATGCAAATATCATTTCCTCATTACTTACATACCCTCCCACATTGCACAGATGAAAACTGGGATACATCTGACCAAGCATCATCAGATTGTGATCAGGACAGCAAAAGTTATCATGAAGCAAAACCCAAATGTTAGGAGGGTGTGCTACAGTTTGCTTTTACCTGAGCCTACAAGTAAGATTCCACCTTCCCTTCTCTTGCCTCCCCCCCCCCCCCCGAGTTAATTGAGTAAAAATTACTTTTGTCTTCTGAACTCACTTTGCAGTCCTTACCAAATTGGGACAGATGGAAGGTATGTGCTTAGAGTTGGTGTTATTTCAATGGCATACACTGTGCCGTTGGTGCTTAATACATCATGCTTAATGACAGCACCCAGGGCTCTCCCTTATAACATCACCATTGTAATATCATCAGGAACCACCCACCTATTAAAACACCACAAGGGGGTCATCCCTAGGTCTCTCAGGGTTGGCCCTGAAATCTAAGAGCCTAGGATAGTCCTGACCTGGCTATCCAAGATAGTCTTGGAAAGTGAAAATCTCTCTGTCCCTGTTTTGTTGCATTTCTCTGAGGCCTTGCACTTTCTACCCATCCTGGTCTCATGTTGAGTTGCAAAGGTTTGGGGTTAATTAAATTAATGCATATTTTCCTAGCATGTACACTTTGAGTGATTTTTTTCTCTCAGTGTATATGGTTGTGTATGGATATTTCCATGGAGTGAGGCATCGTTATGCATATTTTTAGAGATGATATTTTTTGAGTTGTGCACATTTATCATGCAAAAAAATAAAAAGTGTGTGAGTGTGTGTGTGGGGGGGGGGGAATAGAGTGGATAGGGAGCACCAGAGAAGTGGTAAAGATCAGAAGGTGTTATTGGGGGAAATGTCAGAGATTATGGTTTAGGGGAGGGTAATTGGATGCCTTGCAGATGTTTTGGACTTCGCTTCCCTTTCACCTCAGTCAGCACAGCTAATCAGTGTGTAAATGCCTGATTGGTCTTCCATTCAGTCCTGGCAATTAAAGTGGCTCTTGGCAACCCCAACAGGTCAGTCTGAAGGTATTGCAGGTGAGTAACAAGTCAGTGAGTGAAAGAATGAAAAGCTATTTTTCACCAGTAACCTCTTTCATGTAACAGTAACTTTACTTCAGTAACCTAGTTTATAAGCATAACCTGGATGGACAGGGCAGGATGCCCCTCCACAGTGTATCTTCTGACTATCATGTACAGCACTTGATGGGCCAGGCTGTATCCTCTAGCTGTCATGCACAGCAAAAATGATACATGTAGTGTGTATTTAGAACAGGGGTGGGTAAAGTGTGGCCTGCAGGCTCCATGCAGCCCCCAGGGCCCTTGTACTTCTCAGGGCTACCAGGGATCCCTATTTTTTCAAAATAAAACCATTGACTTAAAATGCCTTCTAGGAGGCCTGGGGGCATAGATTAGAATGTAAATCACTTTTTCCCAACCCAGGGTTACATAGTATATATACCCCCACTCACTTCCATGCCACCATTCTCTGAAGATGCCAGCCAAAGATGCTGGCAAAAAGTCAGGAATAAACTGTTCCAGAACACAGCCACATAGCCCGAAAAACCCACAAAAAATGATGGATGGCAGCCGTGAAAGCCTTTAACTTCACATTGGCTTTTTAAAAGCTGGAAGTAAACCAGAAGTGAGGTCTCATCACTTCCTGTTTTGAAAAAAGACCTTTCCTGGGTCTAAAATGCCCCGGGGGAGGTGAAAACATGGCAAAAATGTTCCCACACTCCTAGAAGGTGTTGGGAGACATTTAATAATAAAAATGCTATTTGTGTAGATGGCAGTGGGGGGGTGCGGTGTAGCCCTGCAAGATCTGCTCAGAGTTAATGTGGTTTTCTAGCCTCTTAGCCTCTTACAGTTTCATATTCCTGATTTTGAAGAACTGCTCTCCTGGGAGTAGTGAAAGCTATCTGTTTGTCATAGCATGTGATTATCTGCCATGTGTTTGGAATCTTTGCTTTGTAATTTATCACTGGAAGGTAAACACAGGCTTAATTAGCAAACATATAACTCAGAGGAAAAATAGATTGATTTCCAGGAATGTAATTCCCCTTAATATGTACTGTTCACATAGGATATTTCATTGGTCAAAGTATGATCGTAAAATGAGTGCTGCAATGCTGCTCCCAGAATTTGTCCCCTGAAACATTTATGTTCTTCACATTTGTGAAACCTTTATCAATAACTTTGTTGTTGTTGACTGCCATCAAGTCAAATTATGTCAACCCCATGAATGAGAGATCTTCAAGTCACACTATTATCAACAGCCATTCTCAGGCCTTACATAATCAGGGCTGTGGCTTACTTGATGAAGGAATATCAGACAACAGAAATTGGAAGTTTAATCCAATGGCAGTCTGAACATAATAATAATAATAATAATATGATTTATTTTTATACCGCCCTTCCATAGATCAGGGCGGTGTACAGCATATAAAAAACAATAAGACATAAAAACCATTAAAACAAGCCAGTTACAATAAAACAGTAAAACAGTAAAATCAGTAAGACAATAAAATCACAATAAAATCACAATTCTCAATACAGGTGCTAGTGCATATGCAGCAGCAGAACAGTGGGCGGCATTACAACAGGCTAATAAATAAAAATCCATTCAGCGATAAGCCTGGTTAAATAAATAAGTCTTTAAGTCCTTTTTATATTGAGCAAGGGAGGGGGACAAGCGGAGATCGATAGGTAGAGAGTTCCAGAGACAGGGGGCAGAGATGGAATATGCCCTCTTCATCGTACTCGCTAATCTAGTCTCCGGAACTCTCAGTAACCGCTGTCCAGAGGACCTAAGTGTGCGGGGCGGATTGTATGGGGAGAGACGGTCCTTCAGGTACCCTGGACCCAAGCCATATAGGGCTTTATAGGTGATAACCAGCACTTTGTACTGAGCCCGGAAGCGAATCGGCAGCCAGTGAAGGTCCTTCAGAATTGGTGTTATATGGGCAGCCCTGGGAGCACCAGTGACCACCCGCGCTGCCATATTTTGCACCAGTTGTAGCTTCCGAGTGTGATACAAAGGCTGCCCCATGTAGAGCGCATTGCAGAAGTCCAACCGAGAGGTTACTAGAGCATGTACTACGGTTTCAAGGTCCCTCCGGTCCAGGTAGGGACGCAGCTGGCGAATCAGCCGAAGCTGATAACAGGTGCTCCTGACCGTCGCGTCCACCTGAGAAGTCAGATGGAGCGACAAATCAAGGAGCACCCCCAGACTGCGTACTGTGTCCTTCACGGGGAGCGTGACCCCGTTCAGGACAGGTGGAACCACCTCCATCCCTGGACCGGGAGAACCTATCGCCAGTACTTCCGTTTTCTCTGGATTCAGGCTGAGTCTGTTTTCCCTCATCCAGTCCATTACCGATTCCAGACAGGCCACGAGAGGAGCGACGCCATCCCTGGTCACTGCATCAGTCGGAGACATAGAGAAGACTATTTGGGTGTCATCAGCGTACTGATAACACCGCGCCCCATGCCTCCGGATGATCTCTCCCAGCGGTTTCATGTAAATGTTAAAGAGCATGGGGGACAGAATGGCTCCTTGAGGAACCCCAGATGTAAGGGCCCTCTTATCGGAGCAAACGTCCCCCAGCTGCACCATCTGGAACCTCCCAGAGAGGTAGGACCGGAACCACTGGAGCGCAGTGCCCCCGATTCCCACCTCTGCCAGGCGTTCCAGAAGGATACCATGGTTGATGGTATCGAAAGCCGCTGAGATGTCCAAGAGCACCAACAGGGACACGCTACCCCTGTCGATGCCCAGACGGAGATCATCGACCAGGGCGACCATGGCAGTCTCAACCCCATAGCCCGCCCGAAAACCGGTTTGAAATGGATCTAGAAAATCCGTTTCATCCAAGATCGATTGAAGTTGGAGTGCAACGCCCTCTCGATCACCTTCCCCAGAAATGGCAGCAGCGAGACTGGCCGATAATTATTATGAACCAGGGGGTCGAGGGAGGGCTTTTTCAATAACGGTCTTACTATGGCCAATTTAAGATGGTCAGGAAATTGTCCCTCCCTCAGAGATGTATTAATAATTTGGCGTAACAGCAAGGTTACCGCCGATCCACCCTGGGCCACTAGCCACGAGGGCCAGGGATCGAGAGAGCAGGTTGTCTTCCGAACACTTCTAAGGATCTTGTCCACATCCTCGGTACCGACAGACTCAAACTGATCCAGTACAACAGAGTCCACGGAAGCTCTAGACGCCTCTATTCTGGGTTCTGCTTCAATTCTGGCGTCCAGACCTTCGTTTATCCGAGAGATTTTATCCGCGAAGAAGTTGTTAAATTGGTCACAGCAGGCCTTGGTTGGTTCAAGGATCTGGTTCGGGGCAGGAGGGAGCTGAGTTAGCTCCCTCACTACCCTGAACAGCTCTGCTGGACGCGACTCCGCGGACGCGATACGAGCAGCGAAGAACGAGTTCTTAGCTGCTTGTATCGCCTCTCCATAGTCCTTCAAATGAATGTCTAGGAGAGCCTTGTCGGATAAACGCTGGTGTTTCCGCCAGGCATGCTCTAGCCGTCGCAGGACCCGCTTCCTTGCCCGGAGATCTTCCGTGTACCAGGGCTTCCTTTTGGAAGCAGGCCTGAGAGGGCGCTTGGGAGCGATACTGTGTATAGCCCTGGAGAGATCAGTATCCCAGGTGTTAACTAGGGTATCAACAGTGTCGCCGTCACTTCCAACCATAAACCCCTCTAGGGCTTCTTGGAACCTATCAGGTTCCATCAGCCTTCGAGGGTGGACCATTCTAATAGGTCCGCCACCCCCGGAGGGGATCTGGGTAGATGCCTTGATACTTGCCTCAACCAAGAAATGATCCGTCCATGACAGGGCGGAAATGTTGGTGATTTCCGCCCACGGATTTTCCATGTCCGTACAGAAGACCAAATCGAGTGTATTCCCCGCACAATGCGTTGGACCCGAAACCAACTGAGACAGGCCCATGGCTGTCATGGTATCCATGAATTCCCGAGCCGCACCAGATGGAACATTGTTGACCGCGAAGGGGATGTTGAAGTCTCCCAGGACTAGAAGCCTGGGGGACTCCAACATCAGCTCCGAGACCAACTGTGTCAGCTCGTTAAGGGAGTCTGTTAGCGCACGGGGTGGCCGGTAGACCAACAGAATCCCTAGACTGTCTCTAGCCTTCAGGGTCAGGTAAATACACTCGATATAGGTGGTCTGACGGACATGGTTCCTGGTTAGAGACAGGGTGTTCTTATGCACCAAGGCAACACCCCCCCCCGCCCACCTAACCTGCTCTGGTCCTTCACCGAGTACCCGGCAGGGAGGACCTGAGCCCACACAGCATCCCCCTCAGGCCCGAGCCAGGTCTCGGTTATGCAAGCCAGGTCGCAATTGTTATCCTCGATTAAGTCATGTACGATGTGGGATTTGTTCTTAATGGACCTGGCATTGCACAGGAGCAGAGACAGGGTTTGTGGTACGGCTGGAGTGACCCTCAGGCCCCGTTGGTTAGGAGAAGGACTGGAAGGAGAGATAGATATTAAGCATCGATCTCGCCTTCCCCTGCAACGCCAGTCCTTTCTCCTACCGTCATACTTCCCGTTGCCCCACACAACTTGGATAGGAGCCCCGCTTGTAATGAGACAGTTATCCCCTCCCTCCTCAGATAGAACTCCCTCTCCTTCCTTATTAAAATTCTCCATCCCCTCCACAGCAAAACAGGGTGATAGAGGGGGGGGGGTGAAGGAAAGAGGTGCCGCAGTCAATATAATAACCGGCTAAGTTCATCGTTGCTAAATGGGGAAAAAAAAAGCCTGTCCGCCGCTGGCCTCGGCGTGGAGCCGGGTGGGTGGTGGCTGGGGGTTGGGCCGCGGAGGCCTTTCCCCTCCCCTTGCTCCCTCTGCGCCGCTGTTGGTCTCCCGGGGCTGACTGGCTTTTGAGGCCTCGGCGTGGAGCTGGGTGGGTGGTGGCTGGGGGTTGGGCCGCGGAGGCCTTTCCCCTCCCCTTGCTCCCTCTGCGCCGCTGTTGGTCTCCCGGGGCTGGCTGGCTTTTGAGGCCTCGGCGTGGAGCCGGGTGGGTGGTGGCTGGGGGTTGGGCCGCGGAGGCCTTTCCCCTCCCCTTGCTCCCTCTGCGCCGCTGTTGGTCTCCCGGGGCTGGCTGGCTCTTGAGGCCTCGGCGTGGAGCCGGGTGGTTGGTGGCTGGGGGTTGGGCCGCGGAGGCCTTTCCCCTCCCCTTGCTCCCTCTGTGCCGCTGTTGGTCTCCCGGGGCTGGCTGGCTTTTGAGGCCTCGGCGTGGAGCCAGGTGGGTGGTGGCTGGGGGTTGGGCCGCAGAGGCCTTTCCCCTCCCCTTGCTCCCTCTGCGCCGCTGTTGGTCTCCCGGGGCTGGCTGGCTTTTGAGGCCTCGGCGTGGAGCCGGGTGGGTGGTGGCTGGGGGTTGGGCCGCGGAGGCCTTTCCCCTCCCCTTGCTCCCTCTGCGCCGCTGTTGGTCTCCCGGGGCTGGCTGGCTCTTGAGGCCTCGGCGTGGAGCCGGGTGGGTGGTGGCTGGGGGTTGGGCCGCGGAGGCCTTTCCCCTCCCCTTGCTCCCTCTGCGCCGCTGTTGGTCTCCCGGGGCTGGCTGGCTTTTGAGGCCTCGGCGTGGAGCCGGGTGGGTGGTGGCTGGGGGTTGGGCCGCGGAGGCCTTTCCCCTCCCCTTGCTCCCTCTGCGCCGCTGTTGGTCTCCCGGGGCTGGCTGGCTTTTGAGGCCTCGGCGTGGAGCCGGGTGGGTGGTGGCTGGGGGTTGGGCCGCGGAGGCCTTTCCCCTCCCCTTGCTCCCTCTGCGCCGCTCATAATCATGGGGTTTCACGTTACAGTGGTCCCCCGCCTTACGAATCCCCCGGGTTACGAAAACCCCGGGATCCGAAGGCGGCGGGACCGCCATTGTATCCCGGGGGATCCGAAGGAAAAAAGCGGGGGGAAAAGCCGCGTGGCCCCTTTAAATGGCCGCGCAGTCCGTCCGCAAAAGCGGTCCCCCGGGTTACGAACGACTTCCGGGTTACAAAGGTAATCCCGGAACGGATTACCTTCGTAACCCGGGGGACCAGTGTATTGCGTAAGACCACATGCATTTTCGGGCAATGGGAAGTCCTTCTGAATGCAATTGTGGGGTTTCATGTTATTGCATGAGAAACTATCATGTGCAATTTTGGGCAATGGGAAGTCATTCCAAACACGATACAGTGTCAATATGCAATCACGTAAATTCCTTGAACTAATGAATTCACTCATTTCCAAACTGGCCCCACTTGCATTTCTTTCAAAATTGAGAGAAATTCCTCCCATGTGATAAACTCCATAGTCTGTCCATCTGGAATGCTGTCTTCCTCTTTTTTCTCTGCCCTCTATTTTGTCAAGGAAAGTCTTTTCTAGTGAGTCATGTCTTCTCATGACATGGCAAAAGTATGACAGCATCTGTTTAGTCATACTGTTTTTAGCATCTGTTTTATCTTGGCTTCTACAGAGAGTTCAAGTTTGATTTGATGTTTGTTGTTTGTTGTGGTGTGCCTTCAGGTCATCTCTAACTTATGGCAACCCTGAGGCATGGCTGAGAGTGTCTGACCCAGAGGGGTTTCCACAGCTGAGCAGGGAATCAAACTCTGGTCTCCAGGGCCATAGCCCAGCACTGGAACCACTGCACCATGCTGGCCCATTTATTGGTCTTTTTAGCAGTCCACAGTAGCCACAGAACTCTTCTCCACCAACACAGTTTTAAATGAGTTTTTCCTTTCAGCTTTCATCACTATCCGGATTTCACAACCATATAAAGAAATGGGAAATACAATGGTATGAACAATCCTCACTTTAGTATTCATTTATATACCTTTACACTTCAGGATCCTGTCTGGTTCTTTCACATCTGCCTTTTCAAGTCCTAGTCATCTTCTGATTTCTTGTCTGCTGTCCCCATTTTGATTAAAGACTGAACCAAGGTATAGGAAATCTTTCACTACCTATTTCAATGTCTTCATTTACTACTTTAATGTTATGTAAATCATCTGCATTGATTATTTTTGTTTTCTTGCATGATGTTTTGGTTTGAATGTTGGACTATAAGACAAATCTTTCCAAGAAATTCCCATGATAGGTGCACCTTAGGGTCACTATAAGTTGGAAATGTCTTGAAGGCACACAAGGTACACACAATGTTCAACTGCAAAAAGATGTCTTTGCACCTTTTTTCTTAACCCTCTTCAGTAATAATTCCAAGTCTTTGCCATTTCTGCAAGTAGTATGGTGTCATCTGCTATTTTGATTTCTCTAGACTGAATTTATGTAGCTCCTCCATGGCCATTATTTTTTTGATTTCTTTATGTTCAGCAGTAAGCCTGCTTTTTGCACTTCTTTTTTGACCTTCCTTAGTAATTGTTCCACGTCTTTGATTTTTTTTTTCCATGCTAATAGTATGGTGTCATCTGCTTAACTTAAATTGTTGCTCTTCCTTCCTCCAATTTTCATCCCTGCTGCTTTCTCCAAGTCCAGTCCTGTTTTATGTATGGTATTTTTGCCATGCAAATTAAACAGCTTCTGCTGCTGTGTGGTCAGAGGCCCTCTGCTGGCTGAGCTTCGGACATTGCAGGAAATACATGATATTACCGTGTTTCCCCGGAAATAAGACAGTGTCTTATATGAATTTTTGCTCCCAAAGATGCGCTAGATCTTACTTTCAGGGGATGTCTTATTTTTCCATGAAGAAGAATTCACATTTATTGTTGAACAAACAAAAAAAAATTGAACATTTCTTATATTATTGTATATATATTTATATACAAAAATCTTTGCTAGGTCTTACTTTCAGGGGAGGCCTTATATTTAGCAATTCAGCAAAACCTCTACTAGGTCTTGTTTTATGGGGATGTCTTATTTTCGGGGAATCAGGGTAAGAGTAATCATGCTGTTCTTTTTAATTTTTTTACCTTCCCAAGCAAGGGGATCAGATTTTTCAATGATCTTAGGAAAGGCATGCACAAGGTATTTTCAGTGGAGAAAAGAATGCTATGGAAAAACAGTACAGAGAGAGAGACAGACTTCTCAGTGGCTGGTCCCACCTTTTGGAACTCCCTTCAGTGGAAGGCTAGATTTTGGCTCCCCCTCTGTCATCTTTTTGCCTACAAGCAAAAACTTTTCTTTTCCAGCAGGTTTTTGATACATAATTGCAGCCAGGGAGGCTTTTTACTGGGGTGTTTGCTTGGTATGTTTTTAATGGTTTCAAATTTTACTTAGCATTTTTAAGACTTTGCATTTTTTTAAAATTTGTTATATTAATGTGTATGTTAATTTTGTTTTAAAATTGGACTGTTTTATTGTTGTTTTTAAACTTGTCTGAGCCACCTTGGGTCCAAGTTGGGGGCAAGGTGGCATACAAATAAAACAAATAAAATTAAAATGAATTAAATAAATACAGCCTAAAACCAATACTAGTCCCACTGAATGTGCTTGTGTACAATTCATGTTTAAGAATGTTGCAGGGGTAATAGATAGGGAACGCAACTTGCCCTCCCCCTGCATGTACTGTGTTTCCCCGAAAATAAGACAGTGTCTTATATTAATTTTTGCTCCCAAAGATGTGTTAGGTTTTATTTTCAGGGAATGTCTTATTTTTTCCATGAAGAAGAATTCACATTTATTGTGAAACAAAAAAAAATGAACATTTATTATATACTGTATATATATTTATATACAAAAACTTTGCTAGGTCTTACTTTCGGGGGAGGCCTTATATTTAGCAATTCAGCAAAACCTCTACTAGGTCTTATTTTTGGGGGGATGTCTTATTTTTGGAGAAACAGGGGACCGGCCTGCCAATGTTGACACCTTCCCACACACACACCTTAAAAACACTTTCAAGGTCCCTATAAGTGTCCCTGTTTTCCTCTGTACAATATTGGTGGTTGCTTAACAGGTGGCTCAGAGAGACTCTTCTATGTGGAGCCCCACAGGATGGCTCTCAGTGTAATAAAACAGGCAGATGCAGAGCTGTAGGCAAGTACTGGTTTCTTCTGTTGCACTCCTGGGCACAAATACAAGAGATCCAGACAGCTGAGAGGCTGAGCTGGAACAGCTTCAGCATTAAACAACAACAAAGACATTGTATAGTATTTCATTCCTGGAAAAGATACACACAGGATGAAGTTGTCCTGGATCCTAGACAAGCCAGCCAAGGCCTGTAGAACTGTAATTCCCAAACTCAGTGCCAGACTATAGGAACATGCTGCAAGAAAACTGCTTGTGTGCCATGATACATTTTAAAACACACCATTAGAGGCTTCTGGAAACTCAAGAGACCCAGCCTTTAGAATACACTACCAACCATGTTTTGATTCCCTGCACTAGTCCTCTTTGCCATTTTCCCCATGGGACGGTTTGTCTGCCATAGTATCAATCTTTCTGCATGGAATAAAACTGGCTCATTGAATCACTCCTGATGCTAGGACACAGGAGAATCATTCAGCTTGAGGGCTGAGCTGAATTTTAGAGCAGTTCTTTGGGTCTGTATTCAAGGGGGGAACCAAAAGGGCAGGACTAAAAAAGCCAAGATATTTTAGTTGAAAACTCTTACTGCCTGTAACTACCGTATATACTCGATTATAAGTCGACCTTATGTATAAGTCGAGGCCAAATTTTGGGGCCAAAATTATGGATTTTGCTATGACCCGTGCATAAATTGAGGGTAAAATTTAGGGGCATATAGCAAAACAGTGTTAAAGAACTTACAAAATCCCAGCAGACATAACTCTTTGTGCCTATTCTTTAAGACTGGATGGATGAGAGAGTAGAGGGCTTGGTGCCTCACATATTATACTCTTGCTTTTCACCAGGAGATGGTTCCTTCTTGTAAATAAGAGTTAAGATACAGTACTTACATTGACCTGTGGATATGTCCACCCAGTTTTTTGGGGGTCAGTTTTTTGACCTAAATTTCAAGACTTATACATGAGTATATACAGTAAGCCTTAGGAAGCATTGCAGTATTTTAAAATGGGTAGGAATAGATGTTCCTCCCCAAAACTGAAAATCCATCAAATGCTGGTGCTATAAGGAAAGGGGAACGGTTACTGGGAGCTTCACAGAGGGACAGATTTGATCCCAAGACACAAGGGTCCCCACCCCAGAGGAGTGACAATAGCTTTCTGATAGTTCACATAAGAACCTTTCCAGTTCTACATGAAAATGCAGAGAAATAAGTCTGCAACCTTCCACATCTGAAAGGGTCTGCTGCTGAACTACTTGAAATAGCAGCTGAGAAAGAGGGATGTTAGAGTGGGAATCATGGTGGACGAGAACAGGGAATTAATCTTTTCCTCTCCATTGCAGTCTCCACCACCACTCCCCAAAATATTTTCTACCTCACTAATCAAATTTCATATTTAACAGCACAATGGCAGCTTCGCTCCTAATGTAAATGGTAGTTGCTGGGTAGTGAGAGGGACAATTTGCATTGGGACTGTAGTATTTAATAAAACACTTCTTTTTTTCTCCTCTGAAGATCTCAGTGTATATTTTAAAAATAATTTAAATGCAATTTTTAAATGTTAAACTAATTTGAGCATGTTAAAACAAAGGAACAAGCACATAAAACATAAGGCAAAACTCACAATCCAGTAGGCCAGGAACAAGCTATAAGCATTGGTCCCCAAAGGCTTGGGTAAACAGCCAAGTTTTAACCTGGCACTGAAATCTGACCAGTGTTGATGCCAATAGTTGACCTGGAAAAATGTGCATGGAAATATATCCAAATTTCTATTCAAGAAAAAATTACAATATAAAGACCCATGTCAGGGCAAGATGCGAGATGGAAACCCAACTTGGCAGACTTCAAGAATTGCTCTTTTTTAACTGGGACATTAGCTGGGATTTTATGCTCAAAATATTTATCCTCTCCAACTGCTACATAAAACTACCTACTTGGCTTCTCTTCCATTTTTAAAAAAACTGGTACAGCAATTTTCTTCAGCATTGTTAATGCAGAAACTGCCAATAAAGAAGACTATGTGCTTTGTCCAGGAAGGAGTCAGTTCTAAGTACTAATTGTATTTTGAGGGCAGGGAACCATCTAATTATAAGATTATATGTACAGCACTGTGTAAATTTACAGCATTATATAAATAAAAGTTAATAATAATAATAATAATAATAATAATAATAATAATTTATGTTTTCAGGAACAGAGGATCAAACTGTTCCGCTTTTCTTGCTCTCAGCAGTCCTATGGGCAGATTTGACTTGAAGCCATTGTCTCACCTGCTAGATCTTTATTTAAATATATGAGAATCTGTCTTGCACATATCCATTTCAAGACTGACTATGCTGACACTTCAGCATCTTCCCCCACCTGCTTTGAAATAAAATAAATAAATAATGATACAATATTAACTTTGTACAGTAAAGAGCACGACATCAGCTATAATTTAAAGACGAACCAACATAAAATACCGCAAAGGGTTTAGAGATGTACATAGCACTATTAATTTTCATAAATTACCATGAAATATTGGAGTGAGGCTTCAAGAGCTAGTATAATTTATAGACTCAATAACAGGAAAGCAGCTATTATAAAATGTTGTCTTGTGCTTGATCATTTCTTGCTACTCATAATTGATGTATAAGTTTTGTCAAAGCTAAAATCCCATCATCTCAAGGGACAACAGGATAATTGAGTCCTATCTGGAGCAAGCTTGTTTTCTGCTGCTCTAGACAATAGATCCTGATCCAATTGGCTGACAAGGAGATTCCAACTAAATATTTAGAAGAGTATCCTGATGAAGAGAGCTGTTTGACAGTGAAATAGACTACCTTGAAACTGGATGTCCATCTGTCGGGGATACTTTGATTGAGAGTTCCTGCATGGCAGGGGGTTGGACTGGATGGCCCTTGTGGTCTCTTCGAACTCTATGATTCTATGATTGTACAATTCTAGTGGACCCTCTTTCATTGGAGATTCTTCAAACAGAGGTTTGATTGCCACCATTCAAAAGTGCTTTAGTGGTGGAGAGATAACCCTTGGGTTACCTTTCAATTCTACATGTTATTCTAATATGAATTCATATGGGTTCTCTCCCCAGTTTTTCCATACCAATGGCAGCGGGTGGGTTCCATAACTCTTCAAGAGGTGATTCCTTCAGAAATTATTATTGTTTGTTTGTTTTATATCCTACCTTTCCCTAACGTGGGATCCAAGGCAGCATACAACCTTTCAAAAACACAATACAGTTTGAAAGCTTTCAGTACAACAGTTAAAGCACAAACCACATTTCTATTTTAAAAACATTATTTAAAATGCAAGTTAAAAGCAATTTTTTAAAATACATATAAAACATAATAAATAGAAATAACATCTTCAGTGAAAGCTTGGTCTGCCATATTATATTAAAATCCAAAGTATCTGTAGTGGTTGGTGGGTTTGTGATATAGTGTGGTGCTTATATATCCATTTTGTAGCTACATTGTGGTGTCCAGAAAGTGAACTTGTTCTGTAAATAGTTCCAGGCTGAGGTTGATGGTGGAGTGGTAGTTGTTGAAACTCTGGTGGAATGTCTTGAGTGAGTCTTATCCATGAGTTGAAATTATGAAGATACCATCAAAGTACCTCAAGCAGAGGAGTGCTTTATGGGTACAGGAGTTAAGCATTCTAGGTCAGCCATGAAGATATTGGCATATTGTGGTGTCATGCACATGCCCATGGCAGTGGCATCAGGCTCATGACCTCCCTGATTTGAGTCTAGCCATCTGATGTGTGGTCTTCCTCCCTATCTGCTGCCTTCCACCTTTCCTAGCATTATTGTCTTCCCAAGTAAGTCATACCTTCTCATGTTGTGGCCAAAGTATAACAGCCTCAATTTATTCATCCTGGCTTCCAGGGAGAGTCCTGGCCTGATCTGTTCTAGAACCCATTTGTTTGTTCTTTTTGCTATCCACAGTATCCTCAGCACTCTTCTCCAGCACATCATCTCAAATGCATTTATTTTTCTTCTTTCTGCTTTCTTCATTGTCCACTCTCACAACTGTGAGCTCTCCCTCTCCCATCCCCAACTCCTCCCACCCTCTGGTGCTTTTCTGATATAGAGATCTGAAAATCTTTAAAAATTACTAACCTTTGTTTTGCTCTCATTCAAATGTTATACTAAGATGCATTTTACAGTTGAGACTGAAGGTCAGAGGAAGTTGCAAACAAGCAAATTAGGTTCTAACAGGGGCTGTGATGGTTTCAAGGGGCATTTAGGTATCTCTTTGGACAGTTCCCTCAGAAGCAAGTTGACATACTTATTGACAGTCGTAATAAAGGTTTAACCTAACTATAATTCCAATTTTTTGTGGGTTCTCTGACCTCTGCTGCCAATCGATGGGGAGATATAGCAGTGAAAATTAATACGTATTCCTTTAGTAAACCTGCCTGAATTGTACATGATGCCACTTGGTAACTTATTAACCCGGGATCAAACTAGCCGTTATGGGATTTCTGTCACTCAGTGACAGCAGCTGCAACCTCGCCAGGAAATCTTACCTCTGCTGGTGTTGAAATGATATACGGAGGGGAGATTGCAGACTTTGACGTCATTCCAATAGGACAAAACTCAGCTGTTTGCTCAAAGTTGGGATTGCAAGCAGGTGCCTTGGAAAACAGAGTTCTTATGCAAGGGGGAAATAATAGATTTGACCTGAAATAATATTCTACTGCTTTGGTCAGACCACACTTATCCTGTTCACTTCTGGGCACTTCTTGATGCTGAGATATCTTTTTCAAGAAGGATATTGACAAGCTTGACCTCGGAAAAGCCTTTCCCTGCAGATCTTAGACCTCAGACAGGCTCATTTAGGAAGATACAGTTTTTCAAGTTTAAAACTTGCTTATTTTTTGGCAAGGAGCTCAATCTAGATTACTAAACCCATATGCCTACCTTTAAGGGGTATCAGATGCATGCTATATATTAAATGTAGTGTGTAGTTTAGCTCACAGGATTCAACTCTTAATAGTTTCAGCTACATTAGATCTGTTGAATCAATGGTACTTATATAAGTGCTGACTCACAAGTTTTTATTGTTTGTTTAAATGTATCTACTTTGGTTGGGATGTTGTTGTTGTTGTTGTTGATCATGATGTTGTTGTATGTCTTCAAGTCTTTTTTGACTTATGATGACTCTAAAATAAACCTATCATGGTTTTTTCTTGGCAAATTTGTCCAGAAGAGGTTTGCCTTTGCCCTCCCCTCAGGATGAGAGAGTGTGACTAGCTCAGGGTCATCTAGTGGGTTTCATGACCAAGCTGGGAATTGAACCCTGGTTTCCAGAGTCATAATAATAATAATAATAATAATAATATTTATTTCTAGTCCACCCCTCTGAACAAGCAATCGGTTGTTATAATACATAGTATAACATGTATAGAGTATAAAATACATCATATAAAACATAAAACACATAATACAAAGTTTTAGTTCTTAGTTTATTAATTTCACGAGTTTTAGGCTGCAATCCTATACCTTGTCTGTGAGGAAATTCCACTGAAAAATCACAATTGTGATAGCCAGGGTCATCAAGAGCAGGTTTTCAATCTGCCAAAATATGCTTTTACAGGTGCCCTCCCTGGCACACAACTGTCCTTCAACAGCATTGTGTGAGAGACTACCACATGCATTTTCAGGCAATGGGAAGTCCTTCCGAACGCAATTGTGGGGTTTCACGTTATTGCGTGAGAAACTATCACACACAATTTTGGGCAATTTTGGGGAATGGGAAGTCATCCCAAACACGATGCAGGGTCAATACGCAATCACGTAAATTAGCTGAATTAGCGAATTCACTCATTTCCAAAGTGGCCCCACTTTCATTTCTTTCGAAATTGAGATAAATTCCTCCCATGTGATAAACTCCTAAGAAGCTCTGGGCCAGGATATAGGATGGGCAGCACCTGGCTTGACATCAGTACATGCGAATGGTATCTAGGAGTCTTAGTAGACCACAAATTGAATTTGAATCAGAGTGTGATGTGGCACCTTAAAAAAAACTACAACAATATGGTTGTAGGCTGCATCAATAGGAGTATAATGTCTAGATCAAGGGAAGTAATAGTAATAGAATGGTGAAAGGCAGCCATTTGTCTTGGAACTGACACTGGACTTAATCCTAAATGATATTCAGGATTAAGCACATATTGTCACGGTGGAACTGATTGGAAACACTAACCCCAGTTTTATCATTTTAATTATATGTACAGTCAGCCCTCCACATCCACAGATTGTGCATCCACAGATTCAACTAACCACAGTTCAAAAATATTCACCAATTGTTTGTTTTTCTAAAAAGCAAACCTTTATTTTGCTATTTTTATATAGGGGACACCATTTTACTATGCCATTGTATACAACAGAACTTGATTTTGGTATCTGTGGTGGTTTGGGGGGGGGGGGAGCTGGAACCAAACCCCAGTGAATACTGAAGGTCCATTGTATACAAGTGTAAAATGGACTATTGCTTTAATATGTCACTAACAGGATGTTGGACTGTCTCACCAATGTGTCCATATCCTTTAGCATGTACTTGGGGCAGGGGAATACAATTGTGGAGAAAGCAGTTCCAAATTTAAAATTTTAAAAAAGAAGGCAAAAATTTATTCTGTCTAAAAGTCATGAAGCACTTGCCTGGAGGTAGCCTCCAAACCCATCTTGGACATCCCAGAATCTGAAGAAAAGCCACACACAGAGGGGCAGTGTGTGCCAACTGTAGATGCCTTGCCCTAGTTACCAAGATGCAGGGGGCATGCTAGGTCCAAGACTGGAAATAATAAGTTACAAACAATGGCAACGAGTGGCTCTAACATCAGTGGGACAGAACTATAGTCCAAAATTTAAAGGAGCCATCCAAGGTGCTGAGCAATATCCCCACAATTGGTTTGGCAGCACCCTAGACAGGTCCTTTGAAGTGGACACTGAAATATGGGAAACTGAAACTGCCATAAGTTGAAGGCGACTTGATAGCAGTCAAGAATAAATGAGTACAGTTGGCCCTCCATATCCAAGGATTTTTATCCATACAGTCATAGAATCATAGAATCATAGAATCATAGAGTTGGAAGAGACCACAAGGGCCATCCAGTCCAACCCCCTGCCATGCAGGAACTCCAAGTCAAAGCATCCCTGACAGATGGCCATCCAGCCTCTGCTTAAAGACCCCTAAGGAAGGAGACTCCACCACACTCCGAGGGAGTGTGTTCCACTGTCGAACAGCCCTTACTGTCAGGAAGTTCCTCCTAATGTTGAGGTGGAATCTCTTTTCCTGCAGTTTGCATCCATTGTTCCGCGTTCTAGTCTCTGCAGCAGCAGAAAACAAGCTTGCTCCCTCCTCAATATGACATCCCTTCAAATATTTAAACAGGGCTATCATATCACCTCTTAACCTTCTCTTCTCCAGGCTAAACATCCCCAGCTCCCTAAGGCGTTCTTCATAGGGCAAGGTTTCCAGACCCTTCACCATCTTAGTTGCCCTCCTTTGGACATGCTCCAGTTTCTCCACATCCTTTTTGAATTGTGTTGCCCAGAACTGGACACAGTATTCCAGGTGGGGCCTGACCAAAGCAGAATAGAGTGGCACTATAACTTCCCTTGATCTAGAAACTATACTTCTATTGATGCAGCCTAAAATTGCATTGGCTTTTTTAGCTGCCGCATCACACTGTTGACTCATGTTCAGCTTATGGTCTACTTGGACTCCTAGATCCCTTTCACATGTGGTCTCGTTCAGCCAGGTGTCCCCCATCCTATATCTGTGCATTTCATTTTTCCGCCCTAAGTGCAGAACCTTACATTTCTCCGTATTGAATTTCATTTTGTTAGCACTGGCCCAGCTTTCTAGTCTATTCAGGTCATTTTGAATTTTGATCCTATCCTCTGGGGTATTAGCTACTCCTCCCAGTTTAGTGTCATCTGCAAATTTGATAAGTATGCCCCCAATTCTGTCATCCAAATCGTTAATAAAGATGTTGAATAGCACTGGGCCCAGGACAGAACCCTGTGGCACCCCACTGGTCACTTCTCTCCAGGATGAAAAGGAGCCATTGTTGAGCACCCTTTGAGTTCGGCCACTCAACCAATTACAAATCCATGTAACAGTTAACTTGTCTATCCCACATTTTGCAAGCTTGTTTGCAAGAATGTCATGGGGAACCTTGTCAAAGGCCTTACTGAAATCGAGGTATACTATATCCACAGCATTCCCTTCATCTACCAAGCTGGTAATTTTATCAAAAAAAGAGATCAGGTTCGTTTGGCATGACTTCTTTTTCTGAAACCCATGTTGGCTTTTTGTGATTATGGCATTGGCTTCTAAATGTTCGCAGACTCTCTGCTTAATGATCTGCTCTAGCACCTTTCCTGGAATTGATGTCAGACTAACTGGACGATAATTGTTGGGATCCTCTTTTTTTCCCTTTTTGAAGATGGGGACAACGTTTGCCCTCCTCCAGTCTTCTGGGACTTCTCCTGTTCTCCAGGAGTTCTCAAAGATTATTGCCAATGGCTCTGATATTACATTTGCTAGTTCTTTTAATACTCTAGGATGTAGTTCATCTGGTCCTGGAGATTTATATTCATTTAGGTTAACCAAGTATTCCTGTACTCTTTACTTATTCTGTGCTGAAATTCCCCTATTCTGTCTTCTGCTCCATTATCCTTCGGTTGAGCACCTTTTGCCTTTTCTGAGAAGACTGAAGCAAAGAAGGTGTTGAGTAATTCTGCCTTTTCTCTGTCCCCTGTTAGCATTTTGCCATCTTCTGCACGCAGTGGCCCTACTGTTTCCTTCTTCTTCCTTTTGCTGCGGACATATCCAAACAAGCCCTTTTTATTGTTCTTAACCTCTCTAGCAAGCCTGAGTTCATTCTGCGCTTTAGCTTTTCTGACTTTACCCCTACATGTGCTGGCTATTTGTTTAAATTCCTCTTTCGTGATTTCTCCATTTTTCCATTTCTTATACATGTTCCGTTTAAAACTTAGCTCATTTGAAAGTTCCTTAGTCATCCATCCTGGCTTCTTGAGACATCTTCCATTTTTCTTCCTCATTGGAACTGTTTGAAATTGTGCCTTCAATATCTCCCTTTTGAGAAACTCCCATCCGTCTTGAACTCCCTTTTCTTTTAGTATTCCTGACCATGGGATCACTCCCAGTATTTCTCTAAGTTTATTGAAATTAGCTCTCCTAAAGTCTAGAGTGCGTGTCTGACTATGCCTAGCTTCTCCCTTCCACTGCATAACAAACTCCAGGAGAACATGGTCACTTCCACCTAAGGATCCAACCACTTGCACCCCATCAACTAGGTCTTCCCTGTTGGTTAAGATAAGATCTAAAATGGCTGATCCCCTTGTTGCCTCTTCCACCTTTTGGACAATGAAATTGTCTTCCAGGCAAGTGAGGAATTTGCTAGACTTTGAGGATTTGGCTGAGTTTGACTTCCAGCAAATATCCGGATAGTTGAAGTCCCCCATCACTACTACATCTCTCCTTCCTGATTGTGTGGTCATCTGTTCTAGAAAGGCATCATCCAATTCCTCTGCCTGAGTCGGGGGTCTGTAGTAGACTCCCACAGTAACATCCCTGTTATTTCCCTCTCCTTTAATTTTTATCCAGATGCTCTCCACCTGGCTTCCAGTATTGACTTCCTGGATCTCTTCACTGGTGTAAATATCCCTGACATATAATGCTATTCCTCCTCCTTTCCTGCTTGGCCTGTTTCTCTTAAAAAGGTTATATCCCTCTATTTCTACATTCCAATCATGAGACTCATCCCACCAGGTTTCAGTGATGCCTATTATATCATATTTCCCTTGTTGTGCTAGGAGTTCAAGTTCATCCTGCTTATTTCCCATACTCTGTGCATTAGTGTAGAGACATTTAAGACCATGTGTCCTCTTTACTTCCTGCTTTTGCACATTTTTTTGCCTCCTACTATTGGGTCCTTGCACTGTTTGCCTTGTTCCCTCTATGCCACTTGGACTATTCTCTCCATCCCTTTTGTCTTCCAGTATAATGTCTCCCTCCCCCACATAACTCAGTTTAAAGCCCTCCTGATCAGATTCTTCAGACTGTTGGCAAAAACGTTTTTGCCAACTGGCGTGAGATGCAGCCCATCCCTTGCCAGAAGTCCCTCCTCATGGAACCGCAGCCCATGATCCAAGAATCCAAACTGTTCTTGGCGGCACCATCTACGGAGCCAGTTATTCACCTCTGCTATTTTCCTCTCCCTTCCTGGACCATGCCCTTCTACCGGGAGTAGAGATGAGATGACAACCTGTGCATCCATCTCTTTCAGCTTCCTTCCCAGAGCCTCATAATCCCTTTTGATATTCTGAAGGCTGTGCCTTGCAGTATCATTGGTTCCCACATGAACCAAAAGAAGGGGATAACGGTCAGTAGGCTTGACAAGTCTTGTCAGCCTCTCCGTCACATGATGGATCTTTGCCCCAGGGAGACAACACACCTCCCGAGACATCTTGTCCGGCCCACAAACCACTGCTTCAGTACCCCTCAGCAAGGAGTCCCCCACCACGACCACGCGCCTCCTCCGAGGCTTAGCAGTGGCTGTTCCTTTTCGTGATACTCTCAGGCTCCCCTGCTCTGTCCCTGATGTCTGTCCCTGCTGCTTTTCCTCATCATCTCTGACAACAGAGAGAGATTCAAAGCGATTCTGTAGCTGCAAGCCGCTCACAGAACGTTCCCTGGTTTCCTTACTTCTGTGTGTGACCTCCCTCCAAGCCTCTACCTCTGTTGTATGTGGAGTGACCTCCTCCACCCCAACAACTTCCTCTGTCTGTTTCCCACCCAAGACATTCTGGCCTGCTCTGTTCAGGAGATTCTCCTGCTCTCTATGATGCTGGAGTGCAGATATCTGCTCCTCTAGCTGCTGTACTTTCTCTTCCAAGAGGGCTACCAACTTGCACTTGGGGCAGGTGTAGTTCGCCACCTCTGTAGGCAAGAAGACAAACATCCCACAGGTGTTGCAGGTGACTGCAGCAGGGCCTTCAGTGTCCATACTGAGAAGTCTTAAGGAGGCACTGAAACAAGACTGTGGGCTTCCCTTGCTAGACTTGGCCTTTATTCCCAAGCTCTGTCACTGAGTTCAAGTCACGGGGCCTATAGTTATGTAGAGAGCTCCTGGCTAAAAGCTCCTTCCAAAGGCAAGTCTCTGATTCACTTCCTCTGATGCTTCAGGCCGGCTCCCCTTCTATTCTCTAAACACCTCCTTGACTAGATAAAAAAAAAAAAATCAAAATTCTGCTAGCCTTGAGTAGCCTTAAGTAGCCTCCCAGCACTGGCTCCCAGAATGCAATGGCTCAAGTGTAAATTAAATTAGATCTCACCCAAGCACATGGACTACAGCCTCCTCCTTTTCTTTCTCCTCCTTAAAGGAAATGCAGCTTCTGCTAGCCTGCTAGCCTTGGCTCAAGTGTAAATTAAATTAGATCTCACCCAAGCACATGGACTACAGCCTCCTCCTTTTCTTTCTCCTCCTTAAAGGAAATGCAGCTTCTGCTAGCCTGCTAGCCTTGGCTCAAGTGTAAATTAAATTAGATCTCACCCAAGCACATGGACTACAGCCTCCTCCTTTTCTTTCTCCTCAACCACACACAACTTGAAAATATTTAAAAATATATTAATTCTAAAAAGAAAACCTTGATTTTGCCATTTTATATAAGGGATACCATTTTACTATGCCATTGTATTTAATGGGACTTGACTTGAGCATCCATGGATTTTGGTATCCACAGGAGGTCCTGGAACCAAACCCCAGCAGATAAAAAGGGCCCACTGTACTGTATTGTTTCTAGTCATTATTCAAACTGTATTTTGGAGCTATTTTGGCAGGAGTTTTTCATGTTTTATGTAATTTTCTTATCCTTACCACATCTCTAAAATAATGGAAAAGTAACAATCAATGCAATGAGCAAAACAAGTTACCTTTACACACTGTAATGAACAGTGACAAAACAATTACTTTTTTAAAACAATGTAGCAAGTAATGGGAATAATATACTGTTTAAAAACAAGTTTCCAGGCTTCTGGCAGATCTGACCATAGCGTTTATTTTATATTGTTTGCTGTGAGGTAGGGTAACCATGTGGGCTTGCAAGATCTGGGCAAGGCAGTGGAGGATCACATTTTCTTGGAGATGTCCCATCCACAGGGTCACCATGAATTGGAAACACTGCAACTATGAATGAGGGTGGAAATACAGTGGTGATATTGAGATGATGTCCCTTCCTCAAGAGTTTTTTATCCTGTGACTAGTCCTGCACACACATAGGAGCAGATGGTGACTGATATCCTGGCTGTTCTTGCCTGAGGCATTTTTCAATCAGACACATAACTTTCTCTTTTAAAATCCCTTCTTTTTAATATTTCTAAAAGGAAGCAAAACTATTCTATGTTATTTTTATATTAGATCCCCCTAAACTAAAATCAAATTTTCCAGCCAGGCACTGTGCAGCTTTTAAACTTCTGCCTAATGTGCAATTCATGCTGGTGTCCAGAGCCAATGTGGAGCAATGGTTAGACAGTATGGAAAGGTCTTAGAAGATCCAGGTCTTAGTCTACACTAAAACAAGAAACATGCTCTCTGACTTTGAGCCAGTCATTCTCTTTGAGCTTGACTTAGCTCAGAGTAGTTGTGAGGGTAACAAGGGAATGATAAGAGGGACATCTCTCTCTGGCTTTTCTTTGCTAACGAAGATTCAGGAAGGACTCTTATCCCACGCTTTCTACAAGTGTGCTGATGACTAAAAAGGCAGATCCAAGATAAACATGTCCGGTTGCAGAGAGCACAGCAGAAAGTCCCCTTGGATGATGTTTGCAAGTTGTGGTTCTTTCTGCATTGTTGTTTCTCTTTGAGACTCATTTGGTATGAGTTCTTGAAAGAGGCTGCAGCATTGTGGATAGTGCGTCTCCATGCCTCCCAATGTGAGGCCAGGGCAGACCATTGTTGGTGATCAATTTGGCCAAGCTTGAGATGTTGTTTCAGGGAGTCCTTGTATCGCTTCTTTGGGGCGCCCCTCTTACGCCGACCTGTGGTGAGTTCACTGTAGAGTACTATTTTTGGGAGGTGGTGGTGCTCCATCCTAGAAACGTGCCCTGCCCAGCACAGCTGTGTTTTCAATAGCATGGCCTCAATGCTGCTGATCTCTGCTTGCTCAAGGACAGCAACATTGTTAGTCCAGTGAGTGTTTAGGATTGTGCATACACAGGGTTGATGAAAGCATTCGAGGAGTCGTAGATGTTGGCGATAGATGACCCATGTTTCAGACCCATAGAGGAGACTAGACAGTACAATGGCTCTGTACACACTGATTTTTGTACTTCACCTCAGGTGTTTGTTACTCCAGACTCTTTTGTGAAGCCTTCCAAATGCACTATATGCCTTTGCTAATCTGTGGTCAATCCCTTTATCAATCTTGGCATCTGAAGCTTCCCAGGTAGGTGAACTGATGAACAGACTTAAGTATAGATTTGCCTATTGTGACGTGGGGTGATAGTGCTCTTCCTGTGGTGCAGGCTGGTAGAGAACTTCCATTTTCTTCAGGCTGACTTCCAGCCCAAACAGCTCTGCAGCCATTGCAAAGCAGGATGTTAGGTGCTGCAAAACTGCTTCTGTATGGGCAATATGGGCAGCATCAGCAGCGGAAAGCAGCTCACGGACTAGATAGTTTAGAGTCTTCGTGCGAGCCCTCAGACAGCTTAAGTTAAACAAGCTACCATCAGTATGGTAACGTATATAGATGCCATCTTCTTTTCCGAGATCTGCCTTGTAAGATGTAAACTAAACCTTCCTCTTAAGCTCAAACCAAAGAGGGGTGGCATCTTAAACAGGAGATTCCAAGTCAACAAGCTTCAACAAGCTGCCATGAGAGACAAATTCCAGGCAAATCTGCAATCAAAACTTGAAGACCATCCTATAGATTCGTCTCCTATAGTGCTCTGGCAACATATCAAAAACAGCATCCTGCAGTCTGCAGAAGAATTCCTCCTGCAAGAAAAACCAAGACTGGTTTGATGACTAGGAGTCCAAGTAGACCACAAGTTGAACATGAGTCAACAGTGTGATGCAGCAGCTAAAAAGGCCAATGCAATTTTAGGTTGAATCAATAGAAGTATAGTGTCTAGATCAAGAGAAGTAATAGTGCCACTCTATTCTGCTTTGGTCAGGCCCCATCTGGAATACTGTGTCCAGTTCTGGGCAACACAATTCAAAAAGGATGTGGAGAAACTGGAGCATGTCCAAAGGAGGGCGACTAAAATGGTGAAGGGTCTGGAAACCTTGCCCTATGAAGAACGCCTTAGGGAGCTGGGGATGTTTAGCCTGGAGAAGAGAAGGTTAAGAGGTGATACGATCGCCCTGTTTAAATACTTGAAGGGATGTCACATTGAGGAGGGAGCAAGCTTGTTTTGTGCTGCTCCAGAGAACAGGACTCGGAACAATGGATGCAAACTGCAGGAAAAAAGATTCCACCTCAACATTAGGAAGAACTTCCTGACAGTAAGGGCTGTTCGACAGTGGAACACATTCCCTCGGAGGGTGGTGGAGTCTCCTTCCTTGGAGGTTTTTAAGCAGAGGCTGGATGGCCATCTGTCGGAGATGCTTTGATTGGGAGTTCCTGCACAGCAGGGGGTTGGACTGGATGGCCCTTGTGGTCTCTTCCAACTCTAAATTTCTATGATTCTATGAAAACAACCAAGTGATCCAGGTGCTGTTAGCAAAGAAGAGAACTGCCCATCAGGCACACCTTGCTCAGCCATCTTGCCATGTAAGAAAAACAGCCTTCCGTCTCGCATGTAGTAAACTCCAACAAAAACTCTGAGACATTTAGAACAAGTGATGGATCAAGGAAAAGACACAACATTGTGCAGATCTGGGTGATTCCAGAGGATTCTACAAAGCTCTTAAAGCAGTGTTTGGACCTACTTATCAGGTCCAAAGCTCCTTATATAGTACAGATGGTCAAACACTAATCACAGACAAAGCCTCCATCCTGAATTGATGGGCTGAACATTTCCAAAGTCTCTTCAGTGACAATCAAGTAGTCCAAGGCTCAGCTATCCAAAATATGATACAACAACTGATTAAAAATGAACTGGACATGGCTCCCACTTTGGAAGAGACCATTAAGGCCATACAGCAGATGAAAAATAGCAAGGTAGCTGGGATTGATGGAATCCCACCTGAAGCCTGGAAATAAGGAAGTCATGTACTCCATGCTAAATTCCATGAGCAACTTGTGAGTTGCTGGAAAAAAGGTGAACTGCCATCAGATCTCCGAGATGCAGTTTTCATCACCCTTTATAAGAAAAAAGGAGTAAAATCTGATTGCTCAAACTATCGAGGTATAACACTGCTCTCCATTGCTGGAAAAATCCTTGCAAGGATACTCCTGAGCATATTAGTTCTTGCTATTGCATGAGAAATTCTCCCTGAAAGCCAATGTGGCTTCAGAGCTAATAGGAGCACTACAGATATGATATTTGCTGTTAGACAACTGCAAGAGAAATGTAGAGAGCAGAACAAAGGAATCTATGTAACATTTGTTGACCTTACCAAAGCTTTTGACACTGTGAGTAGAAAAGGTCTGTGGCAGATCCTGGAACGACTAGGATGCCCCCCCCATTCCTCAAAATGATTATCTTGTTACATGAGGGCCAGCATGGTCAAGTCCAATATGGCGATGTTCTCTCAGAGCCCTTTGTAATAGCTAATGGTGTGAAACAAGGTTGTGTTCTCGCTCCAACACTATTTACAATCTTCTTTAGCATGATGTTCCAAAGGGCTAAGAGGGACATAAGCTGGCTTGATCTCCATAGATGACTGACAGCTCTCCCTATCCCCTCACATTTGTTTTAACCTAATTCTGAACATCCAAATAGGGATGAAGTCTCACCTAAGCTCTTATTTCTTATATTTCAGTCAGGCATACCCATGTTTTTGTAGCCATCTTCCAGTATCCAGGCCTGGTGTAATTACGGTGGTTGTCAGATGGTCTGCCTTTAAATATCTGAAGGGCTGCCAGATAGAAGATGGAGCAAGCTTATTTTCTGCTGTTCCAAAGACTAAACATGAACCATGGATTCAAATTACTAGAAATCAGATCCCACTTAAACATTAAGAAGAACTTTTTTTTACTGTAAGGCTGTTTGATAGTAGAATAGATTGCCTTGGAGGGTGGTGGACGCTCTATCTTTGAAGGTCTTTTAACAGGTTGGGTGAACACCTTTTAGGAGTGTTTTGACTGTATTTCTGAATGGCACGGTGTTGAACTAGATAGCCCTTGTGGTCCCTTCCAACTCTATAATTCTATGTGCATTGGAGGTCCCAGATCACCACCACCTTGCATGTAGCTTGAGCAGCCGAGTACAGACCTATTTTAAGAAATCTTGAATGACCCCCTCCAAAAAAGATGTTTTTGTCCCAAGAAAACTTCATTTTTAAGTATCTCTAAGTGGTGTTGAGGGTTGTCTCTATCTTGAGGCAGCATGAAGCAGGCAACAGATATGAGATACCATGAAAGAATAGCAAATATTGATTATTTTATGTGTTATTATGGGTGGCGGATACTTCCAGGGACAGAGAGAGATGCTTGGGGGAAATTTGCTTCCTCCTGGTTGGCTTAGAGTACTATGCATCTTGTTTTGGTATGCATTATCATTTGCTACTTTATTTCAGAGAACAAAATGACTTAGACCAGCCCTGACAATATAATAATAATAATAATAATAATAATAATAATAATAATAATTTATTTCTAACCTGCCCCTCTGAACAAGCAATTGGGATGGGGTACAGAAGGAAGTTAAAACATCAACAGTTAAAATGTCCAGTCCCATCCCCACCTCCCCCCCTTAAAAAAGATTAAACCAACAACTAGTTAAAACATAGTGCAAATAGACAAACAATCAACAATATCAAACTAACATTCCTTGAGCTGTATAGGAGGATGAAGACTGGAAACTGACCAATATTTGGAGGCGGGAGATGTTAAGCATTTTCCAGGAAGACCTGCCAGAAGAGATGCACCTTTAGGGCTTTCTTGAAGCCAACAATGGATGGAATAAGACGCATCTCATCCGGCAGGTGATTCCACAGCTTGGGGGTGAGCACTGAAAAGGCCCTCTGGGAGGTCTGCACTAGCCTAGTCTTCATGGGCTGTAACAGATTCCTCCCAGAGGACCGGAGTGTGCATGGAGGGGGTTCATACGGGAAGAGGCGGTCCCTTAGATAGGATGGACCCGAGCCATTTAGAGCTTTATAGGTTAAGACCAACACCTTGTACTGTGCCCAGAAACTGATTGGCAGCCAGTGGAGAGATTTAAGCACAGGTGCCATATGTTCTCCCCTAGATGTACCTGTAATCAGTCTGGCTGCCATGTTCTGAACCAGTTGTAGTTTCCGGGATAAGCACAAGGGTAGCCCCATGTAGAGCGCATTACAGTAGTCCAATCGTGAGGTTACCAGTGCATGTATCACAGTTTCCAGATCCCTCACATCCAGGAAAGGGTGCAGCTGGCGGATCATGTGAAGCAACGGGTCAAGGAGGACCCCCATACTGTGAACAGAGTCCTTCGAGGAGATTGTGACTCCATCTAGGACTGGAGATTGTATTCCCAAACCCAGTTTCGGGCCTGTAACAGTAAGTACCTCCATTTTGTCTGGATTGAGTTTCAATTTGTTTTCCCTCATCCAATCCATTACCGCCACAAGGCAGCAGTTTAGAGGAGAGGCGCCATCTGAAGTCTGAGAAGATGAGCTTGTCATGGAGAGGTATATCTGAGTGTCATCAGCATACTGAAGACACTGAGCTCCATGCCTCCGAATGATCTCACCAAGCGGCTTCATATAGATATTAAACAGCATCGGGGACAGGATGGCGCCCTGAGGGAACGCCACAATTAAGCACGATCTTTGAAGAGCAACTGTCTCTGAGCTTCACCCTTTGGGATCTGCCGGAGAGAAAGGACCGTAACCACAGAAGCGTGGTCCCGCCAATCCACAGCTCTCTCAGCCGAACCAAAAGGGTGGAATGGTCTATGGTGTCAAAAGCCGCTGATAGATCCAAGAGCACCAGCAGGGTCACACTACCCCTGTCGATGCTCAAGCGGAGGTCATCCGTCAGAGCAACCATGGCAGTCTCAACTGCCCTGAAGCTGGTTTGAAATTGATAGAGATTTGGATGAGACCAATTTGGATATTTCAACATTTGACACTTGTGCCCTTAAGTCTGCTGTTCACAAAAATCAAGAACGGAGGAAACCTCTTTGCATTTTACCCACACATTGAGTCAGGACCATTTTTTTTTTGAGAGAACTGTATTCTCTGGATTTAGGTGATATATTTAAGTCTCATATGATGTTGCATAGTGGTTTGAGTGTTGGACTATAACTCTGGAGACTGGAAATCCACTTGGTGGCCTTGGGGAATGTTTCATGCCTCAAGGGAAGGCAATGTCAAACCTCCTCTGAACAAATCTGGTCAAGAAAACCCCATGATATGTTTGTCTTAGGTGAGAACTTGAAGGCACACAACAACAACAACAAACAAACAAACAAACAACGATGCGCAAACACACAACAGTATGGTATATGATCTCAACCTTCTATATGTCTTGCCAGGAAGGAGGAGTGAAGATAAAACATTCACCAGAGAACATATTATTCAGGAGAATTAACTCGGCTCAAAAAGTTAAGGGAGAAGCTGATGCCATTAAAGAAAGAAAAGTCACAAAAAATGCAGACTACATGAACATATTCAAGGAAAGTGACAGAAAAGGTAGGTTGTATCTCTGCAAGCCTACTGCCCTTGTGGCAGCTTACTTAAAATTCCTTGGTTGCGTTTCCTTGCATTTTAGAGAATCATACATGTAAGAAAAGAAATTAAAAGCCTCCTGACTCTAAATAGGGTTGTCAACCAACTAGGAAAAAATGCTGTGCATGCTCCTATGCCATTAACAAAAGGATGGTCTAGAGAAGTAAGCCAACAACAAACTTTCAAAAGCATGCAGGTAAGTGTAAGCATCAAGAAAGGTATACAAGCTATGCTACTGTTAAAGGGAGAGAAAAAGAGGTCACTACAAAGCTGGCAACCCAACTATCCCCAAGGAATTTTTTATTTAAACTGTGAAGGTTATTGGAGGAGAGGGGCAAGGGGTGGAAACAGGAACATATTTGTGCATTTGGATGCCTGAAATGTGATTCAAAAGTTTCCATTCTTGTGTCAGAATAACTTGAGTGAAATTATGGGGGGAAGAGGAGTGGCAATATTCTATGACCTCTTCTTATGAAAGTGGTGTGGTGGACTGATATACAAAAAAAAATTGCAGTATTTCTTCCAGATATTGATAAAATTTATGGAAGCTGCCTGCTGCTCAAGTGTCCAGGGGGGGGGGGGCAGATCCCATGCAGCAATGGATATCAGCAGGCCCAATTCCTGGCCCCAGGAGCTCATATTGGAGTCCTTTGATAAAGTCTGAGATAGTTCCTTTTGGGAGACTACAACTTCCAGTAACCATGCTAGCTGTGGGAAGCAGTCCAAAATAGGAGATTTTCATAAGAATGCTGTTGAAACCTAAATTAGAAAGCCTGAACTGTAATGGCCATTCTTTCACACTCAGAGTCTGAGCAAAGCGGAAAGTTGAAGGATATTTTGCTTCCGTCATTACAGCAGCAAGACCACAGCAGGTGCAGCCAGTCTATTTATAAGCCTATCAAGTGTCGGCTCAAACAGTTTGCACTTTCTATAGATTATACATCAAGTACAAGCAGAAAACACTTGGGGGGGGGGGGGTGTGATGAATTAGTGCAGGTTAAAGAAGCAGCCTCTTAATTGAATACATCTGGGAAAGAACACTTTCTGGCCTTCTGCCCAGAGCTTCATACCAGCTCTCAGAAGGCTAAGCTGGTTGCTTTACAAACAACACTGAGTCCAAAGGAAAGTTCCGGGCATGTTGTTGTTGATTTACATTCTTAGGTGGGAGCTGTTTTGCAGCCTTAAAGCTATATACAGATGCTTTAATTTTTGTCTTCTTACATCTGCAGAGCAACAGATCACCATCTTGTTGCATGTGGTCTAACAAGCTGGGGGGAAAAAAGGACACAAAAGTGTCTCATGTGTGCGTCTGTATACCTTCATGTCACATGTTGACCTATGAAAATCCTATGAATTTCATTGGTTTTTCTTAGGCGAGGAATACTCAGGGGTGGTTTTGCCATTTTTTGACCCTGCCTTGCTTCCAAGATCAGATGGGATCTGGTGCCTTTAATGTATTTAGGCCTCTAAAAGTGTCCTAATTCCCTCCTATTACATAGTCTATACCATAAATACTGGAAAGCAAACCTCTTCCTGCCTCACACTGGGGGAAATGGAGCAGTGCAAGCTTATTGTTCTTTTTAACGCTCTGATAGCTTTTTTGTTCTTCATTCCATAAATATCCAAGTAGGTCCTATTCCTGTTACTCAACACAGATAAAATCAGTGCCACTATGTTTGGAAGGGAGCCATGGGAGCCAGCATGGTGTAGTGGTTTGAGCTTTGGGCTATGACTCTGGAGACCAGAGTTCAAATCCTGGCTTGGCCATGTAAACCCACTGAGTGACCTTGGGTAGGTCACACTCTATCAGCTTCAGAGGATGACAATGGCAAAGGCAAACTCCCTCTCAATAAACTTGCCAAGAAAACCCCATAATAAGATCACCTTAGGATTGCCATAAGTTGGAAATTGAAGGCATACAACAACAACATGTTTGAAGGCATCCACAAATTTCTTCCATTGTGATATGTCTGCATTTAGTCAATGAATCCAAAGGAGAGCTTTTCCCCTATAAACTCTGGACCACTAAGTCTCTGGTTATTAGACAAAATGTGTTCTGTGGAGGAAAGGGGATACCTCAAAAATAAAAAAGATTGTTTTAAAAGCACCCCTTCACTTTTATTGTTAAACACTTCATTCTTACAACAAGTAGAACAGCAATGATGAATGAATGAATAAATAAATAAATAAATAAATAAAAGCACTCCTTCCTGAACAAGAAAACACCAATATTCTTGTAGCACTTTTAAGACTTGAGAGAAAGATGTTTGTAGCAGAAGCAATGTCTTGGTTTCAAAGCTGCTACATGATTCCTTTGTAATCTGATGTAGCCTAACATGGCTGTGTCTTTGCCTAAGACCCCAGGAATGAAATACAGTTTTGTGCAGACACAAGGGAGTTCAGTGCTGTTTGTCACTCAGATTTGCAGTGGTTAGCTCTACTTTATATTAATTAGCTATGGCAAGACTTCCATACTTGTGAAGTTAGCATGCTTCAGTCTTACAGTCATGACCAATATACCTCCCAGCCACACCTGGCAGTCTTCATCATGCCCTTCAGTTTTTCTCTTCCTTGACCCTTGTTTCTCACCTCTTGTTTTTTTTCATTTCTTAGGGAGTACTTGAACCACAACAGTATGACTTTGATCCCAGGGGCTCCAAGGTCCACTCAGCCTTCCATCCTTTTGTAGGTTCGTAAAATGGGTAGCCAGATTTGGAGTCGAAGGCTTTCATGGCTGGCATCCATAGTTTTTTGTAGGGCTTTCGGGCTATGTGGCCATGTTCTAGAAGAGTTCCTTTCTGATCTTTCACCAGCATCTGTAGCTGGCATTTTCAGATTGTTGGGGGCAATTGGCTAACACATTGTAAACTGCTTAGAGAATGCTATGTTCACTGACAAGCAGTATAGAAATATACATGCTACTGCTGTTGTTATACATTCCTTTATGATACCCTATGACTCCCCTGGACACACCAGGCATTCTTTTTTGTTCCTCTTCCCTAGCATGCTTCTAATCCCTTCAAATAACTTTTTCCCCACCCCATTACTTGTTCCATTTTCCCCACAAAATGTGCCTCCAAGCCACCTTTTACATTTATCCATTTTTCTAATAGCTACATACTTTCAGCATGCCTCTCTTCCCTGATAATACCCCCCTCTCATTATACCAGTTATATCCAAAGTTTCCAAAGTTCTCTTGTTAATAGTAATTCAGGAGTGTTAACAAATGCCTCCCTGAGCCCTAGAAAATGTGGTTTAATCCACCACAGGAGGGGGCTTATAGCCTTCCATTCCTTCCAGCTGCCTCTGGGAGTCACTACTGAGAATATAATCAGGAAACCATTTACACTGCACAAATATAGTGCTATGATTCCATTTTAACTGTCATGACAACATTCTATGGAATCTGGAGATTCTGCTTTCAGAAGGTACTGGAGCTCTATGGCTGAGAATTTTAAATGCCCCTCCTGAAACTGCAAATCCTGGGATTCTACAGGAAGTTACCATGGCAATTAAAGTGGAATAACAGTGGTATAACTGTGTAGCGTAAATGAGTCCCAGGGTATCCATCAGCCTCCAACTTGGGGAAACACATTATATTCCATCTTGTGGAGTTATTAAACTTATTATTATTAAACTTTATTTCTAGAGCGCTGTAATTATACTCAGTTGCTCTACGCTCCAGGTATTCCATTCCTTCCCCACTCCCCTACAAATGAAATTTCTCCTATTCTTTCATTTATTTTCCCCATAATCATTATGGAATGGTTGCATGAAGACAGACACATACACCCAAAATATCATAGGACACATCTCTGTCCAGCAAAGGCAGAAGTGTAAAATTCTACACTAGTAAGCAAGCCAATGGAAAATACTGATTGTTGTTTCTTAATGGGTTTTTCCTGGTATTAGAAAACTCAGACGTTTACAAAGAACAAGCCAAGCCAAGCCAAGAAGAATGTCATTTGGATCGCACAAAATCATGCACAATGAAACACTCTCAAGCCACCACTACAGCATGGTAAAGGGACTATCTGAGTTGCCTCTGTCTCTGGGATATGAAAGAGACTGGGCTGTCAGGAAAATACTCTGGTCCTGAAAAGGGAAGAAGTATAGCTCGTCCACACCACAGAGTTAAAGCAGTTTGACATCAACTTAACTGTCATGGCTCAAACCTGTGGAATCCTGGAATTTGTAGTTTGGTAAGATATTCAGCCTGTTCTGTCAGAGTGGTCTGGTCTCTCATTAAACTACAAATCCCAGGATTCTGTAGGCTAAAGCCATGGCAGTAGAAGTGATGTCAAACTACTTTATTTGTGCAGTGTAGATACATCCATAGACAATTAGAGACATATGATCATTTGCTGCCACAAAGGGTGGAAGGAATAGAATGAAAGTTTTAGCGGCCCCCATCTCTGGTAGCAATTATTCTTATCACCACAGAGGAAGGGCACTGACCTGCTGTGCAAACTGTGGATCAGAAAACTGAGGAAGAGCACGTTTAAGTGCAATATTGACACAAGTGGCCATTTAGCTAGAAAACAGTCTCCAGGATCCGTTGACATCCTGGTTCATCATGGAACAGCTGTACTTCCAAGCAGGTGTGGCCTGGGAGAGATCAAATGATTGGTCTGGGAGCTGGATCCTTCCAGTTCAATGTGGGCTGGAAGCAAATCAAGGGATGACAGCTCCTTTGAGGATACACAGAGAGCTAGAGCCCTCGTTTTTGGCCAGTAGAATTGCCAGATGACTTGAAAAACCTGCCCTAAGCTGCTCCTGTGCCATTACGGGCAGCATGAACTGGGAAAAGCAATATCTGATACTGTTCATTATAGAGAAGAGTATTTGCACTTCTTCTTGACTTTAATGCTGTTCAAGGATAGTAAATGAAAGCTGACCATATTTAGAGGGCCTCCTGAAAAACTACCACATGTGATCTGTAAGAAGGAGGAGAGGGGCAAAATTGTCCCCTTTACCCTTTTCAACATGCAGCCTTGCAGCCCCATTGAGATGTTCTAAATTGCGTAAGGTTTTACCTAATCTTTAATATTTTGATTGTTCTCATTCTATTTGATTTCATTACAGTGGGCCCTTGGTATCCACTGGGGTTTGGTTCCAGGACCTCCCATGGCTACCAAAATCCATGGATACTCAAGTCCCATTAAGTACAGTGACACAGTAAAATGATATCACTTGTATAAAATGGCAAAATCAAGGTTTGCTTTTTGGAATGTATATATTTTAAAAAATATTTTCAAACCATGGAGGCTTGAATCCATGGATAAGGAGAGCTGACTGTATTAGCAGTCTTAGGTCCCTTCTTTGGGGGGCAGGAAAGGCATAGATCTTGCAAACTAGCAAACCTCCTATGCAGCCAAGATACAATGGCTATGCCATATTTAATCCATAGCCTGTAGCTGCTCCTCTATTTCCTTCACCCAATTAGAGATATGTGAAAAGGCAGTTTCTGCAAATGGAGAGGTTTATACTTTTCTATCCAGCCTTTGCTCCACCTCATCCCCAAAAATCTTCCACCTCAAATATGGCTAAGAATGTTGGAGGGAAAAAAAATCTCTCCTAGTGGCACTTATGGAAAATCACATACCCTCATCCTGATGCCAGGAAAGAGAGTTGGAGGAAATTTAGTTCCTTTTTCATTCCATCCTACAATCTTAGTAAAAAGTAAGAACTGTGTTATTAATTAATTAAAAAAGAAGTACGGACATCACTGCTGGCTATGTATTAAATGCTAAATGTCTTTAGAATTCAGCTTGAAAATTTCCTCCTCATTCCCTGATAGTATTACACCTCCAACATTTCAGGGACTGCAGTCATGAAGAGTTACTTAGAGGTGGTAACAACAAAGATGATTTACTTTTTTAAAAAGTGTGTTTGTCTTTGTATGGGGAGAGATTATAAGAAATCGTAAATTCAATTAAATTTCCATAGTGTTAACTTCTCCTTGCAGATAATGGAAGCTGCATACTTATATTTGTGTATAAGTCGAGGGCCAGTTTGGGTGCCAAAATTATGATTTTTGGTGTGACCCATGAATTGACGTAAAACTTAGAGGCATGTAACAAAGTATGGAAAGGACAAAGCAAAGGAAAATGATGCCAAGGAACTTAGAAAATTGCAGCAGGCATAACTGTTTGTGTTCATCCTAAAGACTGGCTGGATGAAGAGGGAACTATGGTAAATCATGGCTGTCTGATGTGTAGGGGAGACAACCAGGCACAGGCAGGACTATGAAAATGCATGCATGTCAAAAAAGATAAGGCAAAGCAAAGAAAGTGCCGACTGCGTTAGCAGTGATTATAGCCTTTAACTTTAATGTAATAACTTTGCCTAATTTTAACCCAGAAAAGGTGACAAGGGAGTTTATCACACGACAGGAATTGGAAGTATAATCCAATGGCAATCTGAACACAATCATGGGGTTTTGTGTTATTGTATGAAAATTGATCACACACATTTTTGGGCAATGTGAAATCCTTCCGAAAACAATTGTGGGGTTTCATGTTATTACGTGAGAAACTATCACATGCAATTTTGGGCACTGGGAGGCAATTTGGGGCAGTTCCGGATGCGATGCAGCGTCAATACGCAATCATGTAAATTAGCTGAACTAGCGAATTCTCTCAATTCCAAACTGGCCCCACTTTCTTTTCTTTTGAGATTGAGAGAAATTATTCCTGTGTGATAACATCCAAACATACAAATATACCTTATACAAAAATTTTGAAGCCTGATTCCTCATTGCTGGAATAACATCACTTGAATCTTCTTCTCTGAGTAGAATGGTGAAAGGCGAGAGCTTAGTCCATCCTTCTTCCATCAAACTCCTCCCCCAGTTTTTAGCTGATTTTATAGTGATAATATTTTTATATTGTAATCTATTTATATTGTTTTGGTTTTAGGATTGGAATGGGGGGTTGGGAAGGGATTGATTTTTATATTTGTTTGATTTGTGATGTATTCCTTTACTGTTGTAACCCATCCTGATTCTCCATGAATGGGGGATGGGGGGTGGGCTATAAATCATCATCATCATCATCATCATCATCATCATCATCATCATCCTGGGAGAACCTAAAAGAAGCATCAAATTTCAATTTTAAATTAATTTCTAATGTTTTAAATTGTATTGTTCTTTTAATTTGTAAGTCACTTTGTGTCCCAGTTTTGGGGGTAGGGAGCAGGATATTTAATAATAATAGCAGTAGTAATAATAGATTTATAGATGAGCATTACAGTAAGTACGGAATAATTTGTTACAACTCCTCCTTGATGGACAATAATTGTGATGAACTGGGACCAAGAAAAACAACTGAACTTTGAAAGGAGGAAAATTATAATTAATATTGCAGGGAACATTTGCTGGGTAAGGCTTGAATAAGTGAATAAACAAGAGAGGGATCTTGGCCCTAGGGAATGCCCATGTTGCATATAATATATGGCTTTACATTAAGTGCTGAATAGAACCCATTGTTTTTGTTCCACATCCAGCTACTTGTGGAAAAAAACAATGCCTCAGCAGCACTAGGAAACTACCTAGCAGCAATAATTTGGCAAAACTAGAAAGTTAGCGTAAATAAAACAGCTGAAGGTGGACAATAACTTTCTGTAGTGAGCTAGCCACTCCCAGCTAATTGACATTACTCATGGTCTGGGGAAATGGTCAAAACAGGAGCTTGAAAAATAACAAATATATCCTATAAAGCTGTTTGCTTCTGTCTGACTCACCACTCATGTGATTTGATTATTAGAGTGGAAATGGACATTTTTGTACAACTCATGATCAGAATTCACAACATAAAGCCTGCCTCAGAAATGGAAGTCAGTACTCAGGCAGAAAGCAAATGACACACACGTGTTAGAAAAGACCAGACCTGGGGCAGAGTTCCCCTTCACACATTTAAACTAACTATAGGCTTGGGGGGGGGGAAGGATTTATAGTGGCAGTCAGGGGTGTTAAGTCTAAAAAAACAAGGCATATGATGCTTGCAGGACAGAAAAGAGGCCTGCAGCCATTCCTCCTTAAAGCTTAACAAGAACTAATGATATATTAGTAAAGAACAGTTGGAGTTGGCTCTCCACATTTGAGGCTTTGACTTTTGAGAATTTGATTATTTGTGGTTTTGATTAATATGTTCTCTCTAGGAATCTCTCGGCCCTCCAGCACAACTCTGCCAGAAGCTAACCATACAGTTGTCCTGGAGATCCTAGAATTACCAAGAGAAACAGTTCTCTAAGCATTTGTAGGTCCTCCAGCATGATTCTATGATCAACATCTGGGAGATGTTGACCATAAAGTTGCAATGGAGGACCTGGAGATTCATAGAAAGATGTCCTCTCAGGCAAAAATAATAGGGGTTTTTTTTAATTTGTGTTTTTCCACATTCATGGGAGTCCTTCACTCCTAACCCCCTAATTTAAAACTGCCAACCACTACCACGAAACCAGACAGAGGACCAGATTATTTTTACTTGTAGTCGTCTTGAGAGATGCAGCATCACAGGATGCTCTGTGTTTTTATTGGCAACCCAGGGCATTTACCTCCAAGCAGGTGCAGGTATGGATAGCCCTCCATACCTAGCAGTTTAACTCACATGTAGTAGATTGGCTTGATGGGAAGTTTTTCTAGACTATGAGTACAGGGCTAGAAGAACCATCCTAGGGGGCAGTTTGTGATCTAGACAATTTTAGAATCATGTAATCATAGAGTTGGAAGAGACCACAAGGGCCATCCAGTCCAAATCAAAGTACTCGCAACAAAGTACTCAGTCTCTGTTTAAAAAAACCTCCAAAGAAGGAAACACCAGTGCTCTCCGAGGCAGTGTATTCCCCTGCCAAACAGTTTATTCTGTCAGGACGTTCTTCCTCAAGTTTAAGTGAAATCTTTTCTTAGAGTTTGAATCCATTGCTATGGCCTAGCTTGCTCCATCCTCAATATGGCACCCTTTCAGATGTGTAAACATGGCTATCATGTCACCTCCCAGTCTTCTCTTCCCCAGGCTTACATAAGTATATTTACAATCTGATGCCACTTTAACTGTCCTGCAGTGGCAATTGGTTCCTTCAGTACATCAATGGAGCAGTGAATCTGCTCTGCATTTTAGTCTGAACTTTAAATGAGCTGTTCAAGGTGTTGAATTGGGAGGGGGGGGAGATATGGTTCAGCACCTTGGACAGCTCCTTTAAAATTAGACTAAAGCCCACATCAGATTCGCTGCTCCATTAACCTGGAAATCACCAATCACCAGAACTGTCATGATTCCATCCTATGCTCCCCTAGGATTTGCAGCTTGGTGAGGTCCATACAACACTCTGCTCTTCTTCATTCCCCAGAACTACATTAGAACTCTCTAACAAACAAGTGTCTCACTACAAATCCACTGAATGCTATTGTTAAAGTAGTATGAAATGGCTATAACTGTAGAGGCACTCGTGAGTTGCTCAGTTTTGTGAGCATCTGGAGGAACACAAATGGCTGCTTCTTGAGAACGTTGCTGTTTTTCAAGGTGAGATTTGGCTGCATCCTACAGCTACTTAAAATGCAGCAGTCTCCTTTAAACACACACACACACACACACACACATATATATACACACACACATATGATGAGACTTCCTGTGAATGATCCAGCTCCTCTCTGCTCTCTGGGCTTTTGGAAAACTGTAAAGCCGATGGGGGGAAGTATCCTCCTTTGCCTTAGCTAGGACTTCAAAACAGCTGATTTTGGGTTGGTCACTTGTTGCCTCAGGGATGGAAACAAGAATCTCTCTGCTCTAGACTCATTTCACCTCCTTGAAAGTTTACCAAGTTTAGTCCCATGTACCTAACAGTGCAACTTTTAAAATGGCTGTGACCAAGCCTTGTTATCATCTGGTCAGTCCAGAGAACCTGGGTTTTGCACAACTGTAAATAACAGCATCTGGGATGTTACAGATGTCCTGCCCATATTGAGTGAGCGAGTTCACACCCTAAATTAGTTTGGCCTGGCTTGAACTATGCAGGAGTCAAAGCACCTTAAGTCACTTTCACAATAGACAATCAAGCACAGCAGAGAGGGTTAGGAGTTCTTTCAATTCAGTTCACTCTGTGCTTAATTTAATTCCCAAGGAACACAGGCTAAAAAAATTAACCAGTCTTCACTTGAACCAGTGCAAAAATTCACTGATGGCCATCACAAGGCCTCATTCATCCCACCCCAGGTTCCTGGCAAGTTATATGTATATTTATTACTTTCAAAAATGCCCTGCTTATTTTGGGGGAGAAACCTTCAAGATAACTGATGGCAATAACACAGGCAAATAATATGTAGGATATAAAAGATCAATGGTGTGTAAATTAGTTAACAAGAAAAGTAGATGTTAACACCATAAACTGAGATGTTAATGAAATAACAGAAACAGCCTTTCATTATCCAGTGATCCAAATGTGCATAGCAACAATAGAAAAGACTCAGCTAAAAGCCTTCTTGGTCAGGTTTTAACCAGATGCCTGAAAATATTATGTTTGGTTAGTTTGAGAGGGGAAGGGCATTCTGCAAGGTAAGAGTCACTACTGAAAAGGCCTTGTTCCTAGCCTTTTCAGACCTGAAACAAGCCCAGTCTACCCCTATATCACTGAAATAGCCAATTGCACTTCTGAAGCTTTTGGAGATGCTGTTTGACATTTTTCTGTTGTTACTTTTATTGATGATGGTGATGAAGATCATGATGGTGATATTGGTCCAAAACAAACTGCAGAAATACTCTAGTTTGAGACCACTTTTAACTGCCCTGGCTCAGTGCTAAGGAATTGTAGTTTATTGTGACACCTTCTCTTTCACAGAGAAGGCTAAATGTCTCACAAAACTACAGTTCCCAGAATTCCCTAACATTGAGCTGGGGCAGTTAAAGTGGTATCAAACTGGATTATTTCTGCAGTGTGTTTCGGACCATTGTTTATTGCATGGAGAGCACAGATTGCTCACCAGCATCAGGGTACAGAGGTTGTCTACCCTGGCTTAGGACTTTAAAGATTAAAGCTTTTAAAGATTCATTGAGCAAATGGGGCAGAAGACAGTTCTGTTCCATGCGTGCAATGAAACATACAAAAAGCTTGCAGTGTGGAGAAGCCCTTTTCAGGATTTCAGCCAATCATGTCTTTTTCCAGATCATGATGCATCATTCCACTAATTTATTTATTTATTTATTTATAACCCGCCCCTCTGAATGAACAATCGGGGTGGGCTACAACATTTTAAAAACAGGTACAATTAAAATATTACAACCCAGTCCCACCTCCCACCCATTAAAATAGGATTAAACTAAGACAGAATTAAAAACAATATCAATAAAACCTTAAAACAATACAATATCTCCAATGAGAATTTATGGACGGCCTCGAGAAAATATCAGATGTATAGCTGGGAGAGGCTGGATGAACATTTAGGAAGCGGGAAAAGTTTAACCACTATCCGGAAAGGCCTGCCGGAAGAGATGCGTCTTGGCAGCTTTCTTGAAACCACCACTACAAAATCCACTTTCCTGTCTAGGAGCCTGATCACACAAGAAAACAAAGCAGAAATGAACCTAGAGAGTAACAGCATTCTCTGTGCCTTACCACATGACTCTACAGTGTTTCAGTTCTCTTCTCATGGGAGACAGTTATAAAAGGCTGTTTTTCTTCTAGCTGGAAAAATGTCTCAGGAGCTGTACAAGCAGCCCCTAAGGAGCGGCATGCAACTGCCCCTTCTTCAGCCGGATTGGGTCTGTGGCAACCTCACACAACAGACCCAGTCTGGCCTCTGGAGGGCGCAAAAAAGGAGCCGCAAAAAGCAGCTCCTTTTTGTGCCCTCCAAAGGGCACCATTGCCACAGAGGCGCAGCTATATGGTGCCTCTTCAGCACTGCACCATCTGAATGCAGCTCTGGAGGGGCATCATGACACTGGGCACTGTCTGGAGTGGCACATGGCATCATGGTGCCCTAGTGGCATTGTCAAGCATGTGTGTCATCTGGAAGCGATGCCCTGACTCCGTCCCCAGGCTGGCAAAAAGTGCCGGTCTGTACAGGGCCTCAATACACATTTTCCATGTTGTGGATGCAACTTGTGCTTTAGAGTCTCTTGCAGGATGGATAGCTGTCATCTATCTGGGGGGGAATGTACACATTTTGAATATTGTGCATAGGAAACTATATGCACATTTCAAATGCTTGCAAACCATGATTTGAATAAACTTTATTTATTGCAGAAATTGTGTTCAAGTAATGTGTAGAAAAGGGGGGAAAAAAGACCGATTTTTTCCTGTCAAAATGGGTAGGCGACTACAATGTATCCAAGGGCCAATTCTCTGTCCCTTGGGACTCCCTAGGGACCACAAAGGCTGCCAAACTTAAAAAAAAAACCAGGGTGATTTGCAGATGGTTACAGGCATCCTCTTGTGACTTTGCAGCAGCTTTATTTGTAATGTTGTAATGTAATGTTATGTATTAAGAACCCAAGCCCTCCCTCCAGTCCATCTGCCTTGGTCCAGGCCCCAGAGGGAGAGAAGAACCACTGGACCTTATCCCCTTCCCACTACCTTTCCCTCTTCCTTTTGTGTTGTCTCTTTTAGATTGTAAGCTCTTTTAGACAGCACTATATAAATAAAATTAATAATAATAATAAAATTAATAATAATGTTAAACACTGAAGGAGTCCTTGTTATTTACTCTCAAGTCGACTGCAATTTATAACAATCCTATCCTAGAGTTTTCTTGGCAGGATTTATTCAGAAGAGGTTTGCCTCTGCCTTCCTCCAAGGCTGAGGAAGGTAATGGCAAACCACCTCTGAATAAATCTGAACAAGAAAACGCTATAAATTGGGTAGACCTGAAGTTGCCTAACAACAAGAAGACAGGATGGTCAAAGAAAGAGTTTCCTAATAGAATACAGCATGTAATTGGAGCATGTAGCTCATGAGACATTGTCAGACTGCATCTTCCATCATTCCCTACCACTGGCTAAGGGGCTTATGGGAGTTACAATTTAATGGTATATGGAGGGTGATATATTGGCCTGATATATTGGATTCTATACAATCTGCCTGAAATGATGGCTACAATGGTTCATAGACTGTGTATTGAAGAATAGGCCCAGAATCTGAGCACTACCAAAGTCTTTTGGGTCAGTTTCTAGCACAGGATTGATTCATGCATTTCCCAGTAGCTCTTACTAGCATAGCTAGTGTTGAAGAGTGCTGTGAGTTGTACACTGGCAACCACTGGAGGGCCACACAATTCCTACCCCTGCTTTAGGAGCTTAATTTTAGAGGAACAGGGATAGAGCCAGGATGAAATAACCTGCTGAGTCAGAATAATCTGGCAGAGTCAAATGTTTACTGTCTACTGGTTACCTGGCAGATCCCAATTCTGCGGCTGTCCAACTGCAGCATTCTTTCTAATGCTATGACATTGCTAACAAAATGAATATTTGCATTTAAAAGAATATGCTTTTGTTACTTGCTTCGCTTGAGTCTCACTTTCTGATGGGACTTTTATTCATGGCTTTGTATTATAGTGAATGAAATATATCAAAAACTTTCAGAGGTTCACATTCTGCCATGGTTGAAAACTCTTCCCAAGACATTATTGTTGTTAATTTCTGTCAAATCAATTTCAGCTTATGATGACCCTATGAATAACAGACCTCCAAATCTCCCTGTTATCAACAGCGCTGCTCTTGCATGCTCAGGGCTGTGGCTTCTGAGTCTGACCACCTGTAATGCATTATTCCTCTGTAAGGCTTTCTGCCTTACCAAGAATTATTATACTTTATTGTCAGAACAGGGGTCCAGAATCCCAGACCATCAACCAGTCAGCTTTAAGTTGAATAAACAGAACTTTATTGGTGCTCCAGGATCAGCAGTACCACACCATTTAGCTTCTTAGCTGAGACTGACCAGTTCCCGCCCAGCACCCTATACATCCCAACCCCGAAAGGGCTGCACCTCCCCTCTTCTCACAAAGCCCGCGAAATAGCCCATTCCAGTTATTTTCCATTAGTTTCAATTTCCCCCTGGCTCCCCCTTATCTGTACAATTCCCACCAGAAACTGCTTCATACCAGACCTAGAGCAGAGCAGCTCCAAGGTCAGCAGATAAGGCCTCCTGGCACCATTATGCACTCCTCCCTCCTATCTAGCAACTAACTACACACCCATCATCCCCAACTACAACTACAAACCTATATCTGGAAGAATACTACAAGGATTCTGACAGTCAGCCCCCCTAAAAGAAGACCCCCCTCCCGCCAAATAGAACCAAATAAGTAAATGAAAAGCAACAAAATACAGATTACAACCGAGGCTTGTCAGGATGAGCCCGATGAAACTTAGCCACCAAATCGGGGGCCTTGACATGCTTAGCAGACACCCACTCATCATGATCCGCTGAAAAGTGCTTCCAGCGAATCAGGTACTGCAACTTATTTCTGTGGATTCTAGAGTCTAAAATCTTGGCAACTTCAAAATGCTGCTCCCCCTCAATCATCATGGGAAGGGGCGGTTCCGTGTCTTGTTTCCATCGACCTGTGCTCCGGTCCGGTTTCAGCAAGCTAAAATGAAACACAGGATGCAAATGTCTATATGATTTGGGCAATTCCAATTCAGCTGTCACCTTGTTGACCAGTCTTTTCACCAGGAACGGCCCTATGTACTTGGGCCCCAGCTTCTTTGATGGGTGCCGGGACTTCAGTTTTTTTGTGGACAAAAACACCCAATCCCCGGGTTTAACATCCCACCCCACAGACCTCTTTTGATCAGCATGTTTTTATAGTCTTATTTAGCCTCCTCTAGAGCCTTGGTAACCTGTGACCAGGCTCCCTTGACCTTATCCACCCATTGAGTCACAGTTACTGGGTCCGAGGGTTCGGCAGGCAAGGCCGGAAGAGTTCTGAGCTCATAGCCATAGACAATTTCAAAGGGCGATCTACCAGTGCTCCGATGCACTGAACTGTTGAACGCCACTTCGGCATGGGGCAACAAATCACACCAGTCATCTTGCAAATAGTTAGTGTAACATCGGAGGTACCTTTCGAGAGCCATGTTCGTCTTTTCACATTGACCGTCCGACTCAGGGTGATAGGCGGTGCTCAGGGCCACCTCTACCCCCAATTTCTTCTGTAACACCCTCCAGAATTTAGAAGTGAAGGTACTCCCCCTATCACTCACAATCTTGTCCGGCAAACCATGATGCTTATAAATGTGCGCTATGAATAAGTCAGCCAGCTTAGTAGCACTAGGCATCCCCTTGCAGGCTATATAATGCGCTTGCTTAGAAAAAAGGTCTACCACCACCCAAATGGTGTTTCTCCCCTTGCTCTCAGGCAAATCTGTAATGAAATCCATCGCAATGTGTTTCCATGGACCGCCTGGGGTGGGCAACGGCTGTAGAAGCCCCGTGGGCTTGCCTATGACTGGTTTGGCTCTAGCACACACCGGACAGCTTTTCACGTAGTCTTCCACCTCTGCTCTCACCCCCTCCCACCAATAAGTCTTCCGCACCTTGTGCCAGGTCTTTAGATATCCCCAATGTCCCGCTGCCCTCGAATCATGGCACAATTTTAACACTTCTGGCCTCAATGACGCAGGAACATAGATTTGCGAGCCCTTGGTCCACAACCCTTGTGAGTTCACACTCAACCAATCTTTGTGCTCTCGTAGCCACTCATCATTCCCAGCCTCTCTTTTGATCCTTTGCAACAGACCGTCTAATTGAGGCAAAGGTTCGACCGGTTTCTGCTTAGCCTGGCTACGAGTCACCACAGACAATCCCAACTGTTATACTATATGCCTTATACTTTACCAAGCATGACTTCTAGTGAGTCATGTCTTCTCACGATGTGGCCAAAGTATGATAGTCTCAGTTTATTCATCTTGGCTTTCAGGGAGAGTTCATGATTGATTTGCTCTTGGGCCCATTCACAGTAGGCCCTCCATATCTGCAGACTTGCCATCCACAGATACAAGCATCCACAGATGGCAAGCCTGGTGGGGGGGGGGGGAGGGGGGAGGGGGCAGAGGAAGAAGAGGAGGGAGTGAGGAGGAAGAGGGAGAGGAAGAGGAGCAAGGAAGAGGAGGGAGGAGGCAGTGGAGTGAAGAGGAGGAGGGAGAGGAAGATAAGAAAAGGGGTGAAGTGATGGGGCGAAGAAGAGGAGGAGGAGGAGGAGGAGGAGGAGGAGGAGGAGGGAAGGAGAAGGCAGAGGGAGGGAGAAGGCAAGATCCCATGGAATCCTGGGTTGTGCAATTTAGGAAGCGAAGTTTAGAATTCTGTGCCAGAGAGCTCTAGTGCCTCCACAAACTACAAACTCCAGGATTCCATAAGATGCAGCCATGACAGTTAAATAGAAATGATAGTGCTATAACTGTATATTGTGAAAGGACCCCAGGGACAAATTTCATCATTAGAGGCACACTGGTCTGGCCTCTCTGAAATAATCTGACAAGGAGTTATTGTTTTCCTTCCCCCTTCCACCTGGAGTCCCTCCCACCACCAATACTGGAGTCTCGTAACTAGGATGGCCACATATATGTCACCAAAAAAAGGGAGGTATAAAGAGGACACCAGTTTCCAGAGAACTTCAGATTCTAACTTATGACTAGAGATCTTGCAGCATTTTTGAGACTAACTGTGCAAAAGAAATTGAAGCATGAGCTGTCATATGAAGGTTCACACTACAACTTCTTTTGCAGTTAGTCTCAAAGGTGCTGCAAGATCCTGTTGCATACTTCTAGAATAACAAGGCTATGTCTCTGAATTATATCTACAGATGCAGAAACAGAAATGATTTTGTATAATTTAAATGCAATCAGAGTGAGTAGCGTTAAGCACCCCTGCATACCTCGTTCTGTATTTTGGGCTCCTCATATTTTCATATCTCATACTGGAAACAGCATGTTTTTGAGAGATCAATGACATTTCAGGAACACTAGGTCAGGTTCCCAAGAAAAAAGAAATATGTGTCTGGGCATGTGGACATCCAGGCAAAAAAGACCATCCGATCTAAATGTATGAATTAAGTGTTCCTTCCTTCCCTCAAGTAATCTGCATTTCCTCTTAGAACTTGAGACAAAGAATCTCCTTGCATCCAAAACAATAAGCCAATCTCTCTGCCTAACTTCTATTATGTCCCAGCCAAAACTCCATGTCCATCCATTTCAAGGATATCCTGATCCAATCACTGTTTTTAAATTAAAATTAAAGCCATCAACCAGTCCAGAATCCCACTGTTGATTCCTGGGAAAATTCATCCTTTGTTACCTGACCAGATAGCTCATTGCTTGGGGCCAGTTTTCAGGTATAAATATGCTTCCTAAACCTAACCTCTGTGCACACAGCTAATATACACCACACTCTGTGTATGCCCTGTGTTCCTCTCAGACCTCCCAGTTTGAGCCACTCCAGCTTTCTGTGATCTTATCATCAGACAGGTAATTATAAGCCCACTGCAAAACCCCCAAAACTCCAGTGTCCCCTTTCCATGTTTCCATTTCAGTTAGGTCTGTATGCTGTGTCTGTGGGAACTGCTATCTTGTGTGTATGATTGCGCCCTGCATTTTTTTAAAAAAATAAAATAAAGTCCTCCTCAGTTAGTACTGGTATAAACTAGTGCAAATGGTCCAAAGGTTACCCAAGCCTCTTGCGAACGCTAATTTCCCCCATTTGAAGTAACATTGACAATTGGTGGGACCTGTTACCAAAAGAACAGAGGGGTGGGAACAGTAGGGAAATCAAGTGATCAGGTGACCTGTGTGCCCACAGATTCTACTGTCAAAGGGCTCACTGCTGATGGGCAACCTCAAGGTCTCTCCTTGTGGGGAGAGGCTTTATGGTTTTTTAGCTTTAAATCAGATTTGGATGATTTAGCCCTTCAAATAGAGGACAAATCCAAAATCCAAAATGGCAGCTCTCTGATAAGCATCCGAATAAATGGCACTCCTTGATAAAAGAGAACATCAGCCATCTTATTCCCAACCCTTTGAATATGATTTTTCAGGAATAAAGGGGTCTGTGAGGAGAAGAGAGCAATCAGTGAAAGCCAGGTCTCCACTTTCTACCAGTAAGAGTGCCTGATCAGGAGACCTTTCACTCATGAGGATCTCTCTATCAGGGAAAGTAAATTTAGGATCCAAGCCAATACAGTTGCAAAATTCAATAACATAACTGTCTAGGAGACAATTGGAAGTTCAAGGACTCCTCCTGATACTAAGTGTAGAATTGCTTTGCCATCAAAAAATGCAGGATGCAATTTCTCAGCACACCCACACAACAAATCAAAATACTGAGCTTTAAAACCATGAACTCATTCTCCTTTTCTTCGACTCCTGAGAAGAGAGTAAATCCCAATGTTGGATGACATCCTGTGGCAGACTATGGCAGTGCACTTGTCGGATGATTCCCCCCCCCCTTTTTTTCCAGCTTAGGGCGAGTCCCATCCTCTATCACAATGCTATTCAAAGTGGTGGTCTGTGGACCACTGTCAGTCCACATGCTATTAGTGCTGTTGAGCTTCCAGGGAAGAAAGAAAAGGTTGTATCCAATGGGCATACATAAAATGCTCATCATTTGCACTTTGGAAAAAATCTCTCCTGAAATCAGAAATGGAAGCTTCCACATGTGGACTTTGAACTGATGCCTGAAGGAACAGATATAAGTAGAACAAGATGCAGCTACATTTAGTGGATTACATTCTTTCCTTCAGAACTCTCTTATACCCAAGACTGATTTTCTTTATGTGTATCCCCTTGGCCACTTTTTCACATCTGTTCTACATTGACTCATCCTCTATATTGCTTTTGCTATTATGGGTGCAAACTGGGTTTTTGGTGTTTAAGGGTTTTTTTAAAAGATGAAGAATTTGGCCCTTTGAAACTTTTACTACATAGTCAAAGAATTATATTGTAACAGCAAATAAAAGAAATAACTACAAAAATTATGACCTCAAAAAACATGACAACAGGTGATTTACATAATTTTAAAGTACAGAAGGCCCTTGGCATGCTTTGGAATTTGGTTCCAGAACCCGCAGTGGATAACAAAATCTGTGGATTATCAAATCCCATTATATACAATGTAAAGTTTGCAATACTTGAGCAGGATTTTTGACAACAGGGTAAAATGGAGGACTCTCATTCACTGGGTCTCTTAATTCAAAGGTGACTTGATGGCAATTAACAATAACAACAACAACAACAATGTTTATTTATAACCCACTCCTCTAATAGAATACTCGGAGCGGGGTACAGCAAATTAAAAAATACAAGAATAAAACAGCAGTCAAATCCCTTCCCAACCTCCCCCCCTTAAGACTAGATTAAATCAAAACTAGTTGAAATTGACATCAGTTAAAAAATTTTAAAATAATAAAAATAAAGTGCAGTTGATGGGCAGTACAAGCGCAATCCCCAGTGGGTGAGATCAGAAGGTTTGAAGAGAGGGACAGCTAGAGTTAATCCCCCGATGCCATTTACATTTTCATTTGCATTATTAGGGTTGGGGGTTGGTGATATATTATTCCCTCTTCAGGGGAAGACCTGCCGGAAGAGATGCGTCTTTAACACTGACAACAATATTAATATCTCAGTTCACAAAATAGATATTTTCCTGAACATTAGTCCTTCAACAAGTTGATTGGCACCAGACATAGAAATAGCATGGAAAGTATAGGCATAGGTTCCTACACCACAAAACAGAAGAGCAGTTTGGTATGTTTCAGCAAATATTTTTTTTTAAAAAAATTAACAATATGCATATATGAAATGAAACAAGTTCAGATTCTTCTTGCATAAGTAAGGGTCTCCAGTATGAAGAGCGAAAGATATTGGGCATGGAATAAGTAAAGCAAGAAACAGAGCTGTGAAGTTCACAATTATTGCCTCATCCACTTGACCTCACCCTCTGTATAATCTGCTAGAAGCCCTTACCTGAACGGAAGTGGTCTCATTTTTGACCCAGCATGAATGTTTTACAGTATTGCAAACTTTAAGTTGTAGACTCAGTTCATTTTAAACTCTAAAGGATCTTTAGAGGTGAAAGTTTATTACTTCATTGACTTCAAAATGTGGTAAGTCAGCCCTGCTACATTTAGGAAATCCTCTTGCTGAATGGAGTCCTTGATGTCCTGTTTCAAATGTACAGTTCAAAAGTTTGTAGCAGATCTATAATCATCATATTGGGATACAAATATCTGTGAACTGTCATGTCTGTCTTTCAAATTATACAATTATAACACTACAATTCCACTTTAACTGCCATGGCATCATCAAATGGAATCATTGGACTCGTAATTTGGTGAAGCATTCAGAATTATGTGCTACTAAAACCTTAATAAACTATGAATCACAAGATATCACAGGAAGGAGCCATGGGAATTAATGGGATATCAAAGTACTACAATGGGGCAGTAAGAAAGGGAATGATAGCCCTGTCTTCTGTACAACTGTGTATCAACTACTGTAATTATATTAAAGCTATTGAAATTGCTGGTTGTTTATTTATTTATTTATTTATTTAAAGTATTTCTGTATCATCTCCCAGTTCACAAGGGTCCATGAAGTGACAAACAAATAAAAACATTACAAAGACAAAAACATTTTAAAACCATTCTATTTTAAAACTTCTAAAAGCAGTCTAAAAACAATCCCATAATCCAGTTGTGAAATGGTTAGAACAGCAATTTCAAACATGGAATGCTATGTGGAACAGCACTGTTTGGGCTGATCATGTAACTTGGAGGTCTCTCATTCATTAAGTCACCATAAACTGAAGTTGGCTTGAGAGCAGTTAACAACAACAATTCAGTCTGATAGAGTGGTGTAGTGCCTCCAAGAGTGTTGGATCAGGTCTCCAAGGTGCTATGCCTTGAATCTTTGCTTGGCCATGAAAAGCCCCTAGGTGACCTTGGGCAAGCCAATGGTAAACGCCCTCTGAACAGACCTTGCCAAGAATACCCCATGATAGGTTTGCTTGAGGGTCACTATGGAGTTTATCATACGATGGAATTTGGGGGTATAATGCAAATGCAATCCGAACGCAATCATGGGGTTTCACATAATTGAGTATTAGAGTATCTCATGCAATTTTGGGCAATGGGAAGTAATTCCGAATGCAATCATGGGGTTTCACATACAGTAATTGCATATTAGAGTATCTCATGCAATTTCTGGCAATGGGCAGTCATTTTTGGGTAATGGGAAATCATTATGAATGCATTCCAAATGCAATTAGAATTCATGTAAATTTGCTAAACTAGCAAATTTGCGTGAATTCGAATTGGCTCCATTCAAAATTGAGAGAAATTCTCAAACTCTGAAATTGAGAGAAATTCCTCTCATGTGATTAACTCCTATAACTTTGAGTTGAGTCCATAATGAAATTCAGTATGCGTAATAGAGGTACTTTACAGACTGCCCAACTCCAATCTGCTGCTGCTCCAAGCCATGGAGAAGCGGCAGTGGCCTGAAGCGGGGTGCAACCACCACTGCAGCCCCTTTCCCATCCGGATCCTTGGTGCGGCTGTGTAAAGGCTGCGCCAAGGACAAGCAGCAAAAAGGAGCTTCATTTTGGAGCTCCTTTTAGCACTGCAGATGTCAGGTGCGCGCCGTGTTGTATAAATGCAGCGCATGCCATGATGCCATCATGGCGCGCGCGTATGGACGGCACGCTAAAAAGATGGCACCATCCATATGCGTTAGGGTTAGGAAGTGTGCAGATGCTGCGCGTTCCCTAACCCTAATCACGCCCCTGGGACCATAGTTGTAAATAAACCACATGAATTTATATTTATACAGTGGGACCTTGGTGTCTGCAGAGATTTGATTCCAGGAATCATAGAATCATAGGCCATCCAGCCCGACCTCCTGCCATGCAGGAATATGCAACTAAAGCACCCTTGACAGATGGCCATCCAGCTTCTGCTTAAAGACCTCCAAAGAAGGAGACTCCACCACTTTCCAAAGGAGCTCTTACTGTCAGGAAGTTCCTCCTAATGTTAAGAAGTTCCTCCTAATGTAGGGGTGGAATCTCTTTTTCTGTAGCTTGCATCCATTGTTCTGTGTCTCATTGTGTGGTGCCACAGAAAACAAGCTTTCCCATCTTCAGTGTGACTCCCCTTCAAATACTTCAAATACCCCTCTGTGGATACCAAATTCTGTGGTTGCTCAAGTCCCATTAACCACCATGATCAATAAAATTGACCCTTGGATAATAAAACTGCAAAATCAAGGGTTGCTTTTTGGGATATATATTATTCTTGGAATATTGACAAGCCATGGATGCTTGAATCCATGGATAAAAAAAAATCTGTGGATACGGAGTGGTGACTGTATGTGTTAGAATTCAAAGATATAGCTGTGTTAGCCTGTAGCATCAGTATGTAGAGAGATCTTGTAGCACCTTTGAGACTAACTGGGAGAAAGAAATTGGCAGCATGAGCTTTTGTAGACTTCAGTCGACTTCCTCAGATGCATTTGGTGGAGTGGAAGCCAGGCACAGACATAGATACAGTGGTCCCCCTGTTTACAAAATTAATTTGTTCCAGCACCCCTTTCGTAAACCGAAAAAGATCGCAAACCGGGGGACCAGTGTAAGTATAGGAATACACTTTGCACTATTTGAATTTCCCACCGCTTTTTTTCGCAACCCGGGTTTTTTTCCATAAACCGGGGCCGTTTTTCCGGCCCCGGCTCTTTCGGATCCCGGGGTTTTCGTACCCCGGGGGATTCATAACCCGGGGGACCACTGTATGCCATTGGTATGTGAGGATGTATGTGGTGCCTGGCTTCCGCTCCATCAAATGCATCTGAGGAAGTAGAGTGAAGTCTATGAAAGCTCATGCTGCCAATTTATTTCTTTCATTTAGTCTCAAAGGTGCTACAAGATCTCTCTATGTATGAATGTTTGGTGCTTTTCTCTGGGCGTGTCCCCTCTTTTCCTGGAATGTCCTCCATGATTTTGGGGTGCCTAGTTGTCCTCCTCTGGGGTTATAGGACACCTGGCCACCCTGCCATGGGTGGGAGGGCAACCTGGGTACCACCAGCTCAGGGCAGCCTCTCCATCTCCATCTCTTGGGAGGGAAGTCTTCCAGAACCAGGCGGGGAATCCTTTCCTTTATGACGTCAGCATCCCCGGGCAACAGGAGAGAAAGGTTGCCAGGGCAACGTAAACAAGAAAGGCGAACAATGGAAGAAGCAGAACGGTGAGGCATCCATCCACTGGGCTTCTTTGTGAGCCTTTGATCTGGGGAGGACCAGAGAGAGGCAAAGAATTCAGGGTGAGCAAGATTGTTTGTTACCTTTTCTCTGCTGGGTCGGGAGAGAAGGGTCAAACTTAATTGTTGTGCCCAAGTAGGGTTGCATATTCTGCACTGGACCAATAATGCAGTTTGACACCACTTTATCTGCCACAGCTCCATTTCACAGACTCCTGGGGATCTGTAATTTTGAGAAACTTTGGCAGAGAAGGCTCACTGTAGGACTTGTCCTTTCCCAGGAGGAGGCTTACATTTCTGCCTTCTGCCCAGGAGACACCCCAAAAGGTCCTCCATTTTGAGCAGGGCCAAGGAGCATGCATCTGCACTGATGGGAGTGTTTTGGTTTGTTTTTAGTTTTTATTTTTCTGTCCAGGAAGCATTCCAAAGTCTCCTCCATTTTGAGCAGGACCAAGAAGCATGCCTTTACATTTCTATGAAGTCTTTTGAGCTTTTATTTTCTGTCCAGGAGGCATTCCACAGTGCCCTCGGAAGCATGAATTCGCATTTCTACAAAGTGTTTTTGTTTTTGTCCAGGAGGAAGTCCAAGATGCCTTTCATTTTGAACATGGCTAATAAGCCATATATTTCTAGGTGTGTTTTGAGCTTTTAGTTGTTCGTGTCCTCCTTTTTTTGGAATGTCCTACATTTTTTGGTGCCTTGTCCTCCTTTGAGGTGAGGATCTCTGGTCACCCTGGGCTAAAGGCCTTGTCAAACTCCACAGCCCAGGATCCCATAGGATGGAGCTGCAGCACTGAAAGTGGGGTCAAACTGCATTATTTCTACAGTGCAGATGCACTCCAGGAGAGTGGGAGGGAAGGGGGAGAAACCACAGGCAAAATCAATATTTTTGTAGGGAAAAATTACAGTGGAGATCATAAAATCCCACCATATCCAAGGAGGGCGAAAATGTGGATTTAATTCTGCAAGTAATGCTCCTCCCCACCATCTAGTTCCATCCATCCATTCGCAAATATTTACTCACAACACACACAAAAAAGGGTTGATACTCAAGCCGTCTGTGGACTAAGTCTTCCCTCCAAAATATTTACATCTACGGTAATTCATCTGCCTCTTAAATTCCTGTCAGAGGGTTTAAAAATATTTTCAGGGCCTTCTCAGCCCAGGTAGTGTGTTTTGCTCTTGACAGGTGATTTATAGATTTGTGCTTTGAAATACAACATGTCCATTCAAAGCAGCTGATATTTTATGCTTGTGGGTTTCCTGTGCCTAACCTTTTTGAGAAGGAGGGAGAGGGAAGTTACAGTTGTCTGGGGTACTACCTGCCAGTCCATTTGGAGCGGAGGGGGCCATATTGTATATATATATATATATTGTCTCTTATGGTATATTATACAGTAACCCATCCTCAGTCAGAGGGAGAGGGCAGGCAATAATTCATAAATGCCTTCTGCCTCTTTGCTGTAGAAGATAAACTGCTAAGCTTCAGGCCTTGCTTGTCTGTTCAAAGGAAGGTCACAGGCTGCAATCCTATGCATACAGTTAGGAGAAAAGCAGCAAGCAATTCTATGTCCACTTACTTAAGAAGTTCTCCTATTAAAGCCAGTGGATTTACTCCTCTGCCTCGCATTACACACCTTGTTGAATACAGTTCCCTGTAAACTTGCTTTGAGTTTTATGCTTTATAGCTCTTGCCATTTTATGGTTAATTAAATCGTTGCAAAGTGATTTTCTTTAAAAATGCTCTTGTGTGCCATGTTTGCCCTGCTTCAGGATAAATGAAGAGCTCCCTACAAAGCCTAGAAACAACCTGTGAAATGTATCACTTTGCTTGTGGCTTGCTATTATTATTGCTATTACTATTTATCATTATTTTTATTCTGCTTTTCTCACAAGATGGGGACCCAAAGTGGTTTAGAGTCTAAAAAACGCAGTGCAATTAAAGCTTACAAAATGGACAATTAAAATGTTATTAAACGAATATTTTTAGTTTTTTGTGAGTTTTTCAGGCTATGTGGCCACGTTCTAGAAGAGTTTATTCCAGATGTTTCGCTAGCATCTGTGGCTGGCATCTTCAGAGAAATAACACTTTGTTAATTTTGTAAGCTTTTAATTGTACTGTGTTTTTTAGACTGTATGGAGTTTAATACCATATTAAATGTCAATTTTGTAAGTTTTTAATTGTACTGTTTTTTTAGACTGAAAACTGCTTTGGTTCCCAATCTTGGGAGAAAAGCAAGATAAAAATAAATATAATATTAAAAAGATCATTTGTTTTGCTATATACACACACACACACACAAAACACATCAGGCACACCGTACTGTTTCACTGACTTTAATAGAACTGTTCACAGTTCTATGAAAGGAGAGTCCTGTTCATCTATGTGTGAGTCTGCACATAGGTTTTTAAATTACAGAGAATTTTTCAGTGTGCCAAATCCCATCTCATCTCTGAAACTAAGCAAAGTCAGCCCTGGTTAGTACTTGGATGGGAGACTGCTAATGAATAATAGGTGCTGTAGGCTCTATTTCAGAGGAAAGAAATGGCAGAACCATCTCTGAGTAATCCTTGCCTAAAAAAACCCTGTAAAACTCATGGGGTCACTATAAAATGGCAGGTGACTTGAAGGCACATACACAGAGAGACAGGACAGACTCTAAATGTTCTTATCACAGATAACAGTTGGACAGTTCTGTATAAGCTAGCTATTTTCTCAGAAGGATTAAGAGCAACAGCCTCCCAACCCAAGAATAATTATTTCAGTAAGAATAAGTTGAAATTTGGCATGTTTGAAAAAAAAACACCTTTGCTCATATGACGCTTCCCTGTTGCTTTGAGATTGGTAACAGGCTAGGTCAAGAAACCCACTGGAAGACTTTGGGAAAGCCCCACTCTCTCAGCTTCAAGGGAAGGCAATTGCAAACCTCCTCTGAACAAGTCTTGCCAAGAAAATCCCATGGGGGGGGGGCTTATGATCTCCATAAGTTGTAAATAACTTGAAAGCACAAAACAAGGATTTGTGGTGCCTCCTCCTTTAGGTTGTTGGTCAATATTGAATTAGTATTACTGCAGTGGCTCCCAGTGGTGCACATAGCTTCCATGCGCTGGGTGAGAGGAGCTATCCAAGGTGCTAAAACCTATCTCAAGAGCCAGCAGGGTGTTCTGATTTGAGTGCTGGACTAGGACACTGGAAAGTTGGAGTTTGAATCCCTGCTCAGCCATAGAAACTCATTGGGTGACCTTGGGCAAGTCACACACTCTCAGCCTCAGGGGAAGGCAAAGGCAAACTATCTCTGAACAAATTCTGCCAAAAAAAAAAAAAAAAAAGCAAAAGCAAAACTCCATGTTAAATTCACCTTAGAGTCAAAAATAACTCCCAAGGCACACAACAACACAACAAAACCTATCTCAGAATAGACTGAACACCCTGGAGACTTCAGGCCAAACTCCACAAGCTAATGCCTTGCCTGTACTGACATGGAAGCTACCAGCAGCTACTGGTGGCCTCTAAGATTTAGAAACAGATTTCTGTTGCAATTTTCCAGACCCTGTTCAGTGCACTATTCAGACCTTACAACATTTATTGACACCAGCTTTTTGTGTTTTGTGTTTGTGTTAGTAATTATTTTTTTTAACTGCCCTGTATCTTTAATAAAAAACACCCTGCTATTGCTATTGTGCTTTATTTTAAACATTGTTCCTCATTCTGATATATTTTATTGGAAAGTGTGTATAACTTTTCTAAATACAGTAAAAACAATTAGAACGACAAATCTCACAATTGCCACCCCTTTTATCTTTGATAATAATCCTGAGCCCTTTGCAAAGCATGGCAGTAAATAGTCAAACTCGTATCTACATTTCCCCCCATGATGGGAACAAGTGTAACTGCTGTATTTCTGTTTGTCACACAGATAGGAGCATGGCATTTTAACACTGGAGGGTACCTCAGAGGTGATCTATTCCAATTGTTCTTTCAGTATAGGATTTCTTTTTTAACAGTAATAAATACAGCAGAGGCCATTCATGGAAGGAGAAGGCACCATCTTCTGTGGCATCCTGTTCTGGTATGAAACTGCTCTGAACATTAAGGCATTTTTCCTAATAATTAGTTAAAACCTGTTTTCTTAAAGCCCAAAAAAGTGTGGCTTTAATGTCAGTTTCTTTACAAACTATATAGTTAATCTAGCTTGAATTTTAAAAAGTCAGATGAATAGTGTTATGAAACATTGAGAATAGCATGTTTAGCAGAAAGTACATATTAACACAGAGGTATATTTGTACTTTGGAAATATCTTTTTTGCTACCAAGATTTGGTGTCTTTATGAATCTGAATGCAACTGATGCAGTCAACTAACCTCCCACTTTTCATGACAGGTCTTTTCTGCTTATGTGCTAGGAAGTGAACATACATATACCTTTACTGGGAAACAAACCTCTAGTACAAACTTTGACTTGCATTCTGTGAAGTCAGATTGCCTCAAATATGTCTTCAGTCTCTTTTGCCCGATCAAATACAGCTCTGGAAACAGACAGCTCTGAAGCCAATTTCAGTAAGTTTTCATTTTCTTCCTTTCATTAATGGAATTGGCACCTTTGGTGTTTGAGTTCAGGTCATGATGTGGGCAGTTTCGGAAGCAGAATTCTGGGAAGTGTCATCAGGCGACCAGACTGGTGGATGATTTGTTGCCCAAATGTTTAATTCCTGGAGCACATTTTCCTGGATTAAAATGGCAGGCTCTTTCCAAAACTATATTTTCTTGACATGAACGTCTATGAAATATGTGTTCATGAAAAGCAGTAAGATCTCCTGGCCATCAAACAAAAGATGGTTTATATTCATCTCTATATTGCTTTATGACTGTTTATATTCATAAGCCTGGATTAAAGCACTCAAGATGCAGCAAAACTGACTTTCAGTTAAATTCCACATCACAGCAACGCCATTTAAAAGAAGAAGATAGACATTCACCATTCACTGTGCAATGGTCAGAGTATCTTCCTCCTCAATCCAGTCATAAACATCAAGTTTATAGATGTCAGTTTCAAGAAAATGAATTTTTGGAAATACGGTTTGCTTAAATTAATGTATATGACTAGGTCTTGTTCATACCTTATGTGTTTATCTTTCTCCTTTTTTTCTTGTTTCTCTCTCTCTCTTGCAACCACACTTTAGAAATCCAATAAAAATGTGTGTGTGTGTATTTTAAAAAGGGCTATTAGTTGATAATGGCCATCAGGTGAACTCCAGTCAAGGTGCTTGGTAAGAAGACAGAATACTTGGAAAGCTTTTTCTTGGTCCAACCACAATCATAAGCATGTTTGCAGAGGACCTATGAGAAGGCCTTTTTGGTGGTCCCACACATATGGAAGGAGGTTAGGCTGGCCCAATCTCTCTTCTCCTTCTGCCAGCATATTTTTATTTCAACAAGTATTTAGCTATTTCTTGGTTACCACCTTTAATGAGGATGGTGTACTTTTATTCTCACTGTTCAATTTTAAATGCCATTAAACTGTTTTAAATTAGTTTTGTTTTTAATAGGATAGTGCATTTCAATATGTTAAGATTGGATTTTAACCCTGTTTTGTTTTAATCTATTTTATGAGCCAACTAGAAAGAAAGGGAGGATAATGTAAAAAATAAAATAAATTATTATTGTTAGTGTTAGTATTTACAATAAATGTTTTAAACCTAACGTGGCAAGGTCAAAGCTAGAGCAGAGGTGGACATGTGCCTGAACATGTCAGTTAAGGTCAATGAATGTGTGAACCAGAGTCTCTTCTCACACACTAGGATACCATATCCAACCTTAACACCTGAAATTGGCCTCAGTCTTCTAGTACCCTGAATGGAATCCTAAACATTTTATTGTTTTAATTGTTTCTAGCTGAGACGTTTTAAAGAGTGCAAGGCAGGCTTAATATGCTATAATAAATATATAATACCCTATGTATCCACTGATTTCTTTATCCATGGATTCAAACATCTGCATGGAAATATTTTTAAAACATATAAATTCCATAAGTTCCAAAAAGCAAGCCTTGATTTTGTCATTTTTATAAGGGACATGCCAGTTTGCTATGCCATTGCATTTAATGGGACTTGAGCATCCATGGGGGAGGGGGTCCTAGAACCAAAACCCAGCAGATAGTAAGGGCCCACTGTACATATGTAAGTGTGGAAGACAGTGAACAGGGGCCCATTCACACTACAGAATTGTAGTGCTATTGTTCCACTTTAGTTGTCATGGTTCTGTCCCATGGAATCCTGGGACTGGCAGTTTAGGGAGGAGCCTTAATCAGAGCGCTCCAGTGCCTGACCAAACGACAAACCCAAAAATTCCCTAGAATAGAACTATGGTTGGTAATGTGGAAGAACAACACCATAATTCTGTAGCGTGACTACACCCTTGGTGCCCTGTGTGCCTGTTCAGACCTTAGCTGCAGATGGGTCCCTTTAAGACCTCTGCTTTCCCTTCTTAAGGTTGTTCATTATTTGGTGGCACTTAGAGCTCACAGCCCTTTAAACAGATGATGCCTTCAGATATAGGGTTGTTCTCTCTAGAGTAGAGGATATGTGGTCACCTCAAGGCCTGTGGCTTGAGCTTTGATGCCAACATCTCAAGTGCCTTCTACTCATCCTATACCCTTATAAATTGTTTCTGACTCCTGATATATGGGTAACTTAAGAGTGGGGTTTGATCTGCATTGGAACAGGACAAAGGCTGGAGTCACATCTGGAGTCTCGGCAAACAGGAGATGTGTTTACCATTCCCTCAACAAAGTCTTTCTCTAGACAAGAAGTAGAAAAGCCAGGTAAGTTGCTGGTTTTTGATGTTAGCCTCTTTTCCCTTCTTTGCTCGGCTGTACAGCTGGTAAGGCTCTCCTAGCCGATTGCTGGATGATCTGTAGTAGATCAGTGAAGTGTTCTTCTAATTTCCAGTTATTTACAAGAGACAAGAATCTTATGAACTATTGGAATTATCCCATGTGTGTCTGGTTATAGTTTTTTTTTTCTTTTTTGATGTTGGTATTCTCTTTCACCCTCTGTAACAACAAGACCTCAAATTTGCCTCACAGGCCTCATAGTTTTGCTGTGATTGCTCCCCTGAACAGCCATTCATTCCATGGCCGGTGGAGAATGGGGGGGACTGGAGAAGCATCTGGCTGTGTCCTGTAGTCAGGTGCAAACTGATGACATTATTTAACTGAGACCCTGGCAGTGGATGATGTCATTCATTTGCATTTAGATATGGGGCATAGCCAGACACTTCTCCAGTCCTCCTTCTACTTTCCACCAGTCGTGGTATGGCTGTGTGTCCTGTGGAAGGTGACAACTGTGAGTGCAGGGGATGGTAAGAGAAAAGCCATAGCAGAGTTCCACCCATCAAACTCTTACACTCTGCTGAGGGGTCATCATATCATGCAAAGTAAAGTTCAGAAAAATTATTTTCTTGACCTACAACTTCCAGCATACTTTGGAATTCTTCGCACTTTGGTCAAAAAAATAACTCTTCCAAGCTCTTGATGCCAGAGATGTAACTGTGTTATTTATCTGCTTGTTTTATTTGTCACAATCAGTGCTGGTGCTGCTTGGCTAATGTCTTCCTGTTGCTTGCAGATGCTGCTCAGGAGTCAAAAGTGTGGTTGGACAAAAACCCATTTAAAATCCCATCAGATATTGATATCTTCTTATTGCGAGACCAACAGAGGGAAAAGGCAAAAGCGGTACGTATGAATCACAAGAGATCCATGACAGCAATCCTTCCTGATCTCAAGAGACTGGCTGTCAGTACAAAAGTGTGAACTCCCCCCCCCTCCATCCCCCCAAAAAAGCTTCTATCTGCACCCATATCAGCAGTGGGTAACATGCCCCATCTCCAGGTATTGATGGATTTCATTTCGAAGCAGAATTAGCCCACATAATTAATATTGAAGGATGATGTGAATGGAAATCCAGCCAGCATGGGAGAGTCATATATTCTCCACCCTGTCTGGAAGCAAATAACAGGAATTATCCATTGATACAGTGCAAAAACTAAAAGGAATCTCTGAGTTTATTAGAATCATAGAATCATAGAGTTGGAAGAGACGACAAGGGCCATCCAGTCCCACCCCCTGCCATGCAGGAACTCCCAATCAAAGCATCCCTGACAGATGGCCATCCAGCCTCTGCTTAAAGACCTCTAATAAGGAAGGAGATTCCACCACCTTCCGAGGAAGTGTGTTCCGCTGTAGAACAGCCCTCACTGTCAGGAAGTTCCACCTAATGTGTAGGTGGAATCTCTTTTCCTGCAGTTTGCATCCATTGTTCCATGTTCTAGTCTCTGGAGCAGCAGAAAACAAGCTTGCTCCCTCCTCAATATGACATTCCTGATTAAGAAAAAATGGCAAAACCAGTGATTCCATCTATAATATTTTGGTTTGTGTCTGACATGAATTTCAGGGATCGCTTACAACAGGGTTCCTTTACAACTTATTTACTGACTTTATTTATATGTCACTTTTCTCCCAGGCTGGGACCTAAGGTGACTTCCATGACAACAAATTAAAAATGTTTACAAAAAATGTTAAAACCAATTTTAAAACACCACATAAAAACACTTGGATAGTGTTTGGATAGATACACTGAGCCCAGGCCCTAACTCCTGAATTAATTGGAGGGAATGGCCCAAATGCTGAGGGCAGGGAATCGTCTAATTACAGATTGTATGTTCAGCGCTGTGTAAATTTACAGCGCTATACAAATAAAGGTTAATAATAATAATAGTCCCCAGGGAGGCATAGGGAGGCATATTTTGCCAGAAATGGAGATCTGCTTGTCTAATGTAATTTGATGGTGCTCAGCTAATGTAATTTGAACCCCTGGTGGACTCCAAGAGAGCATAGGTGGCCACATGTAGCCCATTGGTCTCAACTTTCCTCATCTCAGCCTTGTACACAACAGATATTTCTTTAGAATACTAATTGTTGCTTTTAAGATTTTATTAAGCAGAGGTATGAAGTATGTGCCTGAGGCCATGCTGCCTGTGTCTCAAGGCATGTGTCATTGTGTGAGAATGACAGAAAAAAAACTTAATCTATGATTTCTAAGCATGGTGTGTCAATGAAGGAGTGGAAAGGAGCCAAAGAGCTAATTTTGCTCTTTGCTTTCTGTTGGAAAACCTTTTCTGCTATGAATTATCCTCCTTGTGGGAATTCCTTTGCTGCTATGATTCTCCTAGATGGAGAACAGGGAGTTGTTAGAATGCTGATGCTGTGAACACCATCCTAGGCTTAGACTGCATGTGTATGATATGAACCTGATATGACAGAAAGGCCATATGCTTCTGGTGTCCAAATCCTGGATAAGCCCCAGAAGCCAAAACATCTTGCCACTTGGGAATGAGTAACACAAGTATAACGTGTATATTCTCATAAGCAGGGATGAGCACATTAGTTTCTGTCTCAATGACATTATTTTGCTGTTTACGTCATGAAGTGATGGCTGGTGGCTCCCATGTCCAGGGGAAATGACTCTGCTTGAAGTGTTAGTTTTACTGTTATAGGTGCTATCCAGTGGTGAACCTAAGTTGGGAATAGAGTTCAGCAACTTGGACTGTTCCTTTAATGTTTGCAATACGATCTTTTCACTGTCATCTGAAAACTGGACAGAGCTAGACATCTATCCCATTACCTCTAGGAGCGAGAGCGAAGGAAGACGCTGAAGGTCCATGAAAAGATGACTTGCTCCACTCTGCAGAATACCAAGCACTCTGGGTTTAAGAAAGAGATCCAGATGGAAGAAGAAGCTGAGGACAAAGAACTGGCAGCAGAAGCAGAACGGCTTAAAGCTCTCCGAGAAAGCATCTCATGGAAGATAGCAATCACCAAAGGTAGCCAACAGAACTTTCCAAAAAAACAGCCATGTCACAGAACAGGTCAGGCTCAGGAGCCTTTTCTAGTGGAAATAGTCTAGTGAAAGCCAGTGACTCCAATGCCAGTGGGTCAGTGAATCCAATCTGGGATTTAATCCAAATTTTAAAAGTAAAAACAGTAAGTTTTGGGAAGAAGGTTCAGTAACATGAATCACTCTTTAAAGAGCAAAACCCAAAGCAGTGCCACTGTTTCAGTAGCTTTGGAGCCACTAGACAGAACACACTGTATACATTTCCAGGTTTTGCTCCAACTTGCAGCAGTTAGAAAGCCACGTCTCCTGGACTGAGGTTCTGGGATTTTTTGTTACTAATAAGGCTAATGACACATCTGCCATTCCCACTTGAGAATTCTTTTCTCCTCTACATTTAGCAGCCATGTGGTGTGTGTGTGTTATTAATGGATTTAGTAGCTGAGAGGAAGAATGGATGAACTCAGCAACAATCTATTATTGTGAAGCTATCACTGTTGTAATATTTGTAGTTAATGGAGTAGATGTTATGGGGAGGAATGGATGTTACCAGGTACCATATATCCATGGTATCTTCTGCGATTTGGTTCCAGGACGCCACCTTCACCCACAATCCATGGATGTAGGGAGATCTTGTAGCACCTTTGAGACTAACTGAAAGAAAGAAATTGGCAGCATGACTTCCTCAGATGCAAGTAGACTGAAGTCAACGAAAGCTCATGCTGCCAATTTATTTCTTTCACTTAATCTCAAAGATGCTACAATATCTCCCAACGTACTGTTTCTACAGAGCAACACAGCTATATCTTTGAAAATCCATGGATGTTCAAGTCCCATTATATACAATGGTATAATGAAATGGTGTTCATATACTAAAAACAAGCAAAATCAAAATTTGCTTTTTGGATTTGTGTGTACATGTGCATGTATAATATTTTCAAGCCATGGGTGGTGGAATCCATGTATGCAGAACCCATTGATACAGGGGACAACTATATTGCCATGAAGGAGTATCACCACTGTATAGTGGTGTGCTGGTTTGAGTGTTGGACTACAGCTCTGGAGACCAGGGGTTGATTCCCAGGTGGTCCATGAAACCCACTGGGTGACTTTGGGCTAGTCACATGCTCTCAGCCTCAGAGGAAGACAATGGCAAACCTTGTCTGAATAAATTTTGCCAAGAAAACCCCATGATAGGTTTGCCTTAGGTTGGAAATTACTTGAGGGCTTACAACAGCAACAAATCACCACTGTAGTATGTTGGGAAGGCTTGGTCTTACATGGGCTAATGAGAGCAAATAGTTTTTTAAAAGACATGCTGTTGGAGATGAAGACTGCTGGAACTAAATTGTTGATAACAATCAACAGAACTGCTTGTTTTTTGGAGTCTCCTTGTGAGACAAATATGATAGGAGAATGGCCATTACAGATGGCAATCATTAGCAGAAAACTGCCTCTGTAGGATGGGATGGGAGATGCTTCTGCTTATTCCCCCCCACTCCCCGCCTTTGTACTTGTTTCCTGCTTAGAACTGTATATACCTACATCTCTACCTTAAAGAGAGAGAAAATCAGCTTTGGGAAAGGATGATTTTGGGGAGGAAAATGGCTGGAAAGAAAAGTGGCATATGTGCATTCTGCCTCATGGTTGAGTTAGTGAGCTACGTGCCAGATAAAAAGTTACCATCGGCAGGGTAGCAGCAGTCCAGTCTCACAAAAGTATTCTGAGAGCTAAAGGTTAGGCAGAATATGAGCAGCAGTAGAAGTTTAGGAAATGCAGAAGAATTTATGACAGTAAAACATTTCCCCCCTTCCCCCCACAAAAAGCTTCAAAACATCTAGAAATGATTTACTGGTCCCAGACCATCACTTCCGGGCTGGCAAAAATGGTAGTGCGGCCCACTAAATGGCCCTCCAGCCCTTGGTTTATGGTAATGGGAAGGGATTTGTAATCCATGGTGCAGATTAATTCCCAAGGCAGGCACTTCTTACCATTTCAGTGAATTAATCAATGGTTCTGAACCCCATTAACACAGCTTTGCACTTAATCTCTTTGATTGTTCTTACTAGCGCAATTGTCTTTATCCTCCTTTCCCCTCAGATCAAGTTGTAGAAAAAGAGCCCATTCATGACTACATCAATCAGAAACGACAGATGTTCTTGTTGCAGGTATTGGATTGTAGTTTTTGGGAGACCCACTTTTGAGCCAGTAGAAAACTGGCTTCATGTATCCTCTTTGCTTATTAGGCCTCATGATTGGTTATGAGAGGTCAATGCTAGTTGAGATTGCTTTAGAAATAAAAAAAATCAAGTAGAACTGATTTTTATTTCTTGACTTTTGAGGGGGAGAAGAGTAGTTACAAATGTAAAATGAAGTGGAGGTGCTAATTTTCAACCTGCCAGGAACTTTTCTGAGATGAAAGGATTTTCAAGATGTGCTACCTCTTTGCTTGCATTCTGAGCTGATATAATACTGAGAAGACTATGACACTTGAACTGTTGCCATCATGTAAGGAACTGTGGGTTCTTCTACATAAGCCCTTTGGGGGTGGGGGACAAGAAAGAGAAAGATCTCTAATTCTTCAAATTTAATTCTTGTACTTCAGAGTTAATGGTTTGTTTGTTTGTTTTTTTAAAAAAACTGATCTTGGAAGCTAAACAGGGTTAGCCCTGCTTAGTACTTACATGGGAGTTGGTCAATGAATACCAGTTACTATAGGCTATTTTTCAGAGGAAGGAATTGGCAAAACCACTTCTGAGTATTCCTTACCCTAAAAAAAAAAAAGCTCTTTTGAAATTCATGCAGTTGCTATAAATCAAGACGTGGCTTGAAGTCACACAAATACCTACAGACATACACAGCACTAAAATGTCATATCCTACCTAGTGCAGGAAGATTAAACAAGGCAAGGGGTCGAAATGAGGCCAGTGACTCTGAATAAGAATTCTGCGCTCCCCAAAAAATAAGTTTTTTTTCCAGTTCTCCCCTAATTTCTAGCATTACTGAGTGAAACATTGAAATCAGTTCACACCAAGAACTAATAAAATCATTTATCTGTGTCATTTTTGTGCTGCTAAGTTACCCAGCTAGTTTATCCATAAGAGCTACAGACAACTATAGTTTTTTGTGGAGCTTTCGGGGTATGTGGCCATGTTCTAGAAGAGATCCTTTCTGACATTTCGCCAGCATCTGTGGCTGGCATCTTCAGAGAATGATAGCCTGGAAAAGGATTGGATATATACATCCTGTGTGACCCTGGGAAGGAAGGAGTAATTTGCAAATGTATTGTTCTGTTGCTAATGGCAGTCCTCAGGGTGGGAGGATATGGAAACAAGGATTAATGTCTGCTAACTGGTGCTCCTTGTCTGCTGGGAATCCCCTGGCCTTAGGCTGTTTCTCATTTGCATAGGTTGAGTCTTGACCTTGCTGTCCTTCAGGACTGGTAGCCAAGCCTTGTTTACTCTCAGGGTTTCCTCTTTCCTGTTGAAATTATCCAGGTGTTTATGGATTTCAATGGCCTCCCTGTGCATTCTGACATGGTAGTTGTTGGCATGGTCCAGAATTTCAGTGCTTTCAACAGCATTTTATACCCAGGATGGTTTATAGCATGTTCTGCTACTGCTGATTTTTCCGGTTGACCCAGTCTGCGGTGTCTCTCATGTTCCTTGATTCGTGTTTGCACACTACGTTTGGTGGTCCCTATGTAGACCCGTCCGCAAGTGCATGGAATGCGGTAGACTCCTGCGGCTGTGAGAGGGTCTCTCTTGTCCTTGGCTGAGTGAAGCATTTGCTGGATCTTCTTCGTTGGTTTGTAAACCATTTGAAGGTTGTGTTTCTTCACCACTTTCCCTATTCTATCTGTGACTCCTTTGATGTATGGTAAAAATATCTTCCCTTTGGGTGGCTGCTTGTATTGAGTCTTCTGAGTTTTTCTGGGCCTGGCAGCCCTTCTGATGTCTGTACTGGAGTAACCATTGACTTGTAGAGCCCGGTCCAGGTGTTTCAATTCATCTTCCATGAAGTGGGGTTCACAGATCCGTTTTGCCCGGTCTATCAGTGTTTTTATAGTACTTCTTTTTTGTCCTGGGTGATGGTCGGAGTTCTTGTGCAGGTATCTGTCCGTATGTGTAAGTGTTCTGTATACTGTGTGGCCCAACCATTGGTTTGGTTTGCGAATGACTTAGGACATCCAAGAATGGTAGTGTTCCTTCCTTTTCTTTCTCCATTGTGAATTGGATGTTAGGATGGATGTTGTTCAAATGGTTCAGAAATACAGCCAGATCTTCTTCTCCATGGCTCCAAATGATGAAAGTGTAGTCCACATGTTGTGGGCTTTTTCAGTGCTGTTTCCAGGGCTTGTTTTTCAAAGTGCTCCATGTAAAAGTTCCCCATGTATATATCCAATCCTCTTCCAGGCTATCATTCTCTGAAGATGCCAGACACAGATGCTGGTGAAACGACAGAAAGGAACTCTTCTAGAACATGGCCACATAGCCCAAAAGCTCCACAAAAAAATATGGATGCCGGCCATGACTCCACTACAGACAACTGTTTTTCAGCCAATCACTTATAGATAAAGCCATCATGTTTTTCCAGTACTGTTTACATTCTAATCTTGTAGGAACTTTTTTACTGCTTTGATTGTATATTTCTGCATGGTGGGGGATTGGGTTGGATTGGTTTGGATGGTCCTTGTGATATCATTCAACACTATGATTCTTTGCACTCTTGTATTTGCTGTGTTCACATGCCTCTGTTAATTTCACCTTTCCCTTTTCTTTAGATGCCTAAACTCTATTTCTAAATGCTCAACTAAAGTTTTAAATTGCTGCAATGCTAAGAATTTGGGACAGCAGGAAATTTTCATTCGAAGTGGCAGAATTCTTATTTTGAGAGGACAATACCTTCATTTCCCTCACTCTGTAGTTACTACTTTGGGATTAAGGAAAATGAATGGCCTAGAAACTATTTCTAGCTGATAGCAAAAGGTACCACATGATTCCTACCCAAACTTTCTTTCCATACTTTTTATACCAGTCATTATAATAATTTGAAAAACTAACATTGTTACAGTCTCTTTACTCTGCCTCCAAAGTAGCATGCTATGTCTGGCATTGTTACTTCTGATGTGTTACTTCCAAGTTCCAAAGAACCACAAAAACATTAAGAGGATTTTGCTGTTTACAAGATAGAGATAGATTAGGACAGTTCTAAACTAGAGGTGGGCTAGTTTTGCGGAAACATATTATTGGTTGAGGAAAATACATTTGAACAGCACTTGACAAACTTCATGGGAGTGGGTATGAGGAGATGGGTTCCTGGTCTTGCCACATTTGTTTATGCACCACTTTGGAAGGATCATTGAATATGTTTGTTCGTTTGTTTGAATTTATTTCTCTACTTGTCTTTCAAAGGTTGCTTTACTATGAAGACCATCAAATGTAAATAATGAGCCAAGTCAAAAATCCTAGCCAACAGTTATGCAGAACCCTCTATTGAATTGCTTCCCCCTTCCTTCCTTCCTTCCTTCCTTTCTCTCTCTCTCTCTCTCTTTCATTCTTTGTTGGCTTCCATTTTAGTATGCTGTAACTGTAAAGAAAGATGAAATCCAGAAACTAGAAAATCTGGCAATTGCAGAAGAAGCCAAGCTGGAAAAAGCAGAGGAAGAACTAGAGAGGGACGCTGCCATGTTTGATGAGTTCCTCAAGGAGAATGACAAAAATTCTGCCCAAGCCCTGAAAATGTAATGGTAGCACTTGAGCTCTATATGCTAGCACTGGAGGGGAAGGAAATATGTGGCCACCCAAGTTCTGTTGTACGGTAGTTCCCATTAATCCTGTAGTCTGTACAGCTGGGTGTGAGGAATCATGAGAACTTCAGACCAACAGCATGTGGAGGGCAATACATTTTCTCATCATTATTCTAACATAAGGAGAAATTATTGCTGGTTGTTGGAAATGGGAAAATTGTGAATGAGCTGAATGAGGCAAATGAGACCTTTGAGTCCCATCCCCCCCTTGCAATTTGAAAGAAAAAGAAAAAAGTTTATGAGACAAAAATGAATACAATGTGCTTTTCTTTTTAGGGTGTGTGTGTGTGTGTGTGTGTAAAACCTCAAGTGACTTGTATATATATTTACTTCTTCACTGTACATAATAAATTAAATAAAAACACTTGGGCACATTCAAAGAAGGTTTATAAATTGATTAGGGATGGAAGAAGGAGTCATGGCACCTCAGTATCATCCCATTACATTTCCTTTACACCTACATATTCTTTGTGCTTTACAACTACATATTCCAAGTCCAATTACTGTGTTCTCTCATTTTAAAAAAGAGGTGATGGTTAGAGAACAGGAAAGCCGTTAAACTGTGTTTGCTGTTCTTTAACCATCACCTCTTTTTTGAATGAGAGATAACAATAATCGAACATGTAGTTGTAAAAACCAGTATAACATTTAGAGAACAGCAAAGCCACTAAACTGTCTTTGCTGTACTCTATCACCTCTTTTTTTGAATGAGAGAAAACAATAATTGGACTTGAAATATGTACTTGTAAAAACCAGGATAACATTTAGAGAATGTAAAGCCGCTAAACTGTTTTTGCTGTTCTGTAAATGTTATACTGGTTTTATACACACGCAAGTATATGTATATGTAGAGACTATGAGTTGGACTCACACAGGTTCACAGCAAGATCCAAGGTGCCTGAAGGGTATATACTATATGGATGGAAATTAAGAGATGGTTTTATAATTGCATGATTGTCCCCCTGCAGTGATTTCCAGTAAAATACTCCCAATGGATGTGTGCCCACACACAAAATCTAGATGGAGGTTGAGGAGAAGTGTATATCCTTAAGCAACTGTCTCTGACTTTGAAGGCCATTCCTCTTTTCTGTCATTACTTTCCTCTTGCCACCCTTGTGCCCCTAACTACTGCATTTCTACCTTCTTCTGTAGGGCTGAAAAAGAGACCAAAGCCAAACTGGAGAAAATAATTGAGATCCGGGAACTGACAGCACAAATGATGAACCTCCAAAGGTAGCAATAGTTCAGAAAAATATCACAAGTGTATATATAATTCCCAACCTGGGATTTATTTGTTTTTCTCCCTGGTAGATATACAGAAGCACTGATATGCATAGTAGCTAGTTGTGCAACTTCACAGAGGTAGATCAAGTGCCAGAAATTTGGGGGGATGGGTGGGGTGGGAAGGAGTATCAGTGAAATCCTGAACCCAACACACATTTTTGTATGTATGTTTAGCCTGGAAAAGAGACAGTTAAGAGATGATATGATAGCCCTGTTTAACTATTTGAAGGGGTGCCACAATGGAGGCACAATGGAGAACAATGGATGCAAGCTACAGGAAAAGAGATTCCACTTCAACATTAGGAGGAACTTTCTTACAGTAAGAGCTGTTCGACAGTGGAACACACTTCCTTGGAGCGTGGTGGGATCTCCTTCCTTGGAGGTCTTTAAACAGAGGCTGGATGACCATCTCTTGGGGTGCTTTGATTGTGAATTCCTGCGTGGCAGGGGGTTGGACTGGATAGCCCTTGTGGTCTCTTTCAACCCTATGAATCTGTGATTCTGTGATTGTTTTGATGTGTAACCATATTCTGGAAAGAGGCCACTGTTGGGACAAATATGGAAAAACAGAATAGTTTTCATTGGCCATGGGTTCAGACAGGAATGCATTTTAATCACCCTCTCTGTTTAATTATACACAAAACAAATTAAGCTAAAAGTGCTATTAGATTCAGGGGGAAAAAGAGGTGTGGAAATTGGAGGAAGAAACAACAATAATTTAAGATATGCAGATAATGCCATACTACTGGCAGGAAAATAGCAAAGCCTTGGAGCTGTTACTAAAGAAAGTCAAGGAAGAAAGATCAAAGGCACATTTACAATTGAATATTAAGGAAACAAATATAATGATCACAGATGATTTACATAACTTTAAAGGAGACAATGAAAGCCCCGAGATAGTGAAAGATTTCCTGTACCTTGGCTCAGTCATTAATCAAAATGGGGACACAAAACAAATTAAACAGAAAGTAGGATTAGATTCAGAGAAAGAAAGTCTGAAAATTGGAGGAAGAAACAACAGTAGTTTAAGATGTGCTGATAACATCAAATTACTAGCAGAAAACAGTGAAGACTTTGAACAGTTACTGGTGCAAATTAAGAAAGAAAGTGAAAAAGCAGGACATGGCTGAATATTAAGAAATGAAAAATAATGATCACAACATAACTTTAAAATGGGTGGTGAAAAACATGAAAATTGCTAGATTTCCAAAATGGAAGCTGTAGTAAAGAAGTCAGGAAAAGACTAGACTTGGATGAAGAAACTAGATAAGATCCTCAACTGTAAAGATATATCAGTACCAACATCAGGATCATCCATGCCATAGAATTTCATTTACTACTTGTGGATGTAAATGCTGAAGAAAACAGAGGGGGGAAAATCAACTCATTTAAAATTTGGTGCTTCAGGAGAGTTCTAGAGATTCCATGGTCTGCCAAAAGACAATTGAAATGGTCCGTAATATTTTGCAAGACGCTCTCCCTAGAAATCAAAACTACTACACTACTAAAAAAACTACTAAAGCTGTTGTGCTTTGGGCATACCATGAGACAACATGAGTAATAGGAAAAGACAATAGTGCTGAGGAAATGTGGAAGGCAGTATGAAAGGAAGACCACATTACAGATTGATTGACTCAGTCAAGGAAGCCACTACCCAGAGTGGGGAAGATCTGAGCAAGGCTGGAAAAAAAAAAAAAAACAGGTGCTTTTGGAGGTCTCTTGTTCATAGGATCAGCATGATTCAAAGTCAGCTTGACCAGGATTAGAACAGCTTAATATGGTATTTTCTTTGTGGTAAGTACCGTTCTGTAAACTGCTACGAATAAAAAATAAAAACAAACAAACAAAGTCTGCTTGACCACAAATAACAAAATATCCCCATCTCTGTTGGCTAGTGTCTTCTTAGGGTCAAGTAATGTCCCATACCATGCATTGCCATTTTGTTAGTGACATACACAGGAAAAACCAAACATTATATCTGTTTATGTAAAGTGGGTTTGATTCCAGAAATCATAGAATCATAGAATTTTACAATCATAGAATTGGATGAGATCTTAAGGACCATCCAGTCCAACCTCCCTGCCATGCAGGAACTCACAATCAAATCACTCCCAACAGATGGCCATCCAGCCTCTGTTTAAAGATCTCCAAAGAAGGAGACTCTACCACTCTTCAAGGGAGTGTATTCCACCATTGAACAGCTCTTACTGTCAGGAAGTTCCTTCTAAGGTTGAGATGAAATCTCTTTTCCTCTAGCTTGCATCCATTGTTCTGGGTCAAATTCTCATCTTTTTTGAATCTGGATTCCAATTTTGGAATTTGTATTTAGTACCCCCTTGGATAATAAAATCCATGGATGCTCACATGCCATTATTTGCAGTGGCATAGTAAAATGGTGTCCCTTATATAAAATGGGAAAATCAAGTTTTGCTTTTTTGGAATTTTATGGCAGAGAAGTTTAAGCCACAGATGGTTGAATCTGTGGGTGCAGAATCTATGGATACAGAATGTCAACTATATTTTGTTTGGGTTGTGGCAGGTGAAGGAATGCATTACGACTGTCTCCCTTAGCTACTACCTTCTGCCTCTGGTCATTCAGTGGCAGGCAAGGATGGAAGGTGGTGGAAAAGAACAGAGGTTAGAGAAACAGCTAGCTCCATTCCTGAGGCTGGTAGCAGGATGTAGGCATACAGTAACTCTCCTTCATCTCCTTATAGTGGTCCAATAAGTATTTCTTATTATCTTTAAAGCCCTACATGGTTTGGGTCCAGGTTACTTACAGGATCCCCTTCTCCCATATAATCCACTCTGTACACTCAGGTCCTCTGACAGACATTTACTCCAGTCAGCCAGGACTAGGTTGGCAACTGTGAGCCAGAGGATTTTTTTTTTCTCCAGCTGCCCCTAGACTGAAAAGACCTGCTAGAAAGATTTGAAAGCTGAATGTGCTGTTTGAATTTGAAACAGCATTGTAGACCAGTCTTTTCTAGCAGGCTTAACTAGATGATCTTTAACTTGTGAATTCAAATGCTGAATTGTAAATGTGGACTGCCTTAAAATGCATGTGTTTTATTTGTCTTATTTAAACTGTTGCATGTTCTAATTAATGTGTTTCAACTGATGTTACTCACTGTTGAATTGTTGTTGTTCCCTTCCTCAATCCATGGGGAGAGGTAGGTATGAAATAAATATGATGATGGTGGTGGTGTTGATGATGATGAAAATCTTAAGTAAACCATTCTGAGTCTTCATGTTTTAGGGAGAGGTAGATTTCCCCGTATATATACACTGTATACATTTTCCTGTTGGGAGATAGTAGCATTGTGATGCAACAGTTTGCTGCTGCTGTAGAAAATTTAGTAGTTGCTACTAACAGCCTTCTCTCTATTTTTGATTTGCCAGGAAAGTAAAGTAAAAGACTCAGAGATCCAGAAAGTCCTTTTTCTCTCCAGAGCTGCACTGGAAATGATCCCATACACTGTGATGTGATACTAACATGATTTATTGTTCCCCTCCAGTGAGATAGCCAGGTTTGAGGATACGTTCCAGGAGTATGTGGTATTTAAGGACTTCCTCCACCAGCTCTCCCCCAAGGACTGGCGGGAAGATTATGAAAAGCGGCGGATAAAAGAAAAAGTAGTGAAGATAACTCCTGGTCTGGTGGATGATAAACCTGTCCTTATACCAACAAAAGGTAAGAATTACAGCACAAAAGGGTCCATTATGTTCTTGCTCGCACTTACAGGGAGCCCTGGTGGTACAGTGGTTAAATCGGGCGCTGCAGCATCAACATTGTGAGTTTGATCCTAGGGCTCCAAGGTTGACTCACCCTTTCATCCTTTCATAGGTCAGTAAAATGAGTACCCAGCTTGTTGGAGGCAATTGACTTACAGATTGTAAACACTTAGAGGGTTCTGAGTTCACTATTAAGCAGTATAGAAATGTAAATGCTATTGATGTTCAGTCACTCACACATATAAACACATATATCTTGGTTTCATCTTTGATTCCTCTCTGTTGTTTATTCCCCAGATTCAGGCCACCGCCAAGACCTGTAGATTCTCTCTTTACAACATTGCTAAAATCCATCCATTCCTCTCAGCCTCCACTGCCAAGACTCTGGTCCATGCCCTGGTGGTTTCACGACTAGATTATTGTAACCTTCTTCTGACAGGGCTTCCTCTCTCTCACCTCCATCCTTTAATCTTTGTCCAGAACTCAGCTGCACATATTATCACATCCGCTCACCGCTTTGACCATGTTTCTCTTCTTTTATCCTCCCTTCATTGGCTCCCTTTCCCCTTCCTCATCCAGTACAAGCTTTTGTTATTGACTTTCAAAGCCCTCCATGGTCTGGCCTCTCCTTACTTCTCTGAACTTCTTTCTCCTCACACTCCTTCTCGTACCCTCCGTTCTGGTAGTCAAGGTCTCCTGTCCCAGCCGAGGATTGCCACTGCCCTGTCCTGAATTCGTCCCTTCTCACTTGCTGCCTCTCACTCCTGGAACCTTCTTCCCCCACATGTGCACCTCATCATTTCTCTAACCAGATTCAAAATTAAGTTAAAGATTATATTGTTTAGGGAAGCGTTCCCAGGATTGTGCCATCTGCCCCAGGATGCCTCCTTTTAACTATGTATCAAGAACCCGTGCCCTCCCTCCAGTCCATCTGCCTTGGTCCAGGCCCCAGAGGGAGAGAAGAACCACTGGACCTTGTCCCCTTCCCACCACCTTTCCCTTCTCTTTTTGTGTTGTCTCTTTTAGACTGTAAGCCTGAGGGCATGGATCTGTCTAATTATAAGATTGTATGTACAGCACTGTGTAAATTTACAGCGCAATAATAATAATAATCATCATCATCATCATCAACTAGCATCTGGTATTTAGAAGGATTTACTGTATATTTTTAATGCAGACAATAACTTACATTTAGATTCAAGCATAGTCTCTTCAGTCCCTGAAAATATTCCATAGAGGGTAAGCTGTGCAGATAGCCAGCTTGGTATAGTGATCTGAGTGTTGGATTAAGACTCTGGAGACCAGTGTTCGAACCCCTGCTTGGCCATGGAAATCCACTGGATGACCTTGTGCAAGTCTCACTCACTCAGCCCTAGAGGAAGGCAAGGGCTGAACAAATCTTGCCAAATAAGCCCCATGATAGGTTCACCTTAGAGTCACCATAAGTTGGAAACAACTTGAAGGCACACAACAGCAACAAGGATGTAATAAGCATAAGAAGAACCATGCTGGATGAAACTGAAGGCCTGTCTACCTAGTCCAACATTCTGGTCCCATAGTGGCCCGCTAGATTGCTATGGGAAACCCACAACCACAACATAAATGCAACTACCACCCCTTGTGATTGCCAGCAACTGGTATTCAGAGTATATTAACTCTGATACAGGAAGGAATGGAGCCCACATGACTCATAGCCACTGCGAGTCCCATCAATTCATTTTAAAGCTAGCATTTGAGCCATCATTGACAGTGAATCCCATAGCTGGTTGAATAAGCATGTCTTGTTCTATTTACTTCTTCTTCTTCTATCATATATAGATATATATTTGACCTGTTCCTAGTAAAAAAAAAAAAGCTCAAACCCAAAGGTTTTTTAATTTCATCTTTTCATGAGATTTTCTGTTTTTCTGCTCAGTCCAAGATCTCCGAGAAAAGAGCAAGCGACGGGGCATGAGCATAACAAAACGCTCCAGTTTTGACCTGTCTGCAACAGACCTTAGCTCCTCCAGGACATCAAGTCAAATTATGGCTAGAAGGGACTCTATCAGGCAGAGCCGAAGGTCTTCAAGGCAGACTGGCCGATCATCTCAAAGCAGAAAACCGTAAGTAGATGAACAAGTTGGAGTAGTGTGGTGTGAAATTAGAGTCAGCAACACTCTATAGCACTCAGAATCCAGATACTCTAATGATGCATTCATTACCTGACCCCATCTTTTGAATGGTGACTTGTACTCTAGGTCTCTCAAACAATAAAAAATAGATAAAAGCAACCAAAGGCTGGGGAATTTGTGGAAATGAGCATAAGTGACCTATTATAAAGGTCATTCAATCTCAATTGTCGTCAACACTAAATTTTTGTGTGGAGTGTGCTTTACATCACTTTTACATACTTTCACATCTCCAGAATCATGGCCAAAATACGGACATTGGTACTTACCCGTGATATGTCCATTTCCAGTAGATAAGAGCCCCACATCCTGTAATTTGGGTTATGCTCCTTCCACTCACTCCAATAGGCAGGGCTGAAACTTGAGACCTTCTGGTGACTCCCACGTGGGTGGAGCTAACCCTGGAAGGCCAGTCGTACAAAAGCCGAATGCTCCAGAAAAACATAACAATTTAGCTACATATCAAACTATACAGGATTGGACAGTGACTGAGACAGCCCATGAGCAAACTCACTTGCTCCCCATAGGAAAGAACTATGTGGATTATGAGACATCCCAATGCCAGCACCCCTGAGGGTGGGCCAGGATGTGGGGCTCTTATCTACTGGAAATGGACATATCACGGGTAAGTACCAATGTCCGTTTTCCCAGTAGATAAGACCCCCACATCCTGTAATTTGGGATTTACCAAAGCTGATCTAACCAGGGTGGGTGGTGCTGGCCCTTCAGTTACATAGGTTTAAGCACCTGCTGCAAGACAGGTCTCAGCCAAACCAAGCTGTCAAACCAGTGAAGCCTAATAAGAGTGTATGATGGCTTCAATGTGGCCACCCTGATGGTCTTTGCTATAGGACCTATGATAGCTAGAGGTGCAATGCACCTGCACTCCTTGGTATGAGTGATTTGGTTTCTGGTGGTAACCTCCCAAGGATCCATGGTCAGGAGTAATGCAGGGCATGATCCACTTGCTAGGCATGGAGGCTGATGCCTTCTTGCCCAAAGCACAGGGCTAAAGGAAAACAAAGTGGAGTGTCAGAGGTACACAGCTGTTTCTCCTCTATGGGTGGCTGGCTCCCCAGCATGGTGTATGTTTCACATTCTTTCCAGTGACTGGGAGAATGAAGGAGAAGGCGACGGAATATGATTCTGAACCCTGAGGTTACAGCTATATTATTAACCTTAGTTTATGTAGTGCTGAAAATTTACATAGCACTGTACGTAAAATCTTGTTAATTAAAGCTCACCCTAAGGAGGGGGTCTGGGTCTGATTCTGTCTGAATTGCCATTGGGGCAGTTCTAATAACATTTAGCTGCTAGTGTGATCGCAGGACCCCAGGCTCTGATCCGCTCTGTGCCAAAGGGGGAACAATCCGGAGGGGCCCCAACCAGGTAACTGGTTTAGAGAGATCTCCTTTAGGAACTATGACTGTTAGCACCCTCGGGACCGTGAATAAATCCTAGAAGAGAAAAGGTGTTGTGTAGCAAGGCAAGCAACAAGTCACCTGAGGGACTTGGGATGGAGATGGGATGCTATCCCACCTCGGCCCTTTGCGTGTGTCACAACAGCGAGGTTATAAGTGAAGTCTGGACATGGCTGTGGTGAATTACAAAAGGAGAAGGCTGAGGTTTTCATGGACATCAATGCCAATTTATGTGTTATAGACCAGAATATCTGTTCTGAGGAAAAAGCAACTGTTTCCATTATATTCTCAGAATTAACAGCAGCAGGTCTGGTCGAGGGGCTGCCACTGTATGGCACTATATACCAATACCAACTAGTATTGGTGTAGAGAGATGGAGAGGGATCAGGCTCACCTTGAGATTGGGAAGAATGTCAGGCATGGGAGCCCTTTCTTCCATGGCCAAAAACCCATTTCCCGTTACTAGGCAGTCTAGGGAAAAAATAGAAGCTAGTGATCCCAACATGGAGAAGGATCTCCAGTTAAGCCCCCAGGAGTAATCATGGTGGATTTCATGATCAATCAGCATGGAACCTGATCCGATATGGGCCTATGTCAGCTTCCACCCTATTCCTGATCACCTGGTCAATTGGTTATAGCTATTAAGGTGATGTTAAGGTGATTTAGCTTGACACAATGAAGACTTACCACTCTGAAAGAGGAGTGCTCATGTCTGACCACCAACTTATATTTCAGAACAGTGTGCAGTTTTTCACTGGAACATCTGTGCACCTGTGTAAAATAAGACTATTTCCATGGTTAGGCAAGGGGGTTAACCTTTATGTTGAAGACACTGGTGAGTCCATGCAGATGCACTCAGTTAGCGAGGCCTGTTGTCAGGATTGAGTCTGATTTCATCCACGAAAGATATTGTCTGGAGGATTAAAAAACCTTCCAAATTCATGCAGCAGACTATCATCAACCTATAGGAAGGCTGAGGGCTCTCTCCACTGAATGAACCGCTGATTAAGGAGTCATGGAAGATAACAGAACATTGGCAAGGTCTCTGCTATCTGCTATCCAATTTCGAGGAGAGGAATTTCTCCACAAAAGATCTGTCAAAGAAAAACAAACTTCAATTTTAAAGAGTAGTGTGGGCCCTTGGTATCCACTGGAGATTGGTCATAAGCCCTTGCATGGATACCAAATCCATGGAAGCTCATGTCTCATAAAATATAATGCCACAGTAAAAAGGAGTCCATTATATAAAACAGTAAAATCATGGTTCTTGTTCTTAGGGTTTTGTTGTTGTTGAATATATATATATATATATATATATATACACACACACACACACACCCCTACAAGCTGTGGGTATACAGAGGGCTGCCCACCCACACAGTGGCTAACCTTGTAACAATAGTATGCAAAGGGATCTTGTAGCACCCTGAGACTTACTGAAAGAAGAGATTAGTAAACCATGTAACAAAAGGAACCAGCTGAATGGCAAGTCCATCAGCAGGCATTCTTAATTAAAATGTAACTCTTTAGACTAGTTAACAGGTAATAGTGGTATTCTTCTTTCTGGCAGACCCCTCAGGGCTCCATAGGATTGTCTGAATGGAATTTGAAGCAACCCCTTAGTAGAAAAACCTGTTTTATTGTTTCAAATACTCATGGGGGGAAAAGAGGAGGGGAGGAATGGAGAGGAAGTTGTTTGTCTCCAATTAAAATCTTTCCTTAACCCCTTGAATTACAGCCAACCTTTTCAAGGAGCTGCATTTTTATTTTTAAATTTCCTTTAACAGACATCTCTCCTCTGAAAGAAGGGATGGAGAGGGGAGCCAGGTGTCTCCTGAGGATAGCTAATGGTCCCTGTGTTTATCGCAGGAACTTGGACCCCCTCTTTCACCCCTAAAGGGGGAAGGGCTTGGCTGGTCACCTTAATCCAATATATATCTATCACCTCATCTGAGATGATCTTCTCAAAGATCCTCAAATGTGTGTAAGCCTTAGAGATCCACTCAATGACCAGAGGAGGGAAGTATCTTTCTCTCTTGCTTGAGTCCCCCTGCTTATTAAACTCTAAACAAATCTGTATAGATAAAGCCTATGCTCTCATTGAGAAAAGCTTAGGCTGATACCAGTTTGCACAAGGGAGATGATGATGATGATGTATGTGTTCCACTCTTTTCCCAGCAGTGGAACTCAGAGTGGCTTCACAACCTTAAAAAACAGTACAATTAAAAACATTAACAAATTATTCAACATCCCCACCTGTCCTCAGAATAGAACCATGTGCTCCTCCTGTGCTTTAGGCTGCCCCAGCTAAGGCAAAGTGAACTCTGGCCTTAATGGAGACAGGGATGGAGGCCTCTGAGGAGGGAAGAAAAGTCATCATGTGGCTTTTATGGCTACCCTCTCCCTGCAGAATTAGTTTCCAGCCACCTTTTCTGCTCTGGTAAAACAGGCAAAAAGGGAAGGGGGGATGACCAGAAACAGAACAACTCTGAGAAGGAAGAAATATAGTTGCATATGGCCTATAGTCTTATTTTTGAAACAGACAGAACTCCAAGATGGGGTTTAGAAGCTTAGCCCTTTCAGTCTCAGGCTCCATTATAGAGGCTGGCTTGTTCCTCAACTCCCTTCCCCTTTGCATAGGTGAACTGGGAGGAGCACATAGGGCTGCTGTGGGACATGGCACCCCATTTCCTTGAGATATGCCTGGATCCTGAGAAAGGGCCATCTCTGATAGAAAGGGCCTCAAGAGTGCCACAGTTTGGGGCAGCCTAACACCATAGGAGGTGAAGGGGACTCTCCCCATCCTTCCCACAAGTCTTCCCCTTCCCCCCCCCCTTTTTTTTAAAGGAGGGAATGCATGAGGATTTGTATCCATGTATTCTCTCAGCAAAACCTTGAATCACAGAATCCTACAGTTGGAAGGGACCCCAAGGGGCATCTAGTCCAACCCCCTGCCATGCAGGAACACTCAATCAAAGCACACCCAACATATGGCCATCCAGCCTCTGTTTAGAGGTGGGTGGCAGGGCCATGTTCCCTCTGGTGAGGGCAAGAGGCCATTTTCTACTTTCATTGTGGGATGCTCTATGGCAGCCAAAAAAGCCCATTTTAGAGTCGCAAGCATCAGCCCCTGCTGGGCCCCATCTAGCTTACCTTAAAGCCATGCGGCCAAGATGGCGGTTGTATATCCAACTCAGGGAGAGACGGGATACAAATAAATATATTATTATTATGTGCCCGAGGAGGAGTCCTCTGCCTCTTTCCACACATTTCATTATAAGAATTCAATGTGCAAGAGCCCTGGCATGTGATTCCCAGGCTGCAACAGGATCTCCCACATCTGTTGGGATCCTGGGTGCCACTGGGACCAGGAATGGGAAGGAAGGGAAGGAAGGGGAGACCCCTCATCTGCCCTCCTGGCAGAGTCCCAAGCCTTATGCTAGGCATAGTGCCTGCAGTGGCCAATGGCATTAGATCTGGGAAAGGTTCCTTGCTGGCTGCAGAGAGGGCCCCTGGTACTCACCCCTTATCCTGTGTCTTCTGGCTGGCTTGCCTCTCTGACCTTGGCACTGCTTCAGGCTGGGCAGAGGTGATGCAGAGAAACTCTTTCCCATAGCATTGGCTGGCCTCTCCTCTGAACCCAGACCCTCAACGGGTTGGGCAGAGATGCTGAGGGGGAAGTTTCCATAACTTCTAGCCAGATGCCTCTCTGATCCATGGCCCTAAAAGGGCTGGGCAGAGGAGATGGGGAGAAGCTCTTTCCCATAGTATTGGCTGGCCTCGCCTCTGAACCCAGACCCTCAACGGGTTGGGCAGAGATGCTGAGAGGGGAAGTTTCCATAACTTCTAGCCAGATGCCTCTCTGATCCGTGGCCCTAAAAGAGCTGGGCAGAGGAGATGGGGAGAAGCTCTTTCCCATAGCATTGGCCAGCCACTCCTCTGAACCCAGACCCTCAACGGGTTGGGCAGAGACACTGAGGAGGGAAGTTTCCAAAACTTCTGGCCAGATGCCTCTCTGATCCGTGGCCCTAAAAGGGCTGGGCAGAGGAGATGGGGAGAAACAGAGACATGGAGAGGAAAACCCTCACCATCTGTTCCCATGGCTCCCATGTGCTGCAAGGCTGTCTGCTGAAATCTCCTGTGCTCCCCCATGAAAGGGGGCAGCTTTGGAGGAGAGGGAGAGTCATTGGCAAAGCCAAGACATTTCTCCAATCCTGGGAGCCCTTGCCATATTAAATCTTCCTCCATGCTTCCAAGGCACCAAGAAAAAGCATTAAAGCAGCTGTAGTGAAGAAGTTGCAGAGCAACAGCAAACACATCCTACTGGAGTGATAGGCAGGACAAGACTGGCCTTCCAGGGTTAGCTCCACCCACGTGGGAGTCACCAGAAGGTCTCAAGTTTCAGCCCTGCCTATTGGAGTGAGTGGAAGGAGCATAACCCAAATTACAGGATGTGGGGGTCTTATCTACTGGGAAATCACAGAATTCCTTAGGATGAGCAACATCCTAACCAGTTTGAGTTTTGATTCTGTATATCTCTTCAGTGTCTTTGATGATCTACAAAGACCTCAGTCGGAATATTGTGTCCAGTTATAGGTATCGAAGTTCAAGAAAGATATTAAGTTGGAATGTATTGAGAGGAGGACAAGCAGAATGTTAAAAGGTCTGGTAACCAGGCCCTCCAAGGAATGGCAAAGGGAGCTGGATATGTTTAGCAAGGAAGAGAGAAGGCTGAGAGCCTTGTTAGAAGGTATGTCATGCAGAAGATGGAGCAAGCTTGTTTTCTGCTGCTCCAGAAACTAGGGCACAGAGCAATGGATTCAATTTGCAAGAAAAGGGATTCAGCTTAACTTCTTGACTGTAAGAGCTTTCCAACAGTAGAACAGACAGCCTCACAGGGTAGTGGACTTTCCTTCTTTGATGGTCTTTAAACAGAAGTTGGATGTCTCAAATGCTTTAGTCATGAATTCCTGCATAGCAGGGGGTTAGACTAAATTATTCTTGCAATCCCATCCAGCTCTATGAGTCTGTGTTTCTACAACTGCCTATCATCTGAAACAGTGCTATGAAGTAGCACCATTAGAAAAGTGTACGTTTGACAATTTTCTTCAAATCTTTAAAAAAAATTAAAGTATAAAATCATTTTATACTGATTGTTTCTCCTAAAACAAAATCAGTCCTCTTCTCAGGTGGCTCACAGGAAAACAAAGACACCCCACTCCTCATGCATGCAGTAAACCCATCAAAGTATAGTACAACTGAATATATAATGAAATAAACTATAACACAGTTAGTAAGATGAAACAAAGATTCAACCTATAGTAAGAGACAGGTAGTTTTTTTTAAAAAAAAAAAAAAAAAGCTCTAAAGTAAACAAAGGAGACATCTATCCAAATCTCTTGGGGTGGGGACAAAGTTTGTCTATGCCACAGTATGTCTCACTTGCATCCCAGCCAAGTGGGAGAACAAAAAGTTTAGGGGAAATGAATGTCAAAAACACACAGTGATGTAATAGACAAACAAATGTATTTACTTAAGTGATAAAAAACACAAACTGGCTGGTGAGCCGGTCAGTGCTGTGCTAGGTAAACTGCAAATCACACAAGCAATAATTCCCCTGTGTCTCATAACATAGGGAAAAAAATGATACAATTGGAAGAGACACATCTGAGGCTAAATTACAAGGGATAACACAGCTTATAATGACAAATAAAAATATCGAAAATGAGACCAAAGATTGCAAATCACAAAAGTACCAATTCTCCTGTGTCTCATAATATTGAAAAAAAAAGTAATGTAAATGCAGTAAAAAGAGACACCACTTAGACTGGATTGCATGGGAAAACGCAGTTGGCTCATTACACATAAAAATACCATAACCTAGACCAAACACGTTTCGACGGAAGCGTTTTCATCAGTGGTCATACAAAACTGTGGAAATAAAATGGATAAAAGTCATATACAGAAAAGAATACAGAAGACCATGTAGCTTATAGAAAAAGGCAAAAATGCCTAGTTAAAACTACCTTATAAATTTGTTGTGTAGCATGTGGAACCACCCTGTCAATAAAGGTAAGTAGATGGTCCTCGTAGGCCTATGATATTGATATATATGGTATAGACTTAGAGGTTTCTACAGCCAATGGAAGGAGGGTGATGAGAATATTCTCTTCTGCAGGTGGCCTTCTCCTTCTTACCTTAGAGAAATCTGGAATATGGAATACTCATTGGCACTTAGGATGGTTTCCCAGGCACTCTAAAATTGTAGCAACAGTTGGGTGTTTTGTTTTTATTGTGCTTTTGTTTTATGGCATTCAAGTTACTGGCATGGCACAAGATCTTGAGAGGGCTATAAACTTAAATAAATCACTTTAATAATGTGTTATCCATAGTATGCACTGCAGACAGTCACTTTATACAAGTATCTAACTCTGCCGTAATCCCTGCAGGAGCATTCAGGTTCCCCCACCAGATGACAAATTTACTCCAGAACTATCTGATGATGATGATGATGAGGTTAGTGACTCTGATTCCAGTTTCCGTAACAAAAAATGGTATGGTTTGGTATGGTTTCTATACATATTTACTATATGACCGATAGATTACATAACAGGTTGTTTTTCAATCTGAGTCCTGCAAATGTAATTGCAGTTCAAAAATATGAAAAAATAATAAAATACTCCAGCAAAAAAAAAAAAAAATGTTATGAATTCCACCCATGCAGTACACTATGCCCCTGGTGGAACCTGGAACCAGGGAGTAATGGTGCTGGAAACTGCCTCCTCCCCCACTTTCCACTGGGAAGACATTTTAAACAAAATTCTACTCAGAAACATCTTTCAGTAGTGGAATGAATACTGGATCTATTGTTGTCATGTACCTTTACATTGACTCTGGCTGTCAGAATTATGCATGCTATAGATTTGGGATCACATACATATATAAGTAATCTGGTAGAATCCACGTAATAACATTCTAACACTGGATTCTAACACTGGCTTATGTTATCCCTGTGATAGGTTTTTCTTGGCAAGATTCATTTAGAGGAGATTTATAATTGCATTCCCTTAAGGCTAAGAAAATACAGTTGGCCCTCCTTATACACAGATCTCTAATCCACAGATTTGAGCATACACAGCTTGAAAATATTCCCACAAAGTATAAATTTCAAATGGCAAACTTTGATTTTCCATTTTATATATGGGACACCATTTTGTTGTGCCATTATATATTAATGGGACTTGAGCATATACAGATTTTGTTATCCATGGAGGGTCCTGGAACCAAACCCCAGTGGATAACAAGGGCCTACTGTATAATATTCACAGGGTCACGTAGAGGGATTCTGTGACCAAGCAAGGATTTGAACCCTAGCCACTTTATACAACAGTCAGACCACTACACAACAGTACATCCAATAAAATAAAGACCTCACTTTAACTACAGAACACTTGTCTAAAAATCATCTTAACATTTTACTTCAAGGGGAAAACTCAATTTTTGCTACTCTTATTTAATGCTATTTGAATGTGTTTCTGAAATATATTTTTAATGCAGCTTATGCAGGAAAAGCTACTAATGCTTTGTTACCAACGTTACCAATGAGGCACCCTCACTCCTGGAGCAAAGATAAGAGCAGGAGAGAACCCAGATCGAGGCCTTTAGGATCCCTCCCAGCCCTGCAAGTGTGGGATGTGACAGACCAACATGGAAGAGGAGTAGGAGGATGCTGCCACTGCAGCCCAGAGGAGCTCAAGGAACCAAAGGGAGGGATGAAAGGCTAGAGAGATTGCTCAAATGACAGGATGACATCAATATTAAGATTAAAGCCCTTAAAAAGTGAAAGAGAAAGGCGAAAAAAGAGGGAAAGTGGTTTTGTCCCTAGTTAACTTCTTCCTAGGTCAGCAGCCACTACACACATGCACCATGACAGATTTTTTTCCTGCCACTTGTCTCCTGTGCATCATCCATTCCACTTTGCACACTGCTGGTGCAAGCAGCAGGACACTGCCCTCAGCAGCCTGGAGCTGAGCTGGTGGAGCAAAAAGGGTCCTGCCACCTTCTGGGAAAGCTGTCACCTTCCAGGGAATCTTGTGTGTTTCTTTCCCACTTAGAGTGGTGGTGATATCCTTTTCATGTATGTCATCAACAGGATTCCAGGTCAGGTGCAGCTATATAAGTTCTGGATCCCTGCTAGGATCCATTTTGTTCTTAGTCTCAGGCAGCAAAATGCCCTGCCCTGATCCTGCCTGGCATCAAAAAAGTGCTGCCCAAAGCAGCTGCCTCATACTCTGCCTAATACGAGGGCCAGGCCTTCTGGCTGTATGCATCTGGATTGTTTATAGCCCAAGCAGGTCTTGGGCATGTGCGAGGCACTGCTCCAAGCAGGCAACCCTGACAGGGGGAAGGAAAGCAGGGAGTCTTGAGATGGACAGTGAGCAACTACCTCCAATGGGTATCATCCCCATCTGATAGTGTCACCTTGTACAGTCCACACACCCAGAACTCCTCTAGTGACACCACTGATTTCTATATTTTTAAAAATCCAAAATTGCTGACTATTTTTAATCTAGTTTTTATGGGAAAAAAGGAAAGAGAGGTGATGCTAAGCAGAAGGGCCTGAATGGCCAGAAGTTAAAGAGAACCAGATTCAGAAAAGTGCTGTATTATCAGCTTGACATCATCTTCCAAGTGCAGTGGTCCATGAACTGGTGCCATTCCATCAAGTTTTGGTCCCTGGCAAGTTTCCAGGAAAGAAAGAAAGAAATGTAGCCAATAGATGAAATCATAGTATCAGTCTTGGCATGCTGGGAGGAAATCAGTGCTGTTCCCCTACATGAGACAGTTTGAAAGGCACTGTAGTATGCCAGGAGCAAGTCATTCCTGACCCACTGAAATTGCCACTCTCAGAAAGACCTACTGAAGTTGCCCATTCCTAAAATGAGAGCTGTCCTCATGGGATACAAGGCCCACCACATGCTTGTGCTGTTTTAACTGCAGTGAAGGATATTATGTCTCTGATGCCACTATTTTACAAGTGTATAGGCATAAGGTGATGGATTGCACATACACTATAGGCCTCCTATAGGCCACCCCAGTCCCGTGCTTGCTATGGAAAGAGGGGCGGTCTGACAACCCACACACACTGTCCCCACTCCAGGGTGGATAACAGAAAAGTTTCCTTGATGTTAACATTTCCTTTTGCAGGAACCTGAGCTATACTTTACAGATCCACGCCAACTGTTGAATCTATTCACCGAGCTGGAAGAACAAAATCTGTCCCTAATTCAGAATTCTCAAGAGACAGAGGAAACCCTGGATGAGCTTCGACATACGTTGGCTAACACACGGAGTAAAATGTAAGTGATTAAAGCCTGCTGCCTACAACGAATCTGTGCAATCCACTGATGTGCTGCATCTCTCCTTCTGCCATCCAAATGAGTATGATCATTGGTACAAAACACTTCTTTTGAAAATATATTATACCATGACTGAGAAATTGCTTCAGTCATGTGCACAAAGTAATGCAGTTTATAAAATTAATGCAAATAAAACTGCTGCTGTTGCCATGCTACTGATTCCAAACCATGGCATCAAAATCTGTTCTATGAAATATACCTTGGGGAAAGGGTTAGGAGCCAGTTTGAAAGACTTGCAACAGGTTTCCCCATTACAGAGAGATGCAAGGGTGATGGTGATGGGGAGCTATCAGTATGGTAGGGTCTACGTAGCACTTATTCATGTAATGAAGAAGCTACTTGAAACCATCCAGATGTCCCAGGGCAAAAAGTCTAAGTTGATCACTAATACATTAACAAAAAGAGGACATTAATATACATTAAATTTGCATATGATAATTTAAAGATGTGCAAATTGCAAACTCTTACTATGATTGAAAGAAAATATACCATAGCTGGGAAGATTGTGAACAGGTGACTTGTACTTCTGCTCAGTTTGCTATCTTGGTGTTAAATGTTGATAGCTAAGTTCCAACAGCCTGCTTCTACCTCATTTTTATGGTTCTTTAAATAAGACACAGACAGGAAAGTCCATGTGTCCTCTCTAAAATAGGACACACAACTCTGTCAATCTAGGTTATATAGAACCTGTTTACAAGGAAGTTGAATGCATTTTGTGTTCCTTGAGTAATGTTTCACATGGAGCCTGCCAGTATAATTGTAATATATTACTACGTGGTGTGAAAACTAGTAAAGGTTGAGTCTCCCTTATCCGAAATGCTTGGAACCAGCAGTGTTTTGGATTTCAGATTCTTTTGAATTTTGGACTATCTGTATTTGCATATACATACATAATGAGATATCTTAGGGGACCCAAGTCTAAACACAAAATTAATTTATGTTTCATATATACCTTATACAAATTTCCTGAAGGTGGTTTTATACAATATTTTCAAATAATGTTGTGCATGAAACACAGTTTGTGTATACTGAACCATCAGAAAGTAAAAGTGTAATTAACTCACTCATGAAAAAAGTTTTCTGTTTTGGAGTATTTTGGGTTTTGGAATTCTGGATAAGTGAGACTTAGCCTCTAGTGTCAGAAATCCTTCCAATAAAACTTGCTTCCATTTCTTCTGGACCAGGGACAGTGAAATAGAACAGTTGAAACTGCTGACTGTCACTCTTCAGACCAACATCATTAAAGAAGAGGAGACTGCAGCAGATCTTGAACTCAAAGCACGTGTGTTTTCCTTTGGGGAATACAAAGCGGAAGTTCAGGTATTATGTAGTTCATGTCAGTGAGTAAGATACAATAGCTAAGACAATGGATAGTATATACAGTATCTGGCTTGTGAACACATGCATATTTTATGGAGTAGACTGATGCTAATGTGGGATGGACAACTTGTGGCCTTTAGAAAGTTGCTGGACAACCTTCACCACTCATTAGGCTAACAAGGGATCATGGGAATATTTAAATATTATTTGGGAACAGTTATCAATATCAGTGCAAAACAATGGTATACTAGCTATACAATTTCTTTTCAATTCCAAGAGATTAATGTTTGCACTTGCCTGCAGGACAAAATGTTGGTGAGCTTGCATCGAAAGGTGCTGGAAGTCTATCGACGCTGCATTGGAGAAAATGAGGCAAACCTAGGAACCCTGCAGATGCTAACTGTTATAGAGCACCAGTTAGATGACTTGCTGGAGTGTCTTGAGAGGGTACCACCAGCAAAGATAGAGCAAGCTGAGAAAGCCAAAGAAAAAGAAAGACGGATTAGGTAAAAGGGCTATCAGAATGGGAGAGTTATATCCAATTATCGCTGTCCACCAACAAAACCACTTCTGTGTGTAGGACAGGGCCAAAGATGATGGCTCCCTTGAGCTTTCCAAATTACTCCCAAAATTTGAGATAATCCCTGGATGAGATTTGGGTTCAGTGGGGTGCTATGCCCCATTGCAAAAGTAGAAGAGTCCTTACTCAAGTGTGAATCTCAATCAAAATCATATCACCTCTTATCTGTGTGAATGGATAAAGCTTTATGAAAAGCTGACATGTGACTGAATCAGCATCAGTTGGACTACTGAATGGGTCCAGATCAGTACAGAAAAGACTGAGCTGTAGTGAGTGAAACAGAAACAAAGATGTCAGTTTCCATTGCATGGCCTAAAAACGGGACACACAGAAAAGTGTACATCTTTTTGTACTTAATACATTTCCAAGTGTATAGTGACCCTTGAATTAGTATCATGGTACAGATGGAGGTAGCAAAGTCTGTATCTACCTGTGGATTTTCCTGGCTGGATTGAGGCATCACAATATTCTGATACCTGGCCTTTACCTGGCCGGGGGTCCATTCTGGACCTACATATGGAGGAAAACGCATATGCTCAAACAAATGCATTTTAATTGGGAAGCACTCCTGCACGTGGCACAGCATGTGTGTATTATACTTCCCATGGCTTAACCTTCCACATAAGGTTAAAGTTTTGTATGGCACACCCGCGTATGGTGCAGGTGTGCTGTATTTCTTTCTATCCGTTAATGATCTCAGAAACAGCTAAAAAGAAAATCAAAGACCATTTTAAAGCAAAGTTGATGATACCAACATTCTGACATCAATAAGCTAATTAACACATGCAGCATGAGAGAACTTGGTTTTGATGATACTGTGTGTTCTCTTATCAAGATCAAAAAATCAGAAATTATCAATACCACTTTGTGAGTAGTTGCTATTAATAGTGCAATTAACAACAACCATTCACAAAAGCACTACTGTTACTATACTTATTCTTTTTCTGTGACTTTACTGTTCACAATCATATGGCCCCTCCCAAAAAACAGCATGTCCCTCCAAAAATTATACACATTTTAACAATAACAGTTGAAGGGCCACACAATCTCCATCTCAGACTAAAGTGAAGCAAGGCCAGTTGAAAAAGTGTTTGTTGCTTAGCAGTAAGACACTGTATTTTACTGAGAACATTTTAAATTGGCAGCTTGGATTAATTCACCAGTTTACTAAATTAGGTGTGCAATAAAACAATACAAGTTAAAGTAGTGTTAGCTCTTGTTTTTCAAAGGATAAATTATAACTAAACATTTGGCAAGACTGGACAAAAATATTGAACTGCATTTGTTCAGTTGACTTAGATAATGTATGTCTAAATTCCTTGTTTTTCTACATTCAGAAAAGTAAACTGGCCTCTTTGCATGCCCTTACAGCACTTTCAGCTGTATCCCAGTCCTAGACTAATCTATTTTAGTAGGAATTCTGTTACACTGTTATAGCTTATATGAGAGCCAGCATTGGACTACGACTCTGGAGACCAGGGTTGGAATCCCTGCTCAGCCATGGAAACCACTAAGTGATCTTGGGCATGGCACACTTGCTCAGTCCCAGAAAACCCCATGATAGGTTTGCTTTAGGGTCACTGCAAGTCAGAAACAACTTGAGGTACACAACAACATGGTTTATACAGCTCACAGTTCTAGCCTTTGATCTGATTCTTCATTTTGCCAGGATAAGAGAAGAAAAGATAAGGCAGCAGAGACTATTGCAGGAGGAGAGGTTGCAGCGGGCTCTGGCAAGAGCAAAAGCAGATGTTAAGAAAAAGGTAAGCCATGCTGATTTATTTGTACCCACTTTAATAATTTCAGCTAGTTATACACGCTCCTCTCTTCGATGACTTGATATGGTTCCAGATCCACTGAATTGTATCTATAAAAAGATAAACTATGACTCAGTACACTGCCTGCATCTGTATTGTTCCTAAGACTGAGATTTGTCACACATTATATGCCCAAAGTAACTTCTTGATGAATAGCTTCGCTTATTACAACACAGTAAAAGACTGTGATAAATACAATTGTGTTTCCAGTTTATACAGCCTACTGCCACATTTAACTGTGACCAAAAAACTTCAGAGGTCAAAGTAACCAATCTTTCAAACTGTTTTAATGCATCAGTCTTGTCCAATCTTGTTTAAATTCATTAGTTAAAGGATAATAGGTTGTTTTGTAGGGCATGGCGAAGGACAGCCCAAAAAAGGTCCTTGAAAATCTTTGTTCTCGGTTAGAATATAAACTTCCTCTCTCAGTATTTGCAAAAAGCAGAGATTGCAGCCAGATGCAATTTAACTTAAGAGGCTTGAGTTACTGTTCTTTAGAACAACTATGGGAGACAGAAAAATTTGTCCTTATCTATTTAAGACCAAAGGCCCATTTCATCTAACACATGCAGAGAGGAATTCATGGCAATCCATGTCACATTCCCCAGCAAGTGATATAGAGAGGAATATAGCCTGTTGTATACAGCTTTCCTAACTAGTAGCCAATGATAATAATTACAATGTATTTATTTTGTATCCCACCTCACCCTGTGTTGGCCCTAAACTCCATGAATTTATCCATAAAGCTATTCACTACATCTTGCGACACTGAATTCCAGTTTAACTATGCATGATTATCCATTCTGATCTCCTGTTATTCAGCTTTAGTTTATGGCTCTGGATTCTGATATTGTGCTAGCAAAAAGCTGTTTCTGACATCTTTTCATTATTTCCTATAAATCTGTTTTCCAAACCAGGCATAACTTTATGCTGCTTGGCCATGTTCCCTATTACTCATATTTTTTTCTAGCTAAAAGACTCAGAACTGTCATTGGATTACATTTGCCACTCTTACAATCCATTTTTGTCAGTCTGAATTTGTTCTAACCTGCAAATTTTCAACTAAAGGTCAGAAAGCATAGGCCTTTCTACAGATGTCCAAACCTTATACTCCTCCATTAAAAGGTTTATTCATAGTGTTTTCTTTCTGTTCTTTAATGACTTGTTGCACAAGAAACATATCCTCTTACCAAGTTACTGCATTACTGTTTTGTCCAAAACTTTTTGAAAGTCTTCAAGTTTACACAGCCCACAATACAGTTGCTGAAATAGGTATTAAAGAACTGTGAGATCTTTCAGAGCAGGGATGGGGATCATATGGAGTTTCAGACGCTGTGGACTACAATTTCCAGAAGTCCTAGTCTACTTTGAGAAGTTTTGAGAATCTGAAGAGCCACAATTCCCACTCATTTTAGACATTCAGATCTTTGCCATCTGAAGACTTGTGATATACTGTTTTGGCACAAAAGTTGAAACAGAACTCAAAAAGTGGAATTTGATGTAAAGGTACAGAATTTTTCCCAGTTCATAGATATAAATGTTTGCTACTAAAACCAATAACCAAATACAGAACTAAAATAGTTTACACCTTTCTTTGCTGATTTTGACAGTCCCTTTTGGAGTGCTGTACAGTTGCCCTGGCTTTCTGTACGACAACACTCATAGATGCTTAGAGGTGCTAAGGTTTCCTTCTCTGGATGTCTTCAAAAAGAGGCTGGACAGCTACCTTCTAGGGATACTCTAGCTCCGTGGTTCCCAAACTTTGGTCCTCCAGGTGTTTTAGACTTCAGCTCTAAGGATTCTTGGCTTTTGACCATGGTAACAGGGGCTTCTTGGAGGATCAAAGTTTGGGAATCACTGCTATAGCTGGACATCCTGCACTGAGCAGAAGTTTGGAGCTGATGGCCCCTTCCAACTCTTGAGTCTACAATTCTATAGTTGGACAGCTCCATACAATGTGTGACATGCAAGCTAGCATAGTTTAGACAAAATGCTAAACCCATTTCACCTTTCAAACCAATTTTGAAAGTGCATTTAGGGCAGAAATGACACAACACTCCCAATGCTACTCTTAAGTCTAATTTGGTGTAGAGCTATAACTGCCCACTGCCCATACCATTTGGAGCATTTACAACTACAGTACCAAGCTGTCAGTTTTAAAGTCGCATTAAGGCAACTCACTAGTCACTACCTCAGAGCTTTTACTAGAATTATCTCAGAACCAAACTACCTCCTCATTCTAAACTAAATGTGCTCAACCACATTTGCAACAGCATCGCTAGAACATCTGCTAGATAAATAAAGGACTGTTCTATTCATGCAAAAAGGTACTGGGGTTTCTTCCAACAACTCTGAGTTTTCGCGAGTATTGTTAACTTTTGCCTTTCTGCTCTTCCAGCCAAACATTGGTAAAGACTATGTTGGGAGTGTTGTGTCGTAAAGACTATGTGGTTTTCTTACATTGCTTCCTTCCCAAAAGATGAAATGGGATAAGAAGACTGAAGCAGGTTCTGCTTTTGATGATGGACCTGTGGTTCATGATTTGTTATCTTAAGCTCACCGTTCATCTTTATTTTTAGACTGGCAGAAGATTGATGTTCCGTTCTGAGCCTCCTGCCTTCAGAGAGAAAGAAGATGAGGATCAAGGGCTTATCGACAAGGAAAAGGAAGAGATGCTCTACTACTTTACTTAGCAGCTGAAACCTGCAACAAATTATGAAGCATATAGAACGTGACAAAACTGGATGGAAGAACTTTGGTAGACAGTGCGGAAATTATCTGAGAAAAAAACTATTACCTCCTTTAAACTTCATTTCCTAATACTAGTTACCCACTTATGCTAGATGACAAGAGAGTGCTTATGCTGTTTTAAGTTAGTAAATCAAAATCCCTTCACAGTGGCCTTGTTAAAAAAAAGTTTACAAGATTGCCAAAGCAGTAGGACCCCCAAGGTTAGCAACAGAAAGCTAAGTTCCATATATATGTAAGTTTTGGTACTAAACTAAAAGAGTGGCATGAACAAGTTTCTTTTGCTCAAAGCTGATGTCTCATAATTGGGATATCTTATATAGTCAGTCAGTCTTTTGCATCCCATATGGAAATAACACAAAAAGCAAATGAAACAGAGAAACTGGACATAAGTTGTTTTATTAGTCCTTTTTATCTCAGCAATGTTTTAATTGTCTGCTGCCAGCAGCAGACTTTGCTGGAATCAATCTGATGCTTATCTTTCAGTTGTTAGGAATATACAGTGATATACAAAGCCAAGTAAAGAAATTTTTTAGAAGAAACACATTTACATGTCACAGAGAAGTACTGACTTGTTCTTCAGTAGGTATGATTCTGTAAAAGAGAAGCACCACTTAGAGTTGATCCAGTTCATACACTTATCCAGTCAGTGATCTTTTTTCAGTGGTAAAATTGAAGGGCTGCTACCCACAACCCAGTCCATCATGCATCTAAGGCAGGGGTCTGCAACTGGCGGAGATTCAGGAAATGTACAGAATCTTCCCCACACCTTGGACAGCTGCATCCAAAAACCTTCAAAATATTTTTAAAATATTGTATTTTTTAAAATTCATGTTCCCATGCACTTTTTAGGGAGGTGTGCAATAATTTTGCCATATTTTCATCTCCTCACACCTAGATTGCATAGGCATTTTAAATCAATTGAGGTTTTCTTTAAAATATTGGGGGAGCAAAAGAAAAAAAGGCCTTTGGAGCTACATGCAGCCCATCCTTCCCCTACCCCTGATCTAAAGTAACACAGTGAACACAGAGAAGAGGATGTGGATGAATAATCTGTCTCCCCTAAAGAGATAAGGGACAAAGAGAATATTATGTCTTGAGGCCTTCCCATGAATCACCTGTTTCATGCTAAAGCCAACTCTGGTGCTTAGGGAGGGACAGGATTTGCCCATGCTCTATGGAGGATCACTGACAAGATAAATGTGTAAACCACACCACTGAGTAAAGACTTTTAGGTGATCATTTGGGGGACAATATGTCCCCTACAATTTTTGAAACTGTGGCATACCTTTACAGATTTTAATTTCTCTTAAACTGAACTTCACTGTTGTAAAAGTGGGAAAAGCCAGAACACTCTAAAATCAGTAATTTCTTCACTCCTTTTGGTTTGAAGATTTCATTTCAGGGAAATCAAAATAATTTATGCATATTTGCTATTGCAGAAGTACAGTAATAAGTTAAGACAGTAGCCAGCAGATTTTGTACAACTGAGAATGAAAAATTAAACCAGTTAGGAATGTCTTTTTAAAGGATGATACTGAAACACTGAAATGTAAGGTAAATAATCCCTACAAAATGTTTTCAAATGGCTGTATTTTTCTAGACATGGAAAGACACAGTAATCAACTAGTACATATCTAATTATGGGTAAAAACAATTAACGGTCCAATATGGTAAGACTGGAAAGCAGTTGTTTTCAAGGCCATTTCAGCCATACTCTGTTCCTGATGACATGATCCAAAGTGATATGAGAACCAAGTAACTTATGTTAGCTATCCCAAGGAAAAGCCCCCAGGGCTCCTTAGATCCCTAGAAAGGATGGCAACAGCCCCTGTGTTCAGGATGCTACAGCAACAGTGCTCGACAATCTACCTCTTGTAGCCTAGATGACAACAGGACAAATCCAATCATGAATTTCTCATAGCATATGGTTAGTTGCCAATCTGGAAAATCTGCTGACACATGTACCATTTCTCTTTCTAATTGACATACATCGCTGCAAATAAATATATGCAAGGTTAAGATGACAAGCCTTCCTGTTGGACAGCTTGTTTCTCTCTCTCTCTCTCTCTCTCTCTATATATATATATATATATATATGTTCATTTGCACTCAGTCAAAAAGAATAAAAATCCATACATACAACACACTGATTTTTAACAAAGTCCTATATATGTATAACCAATTGGCTAAAATTCCAGCCTTAAGATTTGTTGTTGAACACTGAGATCTTGTTTTATTCCTCTGCTTAGCTGAAATCTCAATACAGTCGTCCCCCGGGTTACGAAGGTAATCCGTTCCGGATTACCTTTCGTAACCCGGAAGCTTTCGTTTCCCGGGGGACTGCTATTTGCAACGGACCGCGCGGCCGATTTAAAGGGGCCGCGCAGGTTTTTTCGGTATCCCGGGGGATCTTTCGGATCCTGGGGGATATTGTAGCGGTCCCGCCGGTTTCGTACCCCGGGATTTTCGTACCCCGGGGGATTCGTAAGCCGGGGGACCACTGTATTTGCTCTTTGAGTCTATATAATCATCTTCCTATCATCTACAATAAAATGGCTGATTTCTGTTTAAACATGCACTTTCCTTCTCAGTCAAAAAGTTACTTACCTGTTTTCTCACTTACTATGAACACTAGTTAGAAGCTCTTCAATAAAGCAGTCTGAGTGTAAATGGCCAATAGGGGATAGAACCTTTTGAATACTTGATATTAAATCCCACAACTCAGCAAGACCTATTTCCAAGCAAATGCAGACCAGATTGAGCTATATATAATTAAAGTGACAACTTCAAAGGAAATAGCAATACTGGCTTGTATTACTGTAAACTGGATCAACAGATCTAAGAATTAAAATCTGGTAGGCAGCCTTCTAGTCAGCAATGTATAATGCAAAATGATCAGTGACATTAAGAACAAAAAACATTGTTCTATTTCAACTTTTAGTACCTCCAAGTACTGTACTATTCCTTCTGCCTCTGACTCTTTGACACTATATCCAGCATTATCAGTGAACTGTCAGTTTCTGGCGAAACAAGAACATTTAATTTAGGACAGGTAACTCTGGAAGACCAAGGTTCCCCTGTAGGGAACCTTGGAGGCTGACAAATGCTACTGCCACAAAAATGCCCCCAAACACCTCTAGGGGCTATGTGAACATTTTCACCATGTTCAGGTTTCAAAAATGCCTCTTCTGAGATTAAATTGGCCCAGGGAGCTCCAAAAATGTGGTGGAAATGCAGTCCGTGCCCTTAGTTCACATTTTGGAGCATTTCAGGATTTTTTTTTTAAAGGTGTTGATAATGATGACGACGATGATCTCTGGTAGGCCAAGGGGGGCTTCAAACATGATAGGAATGCCCTCTACATCCCCTAAAATTCATTTGGAGATCTTCTGGAGCAAAAGAAAAAGGCAAAGAAATATGTTTGACCCTCAGTAGCCACAAAAATGGTCACAGGGGCCACATGTAGTTGCAGGCAGCACTTTGCCCATCCAATTTAAGTAGTCTTCACTGTCATGCTGCCATTTTAGTCCCAAACGGAATTAAGAAAACCCTTCATCACCTACTTCTTTGAACATCACCAAAAATTACCAAACATAACTGTTCATTAAGCATCAGTATGGAGTATCGTCATAGTATGTTCACTCTAAGGCAGCATTCCAAACCATCCACTGCATAACCTAAAAACATTTCTGTAAGTATCTTTTTATAACTACCAAAGAAAATATACCAAGATCCCCAAGAATCTTATCAAATAAAATTTACTGAATAATTTTTCATTGCACGATAACCATTAAGCAAGCCACAAGGCAGAACTGGTGTGTGCATGCTCCCAATTATCCACTTCTTTTTGTAGAAGCAAAAACAGTTGCCTATTTCTCAAGATTCTGCTGCACTTGAATATCTTTTCCCCTGACAAATTCATTCAAGGTCTTGTAGATTAATGGTGCTTCCTGTAAACTGAGAATTATCAGAACTGGCATCCTCTTCAGCAGAGTTGTGTGTCTCCTGTTCAAAGCCAAATAAAAAAGAGAGAGAATTCACATATAGCTTTCACTGCAGATTTCAACTAAACTGCATAAATCACACAGGCAGTGCACTTTGTGAAGCTCACTGATATTTATGCTTATTGGATTAAATTTGTAAATTTTCTCAAATGGCAAGCTTACACATATTTTGTAACAAAAATAGTTGTCTGTAGCATGTTTTCGTTTTTATACTTACTGCTAAACCCATCAAACTCAAACAAGCAACTAAACTTATATACAGTAGGCCCTCCATATCTGAGGACTTGCCATCCACGGATTCCAGCATCATGGATGGAATGCCCATGGGGGGGGGGGGCAGCAGAGGAGGAGGAAGGAAGAGGTGGCTGCAATAGTGGCAGTGGGGAAGTGGAGGAGGAGGGAGGAAGAGGCGGCTGCAGCAGCAACGGAGGAAGAAGAGGCGGGAGGAAGAGGAGGCTGTAGTGGCAGCAGGAGGGAGGATGAAGAGGAGGAGGAGAAGGCCATGGTGGCGGCGGGGAGAAAGAGGGAGGAGGAAGAGGCACCTGTGGCAGAGGAGTGAGGAAGAGGAGGAGAGAGGGAGGAAAAGGCAGCTGTGGTGTCGGTAAGGGGGAAGAGCAGCGAAGCAGGCTTTGGGCGGCTGGTGGGGTAAAGTCCTATTGTCCTTAATGATGGTGCAGCCACATGACTACATTACCATTGAGGACAATGGCATTTGAGCATCTGTGGGTTTTGGTATCTGCAAGGGGATACAGAATGGATCCCCCATGTATATTCAGTGCTGACTGTATAAGACACCTTACTGTATGTTTACAGCTATCGAAAGAAAGAGAGAGAGTAGCAGGACTATTGCTTTTAGCATTCAACTTGCAATTTTAAAGAGTTCTACCTGAAGGATATGAACAGGTAAGTCCACTGTCAGTTGAGAATGTGAAGAGGAGGACTGAGCACTGAGCTGAAAGGGCAGATCTCCCTCTCCTGGTGAATCATCCTAAGGGAAAAAAATAATGAGTTTCTCAATACGGACAATACCACAGCAACCATGCAATCTTCTGCTTCCAGCACATGGATATATGAGTTACTAGTCATGCATTATTAAGTCATCATCCTGAGCAAAGGAAGAGACACATATCACACCAGCCTTGAATGATGGACTTGAAAGAATTCCCATTACTGTCAGCATTCACTACAGGAAGGCAATTAATTAGAAAAAAGAAATTAACACTGTAAACTAATGTTGCAACTTTACACATATACAGGTACTTGAGAACAACCTCCACTGAATTAATGGGACTGGGCTGTAAGACTGCCATTGCTCTTCTCAGAGCCAAAGAGAAGTATTTTAGCATGCTTTTAAGCATTTTATTTCTTCACGAATCAAACCTCTTCCAGAGTCACTTTATTTCTCCTGTACTCAATACTACTACTACTATTACTACTTATTATTATTATTATTATTATTAGTAGTAGTAGTAGTAGTAGCAGCAGCAGCAGCAGCAGTAGTACCCTGTTTCCCCAAAAATAAGACAACCTGTGAAAATAAGACCTAGTAGAGGTTTTGCTGAATTGCTAAATATAAGGCATCCCCTGAAAGTAAGATCTAGCAAAGTTTTTGTATATAAATATATATACAGTATATAATAAATGTTCTCTTTTTTTTCAACAATAAATGTTAATTCTTCTTCATGGAAAAATAAGACATCCCCTGAAAATAAGACCTGGTGCATCTTTGGGAGCAAAAATTAATATAAGACACTGTCTGATTTTTGGGGAAACACGGTATTAGTATTCTCCAATTGCATATCAGTGGTCCCTTCTTTCAACACATGATGTTAAGCTTTGTCAGATGAACATCCATTTTTCCATCTCATCAGCAACCCTGCTAACCTACCACCAGCATGGGGAAAGGTAGTCTCCTTTAATCCATCACCTGCTTTCCCACTGGTTTCAATGGGAGGGAAATTGCTAGGCCATCTCGAGGGATGGATAGTACCTGGCCCAATTCAGGGACAAGGCAGCAGCATAAAAAAACTTAAGTCTTTGCCACATCAAAGATTTTTTAGATGCAGACCTTCTTCCCATTTGTTGCTTTGCTATTTACTTCTAAACCCATTCACAAAAATATTTCAAGAGAACATACTTCCAATAAACGTAAGAACGGAAAAGTACACTTGGCCCTTGATATCCGTGGGAGATCTGTTCTTGCCCTCCCCCATGGATTCCAATCCGCAGATGCTGAAGTTCCCTCATTTTCAATGGTGGCATGTGCATGAGGCTGCACCGCCGCTATTAGGACCAAAGGGATGGCTGGGTGGCATACTTAGGAAAACACTGCAATTTAATACAAGTTTCCTGCTCATGTCTCTCTACGTCCTTTCTTTTTATTCCCAGTCATAACAAAAAAAACCAAAAAAAAAAACCCAACACCAAACAGCTTCATTTATATGCTGCTTCATACCCTTAAGGAGTGTCTAAGCAGTTTACAATTGTAAGCTATTTGCCCCCCAACAATCTGGGTACTCATTTTAGCGACCTCGGAAGGATGCAAGCCTGAGTCGAGCTTCAGCCCTTTGCTAGTCTTGAACTCGCCACCTTATGGTTTTGAGTGAGTGGTTGCAGTACAGGCATTTAACCACTGCACCACCAGGGCTGATGGCATAAAATATATTATACATAAACCCCTTAAACAAACAAGGGAGAGTTTGGACCCTGAACACAGGGCAAAACATGGCATAGTAACACCATACAGGCACAGGTACTGTACTGATTGAAGGTTTTTTTCTTTAAAAAAAACACACACTAGAGAAAGTGTATTAATAGTATTTCTTTCCATAGAACAGACAGTTACAGTCATGGCCCTCGCTGCCACTGCCTCCCTTGGTGACCCCCTCCTCCACCTCCTCCTGGTCTCCAGAAGGGGCAGGCACCTTTGGCCAAAAAGTAAGGAAGACAGCATCAGCAAAAGGAACTTGCAGGAGGTGGAGGAGGGGGGTCACCAAGGGAGATGGTGGCAGCCATCTTCCTTCCTCCCTTCTGAGGAGCCCTCTGCTGGGAGGGGGACCCAGGAGGTCGCTGCTACTGTCAGAGAGAGAAGAGGAGCAGGGATGTGGCTTCCAGAATGCACTGTTGCCTGGAGGGGAGCAGAGAGGTCGGGACTCCCCCTCCTTACTCTCCCAGTGCATGTCCTGCGTTGACACACACACACACACCCCACCACATCCCACCCACCCTTTGTCCCTAATGACAGCACAGCCTCATGCACGTGCATCCATTGGGGACAATGCAGGCTCGCCGTTTGTGGATACTGAGGGCCGACTGTAATTCTTTGTTCTATGACAGGGAATAAAAAGAAAGGAAGTAGAAAGACAGGAGCAGGAAGCTTTTGAATTAATTTGCAATGAATTAATTTGCAATGGTTTCCTGAGTATTTATCAGATGCACATTACTGCATGAGACTATGGCTTCAAACAGACAGGGCAAAAGGAGCTGCTAGAGGCTGCTCCTGCCTCAATCGGTGCAGGGCCATGGCAACCGCCCATGCCCGGCCCCGATCCAGGCTGCCAAAAATGGGATGCCAGCAAAGAGTGGCCTCTGCCCACTCCTTTTGTGGATGGCTTTTCCAAGAGAGCTGCGCTCTCCATGCACCTTCTGGATGTTCTGGGAGTATGCATCATCTAAACACCATGACCCCAGAGCAACCGGAGGCCACATTTACTGCCCGTCTGTTCTGGGCCTATGTTATTCATCTTAGTACACTGTGAGAATCACCAGTCTGTCATATGATTATTTATATAGTCAGGTTAGATTCCATAAATCAGGTAAATTTTTCTTACCTGAAGCAGCTGAATTTGGACAAACTGTGTACCAGCTGATGCATCTCTCACAGTTAGACTTCCATTTGGCAAAACACTGTTGCATAACCGGTTTCCATGGCTACAAGAACTAATTTTATCAATTTTTCCTTTTCTTATTGCAGAGTTAGGGCTCCCTGAAATAAAGTTATTTGACATATCTATAATACAAAAGTATGTTCTGAGGAAAGTACTCTTTATGAAACTGGGCTTCCAAATAATTTTTTCAAAGAGTTCTGAGTGTAGTATATGAAGAAAACACATGATTTTAGTACTAAATAAGATAAAACATGGATAACAAGGTACCTTTTTCAACATAAAAGCACCAAGTTGAATAAAGAAGTACCTCGTTATGTGAGTGGAATTCCAGTAAAAGGAAAGGGAAAAAGTAGATTCATCTTCTTCCTGCAGAATGCTTCAACAAATTCTCAAAGGGTTATGGGCCAGGGACTATCTGGAACAATGTGAGAGGTGACACCCAAACTGCAGTGACAAAGTGGAGAAAGCCACCTTCTCTGCCACCTCCATGAGCCTTTACTGAACCACAATTCCTTGCACTAGAAGAAAGACTACTCTGGATCCAAGCCCCAGTGTAAGGTGTAACTAAATAGAACAATGCCTCAGGTACATGAGTGCTGGAAGGAGAGGGTCAAGCTTTATCTCTGCCTGAAGTAATCAAAATAAATTTCCCTTGAAAAGAGATGATAGTATCATCTCTTTATTAATAATTTATCCAGACTAGTTGTGTACCAGAAAGGCTACAAGCAGTGAAGACAAAGCTATTAGTCTGTAGAATCAGTATGCAGAGAGATCTTATAGACATATTCATGGAGGCTGGAGGTACATGCTTCAACAGATTCTCAAAGGGTTATGGGCCAGGGACTATCTGGAACAATGTGAGAGGTGACACCCAAACTGCAGTGACAAAGTGGAGAAAACCACCTTCCTGGGGGCTGTAATCCGCCTCACGTCTGGATTACTGTAACACACTCTACATGGGGCTACCTATGTGCCTAACCCGGAAACTTCAACTGGTTCAAAACAAGGCAGCCAGGCTAGTCACTGGAACATCGAGGAGAGCGCATATAACACCAGTGCTTATATCTCTCCACTGGCTGCCCATCAGTTTCTGGGCACAGTACAAGGTGCTGATTTTTAAAGCCCTACATGGCTTGGGTCCAATTTATCTTAGAGACCACCTCCTCCCATATGAGCCCCCACGTACACTTCAGTCCTCTGGAAGGAATCTGGTTCAGCCTATAAAAACTAGGTTGTCCCAGACCTCCCAGAGGGCCTTTTCTGTAATTGCCCACAGGCTGTGGAACGACCTGCCGGATGAGATGCGTCTTATTACAACCTTGGAAGGCTTTAAAAAAGCGACCAAAATGCATCTCTTCCGGCAGGCCTTCCCGGACAGTAACTAATTTCCCACCGTCCGATGACCCCGTCCCCCCCCCCCCGTCCCCATCTGGCCACCTAAATGGGACTTGATGGAATATGTATTTTAAATCTTGTTTTAATTATGATTAGTTTAATACTGTTTTAAGGGGAGGGAGGTGGGAATGTTGGAGGATTTTAACTGCATATGCTTTTAACATGTTGTACCCCACCCCGATTGCTCATTCAGAGGGGCGGGTAAGAAATAAATATTATTATTATTATTATTATTATTAATCATCATCATCATTATCATCATCATGAATATAGGAACCATTAACCCACAGCACCTCTGTCATGTCTCACAGGATTGTTCTTGAAGGGGGATTAACAGAGCTATATTACTTCCCCAACCTCTTTTGACAGCAGTCACCCATCAGGGTAACTCATGCCCATTTTATGACAGAGGCAGGACTAAAACTGGAGTGCAATGGGCCTAGTTTTAAAGTGGGAAATGTTTAACTCTCAAAATTATTTTGGATTACAACTCCCATAATCCCTGACCAATTCCTCTGCTGTTGACAACTGAAGGACTTGTTGTTCAACAGCTCAGATAGATGCAACAGCCAGGAGTGCTTACTATCGCCTTCAGCTGTTAACATCAGTTGCACCCCTACCTAGAGATGGAGGACCTAAAGATGGTAGTGCACACACTAGTAACTTCAAGGCTGGACTTTTGCAATGTGCTGTACATTGGGCTACCTCTGTACCAAGTTCAGAAATGTTCATTAGTTCAAAACATGGCAGCCAGACTGATTACTGGGACATCCAGGAGTGAACATATAACACCGATCTTAAAACCACTCTATTGGGTGCCAATTAGTTTCCAGGTAAGGTACAAAGTCTTGGTTATTACCTTTAAAGCCCTACATGGTTTGGGTCCAGGTTACCTACAGAATCACCTCCTCCCATAAAATCTGCCCTGCACACTCAGATCCTCTGGTGGACATTTAGTCTAGTCAGCCAAGATTAGGTTGGTGACTGTCAGCCAAAGGATGTTTTCTTCAGCTGCCCCTAGACTGTCAAACGAGCTCAGAGAAGAGATCTGACAGCCGAAAACTCTGTCTGAATTTAAAATAGCACTGAAGACCAGTCTCTTCCAGCAGGTTTATCAAGGTAATTTTAAATTATGAATTAAGATGTTGAATTTTAAATGTAAAATGTTTTAAATAACCTTTATCTCTGCCTGAAGTCTTCACAATAGATTTATCTTGAAAATTGTTGTTGTAGGTATTCTTCTCACTACTAGTCTAGATCATTTGTCTACTTGAAGAGACTTTGGAATTCAACAGCAATTAACTGTTCAGGCACCTTTCCTTAGAAAGGGATGTTTGTAACCTAATAGTTACTAAAATCATCAGGGCCAAGGAAGCCTTCCTAAGTAGTGGCTGAATCACCAATTCCTTCAACAGACAGATCTCATCCCTTTCTCAGTATGGCATTAATAACTTTCTAAACCCACTCTGTCACTAGATCCTATTAGCTATAATGAGCAAAGGCAGAACACACAAGAGGATAACTGCATCCAAGCATCATGTGAAGATTCCTGTCGCAATAAATTAAACTAATCCCACAGAACTGAAACAGCTAGTGCCCTGGTCACACCCACGGATACCATTTCAGTAATAGCATCAAGGTCACAGTAGGTATAAGCAATTGTACCCAATGGAAAACCATGGGCTCATATTATAACCATAAGTTGGCAAATTGAACAAGGAAGAAAACAAACCTACTAAGTCAGTGGTTCTCAACCATCCTAATGCTGCGACCCAACAGATATAGGAGAGGTGTCTCGGTTCCTAAGACCATCGGGAATATGTGTTTTCCGATGGTCTTAGGCGACCCCTATGAAAGGGTCATTCAACTCCCAAAGGGGTTGCAACCCACAGGTTGAGAACCGCTGTACTAAGAGACCTTGGAACATTCTTCCTTAATATTCACTTGTTGTAGCCACTCATACAAATTTTTTTTTAAAGGAAAGGTACTTTTTCTAGGACGTAAAGTTCTGCTCACTGGAACAGTCCAAGACTGGTATAAAATAGTCGTGTGTCAATTTTGTTCAAATACTTAGACCTATTTCGTTGTGGAAATTACACTACGGTCTCAAACAGACCAGCAGTAAACACCGGCTTGGGGACGACATGGCGTTTAGATGTTGCACGCTCCAATGATGGCCCCCAGCTGGCATCATGCCACCCGCCCAACCAGATGGCAGGCAGCATTATGACGCTCCAGCGGCGTAGCATTCATACAGCGCACACCACAGGAGTGCCACAAAAATTTTGAGCCAGCTTTTTGAGCCAGCAAATAGCCAAATCAAGGACATTGCCGCATCTCTGATCTGGCGCTCAAAGAGGTGGCATCACACCAATCCTTTAGAGCCATCTCTTTTGGTCCAATCTCCTGAAAGACTACTTACCAATGTCACTTCCATTTCCTTTCTGTTTTCTTTTCTTGGCAAGCTGAATGGCTCGATAATCTGTTCTTGCAGACCCACCACTCTCCTGATGAGAGAAAAAGGTTTATGTGTGCCGCTAAAACAACAAAACTCCCAGATCCCATTACATTTCTGTTTAAGACCATGAATATGCTTCCCACCTCCTAAACAGCACGGAATTTTCTCTGAACATTCTGGACTGTGTTGTATTCAAACATATCTGTCTGACAATAGAATTATGTCTACTAGCAGAATGGATTTCACCCTCCCACCAGTTACCACCACCCTTGAAAATCTGTTCTATAAAACTATGAGACTTTTCAGAGCAAATGTGCAGGGATGGACAGTGGAACATGAAGTTCCACGGACCAATATAAAATCTGTTTACAAAATAATAGATTCAATTCTGTATCTTTGCTGCTCTGCTTAACATTTTAATGATTCAAGCAAAGGAACATTCCATACTGAGAAGAGGAAGCCACACATCTACCTGAGTTCATAGGACACTGGAACAAGTAACAACTGTCAAAATGCACTATACAGATGCTATCCAAGATTATGTACATTGTTACATCTTCCTCAAACTACCCAGTGCAACTCCCAATAAGAAACCCTACTCCAGCTTCATTACAATCCAGTTTTTATCATGAATGCAAAAAGCATGTGTGGAAACTGGAAAGAAGGGAACATTTCACAGTTCATTTTCCCTCTTGTTCTATAAGCAGTGACAAAGGCACATCTTTTGCTCAACCGATCCCTAATCCAACTACCTCCCAGAGTTTAAGTAATTACAACTGCTTGAGAAGAGAGGTAATAATACTATGTTCTGGGGTGGGGCTATTCTCTTCCATCCATGTATGATGCACACAGTGTAACTGGAGTTAATACTAGCACAGCCAACCACAATTTATACCACTTACATTGTACAAAATATACGATGACTTCGTTCATGGCAGACATTCCACAAACCCATTTGATCTGGTAGAAAGGATGGCTCATACACGGCAATATAATATCCTCAAAGCTAAGATACTAATGAAAACTACAGTTATTGAGAGTTACTGCATACCAGAAAGGAGCTGTCAGTCACGGTGCTCAGATCAGTTTCTTTCTGTGCACTGTAACTTCCTGGAGGGTTGGAGAACACAAACTGAGTCACAACTTTACTGCCTTCTTGCTGTCCCACAACATCCAGGCTAGGAAGCAAAGTCTGTTCTGATTTACTAGAAGCCAGTAATTCAGATCCACTGTTTCCACCGAGGCTGCTGGATGGGGTTAAAGTGGCTGTGTCTACAGAGAGGTTATTGCTGGAAGGCAAACCATGCAGGTCTTGACTGGAACTCTTTGTAGACAAAGATGCTAATGAGCCTAAGGCTTCTGCATTTACTGTCTGTACATCATCCAAATTTAAGGTGCTTTGCTGTAAAACTGTGGCAGTTGTTCCCAACAGAAGAGAGCTATCCAGGCTGTGTGGAATGTCACTGCCAGCCACTAAAATCAGTGGGTCAACTGTCTGACCAAGAGAATTGCTACCAACAGAAAGATTGCCTCCAAGTGTGGATCCCACAGAGGCAACATCTATAGTGAGAATTCCAGAGTTTATCAGAGCCATATCGGTTGAAATTCCAGAGGAGTTCCCGGACACACTAGAAAAGAGGGACACGAGATCTACATTGCTGAGGTCACTTTGTCCTGAATTTGTGAGTTCACTGCTAGGTGTTAGGGAACCAAGAGTTTCCATCTGATTTAAGAGATCTGAAACAAAGATTTGGTATGGTTACTTTACAAAAATTAACAAGCCAGTTTCATCCTGCCTACAAAAAATGAGAACCAAATGCTGCCTATATTTCTCATATAGTCTGCTGCCCTCCCCGCTGTAGACAGAAACCTGCATTGCAAAGGCTTGCTAGGACACCATTTCTCTATGTCACTATGATTATGTTCAACCTGCTTGACATCTGAGGTAATTTGCTTCCTGACTTCCACTGGAGAAACTAAATACTGGTTTATACCTATATATAGTGCTGTGGCTACTATTTGAAATCATTTCCATACAGTGGAAATCATTTCCATACAGCCCTGTGACTCTGTGGTGTGGTTTGAACCAGCTTTCTGCACATGCCATCTTGACTAAGTGGGAAGTGCTACATGTCTCCAGAAGCTTATATGAGTACCTAACCATTCAGTTTGAGTGAGCCACATGGGCAACACAACTCACATTTCGAACCACACAGAAACAGCTTTCAGTGGCAAACAAGTCATCAAGTAATATAACTGTGAAGTGTCTTATCAGAATGAGACCAATGCCTGAGAGAAAAGTAAGATCAATTAAACACTGGATCCTGCCTAAGCTAAAAAAGAAAAAATAGTATTATAGTGTTTTCTTTGAAAAGATACAGCACACTATGGCAGCAATATGTCTAAGACTCAGAAGAGAATGGGAAAGCACAATATCTTAGCTCTCTACGATCACCTTTCTTGTTTTTTTTCTGAAACATTGAGCCATTGGAGATAACCTTCATGTTACACATATCGTACCTGTACTAAAGTTGTGTTGTTTGACCATGTGAGTTTTCATACTATGCTTAGATGTAAACAGTTTATTGCAGCTGGAAACAGGGCAACGGGTCTTCAATGAGTCCACATCTTGAAGGTGCTTCTTCGCGTGAATATACAGACTACTGCGTGCTGAGAACTTTGCACAACAGCCTGAAATAAGATATGTTGTTTAGATACTAAATCTAAAATACTACAGTATTTTCAGCCACAACCTTACTTCAAAAATGACCTAACATTACAAATAAGATGACATTTGATCATGCCTTCACACTCAGATAGAGCACTCTTCCATTTATATAGAATCATAGAGTTGGAAGAGACCACAAGGGCCATCCAGTCCAATCCCCTGCTATGCAGGAACTCACGATCAAAGCATCCCTGACAGATGGCCATCCAAGCTTTTTAAAAACCACCGAAGAAGGACACTCCACCACCCTCCGAGGGAGTGTGTTCCACAGTCGAACAGCAATTACTGTCAGTGTCTAGATCAAGGGAAGTAATAGTGCCACTCTATTCTGCATTGGTCAGGCCCCACCTGGAATACTGTGTCCAGTTCTGGGCACCACAATTCAAAAAGGATGTGGAGAAACTGGAGCGGGTCCAAAGGAGGGCGACTAAAATGGTGAAGGGTCTGGAAACCTTGCCCTATGAAGAACGCCTTAGGGAGCTGGGGATGTTTAACCTGGAGAAGAGAAGGTTAAGAGGTGATATGATCGCCTTGTTTAAATACTTGAAGGGATGTCACATTGAGGAGGGAGCAAGCTTGTTTTGTGCTGCTCCAGAGAACAGGACTCGGAACAATGGATGCAAACTGCAGGAAAAAAGATTCCACCTCAACATTAGGAAGAACTTCCTGACAGTAAGGGCTGTTCGACAATGGAACTCACTCCCTCGGAGGGTGGTGGAGTCTCCTTCCTTGGAGGTTTTTAAGCAGAGGCTGGATGGCCATCTGTCGGAGATGCTTTGATTGGGAGTTCCTGCATGGCAGGGGGTTGGACTGGATGGCCCTTGTGGTCTCTTCCAACTCTAAATTTCTATGATTCTATGAAGTTCCTCTTAATGTTGAGCTGGAATCTCTTTTTCTGTAGTTTGAACCCATTGCTCAGGGTCTTATTCTATGGAGAAGGAGAAAACAAGCTTGCTCCATCCTCAATATGGCACCCCTTCAAATATAAACAGAGCTATCATATCACCTCTTACCTATCTCTTCTCCAGGCTGAACATATCCAGCTCCCTAATTCTCTCCTCACAGGGCATGGTTTCCAGACCCTTCACTATTTTGGTTGCCTTCCTGTGGACATGCTCCAGCTTGTCAGTGTCATTTTTTAATTGTGGTGGCTTCTTCCAAAATGTGTGAAGAGATCTTTTTTCTTTCACCTCTACTTTTTTATGATTTCCATTTTGGTGGGCAAATATACACATCTATGCTTTTTTAACATGCTTGGTGGAACTGTTAAGGAGGCTTTATCTGCTTTTCCCTTTTCTTTCATGCTCAGTAAGGGACTCTGAAGGCAACTGCTGTTTACCTTGTATGTTGCAGGAAGGAATGTACAGTTACAGACAGCCAGGGGGAAATCTCATTATTTCCCAGCTCAAGTTTTATTATATTGTTATTTCAGACACACAGCTGTAATCCAGCACCAAAAGCCTATGTCTGTCTCACTTTCCTTCAACAACCTCCCATTTCTGGTGTGGCTTAAAAAAAACAAACCCTCCAGCCAGACAGAGGACAAGAAAAAGTGGAAGTTGGGAAAGGAATAAAGACTTTGTACAAAGCAGTTTCTGTAAGAGGCCTTGTTAACTGAGGTATGCCTGTATAACCAGTCTGAGGCTAAGATCCTACACTGAGCATTCTGCCTATAGAATTCTGCATTCCTCCCATGCACCAGCAAGTACCAAACCCCTAAAACCTTTGCCTACCAGAGTCTCCCCTTATGAGGACAAAGCAGCAGCTGGCCTCAGGTAGAAGAAGAGAAGACACATGGGTGGGCTCACAGAGTTTTTTCCTTCCCCAGGAGCTCAAAGCTGTAGCATCATTATTGTCAGAACTGCCTCCCCCACTAGGCTTTACAGTTGTAGGGGATGGCGGTGGGTGGAGGGTGAAGAGGTGGCTGGATAAAGCACAAAGGGCTAGGGAATAGCCTCCTATGCCCCTTCCACAGAGACATGTGTGTGGATAAGCAACGCTTACACGTATGCATGTCAATATTAGTAGTAGTAGTAGTAGTATTTATACCCCACTCTTCAGCCACAAAGGCTATCAGAATGGCTTACTTTTTTATTAGACAGTACTCTGCTCTCAGGCTTACAATACCTGTATGCTACCTTTTCAATTATCAAGTGTAGTAGTTTCAGTATTGAACTATGGCTCTGGAGAACAAGGTGTGAATTCCCATTCAACCATGGAAACCCACTGGATGACTCTGGGCAAGTTACATTGTCTCAGACTCAGGAGGAGCCAAAGCAACCCTCCTCTTGCCCCTCCCCCCCCAAAAAAAACAAATATTGCCAAGAAAACCCTGTGATAGGTTCACTTGAAGTTGAGAACGACCTTAAGACAAACAACAACAAGAAGAAGCTACTTTGAGTCCCAAACTGGGGAAAAGGTGGGATATAATTATTATTATTATTATTATTATTATTATTCATTTATTGCCACAGAGGGAATCCCACAGGCAGCTCAGAGTCAGACTAGCATAATCCAATTGGAGATAGTAAAGTACAGCACTGGGAAGGGCCGGGGCTGTCCTATTCCAAAAACTGATTTTTAAATAAACTGGTTCTTTCTCAGTTATTTCCTCTCTCGCAAGTAAGATGAAATTATGGAGAAAATACATCAGTGGGGACAAAATGTTTCAGCTCTTTTCTCTCAGCTGTGCTTTGATGGTATTTCCTCCCCATTATAGGATTCAGTAGCAACCCAATCATAACGCACTCTGTAGGATGCACAATCTGTAGGATGCACAATCAAGGAAACAAAGATAAAGATGCACAATCACAAGTACAACCATTACCTTCCACTGGGCACTCAAATGGCTTTGTACCAAGATGAGTTATACTATGGCCTTTCAAGTGTTCAGCTCTTGTGAAGGATTTCCCACAGCCTTCTACAGAACATGTAAATCTCCTGTCATCTTCATGTTTCCTGCAACAAGAATTAAATGCATTTTTATTATTGAGGGCAATGTGTAGAAAAAGTCAAATATCAGTGTGTTGAAGACTAAGAGTCAACTTCTCGGTTGGAAACTAGCATTTATTAATAAACAAACAAACAAAACAAACAGATTCAGTGTCTAAGCGGTTTACAACTGTAAGCTACCTGCCCCCGACAATCTGGGAACTTTTTAGATACAGTGTATATATCATCTTTAAATAAAACAAAGTTAAACTGTACTTGTTCATATTCATGTCTTTCACTTAACTATCCTGGGCAAGAATTTTTGAAGCGGTAGAACCCCCCCCCCCCCCCAGGACTTTCCACAAGAGAAAAAAATTGAAGCTATTTTTGGGAAAATAGGGGAAAATGGTATTAGGACCCTTTACAGACTGAATGTCATTTTGTCACTTGAGGAACATAAAATCTATTTTGTATAATTTGGTTTGATATAAAGTGATCATGTTTAGTATATTAAAGTACAGTTAATTGAGTCAATAATTACAATCTGAATTCACTTTTTGAAATGTTTAATCGTTTTGTTACAAAATGAACTAAAAGGTCCAGAACTATAAGAAAGTTATTTCGTTTGCCAGTTGATTAGAAGCAGCCAAAATAAAATAAAAAGATAGTAAGAATTGCATCTGATTCTGTAACTAGTCCTACAGAAAAAAAGTCTTTCTGTTACACTGCTTTCAGACATGATTTGAAAAATAAATATATTATTTTTAGCATTTTATTTTTCATTCTAAAATAGAATATTCTGTAATACTTTCCCCCTCACTTCTGGGAAGAAAAAAGCTTTGGGGGGAAAAATGGGGTTTCCCATAAAGTCCCCTCGATGGGTCTTCACATCTCTTTCCTACTCCTCCTCTGGCTAAGATCCCCATATTCAAGAGTTAAATAGAAGCCTTCTGAGGACCTGCACAATTAGACCTCTGCATCAGCACAATTAATCAAGAGTTTACCTTTTGTGTCTTAATAACTTAGACATGCTCGTGAAGGACCAGCCGCAACCTTCAAAGTCACAGATGAAAGGTCTTTCTCCTGGGGGGGGGGGGGGAATTAAAATAATGATTGTAACTACCTTAAGTTATTATCTTTAAAAAAAAGTCATTCTAAATTACACAGTATCATTTATTTATCTAATTTATTCCCAGACCTTCCTTATAAAAGCTTGGTGAAGTTAATTTAGCTGTCTAATTCAGCAGTTCCTGTTAACCTGTTTTATCCTTACTGCTGTCTGTATCATTTTATGCTGCTGCTTACAAGCTTAAAATGCTTTGTCTACTGCTGTGCCATCTATTTTTACAAGAAATAAAACATCAAGTGCCCCTTCTGCCAGCATTCCTTCTTACACAAAAAAGCTATGCTAGAATTGAAAGATTTCTCACTGCACATTTATGTGAACATGGCCAAGTAAGAAATAATGAGTGAGTATGCTGGTAAACATAGCCCAAAGGTTTTCAAGTGAGGGCAGCTAAAGCAGTCTTCCATATTCTAGTGCCCAACAGATGTGTCAAAACCACAGTACCCACCATCTCCTACTTGCAGGAGCCAAGAAGTCGTAACTGGGCAGCAAGTACGAGAATCCTTGCTTAGGAATCATTTACCAGGATTCTGAAAAATTCTGCCTTTCCATTTTTTGTGAATGAAGCTTTGAGTTAAAGGACTATTGTTTAACACCAGAAGACATGGTGCCAGCTGTGTACATGGTGCCTACTGTTCACCTTTTGAGTGAATGAATGCAACTCATCCCAGGAAAGTGACAGAATGTAAGGATGTTTAAAGATGCACCTCCTATCCAAGGAAGGTTTACTGCAACATTCAATTAATTATGAATGTCTCTTAGGTTCTACCTCCACCTAATCCTACATATGCTACTTTTGTTACCTGGTACCAAACTATCAGTGCATCCAAAGACAACAGGGTAATTATCAGGATTCAAATAAACACCTGGATGTGAATGCTAAAATTTCTATGTACATATATTTCAGGTAATATGATTCAGATTTCCTGGGACGGGGGGAGGTCATCCAAGAAACAGTATGATTCAGAGTTCTCTTCTATGTAAACTACATGTTAAATTTAATAATTACACCAGTTCACACCTGTGTGGCTTCTCATGTGGATTTTCAATCGGCAGGCTTTGTCATACTGCTTGTTACAGCCTGGGAAAGAGCAGGAGAACAGTTCTTGCTCCCTGAAGTGGACTCGATTGTGAGAAAATAATGCACTCACTGTTATGAAGGTCCTATCACAACCTGGAAAAGAGGGGGGGAAATTAAACTGTGCTTTTGGAAGGAAGCAGACAAAAATAATACAAACAGTTAATGTTCACAAAAATCTAGAAAGCATTATGATAATAATCATATTATTTAAGATAACAGCTGAAGACAAAGTGAATCTGAATTAAATTTATCCAATAATGTAATATATTTTTTCTTTAAAATGATAAATAATATTAGGAGCTTGTATCTCCTTTTAACAAGATCTTAAACGTTTTTCCAAATTTGATTACGTTTCCTTAATGTTTTATGAGCATTTATATCCCACATCTTATCTTTCAACGATCCAACAAAGTAACAAGTAGGCGCTTGTCATTCATGAGCATTACACTCTGCAATAAGGTTGGTGTGAGTGAGTGTATATGCCTTGAAGTCACCTGTCAACTTATGGCAACTCCATGAATTTCATGACCAGGTATTTGTGAGGTATCCGTGCCTTAACAATAAAAACAGTTTTGGGTATGATGGTTAAATGAAATTTTGATTTATACAGGCCTTTATGCTCAGCTTCTGAATTTCCCTCTGGATGACTTCTTTTGGAAATAGAATCCTAGATTATCTGCTCTACAATTGTAAAGCCTTTTATTCTACAGACTTTCACAAGCTAATGTGATCCAAATGTGCTGGACTACATCTCTCAAAATCCCAAGCCATCATGGACATCTGGAGGGAAAGAGATTGAGGAACGCGGTTTTACCCAAGAAATGCTTCCTCTCATCCCAATATATATCAATATATATTTTGCCAGACTTGTATGTAGCATGGCATTTACTTATGTCTAAAAAAATGAATGACTGATATACCTATACTTGGGTTCAAACCTCTGTTTAATAACTAAGGCTGCATCTGCACTGCAGAAATAACCCAGTTTGACACCAGTTTAACTGCAATGGCTCAATGCTGTGGAATCCTTGGATTTGCAGTTTGTTGTGGCACCAGACCTCTCTAACAGAGAATGCTAAACATCTCAGAAAACTACAATTCCCAGAATTCCACAGCAAGCAGCCATGGCAGTTAAAGTAGTGTCAAACTGTATTATTTCTGTAGTGTGGATGCAGCCTAAGTTTCACTGAGCAAGTCACTATCTTTTAACCTATCCTACTGCACAGGATGGCACAAACCCCTTAGGAAAAAGTGGAGAATTAAATTATATACACATATACCAGAGACAACTCAATACCATGTGATTATTGGAGATCAAACAGAATTATTTAAACACTATAAATTCAGCACTTCTGTTCGGGAAAGAAATGCATTCTCCCCAGCCAATATAAAGGCATCAGAAGAATACTTCTAGTTCAATATGAGAAGTAAAGATTGCTACAACTGGCTAGCACATCTGATGATTCACACATGGTTTTTCACACTTCAGACAAAAAGTATTTTTAACCTATGCCATGAAGTTCTCTTTTTCACAAAAAGATATGAAAAGTTAGACTTGGCCGAGCATGATCAAGACTGTTCAGCAGTTGATCCTATGCAACACTGTATTTTGATAACTTTGTTTGACAACCTGGAATTCTTTGTGGATTAAGGATTATTTGTTAGGAAAGTGATAAGGAGTGTTTGGGAATTCTGGGAATCGTAGTTTATTGAGGCTAAATGTCTCACAAAACTACAGTTCCCAGAATTCTCTAGCACTGAGCCAGGGTAGTTAAAGTGGTCCCAAACTGGATTATTTCTGCAGTGTGTTTTAGACCCAGGACACAGATCAATGGATGCAAATTACAGAAAAACAGATTCCACCTCAACATTAGGAAGAACTTCCTGACAGTAAGAGCTGTTCAACAATGAAACACACTTCCTTGGAGAGCGGTGGAGTCTCCTTCTTTGGAGGTTTTTAAACAGAAGCTGGATAGCCATCTGTTGGAAATGCACTGCTTTTACTGCGTCTTTCTGCAAGGCAGGGGGTTAGACTGGATGGCCCTTGTAGTCTCTTCCAAGTCTATGATTCTGAAAACAAAAGTTAAGAAAACATCTTATACCTCTTAAAGACTCAAATGCCATAAAGGCACCAAATCCTGACCTATCCTGGAAGCTAAACAAGTCAGCCCTGGTTAGTTCTCAGATGGAAGACTGTCAAGGAATACTAGGTCCTGTGGGCTATATTTCAGGGGAAGGAAATGGCAAAGCCACCTCTGAGTATTCTTTGCCTAAGAAAGCCTTATGAAATTCATGGGATCGCCGTAACTTAACAAGCAACTTGAGACCACACACACAAACACACACACGGGTTGCAAGAGCCCCTCTACAAGCAATTCTGCATTTTTAATTTTACACGTTGCTGTTTTGGACTATGCGAGCCATCGTCGCTTCCTGCAACATTGATGTTCTGTCATGAAATAGTAAAACTTAGAGCGGTTCATGGACTGGTAGTGATCCGTCTACCAGGTCCAATCCATGACCCACTGGCTGCTGCTCCATATCAAGTTGCTAGCAAACAAGAACAACCAAATTGTAGCCCATGGACATAGATACGGCCAAGGTGCCTGACAGGACAAAAAAGTCTACCACTCCCACGAACAGAACAGCTAAAGCAAAAGCAAAAAGCAAAAGACATGAACGCACAGCTGCCTTGGATCCCATTTTGGGAGAAAAGCAGGGTAATAGTGCATTAAGTAAGTAAAAAATTGCCTCCCGTGACAGAAATGTGGTGCACAGAAGTGCTGGGAGGAGGCAGGTTAGTTGTGCAAGCCTTCCTAAGGAAGTAACATATCATGGGGTAGTTGTGTTGTTGGCTAAACAACTAAACCCTAAAGTGAGGCTAGTCCAAGCCATCACATACATTCCCCATTGCCATGTATGAGCTTGACAGTTAACAAAGAAGATATGGAGAAATGTGAGAAGAATGCTGAAGATAGCCAAAAAGACAAAACAAATGGCTCCTTGAACAGGCCAAGTCAGAACTCTTCCAGATATTGACCATAGATTGTGTGGAAGGAGCTACAGAGGCCTAGTACAGTCCTTCTGAACCTTATCAGAATTTCTCTCTATTGCAATTGGAGCCACTTTAACTCTTTGTCTGACTCAGTCGCTATGGAATTCTGGGAGTTGGAGTTTGTTGTGGGCCCTTCGGGCCCACAACAAACTCCAACTCCCAGAATTCCATAGCCTTGAGCCACAGAGTTAAAGCGGGACCAAACCGGGTTATCCCCCAGTGTGGACGCCACTTGCAGCCTTCTTTCCTTTTTTTTTTTTACCGGGGAACTGGCACCGGTAGGGCCTCTCCGGCTCGAGGTGGGCGCGGCGCTGGTGGGCGCCGAGTCGGGCGGCGGTGGGGAAGCGCTGCCCGCAGGCCTCGCACTTGTGGGCCGCCGCCTCTTGCTCGTCGTGGGCCCTCCCGTGGGCCCGGAGGTTGTAGACGGTGGTGAAGCGCTTGGTGCAGCCGGGGGCCGGGCAAGGGAAGGGGCGCAGCTTGTCGTGGGAGTGGAGGTGGCGGCGGAGCTTGTAGGCCGTGGCGAAGGCCCAGGAGCAGCCGGGGACCGGGCAGGAGAAGGGGCGAGGCGAGGAGGAAGAAGAAGACACTGAAGCAGTTTGGCCACGGCCGCCATTTTGTAGGCCGTGTTCATTATTATTATTATTATCATCATCATCATTAGTCGTCGTCGTGTTGTTGTGAGGGGAAACTTCAGGGCAGGCTAAGGAGGAGGAAGAAGAAGGGGCTCGAGTCTGAGTAGAGGAAGGGGCCGAGGGGGAGGGAGTCTGAGGCGGCGTCGTCCTCGTCGTCGTCTGAGATGGAGGAGGCTGCCCTCCGAGGCTGAGGAGCCCGTTCTCGAAGCGCACCACCAGGCTCTGGTTGTTGATAGTCAGCGTCCCTGAAAAAGAGGAGGAAGAAGAAGAGGAAGAAGAAGAAGGGGCCTTTGTGGTGGTGGTGATGGCGGCGTTGTCGTCCCCGGGCTCCCCTTGGGTCCCTTCCCCCGAGGAGGCCCCGCTCCCTCCCTCCTCCTCCTCGCCCCCCGGAGGAGGACGGTGATGCTTCTTCTCCTCCTTAATCTCTTTCTCCTTTCTTTGAAGCAGCTCTTCCCGTGACGAGGCTCCTCCAGCTGCTCCTCCTCCCCGCACTAAGTTCACCACCAGCAGCAGAGCGTCGTCCTCGTCCTCGTTGTTGTTGTCCGCCTGAGGTAATGGCGGCCGTTGCTGCTGCTGCTGCTGAGGTAAATTTGTTAATGGCGGCTTAGAAGGAGGTGTTGGTGGTGATGATAATGACGGTGTCTCTGTCACGACTTTCTTCCCTTCCAGCACCAGCAGCACCGGGAACGACGTCACGTCCAGGCCCCCCCAGGAGGATCCCGCTTCTTGTTGTCGGTTGGGCGCTGATGCTGAGGAGAGAATTAAGGGAGACCGTCGGTCGCCGCTGAGGGGAGGATTGGCGCGGCGGCGGACGCCATTTTGTCTCGCGCCGGGTTCGGGCCGGGACTCTTCCCCTTCTTCTTCTTCCTCTTCTTCTTCTTCTTCTTCTTCTTCTTGTTCCAGAGCGGCAGGCAGCCCCTGCGATTCCATCTTGGGGGTCCCTGTAGCAGCAGCGGCGGCTGAAACCGGAGCCGAGGGGCGGGGCCTGAGGGGAAGGGAGGGCGGGAGGGAAAACACGGAGTGCGGAATTCCATCAAGGGAGGGAGGAACGGGGTTGGCGGGAGGGAAAACCCGGACGCAGAAATCCAGTGGGAAGGAAGGAGGTGGCCTTGCTGCTGGAATGGAGTTGAAGGGAAATAAGATCATAGAATCATAGAGTTGGAAGAGACCCCAAGGGCCATCCAGTCCAACCCCCTGCCATGCAGGAACTCCCAGTCAAAGCATCCCCGACAGATGGCTATCCAGCCTCTGCTTAAAGACCTTTAAGGAAGGAGACTCTACCACCCTCCGAGGGAGTGTGTTCCACTGTCGAACAGCCCTTACTGTCAGGAAATTCCTCCTAATGTTGAGGTGGAATCTTTTTTCCTGCAGTTTGCATCCATTGTCCCGAGTACTGTTCTCTGGAGCAGCAGAAAACAAGCTTGCTCCCTCCTCTATATGACATCCCTTCAAATATTTGAACAGGGCTATCATATCACCTCTTAACCTTCTCTTCTCCAGGCTAAACATCCCCAGTTCCCTAAGTCGTTCCTCATAGGGCACGGTTTCCAGACCCTTCAGCATCTTAGTTGCCCTCCTTTGGACACGCTCCAGTTTCTCCACATCTTTTTTGAATTGTGGTGCCCAGAACTGGACACAGTATTCCAGGTTGGGGGTGTTGTTGTTGTTAAGGATTCATGGCTTGTACAGACGGCTCTCCACATGACGGCTCTGGTTATTCGTGGATTTCTAGGAATCTCTCTGTAGGATGCAGCGGCTCAAGCAGTTAAGACATCAGCTCTGATTATCATAAGTTCAGGAAGTTGGCAGTTCAAGGCCTGGGCGCCACATGGTGAGCTCCCGTCACTAGTCCTGGCTTGTGCCAAACTAGCAGTTCTAAAGCATGATGTGAAAGCAAGTACACTCATCCCTACATATTTGTGGATTTGATATTTGCAGGTTTGTTTATTCACGGATTTTATGGATATTTTCTCTCTAGGAATCTCTAGGTAATAATAATAGTAATAATAATGTTTTATTTCTACCCTGCTCTTCAGCCAAGGCTATCAGAGCAGCTTACAATTTGTTAATTAGACATTTCCCTGCGCTCAGGCTTACAGTCTAAAAAGACAGGACACAAAAGGAGAAGGGAGAGGTGGTGGGGAAGGGAGAAAGTCCAGCAGATCTTCTCTCCCTCGGAGGCCCCTGGAACAAGGAGGGACTGGAGGGAAGACTCCTTCTTTTTACGCAAAGCCTGTCGGAGTTGGCTTGCCTTTCTCTCCCTCAAGATGGTGGAGGGAGGGAGGGTTCTTCTTCTCAGGCCCTCCAGCGCAACTCTGTGGTCAGCTTTAACTAAAAGTTGCACTGAAAGACCTACTGCTTTATCACACTAAGGGGCAAACGAGAGTTAAATGAGAGTTAAACAGGAAATGCTCTATGTTTATCACAGGACATTTTCTGTTTAACTCTCATTTGAATCCTGTTTGCCTTCTAGTGTGATAAAGCAGCTAGAGATTCCTAGAGATAATATTGTGTACTAGGCATTTGTAGCTCCTCCAGTTCAGTACTATGGTCAGTGTCTGTCGGATGTTGACCACAGAGTTGCACTGGAGGACCTAGAGATTCCTAGAGAGGCGTCCTCTCAGGTAAAAACATGGTGTTTTTGTTATTTGCTGTTTTTCCATATTCACAGGGGTCTTGTGCCCCTAACCCTAGCAAATATGGAGGAACAAGTGTAGATAAATAGGTACCACTTAGGTGGGAAAATGTCCTGCGCAACCATAATAATAATAATAATATAATTTATTAGTATCCCGCCTAATCCCAGGGAAGCTAACAGTGGGAAAATACAATACAAAAGTTACAATAAGATACAAAACAATCCCTTCCCAATCCCCTGACCAATACTTAAGCAAACAAAATCAATAAACAAATACAATAGCAATCAAGCAAAGAAAATAAAAATATTAAAATCAAATGAAATTCATAATTAACTCCTTTCCTAGTCCCTTAACACAGGTTCAAATCAAAACAATGTTAAACAAATACAATATATATGAGAAACCAAATACCATAACAAGCATTAAAAACCACAGTTTGTCACCATGCTGGCCACATGATCACAGAGTAGTCTCTGACAACACTGGCTCTTTGGCTTAGTAACGGAAATGAGCACCACCCCCTGTGGTCAAACACGACAACCTTGTCAACAGGGAATACCTTTACCTTTAGGAATCTCTAGGTCTTCTGGTCAACGTTCTCCAATAGCTTCACTAGAGGACCTAGCAGTTCCTTCTCTGAGCATTTGTAGGTCCTCCAGCACCATTCTATGCTCAGATTCTGGCAGATGTTGACCATAGAGGACTCTGGAGGGCCAGAGGTTCCTAGAGAGCAAGTGCATTTCTATACTGCTTATCAGTGTGCTTAAGCACTCCCTAAGTGTGTAAGCTTATTGCCCCCAACAAGCTGGGTACTCATTTTAGCAACCTATAGAAGGATGTGCAAGACTAAGTTGACCCTGGAGCCCTGCAGAATCAAACTCACAACCTTGTGTTTTGTGAGTGAGTGGCTGCAGTGTTGGCATTTAACCATTGTGCCACCAGAGAGGTGTTCTCTCAACTAAAAACATAGTGGGGTGGTTATTTGTGGTTTTTCCACTTCCACGGGGGTCCTGCACCCCTAATCCTAGCAAATGTGGAGAGCTCACTATATTCCCCATCACCATGTACAGCTGTGAGAGCTGGACAATTAAAAAAGCAGATAGGAAGAGAATCCATTCATTTGAAATGCAGTGTTGAAGAAGAGTGCTGAGGATACCATAGAGGGTCAAAAAGATAAACAAACAGGTCCTTGAACAGATCAAGCTTGAACTTGCCCTGGAAGCCAGGATGATCAAACTGAGGCTGTCGTATTTTGGACACATCATGGGAATGCACAACTCATTAGAAAAGGCAATGATGCTGGAGATGGTAGAGGGCCAGAGAATAAGAGAAAGACCACATGCCAGACAGACAGACTCAATCAGGGAGACTGTGAGCCTAAGTCTGCAGGATCTGAGCAGGGAAGCAGAGGATGGGAGGACTTGGAGATGTCTCATCCACAGGATTGCTGTGAGTTGAGATTGACTCGAAGGCAGGTAAGAACAACTAGAGAGGAACTCCCATGAGTAAAGGATTGCAGGGGAAGAAACAGATCATGTACTGCAATAGGGGACACGGGGCTTATTAAGTAAAATAAGCACATGTTTAAAGCATCCAGGGAATGGGGACACCACAGCAATTTTCCATTGCCGGATTTACTTCTGCAGCAACCATAGGACCATTGCACTAATTTCCCTCACAAGAAAAATTATCCTTAAAATATTGCAACACAGACTTCAGCCACATATGTAGAGAGAAATCCCAGAAGTGCAAGCAAGGTTCAGGAAGGGAAGAAGCACTAAGGACCACATTGCAAACATGATGGCTAATGGAGTGCAACAAGGAATTCCAGAAGAAAAGCAGCATGTGCATTGTAGGCTCTACAAAGCCTTTGACTGCATCAATCATGAAACAACAAACAAAAAACAAAACAGCTTCATTTATATACGCTTCATACTCTTAAGGAGTGTCTAAGCGGTTTACAATTGTAAGCTATTTGCCCCCCAACAATCTGGGTACTCATTTTAGCGACCTCAGAAGGATGCAAGCCTGAGTCGAGCTTCAGCCCTTTTGCTGGTCTTGAACTCGCCACCCTATGGTTTTGAGTGAGTGGCTGCAGTACAGGCATTTAACCACTGCGCCACCAGGGCTGTGCTATGGAACGCTCCCAGACACATGAAAGTCCCACTACATTTGATAAATCTCTACTTGGGACAAGAGGCAACTGTGAGAACAGACTACAGAGAAACAGAATGGCTTCCAGTTGGCAGTGGTACCAGGCAGGGCTTCATTTATCACCCTACCTGTTCAACTTGTACAAAGAAAACATAATAGGAAGAGCAGGGTTAGACTTAGAAGGAGGAGGAGTGAAAACAGGAGGAAAGAATATCGATCATCTTAGGCCAAAGTAGGTGACCTGGAAGGAGTGGCCTCTGGCCACTCTAGCTTCTTTCATGCTGGGACTGCAGTGACCATATGGCCCACACCTGAAGTGGCGCACCAGCAGGAGCAGATTCAATCAGCTCCTTTTTGGGCCAGCTCTTGCTGCCTTGGTACAGCCTCCATGTGGCTTCCAGTTGCTTTGGGAGCATACATCTTATAAATGTCATGTCCCTGAAGCAGCCAGAACCTGCTTTTTTGGCCCATCTGCTTTGGGCCTAAGATACACAGGTGACACCATAATAGTAACAGAAAACATAAACTTGGTACAACTACTAAGGATGGTCAAAGAAGAAAGTGCAAAGGCAAGCTTGGTGGTGAACATAAAAATAATGGCCATGAAGGATTTACGTAAATTTAACCTAAACAATGAGGAAATCAAGATAGTAAAAGCATTCCTATACAGTACTTGTGATCAAACATTGATCTGAATGGGGACTGCAGTCAAGAAATCAGAAGAAGATTAGGAATGCATAGGGCAGCTATAAAAGAACTAGGTAAGATCACAAAGTGTAAAGATATACAACTGGGCACAAAAGTTAGAATTGTCCAAGCCATCGTATTCTCCATCACCAGGCACTGATGTAAGAGCTGGACACTGAAGAAAGTCAACAGAAAGAAAATAAACTAGCTAGAGTTGTGCTGGAGAAAAGTGCTGAGAATACTGTGGGTGGCCAAAAAGACAAAGAAATGGGTCCTTGAAGAGATCAAGCCTGAACTCTCCCTGGAAGCCAAGGGGCTTTATAGTCAAAAGTGCTGATGTTGGGGTGCAGTGGGGGGGGGGGTGGCAGCCCCATGCTGTATGCCTCGACTCTACCCCCAAGCGCCACCCCCCCACCCAGATGACAGATGGCATGGGTATGCTCCTGTGGTGCAGCGTTTAGACACACTGCACCGAAGAAACAGAGGAGAAGCACCACCATGGCAGCAAGGAGAGCTTTTTGCCAGCTTGAAAAGGATCAGAATTCTGCTGCTTCTTTTTGAGCTGGCAAACCACTAGATAGGGGCCGTGCAATTGCTGTGACCCCGATTCAGCGCTCAAAGGGACGCTGGCAAGCCACTAGAAAGGGGCCATCTGTTCAGTCCCTAAAATGACCAAATTGAGGTTGTTGTGCTTTGGCCACATCATGAGAAAAGCATGACTAATTAGAAAAGACAGTAATGCTAGGAAAGGTAGAGAGCAGAAGAAAAAGATGAAGACCACAAACCAGTTGGCTAGACTCAATTAGGGAGGTCACAGGCCTGAATCTGAGTTGAGCCGAGCAGTGGGGGACAGGGGGTCTTGGAGATGAGTCAAGGTTGACTCGAGGGCAATTAATAATAGATAGCAGACCCAAGGCTGGCTTAACCATTAAGCAAAATAAGCACATTCTTAGGGCATCAAGGGAAGGGTGGGGGGGTACCACAGAAATTTACCATTGCTAGATTTACCATGGACCATATGGTGCAAAACTGCAAGGTTCCACAAGAAAAAAAATCTCCCATAGTCAATGAAAAAATTATGTATGCACACAAACATATACAGGATGATGATGATGATGATGATGATGATGATGATGATACAATAATGGAGAATAATGATGTACATTAACCTTAGTAATACAATAAAGAATAAGAAAACTTATTTTATGGTTTATCGTTTTTGGGAGGCACCATGTTTCCCGAGAAACATATTTAGGAAGTACTAAATATGTTTATTAATTAAATATAAACCTATTTAGGGATTCCTGAGAAAGTCCTACTGTGGGGCTTATTGTGTGGGAAGTGGCCATAAGACTCCATGGCATGTGCTACTTTCAGCCTAGAACAATAAAGATGTGCTCACTTAACATCTATTAAATTAATTGGCCAGTCTTCATCTGTTTCTAATATCAGTTGTTAAGTAATGTTTCTACAATCTACTTAAATATTTTGGGATTTCTGTGAGATTTCTAGAATCATAGAGTTGGAAGAGACCACAAGGGTCATCCAGTCCAACCCCCTGCCATGCAGGAACTCCTAATCAAAGCATCCCCGACAGATGGCCAGTCCACCCCCTGCCATGCAGGAACTCCCAATCAAAGCATCCCCGACAGATGGCCATCCAGCCTCTGCTTAAAGACCTCTAAGGAAGGAGACTCCACCACCCTCCGAGGGAGTGTGTTCCACTGTCAAACAGCCCTCACTGTCAGGAAGTTCTTCCTAATGTTGAGGTGGAATCTCTTTTCCTGCAGTTTGCATCCATTGTTCCGCATCCTAGTCTCTGGAGCAGCAGAAAACAAACTTGCTCCCTCTAGTTCTGTTTTGCCTTGTTTTTTACAAGACATAAGACATCCAGGTTTATGTCTTCACTTGTGTCAGTCATTCTGTATTGTATTTATCTTAGCATGACCTCAGAGCAGCTTGGCAGTATTGACAGAGTCACATTTAGTGTGACAGGGCTGTATTGAGTGTAAAGTAGGAAAGAAAAAAGCCTCCTCTTTGAAGGAAATGTAGGATATAAATGTAACCAATAATGGAACTAAATGAATCTATAAGAAAGCTAAAAAGAGGGTTTTTTTTTTAGCTTTCGGGCTATGTGGCCATGTTCTAGAAGAGTTCCTTTCTGATGTTTCGCCAGCATCTGTGGCTGCCTTTTCTCTGAAGATGCCAGCCACAGATGCTGGCGAAACATCAGAAAGGAACTCTTCTAGAACATGGCCACTTAGCCCGAAAGCTCCACAAAAAACTATGGATGCCGGCCATGAAAGCCTTTGACTCCACATTAAAAAGAGTGTGTTTCTGTGTTTATTAACCTTTATTATTATTAACCTTTATTTATATAGCACTGTAAATTTACACAGTGCTGTACATACAATCTTATATTTAGATGGTTCCCTGCCTTTAGGCTTTCAGTCTAAAAGAGACAACACAAAAGGATAAGGGAAGGGTGGTGGGAAGGGGATGAGGTTCAGTGGTTCTTCGCTCCCTCTGGGGCCTGGACCAAGGCAGATGGACTGGAGGGAGGGCTCGGCTTCTTAATACATAGTTAAAAGGAGGCATCCTGGGGCAGACGGCACAATCTTGGGAATGCTTCCCTAAACAATGTAGTCTTTAAATTAATTTTGAATCTGGTTAGAGAAGTGATGAGGCGCACATGTGGGCCTGTTTGTTTCTATCTGTAGCCCCTGTAACTTATCAGGACATCTCAAAATTTGGTGTTGCACAAATTGCAGCAAGTTTCAAATCAGTGGTCAATGCCTTAAATTTTGATATGGGAATTTTGGGGGAAGAGGTTGTTTACACTGCAGTGTCCAAAGGGTGGTTAGAAACAAACAAGGCGGTGGGGGGGGGGGGGGAATGGGGCAACCCTGCCATAACTGGAATTTTTTAAGGGCAAGGAAAGATAAGAAGGTCCTCAAAGGCCCTGTTGCTGAGATTCCCGAGACAGAGGAAAGTGACAAAACAAGGTGGGATTGTAAACAGAGTGGTATCTTTGCTTCAGGTGAAATCTTTGGAAAGCTGTTTTCAGTAGTACTTGGACTCGATCTCCACTGATATAAATGGGGATGTGACAGTAAAGCCAGACATTTTAACACACGCACAAGGGGAGCCTGCAACAAACCTTGTAGTGTAGAGTGGCCCTGTCCACTGTTTCACTCAGCCATGTGCTCACAGTATATTCTTTCCCCTTAGCTGCTTTTCTGTTTTTCCCTTAAGCAGTCAGTCAGTATTGAGTTGTGGTGCTCACTGGCGTTTATCACACAACTGTGTGATAACTTATCTCACGCAATTTCGGGCAATGGGGGGGGGTCATCTTTGGGGAATGGGAAGTCACTCTGAACGCATTCCGAACGCAAATAGAACTTATGTAAATTCGCTGAACTAGCGAATTTACGTGAATTCGAATTGACTCCATTCAAAATTGGGAGAAATTCCTCCCATGTGATAAACTCCAGTGCCACAGATTGCCAAAAGACGAATAAATGGGTACGAGAGAAAATCAAACCTGAACTCTCACTAGATGCCAAACAGAGACTGTTTCTGCACTCCATAAATAATGCAGTTTGCCATGACTCAATTCTAGGATTTTGCCGCCGAAAAAAAGAAGCAGTTCTTTGTCATTCTTTTTTTGGGCAGCTTCAAGATGGATTGGGGCTGTGCTGTGAGGTTGCCATGGTCCCATCCACCTTCGGATGGGGTGGCTTGAAGCTACCTCTTCGGGATGGTCTAGTTCACCCTAGTCAAGCCACTACAACTTGCTGGTTATCGGCTTTGAAATCAAATGCCGAGGGATACAGCAAATGTATGTATAGATTACTTGAAATGTAATTGCCCAAGACATGTATAACACACTCTAAACTGTGCCATTGAATCATCTTAAAATCTTAGCAATATTTGCTTGTCTGTGCTGCAAAATAAATTATTAATCGCAACAATTTTTGCTATAATATTATTCAAACAGCAGGTGGTGCTGTATCCTCATGCAAAACTGTAGGATGGTAGTAACCGCACCTCTTGTTTCAGTTTTAAATCACAACATTTAAATCACAATATTTTATTGAAACTGGATAATAAAACAGATCAAAGTCTGCTACAGGATTTTGCTTAACCCATCACTACAACATGCCTAAAGTTTTGTAAAACCTAATGAAATCACCTTGGTGTTCTGTAGATCTATATCAGTGTAGATCAGCTATTGAATACATGGGCTATGCTGCTTTGTCAAACCACTACACCATGCTGGCTCTCTATATTGGATACATATAGCTTGTGTGTGTGTGTGTGTGTGCGTATGTTCCTTCAAGTCAAGTGTCAACTTAGGGCAATCTCATGAATTTTATAGGGTTTTCCTGTGCAAGGACTTCTCAGAGGTGGTTTTGCCAGTTCCCTCCTCTGAAATATACAGCATCTGGTATTCATTGATAGTCTGCCATCCAGTTACTAACATGGTCTGACCGTGTTTAGCTTCCAAGATCAGACAGAATCTGGTACTTTTAGGCTATTTAGATCCCACAAAACCCTACTCTATCTTTTGTCTTACATGTAGAAAAATAAATGGCCCCAAGAGCAAATCAAGCCTGAACTCTTAACTAGAAGCCAAAATAACTAAACTAAACAAAATAACTTAGGTTATTATATCTTGGACACATTTTGAAACAACATTACCAGTGAAACCTCAGGTTTGCCTAGTCTGTCTTCAGGTCCCTGGATAGGTTGCAAGTTATCTGTGCCGTCAACTACTACCTCCTCTCATCCATTTAAAATTGTGCACTTTAGATTGTAAGCATGAAGGCAGGGAACCATCTAATTAAATGATTGTATGTACAGTGCTGTGTAAATTTACAGCGCTATATAAAGGTTAATAATAATAATCAGTAGAACTTCTTTCGGGAGGCTTAGAAGGAAAAGGAGGAGAGTACAGCAGCAGGAGTCTTTCACAGCTGGGTTCAGAAGAGAAGAAATGGAAAGAGAGAGGAAGGTGCAGGGGCGATATAGTAACAATAGCTGTAGCCCACCCTGCCCTCTGTGCCAGCTGATGGGATGACAGTCTGATCTGGCTGGCTGTAATTTTTAGAAGCTGAATTAATAACACAGACCTGCAATGAAGAAGAAGAAAACATTTTCCAATAGTAGTTTTTTTTAGTGCACTTTTGGGTGCTGGGTTCAAAAAAATACAGTGGGCCCTTGGTATCCTCTGGGCTTTGGTTCCAGGACCTCCCGCAGATAACAAAATCCATGGATGATCAAGTCCCATTAAATACAATGACATAGCAAAATGGTGTCCCTTTATATAAAACGGCAAAATCAAGATTTGCTATTTGGAATTTATATATTTTAAAAATATTTTCAAGCTGTGGATGCTTGAATCTGTGGATTAAAAAATCTGTGGATACAGAGACTACAATAAAAATGTCATACCGCACGTAGTTCTTTCACAAATTTGATATTTTTATCAACTCAGTTGTCACTCAGCTTTGATAAAGTGTGGACACTGATGTTCCAGTGTGATTTCTTTTAGTGCTTTTGAACAGATTTTTGTGTTTCATATCAGCAAATTAAAGTGTTTTGAAAGCTTATTAGAAGACTTTAACCCTTTTTTTTTTACTCTTTGCAGGATCTTTTAATTCAGTCACATTTTGCACCATAGAAACCAAGACGTGATAGAGCAAATCTGAGGTAATTTTTGGATTTAGAATGCCAGACTCCTATGACCCTCAGTTTTGTAGACCTGTGTATTTAATGGCAGAAGGTCGCTTTCTAACATTTACGAAAAGGTTCAGACAATGCAACTTAGTACAGTTCAGAGGCATGGGCAATGTGAACACATTTCTTACAATGTAAAGCCTTCTCTGAAACTGAAATGCTAATGAAACAACAGGGGAAATGTATTTAATTCTGACACTGCTTTTGTAACTAATGAAAACAGTGGCAGGATCCCAAATCATTGTACAAGTACTTTTTTTTACTTCAGGCTGAGCCACAGGCTGTGCAAGCTACTTAACTGGTGGTTGTGTTTTATTTGGCAGGGATTTTTTTTTTCTACTCAAAGCAATTCAGATTAAGCACAGCATGTACTTCACAGATCATTTGGCTGGGATATCACTCTGTCCAACAGCAAGCTGATGAACCCCGTCAGGATTGTAAGCAAAACAGCACCACTGAGAAGCAAAAAGTAGATACCCCTTAGTTTTCAAGCAGATCACAATGTGAACTGTTCACAAGCTTGGTGCATGGTTTGGGACTAATCCTATTAGCTATGTTGAAGGAGCAGGTTGATTGCATCAGCAAGGAATTAGTTTGGACATCTGTTGAGGTCCCTACCAAGTCTCTGAATCTGGTATAAAAGCAAACCATACAGCAATCTGATTATAGTTTTATATTTTTGTTTCTAAACTAGCTATATGTGGTACAAATCAGTCCCCATCTTCAAATAAAATAGGATACTGCTGTTCAGAACGACAGTTGGAAGTACTTCATCTCACACTTAAAGAAGGGCCAAAGGAGGGATGAAACGTTCAAGGCTTATATTTTTTAATTTTCATTGTTGTATCTGAATCAGGCCTTGGTATCTTTTCTGCAGAAACCTGCAAGTGACCTCCCATCAGACAACAATGTAAGTACACATCACTTCAGCCATTATAAAGTACCTCTCTGTATCCAGTAGAGATAATCACAACATTGGCTTTGCCAGTGTAATTTTAATATACCAAAGCCACACAAAGAACTGTGTGCATGAATGTGTTTATGCTGTCATGCCTTGTCCAGTTTGTATGAAATCTTTATGAGACTATTTTTTTGAAAAAACAAACAGCCCTTTGAAAAAACAAACAGCCCTTACTGGAAGTCTGAAGTCTTCCTACTTTCTTATAGAGCTAGCTTGGGCTAGTCAATATTGGATGATGGAGGGAGAACATAGCTTGAACTACATTTCACTGGCACAGACCCATGGAACAGAAGTCCATGTAAAGACGTGCAGATTTGAAAGAACTAGAAGTAATCTCTTGAAACTACAGCATGAAAAGTTGCTTTTTGGACTGTAACTCTCAGAATCCTCCAGCCAGCATGAGTGAGAATTTCATTTTGTTTGTATTTTAATGGTTCAGTAGTCCATACTTCCCAAACCAGTGCACACATAAATGTGACAGTACTGTCATTTGTCAGTATGGTGTGATATAGTTCTCCAATCCCCCCCCCCCATTCATATAAAATATGTGTGGTACAATATACAGTGGTCCTCCACATTCGCTGGGGTGAGGGATGAAGGACCCTCATGAATATGGGAAAACAGGAAATAAAAAGCATTATTCTTTTTACCTAAGAGAACATCTCTCTTGGAATTTTCAGGTCCTCCAGGGTAACTCTATAGTCAACATCTGCCAGAAGTTGATCATAGAATCATGCTGGAGGACCTACAAATTCCTAGAGAAGTGTTTTCTCTAGGAACCTCTAGGTTCTCCAGCACAAATCTATGATCAATTTATGTCAGAGTTTATGGCAGGTCATTGTATGACATTGTGACTTACACTGTTGTAAGCACTGACCCAAATTTCAGTTACTTACAGTGAAGAACTTTCCACCTTTTAACAAACACACACATAAAAACAAATGGGACAACTGATATTTCATTGTCCTAGCCCATGTACTTGAACTCCTAGCACAACAAGGGAAATATGATATAATAGGCATCACTGAAACCTGGTGGGATGAGTCTCATGATTGGAATGTAGAAATAGAGGGGTATAACCTTTTTAAGAGAAACAGGCCAAGCAGGAAAGGAGGAGGAATAGCATTATATGTCAGGGATATTTACACCAGTGAAGAGATGCAGGAAGTCAATACTGGAAGCCAGGTGGAGAGCATCTGGATAAAAATTAAAGGAGAGGGAAACAACAGGGATGTTACTGTGGGAGTCTACTACAGACCCCCGACTCAGGCAGAGGAATTGGATGATGCCTTTCTAGAACAGATAATCACATACTCAGAAAAGAGAGATGTAGTAGTGATGGGTGACTTCAACTATCCTGATATTTGCTGGAAGTCAAACTCAGCCAAATCCTCAAGATCTAGAAAATTCCTCACTTGCCTGGAAGACAATTTCATTGTCCAAAAGGTGGAAGAGGCAACAAGGGGATCAGCTATTTTAGATCTGATCTTAACCAACAGGGAAGACCTAGTTGATGGGCTGCAAGTGGTGGGATCCTTAGGTGGAAGTGACCATGTTCTCCTGGAGTTTGTTATACAGAGGAAAGGGGAAGCTAGGCATAGTCAGACACGCATTCTAGACTTTAGGAGAGCTAATTTCAATAAACTTAGAGAAATACTGGGAGTGATCCCATGGTCAGGAATACTAAAAGAAAAGGGAGTTCAAGACGGATGGGAGTTTCTCAAAAGGGAGATATTGAAGGCACAATTTCAAACAGTTCCAATGAGGAAGAAAAATGGAAGATGTCTCAAGAAGCCAAGATGGATGACTAAGGAACTTTCAACTGAGCTAAGTTTTAAACGGAACATGTATAAGAAATGGAAGAATTGAGAAATCATGAAAGAGGAATTCAAACAAATAGCCAGCACATGTAGGGGTAAAGTCAGAAAAGCTAAAGCGCAGAATGAACTCAGGCTTGCTAGAGAGGTTAAGAACAATAAAAAGGGCTTTTTTGGATATGTCCGCAGCAAAAGGAAGAAGAAGGAAACAGTGGGGCCACTGCGTGCAGAAGATGGCAAAATGCTAACAGGGGACAGAGAAAAGGCAGAATTACTCAACACCTTCTTTGCTTCAGTCTTCTCAGAAAAGGCAAAGGGTGCTCAACCTAAGGATAATGGAGACAGAATAGAGGAAATTCAGCACAGAATAAGTAAAGAGGTAGTACAGGAATACCTGGTTAACCTAAATGAATATAAATCTCCAGGACCAGATGAACTACATCCTAGAGTATTAAAAGAACTGGCAAATGTAATATCAGAGCCATTGGCAATAATCTTTGAGAACTCTTGGAGAACAGGAGAAGTCCCAGCAGACTGGAGGAGGGCAAACATTGTCCCATTCTTCAAAAAGGGAAAAAAAGAGGATCCCAACAATTATCGTCCAGTTAGTCTGACATCAATTCCAGGAAAGGTTCTAGAGCAGATCATTAAGCAGAGAGTCTGTGAACACTTAGAGGCCAATGCCATAATCACAAAAAGCCAACATGGGTTTCAGAGAAACAAGTCATGCCAAACGAACCTGATCTCTTTTTTTGATAAAATTACCAGCTTGGTAGATGAAGGGAATGCTGTGGATATAGTATACCTCGATTTCAGTAAGGCCTTTGACAAGGTTCCCCATGACATTCTTGCAAACAAGCTTGCAAAATGTGGGATAGACAAGTTAACTGTTACATGGATTTGTAATTGGTTGACTGGCCGAACTCAAAGGGTGCTCAACAATGGCTCCTTTTCATCCTGGAGAGAAGTGACCAGTGGGGTCCCACAGGGTTCTGTCCTGGGCCCAGTGCTATTCAACATCTTTATTAACGATTTGGATGACAGAATTGGGGGCATACTTATCAAATTTGCAGATGACACTAAACTGGGAGGAGTAGCTAATACCCCAGAGGACAGGATCAAAATTCAAAATGACCTGAATAGACTAGAAAGCTGGGCCATTGCTAACAAAATGAAATTCAATGCGGAGAAATGTAACGTTCTGCACTTAGGGCGGAAAAATGAAATGCACAGATATAGGATGGGGGACACCTGGCTGAATGAGACCACATGTGAAAGGGATCTAGGAGTCCAAGTAGACCATAAGCTGAACATGAGTCAACAGTGTGATGCGGCAGCCAAAAAAGCCAATGCAATTTTAGGCTGCATCAATAGAAGTATAGTTTCTAGATCAAGGGAAGTTATAGTGCCACTCTATTCTGCTTTGGTCAGGCCCCACCTGGAATACTGTGTCCAGTTCTGGGCACCACATTTCAAAAAAGATGTGGAGAAACTGGAGCATGTCCAAAGGAGGGCAACTAAGATGGTGAAGGGTCTGGAAACCTTGCCCTATGAAGAACGCCTTAGGGAGCTGGGGATGTTTAGCCTGGAGAAGAGAAGGTTAAGAGGTGATATGATAGCCCTGTTTAAATATTTGAAGGGATGTCATATTGAGGAGGGAGCAAGCTTGTTTTCTGCTGCTGCAGAGACTAGAACGCGGAACAATGGATGCAAACTGCAGGAAAAGAGATTCCACCTCAACATTAGGAGGAACTTCCTGACAGTAAGGGCTGTTCGACAGTGGAACACACTCCCTCAGAGTGTGGTGGAGTCTCCTTCCTTAGGGGTCTTTAAGCAGAGGCTGGATGGCCATCTGTCAGGGATGCTTTGACTGGGAGTTCCTGCATGGCAGGGGGTTGGACTGGATGGCCCTTGTGGTCTCTTCCAACTCTATGATTCTATGATTCTATGATTCTATGTAGTGTATTGGAAGTACCAATGTTCCTTGCTATTTTGGGTGAACAATTTTTTTCAACCACTGAATTACTTTCTTATCCCAGCCAACATAGTATGCTGGCATGGCAAACATCCCATACAGTAAAGCAACAATAACATGCTCTGTCACCAGCAACATGCTCTATTAGGGAAAAAGCAAAATCTTTGCTTGGGGTGCACTGGAATCCATTTGAATCAGGATATGCATTGCAATGCCAGAAGTATATGCTTTACTTTATATGCATTTATTTTACTTTTATTCCATTTCTCTTTTCTGAGTGTTTGAATGAAACATACCTGATCTGCACATATAATCATTCCTTTGGATATGAAGCAGTTTTAAAACCTGCAATTACACTAGAATTCCCATTGGAATCAGAAAATACATGTCAACTCACAGAGTGCAAATTTATTTTATCAACTTCAGCTGATATGCCAGCTGTGCCCTTTCCTGGAAGTAAGGGATCTTGAAACTGTAGTACATACACCGGTAACCTCATGACTCAATTTCTGTAATGTACTCTACATGGGGCTACCCTTGTGCTTAGTTAAGAAGCTTCAATTAGTACAGAATATAGCAGCCAGGCTGGTCACCGGAAAATCTAATTTTGACCATATAACACCTATTTTAAAGTCACTCCACTGGCTGCCTATTAGTTTCCGGGCTCAGTACAAGGTGTTGTTTATTACCTTTAAAGCCTGACATGGCTTGGGTCCAACCTATCTAAGGGATTGCCTACTTCCATATAATCCATCCCACACTCTCAGGTCATCTGGGAGGAACTTATTGCAGCCAAAAAAGACCAGACTGGCTGCAACCTCCCAGAGGGCATTCTCCGTGACCACTCCCAGATGATGGAACGACTTGCCGGAAGAGATCCGTCAAATCACCAACCTGGATAGCTTTAAAAAAGCTATTAAACTGGATCTCTTCCAGCAGGCTTTTCTGGAATAGTTTCCACCCAGCATGAAAGACCCCCCCCCCCCATATATGCTGCATATTTTATATTATGCTACTCTCGCCTGTTGTTATTGCTTTTAATAGTTTATTTAATAGAGTGATTTTAATAGTAATATGTTTAATTCTTTTTTAAAGGGGGCTGTGATATATTGTGTTTTGTATCGGATGTTTTTATATTGTAAGCTGCTCTGATTGCCTTATAGTAGAAGAGCGGGATATAAATAAAAGTTTTATTATTTATTAGTATTATATATTTAACCTAGGTTTCAAATATTGCAAAATCAGCTCTGCACCATTTTGAAATCTACCTGTTTAAACTACCTGTTTTGAAACCTACCTATTTAAAATGGGAGGAACACCAGAGCAAAATAACCACCTGGTTTGCTCCAGTTCAAGCTGAAAAGTGTGAAGTATTGCACCAATGTGCGGACTGCACACCGGTGTGGAGATGGGGGAGAGGCTAAGCAGCCAACAGAAGCAACCAGGAGCAGGTGCCTTAGGCCAGGTGAGCCATGGGCACCATTGCTGGCCATAATTTTTTTGTCATCCACCTGGGAATCAATTTCACAAGTGTACAAATAGTGAGTTGCACCATTGACCTATTGCACATACCTTGAAGCAATATGATTATAATACAATACCAACAATACTATGGATTTAGCAAAAACATTAACACAGCACCATGAGGGAAGGGGGACAAGGGGCGCATGTGCTTGTGCAAATGTATTTGGGGTGGAATAGAAAATAAAATAATGTTGTAGTGTGGCTTGTAGCCACAAATGTTGTGTTTTGGCATGGCTGTCCTTCCAGCAGTAGGGGGCAGTGGAAACTGCCCTTCACTGTTTGGCCTGTTGTGAGAGCTGGTGGTGCTGTCAGTGGATTCTCCCTGTGAATCAAGAAACCCCAGAGGTACACCAGCCTTTCCCCTGTATCTGCTCACTAATGGTGCTCAGGCTAACAGTTGATTAAGTTAGATTCACTTTTAGTAGAAGTGAGAGAATAAGGGAATGAAAAACCGAAAAGGTGGAAGGATGCCTAAGAACAGAAGAATGAGAGGTGAGGAAACTTGAGGTCACCGGAAACTATCATTGTGGCTCTCTGTAAGATGTCTTTAACTTTTTAAGTGCTGATTGTTGCATTTGTGACATAGAAGTTCATAGAACCACATCATTGAAAGAAAAATGGCCAGACAACCTGCAGTACCCCAGTCATGTTAAAAAGAATCCTCCCTCCTCTCATGTAAATTATGAATTTAAATATCTTGGTTTAAGATGTATATTCAAGAGCTTCTAAGTGAGGTGATGAAGTATGTTGGCTGCAGTTGCATTCACCAGCATAGTGTAGTGTTTTGAACATTGGACCAAAGTTTGAATCCCAGCTTGGCCATGTAAACCCAGTGGGTGACCTCGGACAAGTCACACTCTCTCACCTTCAGAGGAAGGCAATGGGAAAACCCCTGAAGAAACTTGCCAAGAAAACACACTGATAAGTTCCCCTTAGGTTCTCTATAAGTCAGACTTGAAGGCACACAATGACTTGAAGACACACAACAGCAACAAGGTTATGTTCACACTGGGGTCTGTATAAACACTAACAATATTCAGAACTTCTGGATTTATTGGCATAGTCAAACAGTAAACATACACAAATATATATTGCATATGATGGAAGGGTGATCTGGTACCAAGTTAGGCATGCTTAGCTATTGCAACTTAAAAGTTGTCATTTTGAGGGATTTTTTCCCCATACACTAATAATAGCGCGATAGAATGCAATGCGTCGCTACAGCACTGTAAGCATGGAACATTTTCACCACTACCTACCACAGCTGTGTAAAATGTCAGTCCTCATTACACTCATCATCCGAGCCCATGCTGGCCAGAGATGCATCAACTCTCATGAGTTCATTTGGGGCCTGTGGGACAAAGTGCTCACATTTTCTTCAGCTTTTCATGGATGAAAATGAGAGGTCACCAAGGTAACTCATGATACTACAAGACTGGGAGACTACAAATATTTAGGCAGGGATGGGGGAGCTGGATTCCTGCAACCACATGAAAACTCTCTTCCTAATTTCTAAAACCCTCTGTGAGTGATCAGATCTCTAACTGGAGGAATCTATCCTGTTACTGGCAGAGGAAGAATGGGCAAGGGTGTTTGACTAAAGAGAAAAAGAGAGAATGAGAGATGGGAGTGGTAGACTGTAGAATCTCCCTTTGGGAGGTTGGCCCCCTTCCTGCTTTTCTTTTCACAGGCAGGTGAAGACATTTTTATTTAGGCAGAGTTTTGAACTGTGAATTTTATGGAACTGTAGTGTGTGTGTGAATTTGCTAATCTTTTTATTTTATTTTATTTTTATAAACACTACTTTTTAAATATGTTCAAGTGTTTTAGCTGTTTTCTAGCATGCTTCATAATAATAGTAATATTTAATTCCTTTTTAACTTTTGTACGCTAGTGTTTTAGCTGCATCTTTCAAAATTGATGGCTAAGAACAGGTTTGATTTTGCATGACTTTATGTCTTCGTTCATATACTCTTATGGGCTACTGGGGGGGGGACTTACATTGGTGCTGAATGTAGATGGATTTCCCAAAGGATCAAAACTCAGGGTAAGGAAAGTGTGGCCTGCAGTCCACATGTAACCCCCCCCCTTGATTTTTTTTTTTCAAAATTTCTTGCTCTATAAAATGCCTTCAGAACCCTCCGGGGGCATTGGGAGCATTTTTAGCATGCCCCACAGAAATCCTTTTGTTTCTAACAGTTTTGTTCTATTTTCTAACAGAAAATCACTTCCAGGAGATTTCCTGTTATAATAAAAATACCTCTCCTGGGCCTAAAATGTCCTGGGGGTGAAAACATGGCAAAATTGCCCTACACACCACAGAGGACATGTAAGGACATTTTTAATTTGGTGGTGGCAATACTGTGGTGGGGGCAGCCCTCTAAGTTTCTCTGGACAAACAATGCAGCCCCCAAACATTTGATAGTTCTCTATCCCAATCAAGACTAAGGTGGAAAAATCCTGCTTACTTGGAAGACAGTTTCAGAATGGCATTTATTATGTCAGAATGAGATTCATTGCAAAAAAGAGAAAAGAGCAATATTCCAAGGCAGAATGAAAGGCTGGCTAGTGTAAGGTTAACACTGGAGGGCTTGCTCCAGGATATTGACATCAGCCACTTTATGGGGAAGAGTCACCTTGAGTTTCTTTTCTTTCTCCATGGCTTGGCAGATGGTTTCATAAGCATTGTTGTTACCTGACCAACAGCGTCTAGCCACCTGTCAATACAGAACACAAATAAGTATGAGAAAAGTGTATTACAGTGGGCCCTTGTTATCCACTGGGGTTTGGTTGCAGAACCCTCCATGGATAACAAAATCTGTGGCTGCTCAAGTCCCATTAAATATAATGGCACAGCAAAATGGTGTCCCTTTATATAAAATGGCAAAATCAAGATTTGCTATTTGGAATTTATATATTTTAAAAATATTTTCAAGCGGTGGATGCTTGAATCTGTGGATAAAAAAATCCATGGATAATAATGACCAACTATACATCTCCAGGCTAGAAGTAGCCAGTTTATTGAAATATATCTAGCCAGAGTTCTAATTACCAGTCTTTACTCACAGCAAAATGAAAATATATTTATGGTCAAGTATGAAGAAACCAAGGAAGAGACCATACAGACCTGTTTGTGTAAGGAATTCACCAGTTGAGTGGCTACTCTTGAAAAACTCCCTTCCTACTATCAGAAAGCCTTGTTAACTCTTTCTTCTAATCCCAGTGACTAGGACCTTGTCGATCTTGAGATCCACAAAAGTTTATAAAGGACACTGTAAACAGCAACAACTCTTCCATATGATGGTATGGAATGATGGTATAATAAAACAGAAATGTGTAACTTTATATTCTAGGATTTCTAGGCCTGAAGTGTTGCTCAAAACAATTAAGCGATCATAGACTACATTGAATGAGAATGCTTTGTGTGAAGTAGCATAATTTACAAGATTTGCAATTACGCCCACATTCCTTTAGGCTTGGCTTTTGCTCTTGATCATCCCTTTTCTACAACTGTGTTTTTTAACAGAGATGAGTCTTTACTAGTGATAGATTTCTGGAGACCTCATCAGACTTCCAGGACATAAATTTCATTATAGAATAGCTTGTATAGGATATAACTTGGTAATTTCACACAATCTTGCTAAAGACTTTGTGAAATCCTGTATTTAGACAAATTAAGGAAAATGCCAAAAGCAATATTTCAAAACAAGCTGATCATGTGGACTTTCTTACTCCATTGGAAACATCCCAGCTCAACATCATCTTTGCATGTTCTTCTGCATCAGCTGAGCCATCCAGCACAAGACCAAATCCTCCGTTGATCACTTCTCCCCTTTAAAATTAACCAAACAAATTGCATATTTATTTATTTTGGAATTGATCCTATGTCATCATCACACTTCAGTCTGACACATTCTCGAGAGAAAGGAGGGAGACATACTAGTCTGAAGAAACATTGTTGTCATTGGACATATCCAATATAATTGACCTGAAGATATTTAAGTAGAGGCTACATGGGCAAATGCCTGAGGATGCTATAGTTGCTTAATTGTTGCACTTAGGAAGCTGGACAAGATGGCCTCTAGTAAACCTGTGTTCCTTTAACCAATGGCTGCTTCATTCCAATGTCAGACAGTGAAAATCCTAGTGTGGGACAGTGAGCCACATATACTGCACTTTCCCACATTCCCCAGATTTCAAGCTAAATTCTTACTTGAATGCTCGTCCCAAGGGTTGAGCCTGTTATAATTCTCCTCTGTACAGGACAGCTTAAAAAGTACTTGTTTAAACAAATAATGAAAATGCCTACATGCCTGCTGATTAAGTGGCTAATATTACTAAGTTTCTTGAAGGTCAGGCCATGGTTATTTAAGTTTATTACCCTGCCATTTGCTTGCTGGAATAGCAGGGGCCATGCTGGAATCCAAATCACAATTAGTTTTTCATGTGGCAGTTATGTAGTCTTTCTTGGCTCCAGCAATTCAGATGTGATAGACCATGATTCCCACTATCAGGATAATACAGCCACTGGACTTGTTCTAGGGGTAATGGGAATAGTAGTGTAATACATTTGGAAGTTGCTCCAGCATATGTATTTTGGAAATTAGAATCATAAGCTAAATTCTTAGATCAGCTTCTTAGTCAAGTATATTTAACTAAGCAGTGTCTTTTGGCTGACTCCCTCTCTGCCGCCCCTGAATACTGCTTCACCAGGCATCAGCCAATGTGAATGATGGAGGTCTTTTCTCCCGGTCAAGCAGAAAACTGAACCCTGATTTCCTAGAGTCCTAGTCCAACACTCAAACCATGGTATCACAGTGGTTTTCCTTTATTGTCATATTGTTCAAAAAATAAAAGCACAATGGGGGGTTGCAATTCTGTGAACTCACTGACTAGGAATTCTTACTATCCCCTACAAATGTAACTAAGAATATTATCACATGAGCCCTGTTCTCACTATAATCATGCTTGTCAAGCAAAATGGAGTTACTCCTATTTGAATAATAGCCATTATCATATCTCAATTATGCAACTGGGTCTGCTGCTGCCATCACACTTTCTTCCTAATTCCTCCTTAACCGGACCACCCTGTACCTCCCTTAACCTCACCTCTTCACCCAGGGGGAGTAAAGAAAGAAAGAAAGAGCAAAATAATGCTAACCAGCTTGCTTGGGAGTAGAGAGCAAGAGTGGGGAGAAGAGGAGACAATGACACCATGTGACTGCCGATATCACAAGTGCCCCTGCAGCTGCATTTCATACCTGGGGATTTGTGCAATTGTCAGCTCATTGGTGGGTTTCTGTTGTTAATGAAAAGGGATGCAGCAGCTATGAGTCAAAGTCCTCATTGTGTGGTAAGTATGCCAAAGTTGTTTTTTTCTGGGTCTAATCACTATATGAACATGAGCAACCCAAGCCATATTGCTTCCTGAGACAAAGAACAAGATATCCTGTGCCATTCCACACACTGAAGCAAAATGGAGCATTAGCTGAACACTGACCATTTAACAGCAGCAGCATGGCTGTGTCCTCCACTACCCCAGCTTAAGGGCTGTGTGATAGGGCATGTGACACACACTGACTTGTCTTTCAAAAAAAAAGGAAGTAACTAGGAGACTCAACAGAAAGTGGCTCCCAATGGCTGGGGAAGCTTACACTGCTGTCTTCTCACATGTAGTTCCCTCCCCTTGACTAATGCATAGGGCCTATATAGGAAGCATTCTCATATTGAGCCAAATAACTGATCCTGGGCTCTTCTAGAACTTATCATATAACACAGGTCCTGAATTCCCTTCATTGGTTGCCAATTAATTTCTGGGCATGGTACAAGGTATTGGTTATTACCTTTAAAGCCCTACATAGCTTGGGTCCAGAGTACTTACAGGAATACCTTCTCCTGTACTGTCCGTCCCGCACATCAAGGTCCTCTGGGAAGAATCTACTTCAGCCTAAAAAATCCAGGCTGACCACAGTTACCCAGAGGGCCTTTTCCACCTCTGCTCCAAAGCTATGGAATGATCTGCCAGAAGAGATCCATCACATTTCCACTCTAACGGTCTTTAAAAAGGCCGTCAAGACGGATCTCTTCCGGCAGGCTTTCCCAACCTAACCTCCCGACTATGACCATTGGTTGAGCCTTCTTCTGCTGTCAAACTCCTCCTCAGTTTTTAGCTGATTTTATAGTGATCATGTTTTTATATTGTAATCTATTTTATATTGTTTTGGTTTTAGGATTGGGATGGGGGGGGTTGGGAAGGGATTAAATTTTCTATCTGTTTGATTTGTGATGCATTCTTTTACTGTTGTAACTCACCCTGATTCTTCGTGAATGGGTGGGCTATAAATAAATCATCATCATCATCATCATCATCATCATCATTCCATATAGCCCTGCATGGCTGTCCAAGCTCTACTGGTTGTGATTCTTTAAGCTACAGCTGCCAGGGAACAAAGAATGCATTCTATGCCAATCTTCCACAATTACAACATTATAATTTTGTACTATTTTAACAGTATTTTATCCTTTTTTAAGTGTATGTCTTAAATTTTTCAATATTGTTAATAGTTTGATCTATTTTAATGTTGACTTTTGGTAAGTTTTAACTATACTGAAATCATTTTAATGTGCAAGTCATCTTGAGTCTAAATAATAGATGATGAGGATGAGGACTGATGCTAAGCTTGAAAAAGTGCTTTTCTTTTAGACATCAACTCCCAAAATTTCATAGCAAGCATAATTTGAAAGATTCTGGGAATTATCATCCAAAATAGCTTCTTTTCCAAACTATATCCCAATCAGTACTGCTAATCAAGCCAGCATAAGAATGTAAAATAGCACAAACAATGCTGTGATTAAAGAAGACCTAGGCCACTGATGTAAAATGTTCTTTCAGGAACTAAATATCTCCCAAAGATCTCTGTATGGTGCCTGGACTGAATCAATGTTTAGGTCTCCCATAGCAAACCACCTCTGAATGAATCTTGCCAAGAAAATCCCATGACTTAGGGTTGCCATAACGTGGAAATGACTTTAAGCCCCACAACAACAAAATACTGGATCTAAAACCTAGAATTATGTATTTTGATCACAAAATCAACATAAATCCAAGGTCAGGGAGAGCTAGAATTGCCCCACTCCACTCACCTTTAAATGCCCATAAATTAAACCTACAACAAGTCATGTTTGTTAAGTTAAATTTTCCAACAAGTCTTCTCACTTTTATAGGGGAGTGCTTTGCCCTCATTAGCACTGGGTCATATATTCAAATAATTAAAGAAACATGTGGCATTTTGACCTAAGCTACCTCCTATAATTTCCAGATGTCTCCAACCAAGGTGATCAAAGAATTCCAGGCCCCTCTTGCAATCAAGACATCACACTGTTGACTGTGTACTTCAGTCGGTAAATTGCTTCTGTCTCTTTGTTGGTACAAGTAGCTCTGGCCTCCTGCTAATAAACAGGCTTTCAGAACTGAGCTGTTGTAACAATGACTACTCCTCATATAAGTCTATATGTGGTCTAAGGAAAATGATACAATCTGAGAGGGAAAAAAACCTGTTACTGTTCAGGCTGCATTATTGATAAAAGCACAGAAAAGGTCTTGCTTAGCTTCTGTGTCCAAAGGAAAGATTGTAATGGGGTGAAAACAGAACACGCATGTGAAAAGGGGCTGATAAATCCATGTATTTATCCAAATTCATTGCCATGCATGTTTGTCAGTTCTCTAGACAGCAATATCCTAATGTCAAAGGAATGCTCACACCCACCCATACCACACAGCAAACCCAATTATCAGGGACTAATGCTGGGAACTGAAGAATCAAAACATTTGTATGGGGCAATTTGCAAGCACATCTAATGCACATCTAACTGCCCTCAAATGGACAGTTCATCCTGATCCCTTCTTATCTGCATTAGAGATGGCAATGATGGACAAATCTTGTTTCATTTGCTCTGACATTTGCACCTGGGGAGTTAAAAATATCTTCCTTTCAAACATATGAAGAAATTCTCAACCATCTTCCCTGGGCAAATTCAATAAGTACTCTACCCCATGGAGAGGACCATGTCATACCTATCTGTTGTACCAACAGAGGTTAAAAAGAGGACCTTGTCAGGAGAAAACAAAAAAGGCAGGAGCCCTGATTCAGTGTTACATGCATGGTAGGTACTGGGATCCAAAGGCAGATTCGCTTGATGGATGGATCAAACCATTCACATTCCACATTCAACTTTTTAAAAAAATCAAGTTCTTTCTGTTGAATGTATGAAGGAATTGTAGATTTTAGAAAACTCTTTTTTAAAAAAAATACAAAAAGAATTCTTGCCTATCCCTTACAAACAGTTCCTGTGAGGGATAAAGGAATTTACTAATGTTTTCCATCTTAGTGAAAGCGGCAAATTAAATGTATAAGGTATTCACATACTCTTGTGTTTTAAATCACACATTTAATACATTAAAGAAAAGACTTCATACTATATTGTCTGGAGGCTAGAACTACCTCACTGTAAGAAACACAGGGCTTGGTTGAACCCATCACTTTCTCACTCTCTCCCTTCTTTTTGGTTGGCTCATCACATCAGTTGGTTTATTTATTATATCTTCAGCCAAGGGCAGCAGCAGCATCTGTGGCAGAGCCTATTGTTTTGTATTCACAAAGCTGAAGATTCAATGCTTCTCATTTCCAGGCTGAACTGAGAAATATTTTTGTCCTGCCTGAATTGCTGTTGCCAGTCAGTGACAGCAGTACTGAAGTATATAAACCAATAGTCCAACTGAGTACAGGACAGATTCCTCTGGGTATATCCCCTTTTAACCTTATAAAAATCCATAATAATAACAGGAAAGGAGTGTTGCTAAATGAACATAACCTGCATAGCTCTTACAGTTTCTTTGTCCTTTACTGCAAGTAAACCCAAGCTAGCAGAGTGCATGGAAATACCCAGTGCACAGATTCCACAGGATGGCAGTACAAGTAAACAACTAGGTCTGTTTCCTTAAGACAAAGAATGGGGATCTTGTGGTCCTGCAGTTGAAAGATTGCAGCTCTTCCCTCACCACCAGCCATGATAAGGAGAGCTGACAGGAATTGCAGTAGGACATCTGGAAGGCCACACTGGTCTTCAGGAGCATGCAGGTAGAGGATTTTATTTAATCATCTTATCTAGGACAGATAATCATCTTATCTGGGACCTGCTTGAAAAGTAATGGGTATAGTTTCATGTACTTTAAAATACAATTAGTCATCCTTCCTATGTTTGGAGAACTTCCTGGGCACCTGGACATCTACCCTAAAGGCCTGTCCAAATGACATCTCTGCCATTAAGAAGAAGCATGATCTGTGAAGATATTGTGCTCTATGAAAATTTATACAGGCTCACGTTATGCAAAAAGAGGTTTGAATTAGCCCATCCTTTGTCTTAAATATATATATATATATATATATATATATGCTAAAAATAATTGGGGTAGGGAGTGGAGATGGCTGGCACCTGATCTGTTTTGTATCAGCAAACTCTTACTGCATTTTAGCATATGGGCATGTTATACTGGGGTCCAAAGGTCACAGGTTTAAATGTAGCTGGAGGGGAGTCTAAATAGATCTAACTGAACATAACACTGGAAGTAAGGTCTGTTTTAATACACACCACACACACACAAACACACACACACACACACTTTTTAAGTTTTTGTCCTTCTTTATCAAAGTGATTTTTCCTAATAGTGCTATGTATATACAAATGTATTTGTTAAACACATTTCAGACAAAACAGACAAAAAGACCCATACAGATCGTAGAGGCTGTTCTGAATGGCCAGTTTGTTGCCCATTAAATGCATAGTTCCAATTCATCTGTTGCTTGCATTCCAGACCTCCACACTTAGGAGAATGAGAAGCAATTGATGTATTTCAGGAAATTTAGAAAAGGTTTAATGAGAGTGTTCCTCAATATTTTCACATGCAGGCTGTTAATATATGACCAACCTTTCTTACTACCCTTACTTGTATCTTTTCCTTTCAAAGGCAAATTCTCCTTACCAGCCAACACCACCACCATTGTGTAAGGCAACCCAGGTAGCTCCTCTGAATGAGTCGCCTACAAAATTCTGAACAGCCATATCTGTGGGAAAAGAAAGGGATGAGTGAAGTATGGGAAATCTGGGGTTGGAAGTGGGTGGGGTGGGGAAGCAAACCACATGCTATTTTTGCAGTTATGTGGCAAAAGATTTACTCTTCCATTTAAAATATTGTTTCCAAGTATTGTGGCATAATCATTGTTTGGCAACAAGGCCAGCAAGAAGCTGACAGTCTAGATGAGTCCCTTCTGCACGATCATATTACATTTGTTACCAGTGGCCAACATAAATGTGATTGCAGCTGATCGTTGTACCAGGTCTGAACTGCTGTCAGATCCTTATTTTTAATTATTTAGTGGGGGGACAAGGACCTTACCACACTAGATGAATCCTGCTCAGAATTGGGATTTAAAAGTAGGAAAAAACTCACAAATGCAGGAGGTTCAGATGATGTTTCTCTCAAACAGAAAATAAAGCAAATGGAAAGTGGGCAAAATGACACCTTTTTACTTTCAGGAACTTCCAAACAGTAAAAAAAGTGTTGTTTTTATCCATTTTCCATCCGCTTTATTTTCACGTTATTTCTGTTTGGAAGAAAATGCATATAACTCTCATAAAGTGAGGTCAGTGCTGATTCCTTTTCCTCTTTTGAGGAGAATGAGGAATAGGCCTCTCAGTGCACTGACTGGGTCAGACAGTTATTGCTGCTTCTCATTTGTGTCATCACCTCACTTTTTTACCTGCCTTCTGCCTCCCGAATGAAGAAGGTGAGCAGGTTGGCAGGAGCAGACGTCACTGGTCTCTCTCACTGTCTGGTTGTTTCATAGCTTGGAAAAGTTATAGTTTTGGAACTCCAAATCTCAGAATGCCACAATGTACATGTCTTGCCCCTCATGTCTTGCCACACTGTCTTACCCATTAGAATAGGACTGCTGTTTTGTCACACTCGCATGGGATTTCCAACTGGTGCAGCTTCTGACTCAGAAGCGAGCAGGGAAAGGCACCAGATGATTTTTATTTTCTTCCACACCACTGCCAGCTATTTTCTCTCCATTGCCCTAGTGCTCCTCATGTGTTAATGAGTTCACTACAAATAGGTAGAATACAAATGGTATCCTGCAAGTCTTGGTTTTCTGTCTCATTCTCTCAATAATCAGTACCATGTGGCCACTTAGCATACTCATTCCTCATTGGGATGTTTTGGGGCAGCTCCTCAATCAGTCGGGGAGGGGGGACCTTAAAGTTGATCTGTGTGTGTGTTGTGTGTGTCTTCACTTCTCAAAACTTTGATATTCTTCCAAGCCTGCCAATACTAGGCCCTTCTTGTGCACAGGCACTTGTACCCCAAACATTATAATGGGGAAAACAATCAATTCCATAGCATCATGATGTTGTTTCATGCAACAAAATCTCTGTCAGTAAGCTCATTTTTACAAAGTCTTCCCCATCTTCATTTTTCTTTGTCTAGCTGGAAGTTACTGGGTTGTTTTTTTTAAAGCAACATTGGCTTTAAAAGGACTGCAAAGGACAACTGGAGAAATACAGACTGTTGGTGTCAGGTTCAGCATCATGTCTGCAGTAAACAATGTAGAAAAGAAAGAGCAGGATTTTACTGCAATTGATCCTACTTCAGCTGTGGGTGCCAGAGATACCTACAATATGCAAGGTAAATAGCAGCTGCCTATGGAATCTCTTACTGGGCATGTGTGAACAGCAAAACAGAGAGAAATGTGAGAGCAGATTAGCCTGCTGCACCATCTATCCCCAACATGTTTTTTTTTAAAAAAAAAAAACCCACAGATCTAGAAAATTGGTCATCAATATGGAAATAATAAGCAAAAAAGAGGCTGATGAAAGAGAAAAAAAAATCATCCCTGGATGCATTTTGTTAGAAACCTTCAAGTGGTCTTGTGTTTCCACTTGTTCAAAATGGCTTGGGCCCAGAGTACCTAAAGGACCATCTCTGCCCACATAATCCGTCCCGCACACTTAGATCGAGCGGGCAACATTTATTAAGAGTCCCAGAAACCAGACTATCAATTACAGCTAAGAGAGCATTCTCCATATCCGCCCCGAGCCTCTGGAACTCGCTGCCCATAGAGCTCCGCCTGGTTGCCTCTCTCACCCAATTTAAAAAGGAGTTGAAAACGTATCTATTCAAGCGCGCTTATCCTTGACTGTGACTTTCCATTGTTACTGCCCCCCCAGATGAGCTGCTTGGAGTATTACCATTGTACATGTGCATTGGGTCAATAATGTTTTTATCTATTTGCTTAGTTTTATTGTATTGGAATGTTTTAACTGTAAATATGTTGTGCACCGCCCTGATCATAGGAAGGGCGGTATATAAATAAAGATTATTATTATTATTATTATTAGTTGTTTCATTTCATGTATGAATATTGTCAATTTTAAACAAAAGGTTTGCTGAAGCATGTTGAACCACTCTTCTTCTTCTTTGTACTGGAATAGTCTATCCCTATTCTTTCCATGTTATTTATGCCTTTTTGAAACCATATTTTCTGTTAAAGACATAATACCCAGGAGCACATCTACTTTATCAATTGAGGTTTACCTGGACTCCAGCTATAAAGATGTGTCCTTTATTTTTTTCATACAATTTCATTATTTTTAGCTCTCACCTAGAAAGATTTTATATAACCTCTGCTGATTTCCTGCCTCTGATGGAGTAGGATGGTTACTGGTAACCTGGTTACTTTTCAGGGAGTTGCACCTCTTAGGGATCTTTTGATATCACTGAATTGTAAACAATATAAAAGTAACAGGAAATCTTCACACCATGGAAATTTATTTCCAGAAGCCCCAGGCCAGCATGCCCAGTGGGGGCATAGGGAGGGGGGGGGGGCTTTCTCAGGCTTTGGAAATCTCTACCCAGCCAAACAACAACAACAAAAAAAGGTTTTATCGGACATTTGGTGACATTTGTTTCCTAATCTCAGGGAATTCTAATAATCACAGGAAAGACAAGCCTACAGCCACCCATCTGACCTGCACAAAATGCAGAACCATCATAGATGTTTGACGTTTCTCTGTAAGGACTGTCAGTCCCACTTACATCGTGGTGGTCTCGGCTAAGAACCACTGGCGCCTGTAAAGGAGGGGGGGAAAAGCTCAGAAAAATGTGGTGAAGATAGTTGTGATCATCACCAGTTAAACAAAAGAGACATACATAATCTCTCCCATAAAAAAAGGTCAGATATAAATGCAGCACGACATGAAATTTAAAAGAAATTTAATACAAATTTAAATGAAAACTTAATTACATTTAAGTTAAATATAAATCTAACTACATGAAGCATACAGGGAAAACTTTACTATAGAAGAAGGACAAAGGAAAGTCAACATGAATTATCACTCCCAGAGTACTTTATGCCAATTGGTACAGATGTCTAATGCGGGTCAGGGCAGCAAGGCAGACACAACAGATGTGGGCCAGATTAAAAAAACAAACGAATTTTGACTCTGATTTTCTGTGAAGATTAACAGATTATCTTCATCCTCATCATCCTGCTGTGAATTAATATACCATGGAGAGGACACCAGCTGCAGGTACTAGTTGATTTCCCTGCAATGATACCATCTTCTCAGCGTAAGGCTTATGGCAAGAGGGATTGTTTTTTATTTATAATGCTGGTGATGTGGCAGCATTTTATATGGTGCATATGGTGCCAATGTTATCCCCTTCCATGAATCCTGGGGGTGTCATTGTTACTGGAGTTCTCCAAGCAAAGTAAATGCTGCTGGTGGCTGTAGTTCTTAGGGGTTTTTTTAATTAATCATACAATGTTTCTATATTGTAAAAGCATCACTTTTGTATGTATGTTCTTAATTCTACTGTCCTTTTAAATTGTAAGCTTCTCTGAGCCAGTTTTTTTTTGGGGGGGGGGAATGGGATATTTATTTATTTATTTATTTATTGCTCCTCTGTGGAAAACAACTGAAGCGAATTAAAACATTATTATTATTATTATTATTATTATTATTATTATTATTATTTCACAGCAGGATGATGAGGATGAAGATAATCTATTAATTATCATTATTCTATTGCACTGAACTATTCCATTGCAATGCACCAGCAGCAACATTTTATTCCTTTCCAGAGGATGGTTACCCACGCACCCCATTCCAGGACATTTCAGAGCAACAATAACAATAATATAGTAATACTCATAGTAATTTCCCAATATGTGGTGCCTAGAATAGAATAGACACCTGAGCTGAGGCACCCCTTTTGGGACGAATTTCTGTAGTGCAGGAAAGAGGCAACATGTCCATGAATTAAAAGTCTGTATAAACCACACCATCAGTCATGGATGCCCATTAATCATTATTAATATTAATGACCATTAGTCATTACTAATAGGATTAGAAAAAAAGAGCATGGGTTAGAAATCTTAGGGGGGGGGTAATCATATTTGCACAGCATGTGGTTTCTGTCATTGGAGATAGTTTGTCTTTCTATAAGACAGCCCGTTGCCCCTTTCTAAGTTTATCAATCTGATGTTAACATTTTTTAAAAAACAGAGACCTGGACCATATGGACTTTTCCATTATTGGGCAATCTCATATGTTAGAGCTAAATGAACAAGATGTAATGAATGGAAGTCGGAGAATAAAGAGACTGTACCTTAATTCGTCCTTCAGCAATGCCTTGGTTAATAGCTACTGCAATAGCCACACGACCTTTCTGATCAGAATACAAAATTCTGGCTTGGGATCCTACAACCTAGAAAAATAGAAATGATACAATAACAAAGTTTCTTCTAAGTTCAGATGTGTGGGTCTCAAGAAATTCTTTAATGGAAAAAGCAGGATTAGTGATTTATAATAACCCACCTTTCATGGCAAAGGATTACCATCTGACTATGCATATATCTACGGTCATGAAAACAGATTGTAGCTGCTACAAGCCAGTATTCTGAAAATGGCAGATGAAGACCTACATTACGGTGTTTGCTCTTTTCTTATTGTCCCATAAGCATATATTGGGAATGACTGATGAAAATGGAAAGTAAAAAGGAACTATGATCACAAAGAGTGTGAAATATTTACTATTCTCTCTCTCTATTTCATTAGGCTTTTTAGCATTCCATAGCTGAGACCTAAAATGGTGAACATTGGCTCCCAACAGTGTATCCATCCAAGGATTTGTTTTCTGTTGTATATATGAATGAGATGTTTTCCTAGTCAAGGCAAAATGAAAAATAATTGAGTAACATGAATTATTTCCTAGCATGTAACAACTCCTTCAAATTAAACATTTCAGTGGAGTGCTTACAGAGAACTAACTGGGAAATCTGGTAGCAAAAACAAAGTCACCAGTTTCAGGCCTATGTTTTTGATTGTCAGGGTCAGGGGAGCTAGGAATGTGCTCCAGGCCCTCCAATGGGTGGAACATGATGGTGGGTGGGTGGGAGAGCTGGCAGTGGAAGATGTGCTAACAACCCATACCTTCCATCTTTCCGCTATTACTCACTGTCTCCTAGAACTGTTTTTCTAAAAGCTATAATGAATCTGGTGCTCTATTATATCTAAAGTTGGTGTGAGGTATGTGTGGCCCGCTAGATGCTGAATGGCAACTTCCATCTATTCTGTGAGAGGATGAATCTCACAGCATAATCAACATTGTTTTTACTGTTGCTAAAATATGTATACTCCACTTTTGGAAAGTTCAACACTCAGCATCTATTGTCCAGTGGTTAGAAGATCTTAACTGCTGTAGCTGTGCATGAACATGTATTTTATAAATGTCAATTCCAGGAAAGTGTAGTTTTCGAAATATACTCTCCACCTCCAGGTTCTTTTCTTCTTCTTTATATTTATACTTTAAAAACCCATTAAAAGAAACATGACTGCATAAATATGCCAACAGCTGTCAGACTCATGAACACCTACTCCACAGTTCACATCAAAGTAAGAGACAAATAAGCCTTCTCAAATCACATGCAGTATACAAAACTGCACGCTTTTCCCCAAGCATTTCAACAAAGTAAAACAAAAAAGAAAGCGGAGTGAAAAATACATTTTTGCTTGGAAACAATAACTTTCATTTGGAGGTGATGTTCCTTGAGTATTATTTCATCTTCCACATACCAAATTGTGCCTCTTGGCTTCCTGAATCCACCGGATGTTATCACAGTATTGCTGCTTTACAGATGCATTCACTAAGTAAGAAGGAGAAATAATTATAAAAGTGACATGATCATTACCATAATATTTTAGCTCTAAAGGCCAGAGCCAGTATTCAAATAGGCTTTAAGATTAATGTGAAAGAGGGTTAGACATACACATCTTTAAAATGTCCACATGGATACAGAGGGCCAGGGGACATGTTTCTACTCTCCCCTACCTGTTATTATGATGAATACTACCACTAAGAAGGAAATGTTTGGTTTAACCTCTTCTGCATCCAAGTACTGCAGTTCATTTGTCCTTTCTAGGTACATTGGCTGCCCTTTTGTTAATTATACTTTGAAAATAATTTCTTGAGTTACTGGATTAAAATCTTTTTCTTTCTTGCTTGCTTTAAAGGTTGCCACTTTCTTCATGAAAATGTTTCTACATGAGTTTACTTTGTTGCCCTTACAATTTGCTGATCTTTATTTAGGTTCCAGAAGATACTAAAAAGTACATTGTGATCTCATTCACATTATCTGTGTCAGCAAGGAAGTTGACTCCCTAGCCTCAGAGCTATTTTATTTTCTTGTATTTTATTTTTTACACCATCCAAGCCTTCTCAAATACACCCAGAACAGGAAGCACATTCTTCCCTTACAGCTAGTTCATACCATTTCACTCCCACTGAAGCTCTGATCTTGAGAATGGAGCTGATCCATTTCTCAGCTCATCTCCCCATTCTTACAGAGCTACTGGGTGTTGCTTGAAAGGGAAGATTTGGGAAGGCTGACCAATTAGCTAATTTTGACTTTCAGGTTACAGGAAGTATAGGGCCAGCCTAAGATGTTTTGTGACTGGAGGTAAAGAAGGTGTCACTACCCCTCACTATTCCCCATACAAAAGTAAAATGGACTGGCACCTGAATCTTACTTCAATTGTAACAATGGCTAATGCCCTAAACCATCCTTGGCAATGGCAAGCTAGTTTGGGTGGTAGTGTACATGTATCATCGTTGTCATCATCGTCAAAGAACTCAGGACAGCTTACAGGTAAAAATAATACTAACAGATTAAAACCATTTAAAACATTAAATAAACCAAATCCATTTAAAACATAATCAACAAGTTAAAACAGATTTCAAATATTAAACAGTTTAATACTGTGAGCCTTAGTGTTTGAGAAAAATATGTAAGGCCCAAAGGCTTTGAAGAGGAGTAAGGTTTTTATCTGGCACCTAAATGAAATCAGTGTTTGCACTGAGATTCCAAGAGGAGGGCATTCCACGGAGCAACACAGCTGAGAAGGCCCTCTCTCATGTCGCCATGCTTGAGACACAGCCCCGTAGCCTAGGTGGTGGTGGGGAATGGATGCAACACCCCCTTTTACAACCGCTTTGATGGCCTTTAAGGCTGAAGGGCAGGGTATAAATGCTCTAATAAATAAATAAAAATAAAATAAAAAGAGCGTGGGCCTTTAATCAACAAAAGTTTCAAGGAAAAATCCCACATGTCCACTCAAGTCAACGCCATATCCATCTGGTTATTGTAAAAGCTGTGGGCAATATAAAGCCTGTTGAGAAATATTTTCACCATTTTTTATGCTTCACACATTTCTTTTCCAGCATGGAAAATGTTCCAAAACTGTATGGAGGTCAAAGTCTATCTCACCTTTGGAAACAAACTCAGGTCATATGAAAATTACTAGTTTATGACAATTACAAAAATATAACTAATGTTTTTTAAAAGAACATAAGGGAGATGATGTTTCCAAAGTGAAGGGATTCTTGTTGATATTAAAAAAAACAAACAAACTTAAATTCTATTTCCTGTTTAGTGCCCATAAATAAATGTCGGGATTTTAGAAATTTCAGACAATGTTTAGCAAACCAAAGAATGAGATCTGAAGGGCTTGGTAGCCAATGTCAAATCAGTAGTGCAAATAACTTCAGAACAGTGATATTTTCCATGAAGTCTTTGAAGAAGCTGAAAAATAGCAAGACCTCAGCAATGAACAAGTAGCTCAACTGAAAGGCTTAAGGTGATAATTATAACCCTAAAAGAGAAAAGTTTAGTAACCAAAAAGATTAACAGATTAGTGAAAAAACTGAGACAGAAATTTTGAAGTCATTGGTATTGTTCTTTATGAAATGAACAGGAAATCTTCTGCGGATAATGAAATAGCCATGGCAGTAGCATCAGTGAATGTTTTGAATTTTGAGCAAGTAAATCTCTGGGAATCAACATGGGTTTTCTGTGGCCAAAGATTTCTTAGGAAAATGGGGACACATATGTGTCATGAAATTTATCAGGAAAGAGTGGCCTTTTGAGATGCATAACAACTTCTGCTTCCTGGAAAGATTTTGGCCTACAACACAGCCATCTGTGAATCAACACTTTCATTTCTAACTTGGATAATTCTCCAGATTTTCTGTGACTCATAAGCATTCAGCAAATTTGCATTGTTTTTGTATTTAAAAAGGATACCCAACCTAAATTTTCAATCAACCAACTGTTTCATTTATGCCCTGCCTTTTCCCAAGACAGACACTCAAGAAAGCATGCAAGATAAAAAGAAAGGCAAGTAAAACCACATTTAGAAACATATAAAAATGAGATTAAAATTAAATCTATTTAAAACATAGATTTAAAAAAATATAGAATAAAAGTGGTATAGCACACTTTTTAAAAATCTGTTACATGTAAAAGCCTGTTGGAACAGAAAGTTCTTCAGCTGCTAATTAAAGAACAGCAAGAAGTTAGCCTAGCATCCTAGGAAGGGAGTTGTAGAGTCTGGGATCATGAAGAAGACCCTTTCTCACATTCCCACTAGATGTGGCTGTGAAAGTGGTGGGATCAAGAGAAGCACTTCTCCTGAAGTTTTTAGTACTCAGGCAGGCTTATATAGTATGTTGTTGTTGTTGCTGCTGCTGCATACCTTCAAGTCATTTCCAATTTATAGTGACCCTATCATAGGGTTTTCTTGGCAAGTTTCTTAAGAGGGTGATTGCCATTGCCTTCCTCTGAGGCTGAGAGCATATGACTTGCCCAAGGTCATCCAGTGGGTTTCAAGGCCAAGTGGGAATTCCAACCCTGACCTCCAGAGTCGTAGGGGTTATTTCTCCATGACCAGATCATGGAGAAATGATAATCCAATGATAATCCAAATAATAATCCAATGATATCCCGAGGAAATCGCAAAATTACACAACAATGTTTCACACGACATCGCAAAAAACCCACAGTTAAACTAGATTTAAAGGAGGATTATCCTACATATTTTCAAGTTTGGATCTCTATAGAAATTGTAAATTTAAAATTGCTTTAACTGTGAAATCACGCATGAAGTTAATTGCAAAATAATGTTATTTCCATTTTAAATTTGCTTTAAATTTGAGAAGGCTCCAGTTTGCTTTAACACTACTTCAATGTCATTTTAATTTTGAAATTGGCCCCTAGTGTGATAAACTCCATAGTCCAACACTCAACCCACTATGCCACACTGGGACCTTACACAGTAAGATACAGTCCTTCAAATAGCCTGGACCCAGGCTTATAAGGCTTTATAGATCATAACCAGCACTTTGAATTGTGCTCAGAAAAAAAGTGGCAGCCAGTTGTGCTGCTGCACCAGGTGCCTCCTGTAATCAATCTTCATTGCTAATTTGTCTGCAGTAGTTTGGACCGCTGAAGTTTCTGAACATTCAAGGATAGCCCCACATAGAGCACATTATAGTAATCCAACCAGGATGTAATTAGGTTCTGTGTCACCATGGCCAAGTTAGATGTCCCTAGGAATGGATGAAGTTGATGTAACAATTTTAATTGTGCAAAAGCACTCCTAACCATCTATCCATCTTTACAGCGGATTTCCACAATACACCTAAACTGTGGTCCTGTATCTGCAAATGGAATGTAACCCTATCCAGCGTACATTGAATCCCCTCCTCCTCCTCCTCCTCCTCCTCCTCCTCCTCCTCCTCCTCCTCCTCCTCTTCTTCTTCTTCTTCTTCTTCTTCTTCTTCTTCTTCCTCTTCTTCTTTGAACAAAATAATTCTATGCCTTGAAACTGACCAGGAAAACCTTATCTGGATTAAGGTTCAGTTTGTTGATCCTTACCAGTGTACTTTACAAGGATAAATAAATTGGACTTTAATCCAGATAAGACACTGGTTTTCCTGGTCAGTTGCAAGGCATAGCAGGGAGCAAGGATTCAACTTGTACTGGATAGGGTTACGTTCCATTTGCAGGCACAAGAAAGAAGACAGGAAGAAAATTACAGTAATGCATTTGAGATGTGGTACTGGAGAAGAGTGCTGTGGATTCCATGGACAGCCAAAAAGACAAACAAATGGATTCCAGAACAGATCAAGACAGAGATCTCCCTGGAATCTCCCTGGAAGCCAAGGTGACAAAACTTAGGCTGCTGTACTTTGGACACGCCATGAGAAGACATGAATCATTGGAAAAAACAATAATGCTGGGAGAGATGGAGGGAAGTAGAAAGAAAGGAAGGCTGCATACTAGATGGATGGACTCTATTAAAGAGATCACAAATATGAGTTTGCAGGAGCTGGGCAGAGCAGTGGAGGACATGGGGTCTTGGAGATGTTTTATCAGCAAGGTCATCATGGGTCGAGATTGACATGAAGGCAGTTAACAAAAACAAAAATTATACAAATATTGAAAAATAAAGGAGGATAATATAAGGTAGGGAGGTATAGTTGGAATATATGTTGTAGTGGTACTTACAGGATTGAAACAAGTACTACTTTAATGACGATCAGCAGGGAAGTAGTGGGATAGGGGATATATAGACTATTAGGATGGATTTTTTTTTCCTTTTTCACCCTTTGGCTCTGTTTCCCCCTGCATTTTTTCTGCTTTGTTTTGTTTTTGTTTTCTTTTTCTCTTCTCCCTCACCTCCCAATCTGTTTCTAATGTCTGTATGTTTTTGTTTTGTATAGGTATGTTGCCTTTTTAACTTTTGAAATTTATTAATAAATATTATTTTGAACAAAATACATCTACATGATTTCTTTCATCAAGAAACTTCTAGATCTGGGAAGCCATTGAATGCTCTACTCCCTTGCCCAGAAATGGAATATTGTACACTAGCTGGTAATTATCCAAAAGATTAAGGTTCATGGAGGCCTTTTTCAGCATGGGTCTTTCAACTACAGTCAGCATGCTATACCCACAAATTCTGCATTTATGGATTCAATCATCCACAATTTGATTTTTTAAAAAAATCCCAAAAAAGAAAACCTTGTTTTTTTCCATTTTATATAAGGAATACCATTTTACTACACTGTTGTATAAAATGGGACTTGAGCCCCCATGGATTTTGGTATCCACAGAGGGTGCTGGAACCAAACCCCAGCAGAAACCACAGGTCCACTAAACCTACTTTACATAATTCAGAATATTACCTTGCTGGACGCAGGCATTATTCTCTACCATTACCCACCTACCCAACCAGCCAGCCTCCTCTAGCCTTTTCAGTAAGCTAGAAAAGGCAAAATCCAACATGTATCCAGTGGCTCTCACTTCTCCAGAGACCCTGTTCACATACTTTTTATATTTTGATATGTTTTTACATGAATTTTGATAAATGTTTAAATGTAGATAAAATCAAAGCTGCAACTGTTCTAAATAATTATTTTTAGGTGCTATACTTTCTTTCCTGATATGGTGTATTATGAGATTACCATTCAGAAAGTTTTTTTTAATATTTATCAAGCATTTGTATAAGTTTATGTAAGGAAATACATACATAAATAATAAATACAGTGGGTTCTTGGTATCCTCTGGGGTTTGGTTCCAGGATACCAAAATTCATGGATGTCCAGTTGCATTAAATACAATGGATAGTAAGATGGTGTCCCTTGTATAAAATGGCAAAGTCAGTATTTGGTTTTTGGAATTTATATATTTGGGGAATATTTTCAAGCTATATATGCTTGAATCCATGGATAAAGAATCTGTGAATAAAGAGGGCTGACTGTAAATACAGTGAGTACCTGGTATCTGCTAGGGTTTTGTTCCAGGACCCCAGTGGGCACCAAAATCCATAGATGCTCAAGTCCTATTATATACAGTGGCATAGTAAAATTGTGTTCATTATTTTTTTTTAAAAAAAAATGGCATAAGCAAGGTTTGCTCTTTCTTTCTTTCTTTCTTTCTTTCTTTCTTTTTTAAGGAATATTTTCAAAATGTGGGTGACTGAATCAGTGGATGCAGAATCTGTGGATAAGGAGTGCCAACTGTACTTTACAAAGTGAAGGGTGTTCACTATGTCAAGATTTTGCATAAGTGGTGGGAAAATGCCAGTAGCAATAACACATTTTTTTTTCATTTTAAGAGAAAGCCTTCCACATAAACCATTCTTATCCATTCCTAAATGTGAAAAATCATCTAGAAATGCACATAAACTCCTGTAATTTTGTACAGTGGAGAGAATACTTATACATTTTTTTCCTTGCATGCAAGGATGTAATACTTGATGTTTTACATGCCTATTCAGTCATAATTTTATTGTCCAACCTACATTTACCATACCGTTCACTCACACTACCCACTTTGGGCTGTTTTTTTAAATAGTGTAGCTAACATGGATGGGGCTGGACACACACACATAGCAAAACTTTCACACCCTCCTCCAAAGTTCCTAACTCTGTAGAGATTCACCCCACTCATTTTCTCAACTTACTGATATGACACTGTCCAAATTTAGGATTGTAGTTGAAGTGCTACTTCTAGCTGGCAAAGGTAAGCCAGAAACAGCACATTCCATAAGAGAGAGGGGTCAAAGGGGATTCTATAAAAAGGTCATTTTAATAGGCATGGTTTCACTGAGGTTCAGCTGTCATTTCTCTCTGAATTCCTCCATGTCCTTGTCTGCCAAACACAACATAAACCCAATAAAAGAGCTGCCATCACATCTGCACAGTCAGCTGGATTTTAAAATATCTTCACACACACACATAATTTAAATGCCATTTTCTTTGAGACACCCTAGCATGTACTAAATATTTGGGACCTAGTCTGAGTTTCAATAGAGAGAAATTCAATGTGGTTTTTCTAGGGTTAGATGCCATTCCTTTAGGGAATATCTGCATTGTGAGAATAAGATGATCTTGGCTTATAAGTGTGTTGGTTGTTACGGGGCACTGTGATTCTCAATGTGTAACTTTAGAACTGTCATGCAATTGTTACACCTTCCAGCATTTCAAGATGCCACCCCTCCTATCCTTTCCCCCTCATGAGCTGAGTTCAAACTACTTTTGCACCTTGAACTCTGTTTGCAGCAATAAAAGTAAGCTGAGGGGAAAGGAGGAGGAAAAAAGAAAATGGGACATTTTAAAAGCAGCTGAAAAAGTGGAACAAGAGGGGATAATTTTGGAATTATCCTTGCTAAATGGAAGATATGAATTGCACAAATCAAAAACTGCCCATTGCAAGTCCCTGTGGTGTCATGAAAGCAGGAAGAGAGCAATACATCAATGTAGCTCATTGGTAGATCACATGCTTTACATACAAGTGTTCCCAATTCAATCCCCTTCATCTTCAGATAGGACTTGGAAAGAGTCCTGTCTGAAACCATGTCAAGATGCTGTCAATCATGGCAGACAAAGGGTTCTTAAAATATTTGGCCCATGGGCCATAGACACCACTACAAATGTAAGGGCAATGGCAAATCACAAAAGAAATACTATAGATGGATGGATGCCCAGTAAGAAAATAGTAACAAGAAGTTAAAAGAAAGACCTGTTGTTGACAATCAAAACAAAAGTTTACATTGATGGATAAAGCCTGCACAATAAAAATTGAAAGGTCATTACTTGCCACTGCTGTCATCACAAAGGCATGTAGCCAAGACACAAACACCGCCACTCCCATGTTAATTTACGTTGCCTCCCCTTGGATTGCCAACAAAATCCAACCTGAGTCCAGTGCTTCATATTGGCCCTCATCTTAAGCATCTGTTTATAGTATCCTGTTTTTGTCTCAAAGAGTGGTGACACTAGTTGAAGAGCCAGCTCTGCCATGAGGCAGGGTGAGGTATCTGCCTATAGCAATAGATTTGGAGTGTGGGATGTCATAACTGCAAGAATATCTGCACAGCAGCAAATTGTTAGAAGTTTACATTGCTTTTTTCCCCTTCTTTTTTTTTTACTACAGGAATGGGGAGAGGCACTTGTGGGATTTTCTTCCTCATGTGCCAGAATAACTTGGCTGGTTTTGGTTATTATAAATCTTGATGGGTGCGTAGAACTGCATTATTTTCTCCTCTGCCTCAGGCAGCATATTTTGGGTCTGTCCAGGTGGCTGGAAGTTTGAACTATCTGTTCACTTGATAGGAAGTGTCAAGAGTTGTGACGAACATATATGTGTTTGTCATAGAAAAGGGGAGTGATATGCCAGGCATGGAAGTTCTTCACATAAGAATTAGATATGCCTCAAAAATCTTCCACAAAGTAACCCAATGTGGATAATAATATTAGACCAAAATGGTGAAAGAACTGGAAACCATGTCCTATAAGGAATATCTTAGGAAGATGGGTATGTTTAGCATAGAGGTTAAGAGGTGATATTAAGAAGGTTAGGCGGTGATATGATAGCCCTGTTTAAATATTTGAAGGGATGTCATACTGAGGATGGAACAAGCTTGTTTTCTGCTGTTCCAGTGAGTAGGACCCAGAGGAATGGATTCAAACTACAGGAAAAGAGATTCCACATCGACATTAGGAAGAACTTCCTGACAGCACAAGCTGTTTGACTATGGAATATACTTCCTCAGAAAGTTGTGGAGTCTCCTTCTTTGGAGGTTTTTAAAGAGATGTCACTTGCTGGGAATGGTTTCATTGTGTATTCCTGCATGGCAGACAGTTGAACTCTTCCAACTCAATGAATCTATGACATTCAAGGCTAAAAAGCAAGGCACAATGGCAAGTCAGTTTATGCATATTCCAACATTCACTTTCCATGCTAAATGGCACAATTTCCTTACCTTCCTCAAGGACAGCTTCTTCAAGCACTGATGAGGCAATACAGTCAGTGGATGCCAAGTCTTCCGGGTTGCCTGAGGTACAAACCCAACGAAATGGGCCAAACCCCAGAGAAAAAATGTCACTGGGAAGGGAATATGTACAACGATTAGAAAATAGTTTACATTCCTGCCATATTTATCCTGGCAGTAAGCAATGCTTTTCTTTCATTAACTGAAGAAGGAAGCATTTCAAATATTTGAAACAAACTAATCCAAACATAAAGCTCCATGGGCCGTTATTTCAGAATTTAAATCATTACAAACAGACACATGTTACTCTCTGTGCGGTTGGGAAAGGCTGCTGGGAGACATCTGGAAACTGTAGTCCAGAAAGGTAATTCTACTAAGGTCTGGTGTAATGCATCAAAGGAGAATGTAATCTGAGATATGCATCCTACAGTTCAACCTACATCAACATTTACATAATAGGTTTGTCCACATATCAAAGTACAGGACATAGATAGTCAAGTCTGCCCCCTGTATCATTTGTCTGCTGGCTCAACCTTTATTACCTGTCCTCAATGGACATTAGGGTGCAAAAGGTGTGCTGGAGGGGATGACACAGGAAAAATGACCCTGGGCTGTACAGTGGAATTCTTTGCAACCAAAGCAGAGGTTTTGGGGGCATACTTTCACTTAATGTTGCTGGTTGGGTAAGACTCGGGGCTCTTGAGTGCACACAGAAGTTTACTGGGTTAGTTCAGAAGATTCCTAAGCAGATGTAGAAAAAATAATATTATCTCAAAGCAACAGTATATTTCTTACATGAGGGACTTGGGGGTATGCTTGGATTCTTTTGCTCTGATACATAAGCTGCTCTAAGAGCCTTTGCTGTTGTACCACAAAGTACAAATATGATAGGAAAAATAATAGTACTACCGGTAGAAGAGGTAGAACAGAAGACGAGAAAAGTTGTAGTCCTTGTAAGTCCCATCTATCTACTACATTTCAACTCACTTCTGATGTTACAGATCTGTACACATTCATATATGAGAAGGAGAATAATACACACTGCAGGCTTCCCAAAAGATTTATAAACTATAGCCTTTGAAAATCATGTTCAAAATGCATTAATCTGCTGACAGTCTACTTATTCACAAAAGGCAGCTGAGGAGATCATAGGAATACACAAGAGCAAAGTTTAGAGGGGGAATGGCTGGGCAAGATAGTCCTCATTTCATTCTCTTCTACATACCCCATAATGTGTTGAACATAGGAAGGGTATCGGAATTTTCCTTTGCTGGTTCCTCTATTTTCAACATCAGCACCTTCAAAAGAGTGTACAGGCCAGCTGTTAAAGAAAAGAGAAAACCCACAGACCCCCAGGCTATTTTCAGATGAGTAGGACTAATAGATCTCCTGAAAGAAGCTAAAAGTAGAATGGCATGAGACTTTGGACCTGTTTGCACTCCACAAATATAACACTATTATTCCACTTTAACTGTTATGGCTGCATCCTATAGAATCCAAGGGTTCATAGTCTGGTATAGCACTAGAACTCTCTAGGTAAGAATTTTAAACAGCTCTTTCTTAATCACAAATCCCAGCAATCCATGGGATGAAGTCATGCCAGTTGAAGTGGAATCACAGTGCTATAATTCTGTGAAAGATCCCTTGCTTTCAATGCCATGTAGGACTTCCTTTCCATGCTAATTCCAATTGCCAATAATGAGAATACAGAACAGGAGTCTATAAACAAATTGATGGTGGTGTCATTTGAAGGTAGTTGTAGCTCTTTTGCCAGAGTTACAAGGACTTGGGTGAATTGAATTTATAGCTCTTCACAGGTGGACAACACCTTTAACTGGAAAATGTTGCCTTTGTCATTGCTGTGTGCCTTCAAGGAAGTTTTACTTACTACAAAATTCACAATGGAAATCACTTTCACAGAAGAAGCGCTCCCTCCCCACACACATCTTCTGGACTATGAAATCTGTCATCTGCGGCAGTTATGATCTTCTCCCTGCTGTGGCAAGGGCCACTTTCTTGCCCCTGGCACCCTCTGAGGTTCACAGGCTTCCAAAAAGGAGAAAAAAGGCCAAAAGCAATTAAAATAAAAGAAGAGGTGACCCAGGCCACCAATGATATTATAAAACTGGTAATTCTTTTTATGTTAAACAGTGTGGCCAGGGTGGGATGGAAGTTTGCAATTTATTTAACAGGTGAACTGCTGCTTCTGGTAGCATCCCAGAGAGGGGGCAATTAACTATTTGCCAACAAGGAAAAGAACACTCTGGGGAGTCTGAAGAGATCAAAAAACCTCTTGGAGTTTATCATATGGGAGGAATTTCTCCCAATTTCAAATTGAGCCAGTTCAAATTCATGCAAATTCGCTAGATTAGTGAATTTATGTGAAATCTAATTGCATTTGGAATACATTCAGAATGACTTCCCATTTCCCGAAAATGACCCCCATTGCCCGAAATTGTGTGAGATACTCTTATATGCATTAACATAAAATCTATGATTATGTTCGGCATGACTTCCCTTTTGCCTGAAATTGCGTGAGATACACTCATACGCAATTACGTGAAACCCTATGATTGCGTTCAGATTGCCATTGCATTATACCCCCAAATTCCATCATATGGTAAATTCCTTTGTGTTTTTGTGCATACTACTCCTGAGCTGCCCTCTGCCTGCCACTATGTACAGAGGTGCCTGCCTTCTATGTTGCAATTTTCTAACATGAGACACATGCCATTCTTAAAAAATGGACTATGGTACCCAGTGGTAAATATTGGGGGGGGGGGGGTGTTACATTTCATGAATACACTTGATTGGGACTAACAGGCCAGCTTATTTTAATTGATTACAGCTCTAGAAATCATCCAGGTATCAGAAAAACCATCTGTTGACTAATGAACACTGGAAAGACCCTGAATGAAAATGGTGTGAATATCTCATCATGGGGGAGGGGAGAGTGAATTTTCCACCCTCAAATTGAGTATGACCCATACAGTCCTCAACCCCAAAGTTCTATAAAGGTTGGGGTGGGGCTACTGTGTATGACAGGCACACAAGTCTCGTCTGCCTCAAATTAAATCCAGCCACCACACAAACACTGCCAAGTTGTGGCAATAGAAAATACCATAAGCACAAGGCAGAGGGATGGAAGATGGAAAGAAAACTGAAGTGTGGCAGAGGCTCAAGTTAGTGAGGCTGCAATTCTATTCTCCTCAATTGGACCTGAGTGAAGTCTAGAGGTCTTCTTGGAAGAGCCCATCCCCTTGCCGAGCAAGGCTCCTCTTCTTGTCCAATTTTCTCACTGCTGATGTGAACCATGAAAGCCAGTGTAGTGTGGTGGTTTGAGTGTTGGAATATGGCTCTGGAGACTGGGGTTCAAATCCTCACTGCTTTATCACACTAGGGGGAAAACAGGATTTAAACGAGATTTAAACAAGAGTTAAACAGGAAATGCCCCATGTTTATCACAGGACATTTCCTGTTTAACTCTCGCTTAACTCTCATTTAAATCCTGTTTGCCTCCTAGTGTGATAAAGCAGTAAGGAGTTTATCACATGGGAAGAATTTCTCTCACTTTCGATAGAAATGGAAATGAGGTCAGTTCTGAATTGAGTAAATTTGCTAGTTCAGCAAATTTACTTGATTGCGTATTGACACTGCATTGCATTCAGAACTGCCCGAAATTGCCTCCCAGTGCCCGAAATTGAGTGTGATAGTTTCTCATGCAATCACACGAAACCCCATGATTGTGTTTGGAAGGATTTCCCTTTGCCTGAAAATGTGTGTGATCAGTTTTCACGCAATCATGCGAAACCCCATGATTGCATTCAGATTGCCATTGGATTATACTTCCAATTCCCTTTGTGTGATAAACTCCTCTGTCATGTAACCCCCCTGGGTGGCCTGGACATGTCATATTCTCTCAGCCTCAGGAAGGTGAAGGCAAACCCCTTCTGAACAAAACTTACCAAAAGAATCCGGCGATAGGTTCACCAGAAGTCAGAAATTACTTGAAGGCACACAACAACAACAACAACAACAACAACAACAGAAGTGAACCCACAAAAACCATGCTAGACCCTAGGAAAGAGATCCCAGTCACCTAGCAAAGATGACACCAAGCTGGCCTTTCATGGTCATGGACTGCAAAACAGGTGCCCAAGTAAATTCAGGGTATTTTTTCATCTGTTGTACTCAGCTGAATGTACAGTATGACATATTAATTTTTATGTAAAAAAGAAAGTAAAAAATCTGCATACTCACCAGCTCTCTGAGCTTCTAGAAGGAAGGCATTTCCATAATCCCAAAAAAACATTCCTTGATCAGAAAGTTTGTTGATTGCAGCCACTTGTCTCCTTAGGCTGAAAACACATAGAAGTGTAAAAAGTTTAGCATTTGGATGCATCCATTGTGGCCTGCGGCATTTAAGATTGAGATGCTGTGAGATGGGAGGAATTTGGGAACCTCAGTAACACTTCCTGGATGAATGTCTGAGAGATAGTTCACATTAGGGCTGAGCTGAAATGAATATTGTCTAGCAAACATTTTCATTACTAAGAAGAAGCTTTGAGGTGTCATAAAAAATTTCCAGAAGATTTCTCATCTCACCATGCCATATGAAGAGGGGCTTAGGGAGGTGGGTATGTTTAGGCTGGGGAAAAGAAGATTAAGAGGTGACATGACAGCCATGGTTAAACATTTGAAGGGATGTCATATTGAGGATAGAGCAAGCTTTGTTTCTGCTGCTCCACAGATTAGGACATGGAGCAATGGATACAGGAAAAGAAATTCCACCTCAACATTAGGAAGAATTTCCTAACAGCTGTTTGACAGTAGAATAAGCTGCCCTGGAGCATAGTCCCCTTCTTTGGAGGTTTTAAAACAGAGGCTGGACAGCCATCTGTCAGGAGTACTTTGCCTATCCCTGCATGGTAGGTGGTTGGTAAGGATGGTCTTTGGGGTTTCTTACAACTCTATGGACTTTATCACACTAGCAAGATCCCAAGGGAAAACAGGAGTTTAATGGGAGTTAAACGAGATTTGAATTTAAACAAATCTTGCAAATTCAGGTAGTTTGTCACACAGGTTGTTCTGAAAGTAAAAGGCTGCCGGTTTTCTTTGCTTTGTGTTCAGATTAATTTGGCATTATTTCACTTTAACTGTGATGTTGTCTGATAATCTTTGGGCATTTACGGGTTTTCTTTGCTTTAAATGTCATTTAACTTCTGTTTTCCCCTGCATAATCTTGCTAGTGTGATAAACTCCTATGATTCTATGATTCTCCTCTCCCCAATTTTTTTGTAACTTGTTTGCTGGTGTCTGAAACTCTGATTGGCTACTACTTTCATGCAATTTTGTTGCTGCTGTTGTTGTTGTTTTAAAATCACCCTCTTTCCTAGTAAAACTAAGTGACATGCATTATCAGGAAACACTGCCTCTCACTCTGATTTAGTTTTATTTTTCCTCAGAGACATGGCCACATAGCCAAATCTCATTGGCTGTATGACGACATGATTATTAGGAAGAAAAAGGAAGAAGAAGAAAAACAACACCAGCCATGCATCCTATCAAGGTGCTCACAATTCCTATGGGTAGGAATTGCCTGAATATTGAATAAAGTACTACATGAAGGCTTAGTCACTGAGAAACAGCCTTCTTAAACATTCAATTAATTTCATGGGGAAATAACTTTTGCAAGATACACTCCCCACTCAGGTTCAGCCATTGTTCATAGAATCATAGAATCATAGAATCATAGAGTTGGAAGAGACCACAAGGGCCATCCAGTCCAACCCCCTGCCATGCAGGAACTCCAAGTCAAAGCATCCCTGACAGATGGCCGTCCAGCCTCTGCTTAAAGACCCCTAAGGAAGGAGACTCCACTACACTCCGAGGGAGTGTGTTCCACTGTCGAACAGCCCTTACTGTCAGGAAGTTCCTCCTAATGTTGAGGTGGAATCTCTTTTCCTGCAGTTTGCATCCATTGTTCCGCGTTCTAGTCTCTGCAGCAGCAGAAAACAAGCTTGCTCCCTCCTCAATATGACATCCCTTCAAATATTTAAACAGGGCTATCATATCACCTCTTAACCTTCTCTTCTCCAGGCTAAACATCCCCAGCTCCCTAAGGCGTTCTTCATAGGGCAAGGTTTCCAGACCCTTCACCATCTTAGTTGCCCTCCTTTGGACATGCTCCAGTTTCTCCACATCTTTTTTGAAATGTGGTGCCCAGAACTGGACACAGTATTCCAGGTGGGGCCTGACCAAAGCAGAATAGAGTGGCACTATAACTTCCCTTGATCTAGAAACTATACTTCTATTGATGCAGCCTAAAATTGCATTGGCTTTTTTAGCTGCCGCATCACACTGTTGACTCATGTTCAGCTTATGGTCTACTTGGACTCCTAGATCCCTTTCACATGTGGTCTCATTCAGCCAGGTGTCCCCCATCCTATATCTGTGCATTTCATTTTTCCGCCCTAAGTGCAGAACCTTACATTTCTTTGCATTGAATTTCATTTTGTTAGCACTGGCCCAGCTTTCTAGTCTATTCAGGTCATTTTGAATTTTGATCCTGTCCTCTGGGGTATTAGCTACTCCTCCCAGTTTAGTGTCATCTGCAAATTTGATAAGTATGCCCCCAATTCTGTCATCCAAATCGTTAATAAAGATGTTGAATAGCACTGGGCCCAGGACAGAACCCTGTGGGACCCCACTGGTCACTTCTCTCCAGGATGAAAAGGAGCCATTGTTGAGCACCCTTTGAGTTCGGCCACTCAACCAATTACAAATCCATGTAACAGTTAACTTGTCTATCCCACATTTTGCAAGCTTGTTTGCAAGAATGTCATGGGGAACCTTGTCAAAGGCCTTACTGAAATCGAGGTATACTATATCCACAGCATTCCCTTCATCTACCAAACTGGTAATTTTATCAAAAAAAGAGATCAGGTTCGTTTGGCATGACTTGTTTCTCTGAAACCCATGTTGGCTTTTTGTGATTATGGCATTGGCCTCTAAGTGTTCACAGACTCTCTGCTTAATGATCTGCTCTAGAACCTTTCCTGGAATTGATGTCAGACTAACTGGACGATAATTGTTGGGATCCTCTTTTTTTCCCTTTTTGAAGATGGGGACAACGTTTGCCCTCCTCCAGTCTGCTGGGACTTCTCCTGTTCTCCAAGAGTTCTCAAAGATTATTGCCAATGGCTCTGATATTACATTTGCCAGTTCTTTTAATACTCTAGAATGTAGTTCATCTGGTCCTGGAGACTTATATTCATTTAGGTTAACCAAGTATTCCTGTATTATCTCTTTACTTATTCTGTGCTGAATTTCCTCTATTCTGTCTCCTGTTCCATTATCCTTAGGTTGAGCACCCTTTGCCTTTTCTGAGAAGACTGAAGCAAATAAGGTGTTGAGTAATTCTGCCTTTTCTCTGTCCCCTGTTAGCATTTTGCCATCTTCTGCACGCAGTGGCCCCTCTGTTTCCTTCTTCTTCCTTTTGCTGCGGACATATCCAAAAAAGCCCTTTTTATTGTTCTGAACCTCTCTAGCAAACCTGAGTTCATTCTGCGCTTTAGCTTTTCTGACTTTACCCCTACATGTGCTGGCTATTTGTTTGAATTCCTCTTTCATGATTTCTCCATTTTTCCATTTCTTATGCATGTTCCGTTTAAAACTTAGCTCAGTTGAAAGTTCCTTAGTCATCCATCCTGGCTTCTTGAGACATCTTCCATTTTTCTTCCTCATTGGAACTGTTTGAAATTGTGCCTTCAATATCTCCCTTTTGAGAAACTCCCATCCGTCTTGAACTCCCTTTTCTTTTAGTATTCCTGACCATGGGATCACTCCCAGTATTTCTCTAAGTTTATTGAAATTAGCTCTCCTAAAGTCTAGAGTGTGTGTCTGACTATGCCTGGCTTCTCCCTTCCACCGTATTACAAACTCCAGGAGAACATGGTCACTTCCACCTTAGGATCCAACCACTTGCACCCCATTAACTAGGTCTTCCCTGTTGGTTAAGATCAGATCTAAAATGGCTGATCCCCTTGTTGCCTCTTCCACCTTTTGGACAATGAAATTGTCTTCCAGGCAAGTGAGGAATTTGCTAGACTTTGAGGATTTGGCTGAGTTTGACTTCCAGCAAATATCAGGATAGTTGAAGTCGCCCATCACTACTACATCTCTCTTTTCTGAGTATGTGATTATCTGTTCTAGAAAGGCATCATCCAATTCCTCTGCCTGGGTCGGGGGTCTGTAGTAGACTCCCACAGTAACATCCCTGTTATTTCCCTCTCCTTTAATTTTTATCCAGATGCTCTCCACCTGGCTTCCAGTATTGACTTCCTGCATCTCTTCACTGGTGTAAATATCCCTGACATATAATGCTATTCCTCCTCCTTTCCTGCTTGGCCTGTTTCTCTTAAAAAGGTTATACCCCTCTATTTCTACATTCCAATCATGAGACTCATCCCACCAGGTTTCAGTGATGCCTATTATATCATATTTCCCTTGTTGTGCTAGGAGTTCAAGTTCATCCTGCTTATTTCCCATACTCTGTGCATTAGTGGAGAGGCATTTAAGACCATGTGTCCTCTTTACTTGCTGCTTTTGCACATTTTTTTTGCCTCCTACTGTTCGGTTCTTGCACTGTTTGCCTTGTTCCCTCTATGCCACTTGGACTATTCTCTCCATCCCTTTTGCCTTCCAGAATGCTGTCTCCCTCCCCCACATAACTCAGTTTAAAGCCCTCCTGATCAGATTCTTCAGACTGTTGGCAAAAACGTTTTTGCCAACTGGCGTGAGATGCAGTCCATCCCTTGCCAGAAGTCCCTCCTCATGGAACCGCAGCCCATGATCCAAGAATCCAAACTGTTCTTGGCGGCACCATCTACGGAGCCAGTTATTCACCTCTGCTATTTTCCTCTCCCTTCCTGGACCATGCCCTTCTACCGGGAGTAGAGATGAGATGACAACCTGTGCATCCATCTCTTTCAGCTTCCTTCCCAGAGCCTCATAATCCCTTTTGATATTCTGAAGGCTGTGCCTTGCAGTATCATTGGTTCCCACATGAACCAAAAGAAAGGGGTATTGATCAGTAGGCTTGACAAGTCTTGTCAGCCTCTCCGTCACATGATGGATCTTTGCCCCGGGGAGACAACACACCTCCCGAGACATCTTGTCAGGCCCACAAACCACTGCTTCTGTACCCCTCAGCAAGGAGTCCCCCACCACGACTACACGCCTCCTCCGAGGCTTAGCAGTGGCTGTTCCTTTTCGTGATACTCTCAGGCTCTCCTGCTCTGTCCCTGATGTCTGTCCCTGCTGCTTTTCCTCATCATCTCTGACAACAGAGAGAGATTCAAAGCGATTCTGTAGCTGCAAGCCACTCACAGAACGTTCCCTGGTTTCCTTACTTCTGTGTGTGACCTTCCTCCAAGCATCTACCTCTGTTATATGTGGAGTGACCTCCTCCGCCCCAACAACTTCCTCTCTCTGTTTCCCACCCAAGACATTCTGGTCTGACCTGTTCAGGAGATTCTCCTGCTCTCTATGATGCTGGAGTGCAGATATCTGCTCCTCTAGCTGCTGTACTATCTCTTCCAAGAGGGCTACCAACTTGCACTTGTGCCACATCCCTAGGCTAGAAGACAAACATCCCACAGGTGTTGCAGGTGACTGCTGCAGGGCCTTCAGTGTCCATACTGAGAAGTCTTAAGGAGGCACTGAAACAAGACTGTGGGCTTCCCTTGCTAGACTTGGCCTTTATTCCCAAGCTCTGTCACTGAGTTCAAGTCACGGGGCCTATAGTTAGGTAGAGAGCTCCTGGCTAAAAGCTCCTTCCAAAGGCAAGTCTCTGATTCACTTCCTCTGATGCTTCAGGCCGGCTTCTCTTCTATTCTCTAAACACCTCCTTGACTAGATAAAAAAATCAAAATTCGCGCGCTTCTGCTAGCCTTGAGTAGCCTTAAGTAGCCTCCCAGCACTGGCTCCCAGAATGCAATGGCTCAAGTGTAAATTAGATTAGATCTCACCCAAGCACATGGACTACAGCCTCCTCCTTTTCTTTCTCCTCCTTAAAGGAAATGAAGCTTCTGCTAGCCTTGAGTAGCCTTAAGTAGCCTCCCAGCACTGGCTCCCAGAATGCAATGGCTCAAGTGTAAATTAGATTAGATCTCACCCAAGCACATGGACTACAGCCTCCTCCTTTTCTTTCTCCTCCTTAAAGGAAATGAAGCTTCTGCTAGCCTTGAGTAGCCTTAAGTAGCCTCCCAGCACTGGCTCCCAGAATGCAATGGCTCAAGTGTAAATTAAATTAGATCTCACCCAAGCACATGGACTACAGCCTCCTCCTTTTCTTTCTCCTCCTTAAAGGAAATGAAGCTTCTGCTAGCCTTGAGTAGCCATGAGCTTCTGCTAGCCTTGTTCAATCCATGTTCCAACTAAAACAGGATGTTACAAGTGGAAACTGCAACAGATTGTTCCAGGTTCCATTCCAGGTTTCATTGGAGCATTTATGCCTTCTTTTAGGATGCACTGAATCAGTAGATCCATTGCTGCAGGGGCAGTGAATCCACTCTCAGCTTTGCAGCCACTTCTCCAGTAGCTTCTGTAGACAATACAAGGGCCATCCAGGTGCTGGATCTTTTCTCCAACAGAGATTAACTACTGGGAAAATTCCCTTACAACCTGAAGCAACTGCAGGAGGGGTAGGTGTAAAATCAACAGCAGATTCACTGCCCCCAGATAAACAGGTCCACAGGCAATTCCATGATACTTTATTCCATTCCAACCTCCCAACAGTACAATGTGAATGTCATAGCCTCATAGTATGCACCCTCAATTGTTCATTGAGAATATAGGAGCTGTGGTCCAATAAAAGCAACTTTTCCAAGCTCTGGTGTAAAAAGTGGGGAGGGAAAGTGAGGCATGATTTTATCAAAGGAAAGGAGCATGTGAATAAAGGTAAGCAAATCCTCCAAAGTCTCCTGCTCACCTTCTTCCAGCCTGGTACTCCCAGTCCTTCTTCCCTTGCCCTGTGCCATCATCACCTGGCCCCTGATACTGAAAGGGAACCTAGCTTGGGGAAGAGTGCTAAACAATGAGAATGGGGAGGGTCCAATGTTCCTCAGACCAAACAGCACCTTTGTTCTTTGATTAGATTCTTGTCTGATCTTTTTCTGCAACTGTCTCACATCTACTGTGAGCCACTAAGTTCCAGTCTATTTGAGCTATGGTTTCCATTCCCAACACTGAACCCACCTCATTCTGAAAGACAGACTTATTAGGAACAAACAACAGGAAGAGACTTATTACAACTTATCAATATAGTTTAAACCTCTTGTTCCTACTTCCAGGGAGTATGCTTAGGAAAAAGAGGCAGCTGGCTATGACTCAAAATCAATATAGCTGGATCACTGAGAATTTGTTTCACTCTCAGAAATAAGACCCTTCTTCCTGCACATTTCCTGATTTGAACATATTATAAGGCTGAGAGGGAAAATAATGAAATTTCTATAGCCTGTTTTAACCTTTGGATAGGAGGATTTTTCAGTTCTGGTACTCTTCTTCTCCCCTCCCCATGCTCAGCTTTGCAGGAAGTCTCTGATAATCGCAACTCATTTCCAGTTGCTACTTGTTTTTAATGAGATCTTGGTTTTGTTGTTGTGATTTTTTAAAGCTCCAAGGCTATCATAAAAAGTTTGTTGTTGCTGTTGCCTGAGGAGGAAGAGCAACCCAAGTTAAATTTGATATTACTTACAGCCACACAAATGATTTTGGAACATGATGCAGAAAATCCCTTGCATACATATCCTCCAACTGTTCCGATTTGGCACAGTCACAATTAACCTTCAGTTGTTCCACTTTTTCAGCTGCTTTTTAAATATGCCAGTTTCTCTCTCCTCCTCCCAATTTCCCTCTTTGTCCACTGATTACTTCAGTTGCTGCCAACTGAGTTCAAAGTGCAAAAGTAGTTTGCACTCAATTAACTCAGCAAGAGGAGGGGAAAATAGAGGTCGGGGTGCATCTTGCCCTTCCCAGTAGACTCAGGCAAAAGCAAATTTCTGCAGCCTCTCTCAGTTTGTGTATTCATCCTTATTAATAATGTATGCAATCTTGACATGTGGCCAAGCAACACTGAAGTTGCTTGGCCACATATGTCCCAGTTTTTAATCTGTGAGATTTTGAAGGGTAGTTATACAGCTCTCCTAATCCCAGTACATTTTTTTTCAAAAAAATAAATAATTAACAATTATTTGCCTTTTGAAGAGTCAGTGTAGTGTATTGATTTGAACTTTAACTCTGGAGACCAGACTTTGGATTTCCACTCAGCCATGGAAATCCATTGGGTAATCTTGGACAAGTCACATTCTCTCAACCTCAGATGAAGTCAAAGGCAAATCCTCTCTGAATAAATCTTGCGAAGAAAGATAGGGTCTTCATAAATCAGAAATGACATGAAGACACACAACAACAACTACCACCTGCCCTTTCATGGTACTCAAGAACTGTTGTCTTAGGTAGCCACTATATTCTGCCTAATGGTAGTGCTGGCCATGAAAGACTTCTCAAACCTCCAAACACATAACCTGCTCAGTCACTTTTCCTGTTCCCTGCTCTTTTCACATGTTCAAAATGCACTGGTGTTTAACTGGAATAATTAAGCTTTAGAAAAGTCTCCCTGGATCACTTTCAGTTCAAGTGGTGGCTTTCTTGTCTTCTCAGATGAGTTTAATTTACTACAGTGTTTTGGATCAAGTCAGGGAATATTATCACATCTTGTTGCCCTTGTGCTGACAAATTCTCTGGAATGTTCCAAAAGGCTTCACAAACTGACTACATGGCCATCCTAGGGCACACATTGCATGCGGCCAGGCAAGTTCTCCATCCCACTTCTGGCCATCATGCATACCAATATTCCAAAATGAATTCCTACGACACATTAAATGACTAGCTTAAATCAGAACTATTGCAAAACCTCACCCTCATTCACAGCTTGGTTCTTTGGTGCTAAAAATAGGCTTTGTTCCATTATTTTTCCATGTGTGAGTATGAACTGGTGGAGGAGGGTGCTTCACAACCAGTAAGTTGTGCAAGGATTTATGTTTTAATGTTCTACTGTTTTCTGTGGCAGTAACAGAAGATTTCCCTGTGGTGTCTGACTGCTCCCATTCTCCCCAGAATGCTTCTGGCAGCTCCCAGGGAGTGGTGTGTCCAAGATGTCAGAAATAGGAGATGTTCTGATAGAGTTGCATCAGGGGCATCCTGATGAGGAATCATGGCAATTAGGAGTCAACTGCCACTTGCCACTGTGGATAACTCTGCACCACCAGCAGCAGTACTTTTTAAAATCCAAAGAAAAAGAGACAGAAAGACAGACAGAAGGAAAGAACTTACACATTTCTTGGCTATATATTTCCCTAAAACTCCAGGGGAAGGAGGAAATCTACCCTACCCTACCCCCAGTTTGGGCACCCCTTTCACTTCTTGAAGACAAATGAATTGATTTGAAAGTTTAGGACTTTGTAGTTTTGATTCTACTTTGGTTAAAACCACTGGTTCCCAAATTTGGGTTGCCAGATGTTGCTGGATGACTATTCTTAGCATCTCTGACCTGGCTGGGGTCTTTGGGAACTGAAGTCCAACAACGTCTGGGAATTTCAGTTTAGAAACTACAGCTTTAAACTAATGTCACTGTGAGCTGAAATATAATTTTACTATTGTTGTTAACTGCCTTCAAGTTTCCTTCGACTGCTGGTGACCCCTTAAGTGAGACACCTCCAAGCTGCCTACCCTCCACTGTTCTGCTCAGGTTCTGTGGATTCAGTTCTATGGTCTTGTTGATTGTATCTATCCATCTAGTACACCGCTTTCGACTCTTTCTATGACCTTCCACCTTTCCTAGCATTATTGTCTTTTCTACTCAGCTATGTCTTCTCATGATGTGTTCAAAGTGTGACAGCCTCAGTTTAGTTATCTTGGCTTCCAGGGAAAGCAATTAGCATGCTCTAAGTGAGGGATGGGAGCATGTGGCCCTCCAGATGGCACTAGTCTATGGGTCCCAAGATCTCTAGACAAGGCTGATGAAAGGCACAATTTATGCAGAGGGCCACTTATTCCTCACACACATTTTGGCCACCATGTGATAAATTCTCAACATGCGACGTTTGGTTGTTGTTCTCCATTCCTCTTTTCCTTGAGACATATTTCACCACTTTCCATCACTTGCATTGGCTACCATAGCTCAAAACAAACAAAGAAATAAACAAAAGATGTCTAGTTCATGGAGTACTTTCACGTTGTCTTTGTGTATGTGTGTGTAGAAACTTGATGAATAAAGGTTGTGAATGAGAAGATTAATATTAAGGAGAATGAAAGATGCATCCTCATGTATATCAAACTGCAAGTATAAAGTTAGGGATTTTTTCAACTATCACACATACCAGTACACTGACCCTTCACATATACATATATTCCTGATTTTGCCACATAGCTATGTGGCTTAGAAAAAAAAATACTTTAGACTTAGTTTACCATAAAAGGGTAGATGTTAGAATATAGGTTTTATGACTATCATTTAAAAAAACTTTACTTGTACTTTACAAAAGTCATCATCATCATCATCATCATCATCATCATCATCATCATCATCCATACTTTAAAAAAAAACCTCCACAGTGTTTAGGGAAAGAAAGTTCCAAGAGACATCTAAGTTTGTCAAAGGCAGACACAGAATTTTATCAAATTTACATAACTTGCACAAAGTAGCAGAATACCTTTCTTGCACTAGGGCCCGAAATTTTACAGGATTGCTGGACATAAGCTGGTTAGCCTCCTTAAAGGTGAGCTGTACTGGGTAGTAGCCTCCATTGAATGGATTGTGACAAGATGTTTGGTCAGAACCCAAATCAGCTAACAAATCTCCAGTTTTCTCAAATTCCACAACAAGTCTCTCCCTGTATATAGAAAGTGAACAGTTTAAGAGCAATAGTGAACAACTACAGAACTACTAATCTCAACCTAGCATGAAGACTTTGATATAAATATATCAGAAACAGATAGGATCTAGCTATCCAGGCATCTCGACTTCAATGACAAATGGTCACTGACCTATTAAAATTAATGAAACTATAGTAGGGCACATCTCAGAGGCAGTAAGAGCTTGAAGCATTTTTATTGGGTCTGCAACATGGAAGGGGAAAAATGGGGAGTTATCCATTCCCAGCACTGTGGTCTCAGATGATGAACCCTCCATAGATACACATATTTTCCCCCTATGTAGACACTTTAAACACAGCTATTTAACATATCATCTACTTTGGCATCTTAAAAATGTCCTCCTGAAACAATACAGAAACATTTGTTGGGTATTATATTCAGTAATTACGGGAGGTGTATGCTACATTTGCTTGTGGTGTTTGAACATTGTGGTATGTGTGTTTTTGCATATAGTAGCAAAAGTGGACTTAAATACCTATCACAACACAAGTCTGGTATAGAATAAATTGAAATCTTACATTAAAACAGTAATTGTGAATGCATTGTCAAAATGGTCACAGGTCAATCAGTACTTACCAAAGATCAACCACATTTCCATGATATCCTAAACTCAGAGCTGTTTTGTTCTTCTTTGCTTCTCTGTGTAAAATGTTAAAAAATGACATTTTAAAATGACAGCATACTAATTTTACAGAGTCAAAATAGTTTTCTCCTGAATTAAATGTTTTGATAACATTTTCAGCAATTGTAATTTTTTTCAGTAATGGTGCTTTTGTGTGTGTGCGTGCGTGCGTGCATGCGTGCACATGTGCATGTGCATGTATATGTATGTGTGTTAAGGTTATAAAGTGGGAAGTGGGAATACTACGTTAATTGGTTAATTTATTAATAGTAGCCCAATATATGTAAAATATCTTCTGATATAGTATATTCCTGTCTTCATCCCTGAATATCTTTTTGGTTTTTCAATCCTCTCTTCAGATTTTGGCCTCTCTGCTTGTCTTGATTCTCTGGATGTAACTGGCTGATCCTCTCTGATGACAGAACAAGTCTTGTGGCAGAAATGTCCCAGTCCTTCTAGGTGTAGACTTTGGTGTTCTGATACTGAAGGCATGGCCAGTTTTAGGCTGAGTGCTGAGGAGGTTTCAAAAGATTTTAATAAATTGCTCCAAATCCAAAAAGGTTTGTTTCAAAAGATCATGTATGAATTAAGAAGATATCATGGACATCTGATTGTTATAAAACAGATTAGTGATTTTGGAAGATTTCAATAGCAAATTACTAATTCTTACTCTAAATGATATGTCTCATTAATTTTCTTATATGGCAGTGGTTCATAACACAAATTCTTCAGTCTGAGATTAAACAAACAAAATAACTCCAACACAACCCCAGTGATGGTATCAGTAGAAGCCAACGTCAGATAGTCAAGGCAAATTCATACTGAGATTTACAGGAGCTTTGTTGTTGTTAACTGCCTTCAGGGGGACTTGGACCTATGGCAACCCCATGAATCAGTGACCTCCATGTCACTCTGTCACCAACAGCCCTACTCAGGTCTTGCAAACACAGGACTGTGGCTTCCTTGACTGAGTCTTCTTCTTCTTGCTGTTGTTAACTGCCCTCGACTTGATGTTGACTCTTGTCAACCCTGTGGATGAGATATCTTGAAGCCCCTCTATCCTCTGCCTTTTTGCTCAGGTCCTGCAAGTTCATGCTTGTGGCCTCTCTGATTGATTTTTTCTTCTTCTATAGGCTTTCTTCACTGTCCAGCTCTCACATCCATACGTGGTGATGTAGGCTTGGAAAATCCTCACATTGGTGTTCAAATTTTTGTCTTTACTCTTAGGATCTTATCTTGTTCTTTCATAGTTCCTTCCCAGTCCTAGTCTTTTTCTGATTTCTTGACTGCAGTCACTGTTTCAATCAATATTTGCCCCAAGGTATGGGAATTCTTCCTCTTGTGGTCTTCCTACTGCCTTCCTACTTGTCTGGCATTATTTCCTTTTCTAGTGAGTCATATCTTCTCATGATATGGCCCAAGCATGACAGTCTCAGTTTAGCCATCTTGGCTTCTAGGAAGAGCTCATGCTTGATTTACTTTAGGATCCACTTATTCATCTTTTTAGCAGTCCACAGTATCTGTAGAACTCTTCTCCTGCATCAGGTCTCAAATGAGTTCTCTTCCTATCTGCTTTCTTCACTGTCCAGCTATCACAACCATACATAGAAATAGGAAATACAGTAGCATGGAAAATCCTAACTTTAGTATTCAGTGATATAACTTGACACTTCAGGATCTTGTCTAGTTCCTTCATAGCTGCTCTTCCAAATCCTATTCAGGGGTTTACATGAATATTTTATGGGAGGTTTCCATGGTACTGAACCTTCTGGATTCAGCACCATGGATAGCTGCCATTAAACATGCTTATAAAACATGAATGCAACAGAGCTAGAGGGACATTCTTTATGCCAAAGGGGAAAACACTGAAGATGTCAACTCAAAGTCAGACTTGATTCTTAGATATGTGTGTGAAAGACTTCAAGGCATAATTTTCTCCATAGCAAATAGAGGGAATGGCTTTCAATGACAAGAATGAGGGCCCATGTGGTGTAGTTATTACAATGGTGGACTCACTCTTGGAAGATTCAGGTGTAGGTTTCTACTGAAACATAATGAAACTTACTTAGAGATCCTGAACCATCACTCTCTCTCTGCCTGCCTTACCTCACAAGTTATCAAGTGAGGATAAATCAGGGAGGAGAAGAGCTTTAAGCTCAAAGGAGGAAAGGTCCATTGTACACCATTCTACCTTGGTCCAGTGGCTAGTGAAAGGTTCTCCCTCCATTTGCCATTGCCCTGCTCTTTGGGGGAGAGAAGAACAGCCAGCATTTGCTGGACTTTATATCCTCCCTCATAGCCATCCCATATTCTTTATGTGTCATGTATGTCTTATTTAGATTGTAAGGAACTGTCAAATTAATTATTTTTAAGCCACCCTGTGGAGACTTTTTGGCTAAAGGACAGAGTATAAGCTCTCTAAATAAATGAATAAAGATGTGATACAAACATTAACTAATACAACAGAAAAACAAGGATGTTATTTATTCCAGAGAACATCACTGTTCCAACAGTCACTCTCTTCTGCCAACAGTAAGAATGAAAAAAGATTTTTTTTTATCATTTGCAGAGATAGTTCAGTCACTGGGAGAAATGTGTAAAAAAATATGCACCTCTCAGAAATTTGTGCAAATGCATGTGAATGTGATGGAAAATGAGTATAGAGACATTTTCAATGTGTGAAATAGGGCTGGCTGGTGCAGGAATGCAGGTGGGAATCAGAAAAACAAAACAAAATTGACAGTGGAAAAAATAACAAATGGTAAGGTCAGGCACTAGAAATAGATGAAGTGGAAAGGTTGTCTACCTCAGCTTGTCTACTATGATGTTGTTGTTGTGTGCCTTCAAGTTGTTACCAAGAAATGGATACCCTAAAGTGAACCTATCACAGGGTTTTCTGGGGCTGAGAGTGTGTGATTCACCCAAGGCTGCCCAGTAGGTTTCCATGGCTGAGAGGGGGGGTTTGAATCCTGATCTCCAAAGTCATAATCCAATTCTCAAACCACAACACTACCTACCATTTTGCCTACCATTTTGTTCCCAAGTCAAGTGGCAAAAAGCAAAGCATGGGGCTAAACAGACAGGCAAAAAGAGGTTCTTTCAGGCTGGCTTGAAGGTGTGGCATTTAGATGACACATACCTTGAAGCCAGCAGAAAAATGCCCTTATGCAGAGAAAAGCCATTTAAAAAAGCAGCAGTTTTTTCCCACTTCTTCCTGGCCTGAAGCCATCTCATGTGGTCATGATATGAGCACTCTAGCTGCCTTGGGAGCCAGTGGTGCAGTTGGTGGGGTTTCAATGTGTCTTCAGAAAAAGCAGCTTCAAACCACTTTTTCCTGCCCATCTGTTTTGCCCCCATGTATCTAAATATGAGCCTGCCTCAATTTTCAGAACCTTGGGAAGGGCTTTCTTTCAGTCCTACCCCTCTTACAGGTATGTTTGGTGAGGATGTGGAGTGAGCCTTCACCTTGACAATTCTCTCTCTTGAGAGACTCAGCTGGATCCTTTCTTTCTCTCTTTCCATAGCAGGTAAGGACCTTTCGACTTGAATAGGCATTTAGATGATTATGGAGTCTCTGGTGCTGTACTTTTACTGTTACTGTCATGTTTTGATTTTTTTTAATTCTTTAAAGTCTAGATATATTAATGTGGTTATTTACAGTGGTGTCATTAGGCTTGGTGTCACACAGTGCAGTAACACACGGTGCCACCCCTCCCCATTGACCTCCCATACTACACCAAGCCTAGTGACACCACTATACCATGCTGGCCCTCTACCTTGTTCTACCTTGAGTCCCATGTTGGAAGAAAGGTAGGATACTGGATACTAGATAGATAGATAGATAGGAACAGAATATGTAGAATGAATACCTAAGCCGAGCAATGCAGTGATCCAGACTCTCAGTGATTTCCATCAACCACCCTTGCTGATGACGCTTTAAAAGAGCAGCTTCATCCACCTGAAATATTAGATCTTTTAAAAAGTGTCTAGAAACTTTATAAGATTTTCCCTCTTATTATAAGTTGTAAGTCAGAGATTCATCTAACCAGCACCATTTAAATCTGAGATCAAATGTGGGGCAGGACACTCGTGAGTTACAATACACAAATTACCACTCAGTGAAATTTCCTGTCAGAGCAAATATAGAAACAAGATTCTGTTCCCATCATCAATGGTAAAATTACATGGGTCACTGGAGTGCTTTATTGCCATGTTTAATAGTAAAGCTATAAAGCTGCTATTATGGTAGGCTTGTTTCACATGAAAACATTTCAGCTCCTCAGGGAAATGTTTTATGGAGTGAGGAAGACTTAGTGGATCTATCAACCACTATATAGTTGCCTGCCTGACAAAACCCACATTTGGCAAAACATTCTCTCAACAGCAAATCCCTTTCATTACTCTTGGAACTCCCCTCCCCCCTATTAATGGTTGATTAAAATAGACTGAAGCAAAGGAAAAGTCTAAGCTTGAAGTGGATATGATGGTGCATAGTTTATTTAAGATCATAATCTGAAGCAGAGCTAAACAGGATAAGGGCGAAGCTACAGCTGTGAAATTTCCAGAAATGTGGAAGCTAGAAAGAAGATAGCAGCAAATGGTTTAAATCTGGACATTTGAGGGAAACTGAAAAATAAACAATACTTAATTTTTAAATCACCTATGACAAATGTTAAGTTTCTTTTTAATGTATAAATGATGTCTACACTGAATTGTTTATAAAATTATAATACTCGAGTGTATTAAATTTAATAAATGTAGGATGGGACTCATTGCTAGCAAAACTTCTGTCAGCTGAAAGCAGATGAAGATGAAACCTTTCGCATTGCAGCAGCACGGATGCCCTCAAATCCTGCTCCAGAAGGCTGAAAGGCTTTTGGAGTGATGGAAAAAACAACAGGGGAGAGGACAAAAGAAAGTCTCTTTCCACCAACATGTAAACACCGGAGTTAGGTCATAGTGTCTTTTCATGCAGCACAATAATTAAGTCATAGGCTTGATGCACACTGCAGAAATAATCCAGTTTGACATCAGTTTAACTGCTATGTCTCAATGCTATGGAATTCTGGGAATTGTAGTTTGTTGTGGCATCCAGAGCTCGCTGACAGAGAAGGCTAAATGTCTCACAAAATGACATTTCCCAGGATTCCATAGCATTGAGCTATGGCAGTTAAAGCAGTATCAAACTGCATTATTTCTGCAGTGCAGATGCAGCCTACGTTTCTGAGCTATATAGCTTTAGGTGCCATTAAATAAATTCTATATAAGCTTTCTTTTTAAAAGCCAGTTGTTCATTAATATGCCTTAATAAAATAACTAGTGGAACTATGCATTGAATTGTGCACATTGCCTATACAATTTTATTCCGGAAAAGGCTGTAGAGTTTCTGTCATGGATATATATTATCAACTGAACAGATAATAATAATAATAATAATAATAATAATAATAATAAGAAGAAGAAGAAGAAGAAGTTTTATTTATAACTTATTCCATGTTTTGCATTTAAATATGGTATGCTGCCTGTACATTTATTGTTGTTGTATGCCTACCAGTCATTTCTGACTTACAACAACGTTAAAGAAAAATTTTCACAGGATTTTCTGGCACTGAGAGATTGTGATTTACCCAAGATCACCCAGTAGGTTTCCATGGTTGAGCAAGGAATCAAACCCTGATCTCCAGAATCATAGCCCAACATTCAAACCACTACACCATGTAACCAAAAATGACTATTTTGAATCTGTTCAAAATGACTATTTTGAATCAAAAATGGTCATTTTGAATCTGTTAGTAGTAAATAACCCAATAACAGATAAAGTATAACCAGTGTAAAAAGAACTGTGTTTAGAAGATCTCATTTTACATAAAAGAATACAAATAAAAAGTTTAAAGGTGCGTGCCCTGCTTTAGAGGGGACAATGAGCAGTACTTTGAGATGGTTGCTTCTTCTAGCAATGGCAGCACCAGAGCGGAAGTGGAAACATTTTAATTGTATTTTAATAATAATTTTTGTAGGCTTTTATTTCTGTTTTTGTAAGCACTTTTAACTGTATCTGTTTGAATTTTTGTTAGCTGCCTTGAGACCCAGTTTGTGGGAGTGGGGGAAAGCATAATATAAATGAATTAATTCAACAATAAGGAGGAGGGCAAAGAGGAGGTGGAGGGGAGGAAGAAGAAGAGGAGGAGAGGGAGGAGGAAGGAGAAGAGGAATAAAAGAAGAAACAACAAAAAGAGCAAATGCATCATTATAGAATCATAGAGTTGGAAGAGACCACAAGGGTCATCCAGTCCCACCCCCTGCCATGCAGGAACTCCCAATCAAAGCATCCCTGACAGATGGTCATCCAGCCTCTGCTTAAAGACCTCCAAGGAAAGAGACTCCACCACCCTCTAAGGGAGTGTGTTCCACTGTCGAACAGCCCTTTACTGTCAGGAAGTTCCTCCTAATGTTGAGGTGGAATCTCTTTTCCTGTAGCTTGCATTCATTGTTCCGAGTCCTGTTCTCTGGAGTAGAAAACAAGTTTGCTCCATCCTCAATATGACATCCCTTCAAATATTTAAACAGGGCTATCATATCACCTCTTAACCTTCTCTTCTCCAGGCTAAACATCCCCTGTTCCCTAAGTAGCTCCTCATAAGGCATGGTTTCCAGACCCTTCACCATTTTAGTCGCCCTCCTCTGGACATGCTCCAGTTTCTGAACATCTTTTTTGAATTGTGGTGCCCAGAACTGGACACAGTATTCCAGGTGGGGCCTGACCAAAGCAGAATAGAGTGGCACTATTACTTCCCTTGATCTAGACACTATACTTCTATTGATGCAGCCTAAAATTGCATTGGCCTTTTTAACTGGGGCATCGCTCTGTTGACTCATGTTCAACTTGGGTCTACCTGGACTCCTAGATCCCTTTCACATGTAATTTCATTCAGCCAGGTGTTCCCCATCCTATATCTATGCATTTCATTTTTGTGCCCTAAGTGCAGTATCTTACATTTCTCCATGCTGAATTTCATTTGGTTAGCTTTGGTCCAGCTAAGCAAAAATAGCAAATGCAAGGAACATCATATGTGTGTCTGCCACCCGTGGTGATCGTATAATTCTTCTCATCTGCACACTCTCTGGCATGTCACAGTTGAAAACCAAAAAAGACAGGAGGCTTACAATGGACTGGTGCAGAAAGGGGCTAGTGAACAGACTACTGGGTGAACTATAAATTAGGAAGATCCACAAAATATAAATGCAATATAACCTCAGTTTAGATAAGAAAAGACAAGCTAAGGATAGGCTGCAGCAGGTTGCTTTCCCCTGAAAAAAGGAAATGGTGGCCATAAATAACAGCAAAATCATACAAAACAATAACAACATATAGGGTTACCTCAGCAATAATTCCTACACAGCCAGCAATGACTGCAGCCTTTGCTTGAGCCCCACTCATTCCTCCAAGGCCAGATGTAACAAAGACTTTCCCAGCCAGGTTCTCCATGCCCAAGTAGCGACGCCCTGCATTCAGCACTGTTAGCTAGAACAATATAGCAAGGGGAAAAGGCTATTATTGCACAGAAGGTATCCCCTTAATGTAATTTCCCAGTTATATTACTAGTTCTAAAGCCACATTTGATTACTATTTAGAATTGATCATTTCATCTTTGAAAGTACTTGTAGGTTTATTTGTTTTTAAATTTATTTTAAGCAAAATGAAGGAGGCTTTGAAGACATTTCAATTCAGGCCTTGGCAAGAATGGAGGCATGCAGTTTCTGCACTTTAAATTTGGTTGCTGCCACTACTATGTGTAGGCTTAGCAAGGCAGCCAAGGACTTCTGGATACAGACATCTGGATACAGTGTTCGCTTACCAATGCCACATTTAATGGTACTATCAACCAGAGTTAAACAGGATGCTAATCACATGGAATTCCACATGGCTAATCCATTTCTTTTTATTATTATATGCCCAGAATCACTTTCTAACATAGGCCTTGGTGTGAATGCGGGCATGAGCTTCACAGCCTTTTTGGATCAGGATGGACATAATTAATGTTGTGTGTACACTCAGGTTTTTGGTAATGACATGCAGTACATCTCTGAAATTGGCCTGGAAATGCAAGGTGACATCAGAATGGATGAAACTATTGCTTGCATTCCTTCTTTAAAAAATAAGAATTTGCCAAAATCCAAAAATGTCTTCATAACTCGGGTGGAAAAAACTTGATGTCTGTGTGCATTTTTTTTTAAAAAAATTAAAATCATCTATACAAATTACAAGATTTCCCCATCCTCGGACACTATTCTTTTTTGATCCTGAACAACCATGGACAGCTTCCACATGGGACACTCTCCTACCCCATATACATATTCTTTGAAACTGCAGGGGGAAAGGCAGGGATCACAGAAATTTCTCAACTAAGCAAAATCATCTAGAGTTCAATTTGGATCCTATTTGCATTAAAAGCTCTCACTGCTGGAAGCTCTTAATGCTCTGTCAGAAAACAGCCATCTCTCAATATCAGCGTTTAGAGGAGAAATAGTTATCACTGTATGGCATAGCACCTTAGGCCCATTCACATTAAACATTATAACATTATGATTCAACAACTGAACCGCATTCAGAACATAACAGGCTGGCTTCTCTGTGAAAAAGTACATGGGACTCACAGAAGTCACTTGTGGCTGAGTGTCTGGCAGTGGCTGGGTTAAGTATATTAAAATAAAGTCTCTCAAAGTGCTTTAAAACAGGGATGTTAGGATTTGTCTTCACAAAAATTTTCAGCTGTTTATACAGTTTTTACAGCTAAGAGATCAGCACTTTGCAGTAATGTATTATCACAGATAACTCATTACTTTTGGGGAAAATTAAGGCTAGACCAAGTCACATTTCAAAAGTGACATAACAAGTGAGAACAACAGGCACAATTTTCTAGGTACCTTTGGGTTTTTCTGTAATAAATTAAACATGAATTCCTTTTAAAAATCAACTTTCCAAATTCTGTAAGAATCATAGAATCATAGAATCATAGAAATTTAGAGTTGGAAGAGACCACAAGGGCCATCCAGTCCAACCCCCTGCCGTGCAGGAACTCCCAATCAAAGCATACCCGACAGATGGCCATCCAGCCTCTGCTTAAAAACCTCCAAGGAAGGAGACTCCACCACCCTCCGAGGGAGTGTGTTCCACTGTCGAACAGCTCTTACTGTCAGGAAGTTCCTCCTAATGTTGAGGTGGAATATTTTTTCCTGCAGTTTGCATCCATTGTTCCGAGTTCTGTTCTCTGGAGCAGCAGAAAACAAGCTTGCTCCCTCCTCAATGTGACATCCCTTCAAGTATTTAAACAGGGTGATCATATCACCTCTTAACCTTCTCTTCTCCAGGCTAAACATCCCCAGCTCCCTAAGGCGTTCTTCATAGGGCAAGGTTTCCAGACCCTTCACCATTTTCGTCGCCCTCCTTTGGACATGCTCCAGTTTCTCCACATCCTTTTTGAATTGTGGTGCCCAGAACTGGACACAGTATTCCAGGTGGGGCCTGACCAATGCAGAATAGAGTGGCACTATTACTTCCCTTGATCTAGATACTATACTTCTATTGATGGAACCTAAAATTGCATTGGCCTTTTTAGCTGCTGCATCACATTGTTGACTCATGTTCAACTTGTGGTCTACTTGGACTCCTAGATCCCTTTCACATGTTGTCTCATTCAGCCAGGTGTCCCCCATCCTATATCTGTGCATTTCATTTTTCCGCCCTACGTGCAGGACCTTACATTTCTCTGTGTTAAATTTCATTTTGTTAGCTTTGGCCCAGCTTTCTAGTCTATTCAGGTCATTTTGAATTTTGATCCTGTCCTTTGGGGTATTAGCTACTCCTCCCAATTTGGTGTCATCTGCAAATTTGATAACTAGGCTCTCAATACTGTCATCCAAGTCATTAATAAAGATGTTGAATAGCACTGGGCCCAGGACAGAACCCTGTGGCACCCCACTTGTCACTTCTTTCCAGGATGAAAAGGAACCATTGTTGAGCACCCTTTGAGTTCGGCCACTCAACCAATTACAAATCCATGTAACGGTTACCTTATCTAGTCCACATTTTACAAGCTTGTTTGCAAGGATGTCACGGGGAACCTTGTCAAATGCCTTACTGAAGTCAAGATATACTATATCCACAGCATTCCCTTCATCTACCAAGCTGGTAATTTTATCAAAAAAAGAGATCAGATTTGTCTGGCATGACTTGTTTCTCTGAAACCCATGTTGGCTTTTTGTGATTATGGAATTATCTTCCAGATATTCACAGACTCTCTGCTTAATGATCTGCTCCAGAATCTTTCCTGGAATTGATGTCAGACTAACTGGACGATAATTGTTGGGATCCTCTTTTTTCCCCTTTTTGAAGATTGGGACAACATTTGCCCTCCTCCAGTCTGCAGGGACTTCTCCTGTTCTCCAGGAGTTCTCAAAGATGATTGCCATTGGTTCCGATATTACATTTGCCAGTTCTTTTAATACCCTAGGATGTAGTTCATCTGGTCCTGGAGACTTATATTCATTTAGATTAACCAGGTATTCCTGTACTGTCTCTTTACTTATTCTGTGCTGAAATTCCCTATTCTGTCCTCTGCCCCATCATCCTTAGGTTGGGCACCCTTTGCCTTTCCTGAGAAGACTGAAGCAAAGAACGTGTTGAGTAATTCTGCCTTTTCTCTGTCTCCTGTGAGCATTTTGCCATCTTCCCCACGCAGTGGCCCAACTGTTTCCTTCTTCTTCCTTTTGCTGCGGACATACCCAAAAAAGCCCTTTTTATTGTTCTTAATGTCTCTAGCAAGCCTGAGTTCATTATGCGCTTTAGCTTTTCTGACTTTATCCCTACATGTGCTGGCTATTTGTTTGAATTCCTCTTTGGTGATTTCCCCATTTTTCCATTTTTTATACAAGAGATAGTATATTTGATAGTATCCTTGAACAGAAATGATGTGATACTGCCCTTTTCCACACAATGTACATTCAGCCAGACAGAGCTTTTGTCTTACCACAGTGCCATGGACTATTCCCTGGGGTCCAATGTAGCAATAGCTCCCTGCTGTCATCTGTCCATACCTGTTTAACAATAGTGAAAGAGACATATTTTTCTCAGTAAAATCTGGATATTATATGGAGAAAAATAAATAAAAGTCCCACCACATTTACTCTGCTTCAAAAAGCAGATCCTAATGGAGCTTAATGTTTCTAATGGATTCATTTTGATTGGTTTCCATTTTTATGGACAATTTAACTGCATTTTAATAATACTTTTTTGTATATTTCATGACATTGCAATTTTGACCCCCCCCCCCGAGTTCCAAATCTCCACCGATTTTCAAGCCTGGGGAGTTTAAGTCTGCGGACCTGGAGGGGTGACTGTATTAAGCTGCCCATCAGTCCCCATCATCTGCAGTCAGTATGCCCACACCCTCCATCATTTCACAGATGAACTGTACACAACCTAACTGTATTTACAAGTAGTTTCATATGGTTAAAGTGGAAATTTTAGTAAGCTGTGATGCTTTTAAAGAAAAATTGTAAAATATTTTTTTTAAAAAATTAAAAATTTAAAGTTATTTTTTAAAAAAAAAACAAAAACCTGGGGCTTCTCACTTAATTGAGTGTGAACTACTTTTGCACTTTCAACTCACTTTGCCGCAATTGAACTAAGCTGAGGACCAGAGCAAAAGTGCTCCCATTGAGCCTTGCCCCACCCAAACCATCTCTTCAGCATTTTAAAGGGATGCTGGCAGACACCACAGGCAAACACCAAAAGTTGGGTATTTAGAAGGCAGTAGTGTCACCCCCTTTGGGGTGTCACCTGGTGCAACTTGACATCTCCTTGTCTGGCCTACTGATGGGAGGAGCTTCTGTGAGTCACATCTGTGAGTCACAAGGGGGCGGAGCTAGCAGACTAGCTTTATATACCACCTTCCAGAGCCTTCCAGAACAGTCCGGCCAGAGAGAGGAGAAGGAGAGGAGCTGCTTGGCAGCCATTTTGGGACCGTGTGCTTGAGACCGTGTGCTTGTTGCTGAAGGGGAGGAGCTTCTGTGAGTCACATCTGTGAGTCACAAGGGGGCGGAGCTAGCAGACTAGCTTTATATACCACCTTCCAGAGCCTTCCAGAACAGTCCGGCCAGAGAGAGGAGAAGGAGAGGAGCTGCTTGGCAGCCATTTTGGGACCGTGTGCTTGAGACCGTGTGCTTGTTGCTGAAGGGGAGGAGCTTCTGTGAGTCACATCTGTGAGTCACAAGGGGGCGGAGCTAGCAGACTAGCTTTATATACCACCTTCCAGAGCCTTCCAGAACAGTCCGGCCAGAGAGAGGAGAAGGAGAGGAGCTGCTTGGCAGCCATTTTGGGACCGTGTGCTTGAGACCGTGTGCTTGTTGCTGAAGGGGAGGAGCTTCTGTGAGTCACATCTGTGAGTCACAAGGGGGCGGAGCTAGCAGACTAGCTTTATATACCACCTTCCAGAGCCGCGCGCCTAATGGCGCGCAAATTTTAGAATTTTAGTTTTCTTTAACTGAACAACTCTGCTCAAGTGGCATTAGACTTTGCAGTATGGACAACGAGGGATCTGCCGCAGTCACCTGCAACTCTTGTGGGATGTTTCTCTTCTTGCCTACAGAAGTGGAGAACTTCACATGCACCAAGTGCAAGTTGGTGGCACTCTTGGAGGAGAAAGTGCAGCAGCTGGAGTCCAGAGTAGCTACACTTCAGCAGATTAGGGAACAAGAGGATTTCCTGGACACAATAGAACTAACCATCTTGGATGAGTACCATGCAGAGGAAGATGCTAGGGTGGAAGAGGTCACTTGCCAAACAGAGGAGGCAGACAGCTGGAGGAAGGTCACAAAGAGAAGTAAACCAAGAAGGAATTGTTCGGGGAGCTTGCAGCTAGAGAATCGATTCGAAGCGCTTTCCCTTATCAAGGAGGATGAAGAAGAGCAGCATGGACAGACTTCAGGGATGGAGCAGGGGAGCCTGAGAGTCCCACCCGAGGAAACAGTCGCTGCTAAGCCTCGGAGGAGGCGTGTGGTCGTAGTGGGGGACTCCTTGCTGAGGGCTACAGAAGCAGTGATTTGTAGGCCTGACAAGATGTCTCGAGAGGTGTGTTGTCTTCCAGGTGCAAAGATCCGGGATGTGACAGAGAGGCTGACAAGACTGGTCAAGCCTACTGACCAATACCCCTTCCTTTTGGTCCACGTGGGAACTAATGATACTGCAAGACACAGCATTCAGAAGATCAAAAGGGATTACGAGGCGCTTGGTAGGAAGCTGAAAGGAATGGATGTACAGGTTGTCATCTCGTCTCTTCTGCCAGTTGAAGGGCATGGTCCAGGAAGGGAGAGGAAAATAGCAGATGTGAACAACTGGCTTCGCAGATGGTGCCGCCGAGAGGGATTTGGATTCTTGGATCATGGGCTGCGGTTCCATGAGGAGGGACTTCTTGCAACAGACGGGTTGCATCTCACGCCAGTTGGAAGAAATGTTTTTGCCAACAGTCTCAAGAACTTGATCAGGAGAGCTTTAAACTGAGTTCCGAGGGGAAGGGAGACAGTATTAAGGAAGGCAAAAGGGATGGCGAAAATAGTCAAACTGACATAGAGGAAACAAGGCAAACAGTGCAAGGACCCAATAGTGGGAGGCAAAAAAACTTGCACAGGCAGCAAGTAAAAGGGAACCATGGTCTGCGATGTCTCTACACTAATGCACAGAGCATGGGAAATAAGCAAGATGAACTAGAACTCCTAGTACAACAAGGCAAATATGATATAATAGGCATCACTGAAACCTGGTGGGATGAGTCTCATGATTGGAATGTGGAAATAGAGGGGTATAACCTTATTAAGAGAAATAGGCCAAACAGGAAAGGAGGAGGAATAGCACTATATGTCAGAGATATTTACACCAGTGAAGAGATCCTGGGCATCAGTCATGGAAGCCAGGTGGAGAGCATCTGGATAAGAATCAAAGGGGAGGGAAACAACAAGGGTGTTACGGTGGGAGTCTACTACAGACCCCCAAGTCAGACTGAGGAATTGGATGATATCTTTCTAGAACAGATGACCACACAGTCAGAAAAGAGAGATGTAGTAGTGATAGGCGACTTCAACTATCCTGATATTTGCTGGAAGTCAAACTCAGCAAAATCCTCAAGGTCTAGCAAATTCCTCACTTGCCTGGAAGACAATTTCATGGTCCAAAAGGTGGAAGAGGCAACAAGGGGGTCAGCTATTTTAGATCTGATCCTAACCAACAAGGATGACTTGGTTAATGGGGTGCAAGTGGTGGGATCATTAGGTGGAAGTGACCATGTTCTCCTGGAGTTTGTAATACAGTGGAAAGGAGAAGCCAGGCAGAGTCAGACACGCATCCTAGACTTTAGGAGAGCGGATTTCAGTAAACTTAGAGAAGTATTGAGGGCGATTCCATGGTCAGAAATACTAAAAGATAAAGGAGTTCAGGACGGATGGGACTTTCTCAAAAGGGAGATACTGAAGGCACAATTTCAAACAGTTCCAGTGAGAAAGAAAAACGGGAGGTGTCTCAAGAAACCAGGATGGATGACTAAGGAACTTTCAACCGAGCTAAGTTTGAAACGGAACATGTATAAGAAATGGGAAAAGGGTGAAATCACGAAAAAGGAATTCAAAGAAATAGCAGGCATGTGTAGGGGTAAAGTCAGAAAAGCTAAAGCGCAGAATGAACTCAGGCTTGCTAGAGAGGTTAAGAACAATAAAAAGGGCTTTTTTGGATATGTCCGCAGCAAAAGGAAGAAGAAGGAAACGGTAGGGCCACTGCGTGGAGAAGATGGCAAAATGCTAACAGGAGATAGAGAAAAGGCAGAATTACTCAACACCTTCTTTGCCTCAGTCTTCTCAGAAAAGGCAAAGGGTGCTCAACCTGAGGATAATGGAGCAGAGAACAGAATAGGGGAATTTCAGCACAGAATAAGTAAAGAGATAGTAGAGGAACACCTTGTTAATCTAAATGAATTTAAGTCTCCGGGACCAGATGAACTCCATCCAAGGGTATTAAAAGAACTGGCAAAAGTAATATCGGAGCCATTGGCAATCATATTTGAAAACTCCTGGAGAACAGGAGAGATCCCAGCAGACTGGCGAAGGGCAAACGTTGTCCCCATCTTCAAAAAGGGGAAAAAAGAGGATCCCAACAATTATCGTCCAGTTAGTCTGACATCGGTTCTAGGAAAGATTCTGCAGCAGATCATTAAACAAAGAGTCTGTGAACATCTAGAAGGCAATGCCATAATCACAAAAACTCAACATGGGTTTCAGAGAAACAAGTCATGCCAGACAAATCTAATCTCTTTCTTTGATAAAATTACCAGTTTGGTAGACGAAGGGAATGCTGTGGATATAGTATATCTTGATTTCAGTAAGGCCTTTGACAAGGTTTCCCATGACATTCTTGCAAACAAGCTTGTAAAATGTGGGCTAGACAAGTTAACTATTACATGGATTTGTAATTGGTTGAGTGGCCGAACTCAAAGGGTGCTCAACAATGGCTCCTTTTCATCCTGGAGAGAAGTGACCAGTGGGGTCCCACAGGGCTCTGTCCTGGGCCCAGTGCTATTCAACATCTTTATCAATGACCTGGATGACAGAATTGGGAGCATACTAATCAAATTTGCAGATGACACCAAATTAGGGGGAATAGCTAATACCCCAGAGGACAGGATCAAGATTCAAAGTGACCTGAATAGACTAGAAAGCTGGGCCAAAGCTAACAAAATGAAATTCAACACAGAGAAATGTAAGGTATTGCACTTAGGGCGGAAAAATAAAATGCACAGATATAGGATGGGTGACACCTGGCTGAATGAAACTACATGTGAAAGGGATCTAGGAGTCCAAGTAGACCACAAGTTGAACATGAGTGAACAGTGTGATGCGGCAGCTAAAAAGGCCAATGCTATTTTGGGCTGCATTAATAGAAGTATAGTGTCTAGATCAAGAGAAGTAATAGTGCCACTGTATTCTGCTTTGGTCAGGCCCCACCTAGAATATTGTGTCCAGTTCTGGGCGCCACAATTCAGAAAGGACATTGAGAAACTGGAGCGTGTCCAAAGGAGGGCGACAAAAATGGTGAAGGGTCTGGAAACCATGCCCTATGAGGAACGACTTAGGGAGCTGGGGATGTTTAGCCTGGAGAAAAGAAGGTTAAGAGGTGACATGATAGCCCTGTTTAAATATTTGAAAGGATGTCATATTGAGGAGGGAGCAAGCTTGTTTTCTGCTGCTCCAGAGAACAGGACCCGGAACAATGGATGCAAGATACAGGAAAAGAGATTCCACCTGAACATTAGGAAGAACTTCCTGACAGTAAGGGCTGTTCGACAGTGGAACGCACTTCCTCGGAAGGTGATAGAGTCTCCTTCCTTGGAGGTCTTTAAGCAGAGGCTGGATGGCCATCTGTCAGGGATGCTTTGATTTGGATTTCCTGCATGGCAGGGGGTTGGACTGGATGGCCCTAGTGGTCTCTTCCAACTCTACGATTCTATGATTCTATGATTCTATGAATATCTCCTCCTTCCTAGTTAACTGGAACCTTTATCACACTACTGTATTTCTATAAATGCATTGCTTTTCAGTCTCTCACATGCCCCTGTCCCACCCTCTCCCATCACAGAATGTATCTACACTAAACAGTTTGAGAACACTTCAGTTTGATACCACTTCAGTTGCCATAGCTCCATCCTCAAGAAGCCTGGGATTTGCAGCTTGGTAAGAAACTTGGAATTTTTCTCCTAGAGAAATCTAGTCCTTTTTCTTGAGCTATCTTTCCCAAGGTACCCTGAGAGAAAAGGCTGAGCGGCTATTCAGGGAAGTGAACTAGAACACTCTTGCAGAGAATTCCAAGTACCTAAACAAAACTACAAATCCAAGAATTTTCCAGGATGGAGCAATGGCACTAGAAGAGGAGTGACATGTAATGTACAGACATTCAGACTCTGCCAAAAAACTTCCCAATTCTGAAATTAAAAGGTATTCCATATACATTAAATAGAGAAGTTGAGAAAATCTGAACAGTGGGTAACTTACTTACATTGTAATCCCCATTGCAAACATTTTCTCATATTCATCTCTGGAGGAATAGTTAGGAATTACCTGAAAGAAAAGGTAAAAGTAAAGAGAGATCTTTGAATAATGTCCTGTTACAGCAGGTTCTACTATCATCCCAGCTAAATCCAATCAATCATTCTCATGTATAAAATAGAAGAGAAAGAGTAAGAGAGATCAAATTCTGATGTTTCAGTTACAACAAGTATGGCCTTGTCAAAAATGGGAAATTCTTAATAATCCACCAGAAAGCCCTGACAAATCATCTCTCTTTTTTCTTCTTTGAGACACAAGGAAAAGATAACAGAATGATAGAATGAATATGGTGTGGTGGTTAGACTGGGACTTTGGAGATTCAGGTTCCAGTCCACACAGAGCTCAAACTCAATGTTAAGGAGGATCTGTATTCTCATGCATTTATTCCTTTCCCCCTTCCTTTGCAGCATTTCATCAGCTATGTGACTCAACACTGAAACTTGCAAATTAAGCCCATGCTGGCCTTCCAATGACCAATCACAGATAAGATGCACTAAATGCAAAGTACACAGGTGAGCAAAATAATATCCTATGACAGACAGTTGACCGAGCACCTCTTTTATTTATGTGTTAAGGAGCTAGTTTGACCCCAAACTATGAAAATTACCCACTAGTCTGAAACTAGAAACATGAGCAGTGTCTGCACAGGCTAGGATACTTCCAGAGCTGCCTGGAGTATCCAGGTGCTGGAGCTGCACCAACCTCCCTGTTTATCATTCTGATACCTGGTAGCTGTTGTAACGTGCATCCCACTGTGCCATATGGTGCCAGTGCCACAGCAGTGTGTTGCTTCACTCTGAGATCAGAAAGAGGTGCTATGCCTTGATCATATGGCTGGGCATCTTGTTCTGACCTCAGAGCAAGTTACTCATTGCAGTAGGCTGGCAGCACCAGGTGGCACAGAGGGACGCATTTTAACCAGCTGCTCTGCTACCCAACAGAGAGCTCCACATCTTTTGGGAAAAACCAAAGCAGAGAGTTATTTTAATAGGTTTTAAGAGTGGTTTACCCTGGGTTTGACACTGAACACTCCAGACATCATCTGGCCTCTTCACACTAGCGCTGGGGTTTGGACTGATTATCCAGACTGCCTGCTGAGAGGACTGGTGGGGGCAGACTTTAATTGGCCTGTGCAAACAGGGCCATCGTTTCATAGAAACTATTAAACTGACTCACTAATCTAATTTGGGCCTGTATTATGAAACTCATTCAAAGACCTTGGGCTGGTGACTCTGTCTTGGTGTGACCTACTCACAGGATTTCTATGAAGATTTCAGTGATGTTCTACATTCATTGGATGAAAGGCAGGATATAAAGGTTCGAAATGCGTTATTTAAAATGGCATTGGCTCAAGAACAGATAGGCAAGGAACCTTGAGTGTTATAAGAATCTAATGTGAGGAGAAAAAAGTGTGGCCTTCCAGATATTCTTGGAATGTAACTTTCATCATCCTCCATCAGCTATTTTGGCTATGTTGATGGAAGGTGCAATCAAACAACAACTGGGGGCCACAAGTTTCCCATCCTTACTCTATCACAGCGGTTCTCAACCTGTAGGTCATGACCCCTTTCACAGGGGTCACCTAAGACCATCAGAAAAAACATATTTCCAAGGAACCGAGACCATCAGTTGGGGGTCACCACAACATGAGGAACTGTATTAAAGGGTTGTGGCATTAGGAAGGTTGAGAATCACTGCTCTAACACATAACCTAAGTGGCTGAATGCTGACAGGACAAGGGCCAAAATAGGGCTGCTGAGTAAAAGAGGAAAAGATGTATACATGAACTCCAAACCAAGGGAGGGAATGGCTGACTGAATAGTGAAAATATGAATGGGATTGGAGCTAAGATGTATTAGACAATTTTGACTGTGGGGCCATTTTGTCAAGATCTTCTCCAGTGCCCTGCAATAGAGGAATGTTATCATTCTTGGTATATCCTCTTTGTTGTTATAAGCTGTGCTTATTCCATCCATCCTGTTCATGCTACATTCTGAAGCTTCTGTTTTCAGCTTTTCATGGCTGCCCATCTGCCCTGAAAGTAAGGGGGGGATTGCAGGCTGAGAATAAAAAGCCCTGTCCATCTGGTGTGGGAGAGAGAGCTTGAGACATGAAAGCATCCATTACAGTGCTGCTGTGTGTGAGGGATACTGTCTGCTGCTCTTCCTTGCATCACTAGGGTCAAAAGATCAGAGAGAAAGTGCTGCAGGACCCTATCAGGTTCACCCAAAGTCCGTGCAGAGAAGCACAGCAAATAGTGTGGAGATAACTAACACATACACACATACACACAAAGAAACAGGATAAACTGACAGTGAGTGCTTACCATGCCATTGGTGATGACTAATCGAGGAGCATTGCGATGGCTAGGGAAAAGTCCTAAAGGATGTCCACTGTACATGACTAATGTCTGCTCTTCAGTCATTTCAGACAAATAGTGCATCACCAGCCAGAACTAGAGTAGGGAAGGAAATGGAAAAACAACAGGCTGGGTTTCCTTGTCTTCAGTCAGCATTCACTAGCTTTTATGGGGCAGATGAGATGAGATGGCATCAGACCAATGTGACAAAACTGAATCACTAACACTACTAAGTTCACATAAAACTAGGACGAGATCATTTGAAATGTAGTATCAACGTGGGAGGCAGGGGTGTCTGATGAGGCTGCCTTCCTCCAATATTTTCCCCTGGAAAATGTTTCTTCCAATCTGTTCAGCCCCTAGAGCAGCTCTGAAAATGGAAGTGACCTCTTCATTGTTGGGATGGAGTGAGAGTATGGAACGGTGGGACTGACTGGTGAATGGCTGGATGATTGAAGTGATGTTTAAAAGGCTAGGTGGACATCATTTAAGAGAGTGAGATTGAGAAAGACAAGTACATTAGAGTTAGGAATATGAGAGTCGGAGAGATGAGAGCTAGTTAGGGTTAGTCAGGATTTGGATGTACTAAATAAGTAATATTTTAACTGTATTTTGAACTTCTGTTTAATAATTTAATTTTTATATTATACATTTATGCCTCTATGAATGCTAGAGTGATGATATTGCATTGGAAAGGAGTTTGCAGACACGTGGTGGCAGTTCAGATGTAAGTGTGTCCAGTGGTGGGATTATTAAGATCTTGCACAAGAACCATAAGTGCATCTAGAAGGCCTCCACAGTTGGTACCATAGGGAGGCCCTCACATTTGGTGGCACTGGTGGGACCAGTGGAAGACCCTCATAGCCCCCAAAATTGGTTATCTTCTATTTACAGATGCAGTTTTAAGTGCATGTAGAAATGTAATAACAAGACCAAATCTTGTCTAAATAAAAACACCTCTGCCTGCTGATTCAAAAATATGATAGATGGACCTCTCCTGATAAAGAGGTTCAGAACATGAGAGCAGCATCAATAGGGTTTTCTCTTTCCCTTTTTATTGAAGTCTCATCAATTGCACATCAAATGTTGGTGGAACACAGTGGTAGCTTCTACATAAGGATGGTAGTGAACCTGCCCTGGCCTTTAGTTGAATCTTTAAATGAGCTGACCAAGGCTTCAAAAATAGAAGCTAAGGGGCTGTGCAGACCACCCCTTTTACAGTCAGATCAGGGCTGCAGAAACTGCACGCTGAAGCCCCAACCTGGCCTTTGCAGGATGCAAACAATTTTCCACCCTGCAAAGGGTGAGATAGCTGTGGCACCATGGCTTTACACCGCTCCTTCAGTGCTGCATCATGTGGATGCAATGCCAGAAGAGCAATGTGACACCACACACCATGTAGTGTGGTGTGTGGCATCATACCACCCTGGGGGCAGAGCTGGGGTGTTTGTCATATGGATGCCACCCTCTGACTCCACCCCCAACCCGGCTTTTCCTGCCAGTCTGCACAGCCTGAACCTATTTTTAGGAAAGGATGACTCCTTTGACATTTGGACTAAATCCTGGGATGGATTCATAGACACAGAAGCAACCAGCTGTTACTAGTGGGACATAAAGAGAGGGCCTTTATCAAATGTTTAAAACCTGAGTGGCCTTCAATGGGACAATACAGTTTTTCATATAACTTGAGTCCAGGTTGGAAGTGTTTTGGAGACCATGACCCGAAATTTGAATGGTGCACGGAACGAGAGTAGTTAAGCTGCTGTGTACAACAGGCCTCACACAATCCCTGTAACCACTCCAGTGGTTATTGTTTGGCTGATTCACTCATTCTGAAATGCATGGATTTTCTAGGTATCCTTCAGAGGCATAGGACATGTTATATTCTATTCCATATTAACATCTCATCTAGCTTGGCTCAGAAACTAAGGTTCAAATCTCAAGTAGGAAGCTCATAGGCTTCCCATGGACCAAATCCCTCGCAGGATTCCTGTAAGGATGAAATGGGAGAAAACTGATAACTGAGTACCATGACAGAAGGCTGAGGTGGAAAACTTGAAGTGTCCCATTATGTTCAGTTGGGCTTAATCCCTTATAATGTTTATGTTTGGAATTAAAGCCATAACCATTTGAACTACATTTATGACTAGCATGCTCTATCCCACTGACATCAGTGGCAAAATTCTCCCTGGTGTTTAGCAGAAACACATAACATGATGAACAGAAATGTCATAAAATAGCTTATCTTTATTTTAGACAGAACAAGTATTGGGGCTTCTTAATAACCAAGAGAGATTAACCAAGATTAATAACCAAGACAGCCCGACTTGTTTGATTCAAAGATGGCCCCAGGCCTTGGTAAAGATTATAGTGGAATTTCATCCCAAGACATGCTCTGCAGTAACCCTCTTAGAAAAAAAAGGAAGGGACAACATAGATAACAAACACCAAAAATAACATTATAAGGCATATTGTTGCTACAGCTAAAACAAAATAGCTACAGCTATAACTAATTTTTAAACGTCTCTTTTACATGGCACCCAGTACTGAGAACAAACTGTCCTTATCACAACTAAATAAAATAATTCATCCGATTTGTGTTCTTAAGTAACCAGTGACAAAGAAGTATTGTTTATTCTGCTGTGAAACCCTTGTTCAATATCATACTCATATCTGAGCTGAACAAGGCTGCTGGAGCAAAGGAACAGATAGCAAGTTTCCAAATGTTGTGATGCCTGTATTTCACAGTGAAGCCCAATACACACACCCTAAAGAACGATAGGCACACTAGGTATAGAAGCATGTTTGGCTTACATCTTTTTATCTTTTGGAAGCACAGAGGCTATTTATAGAAGGAAACAAAGCTGAGAGGGCTCCACTCTGCCTGGGAACTTGATAGTCCTACTTTCAGATGGGCAAAGGAATTGTTATGTTTAGGAGCCGAGTGTACTCTGCACTTGCTCAAGGTCACACATCCTGTTTTATTATTCCAATTTGTTTTAAAGCATTCAAATCTCACATCCCATTTTGACCCCTTCATTGGTGTTTTGCCTCCATTTGTGCATAGGTGGCTCTGCTATAGGCTAGGAAGAGGTACTGCAGCCAAGGCTGGACCTCCTCCCTTTTTCATGCAGAGGATGCAGAGGACTCTGGCCTGCCATTTCAAGCTGATCTGCTTCCAAGTAAATTGACAAGATCTGCTGAATATCTTTTCAAACAATATGGGGGTGAAGTTTGCATGTTCATATCCCTACAGTATACGTGAAAGAATGTTTATATATGCCAGCTATGTTTCCAAAAATTCAGCTATAATTACAATTCAGTGGGGAAAACTAGGGTGGGGGGTTGTGCACTAGAGAAAAGAAGCACAATTATGTGAGATGATGGGGCACAATCAAGATCACTTCTCATTGTGAATTTGCATCTCTAACAAAGATTTAAAATGTTACATCTTCTGGATGTATCCAGGCAGCATGACTAGTGGCTACAGTATTATGGGAGTTGTAGTCCAACTTTTCCAGTTCTGATCTGTATGCAGAGAACACTTTCAAACAAATGATAAACAAACATCCATCAGAGGAGCACAACAATGATTAGGGATATAAATCCTTGACTATTTCACCCCTCACATGCAATGATGAATAACTCTGGTAGATTTGTCCCTGCTGCAGGAGAAAGAGAGCGTTCTTCCGCAGTATTCTGCCATATTCCAACATCCCAAAATATTGTGAAACAATTATTCTTCATAGAAAAACAAATGGTGTTTGCACAAAATCCTTTTTCTAAACAGAAAAAAGCCTATGTTTTGTGTGCAGTGAATAGGTTTTTGCACAAGAAAGTACACTTTTCTACACAGAATCATTCTTCTAGAACATTTCAGAATATTCAAATAGAATCATAGAATCAGATATAGAAGAGACCACAAGGACCATTCAGTCCAGCCTGATGCCATCCAGGAATATACAACTAAAGCCTGTCCAACCTCTGTTTAAAAAACTCCAAAGATGGATCATGTTCTAGTCTCTGGAACAACAGAAAACAAGCTCACTCCATCTTCTACATGACATCTCTTCAGATATTTAAAGACAGCTATCATGTCACCTTGCAGTCTACTCTTCTCCAAGCTAAACATATCAGCTCCCCCAACTATTCCTCATTGGACTTGGTTTCCAGAATTTTGATCATCTGTGTTGCCCTTCTCCAGATGTCTTCCAACTTGCCAATATCAACCTTGAACTGTGGTGCCAAGAATTGGACACAGTATTCCAGATGGGGCCTGACCAAAGCAGGATTGTGTGTGTGCGCGTATGTGTGTGTGCATGCATGTGCATGTGCATGTTCAAGTCGTTTCTGACATATGGCAATCCTAAGATGACCCTATCATGGAGTTTTCTTGGCAATATTTGTTCAGGAAAAGTTTGCCATAGAGCAGCACTAAATTCTTCCCTCAGTCAGGATACTATACTGCATTGATGCACCTCAGAACTGCACTGGCTTTTTTGGCTGCTGCTGCTGCTGCTGCTGACTCATGCTTATTTTGTGGTCTACTAAGATCCCCAGGACCTTTTCACATGCCCTGCTTTCAATCTAGTTATCACCCATCCTATATTTGTAGATTTCATTTTTCCTGACTAGATGGACTAACTTATATGTATCCCACTTAAAATTCATTTTGTGAATCTTGGCCCAGCTCTTCAATGTGTCAAAGTCATTTTGAATTCTGATCCTGTCCTCTGGACTTGCCCCCAATTTGATGTCATTTGAAAATTGATGAATGGTTTTCTGTTCCATCATCTAAGTCGTTTATAAAGATGTTAAGCACCACTGAGCCCAGCACAGAAGCCTGAAGCACCCCACTATTCACTTCTCTACAGAATGAAGAGCAACCATTGATGAGTATTCTCTGGGTTTAGTTTGGCAACCAATTACAAATTCACCTAATTGTAACACTGGCTACTGGTTGGGGTGGCGCATGTCAAAAAGCCTTAATGAAATCAAAATATACTACATTCACAGCTCTCCCCTGATCTTTGTAACTCTACCTGACCTTCCCAATCTCCCCTTACTGAACAGCATCCGCTGCAATCAACAGGGGTCTGTTCTCCAGTCAATTCAGAAGCAGTTCACTGATGTTTCCACCACCTTCCTGTGAATGCTCTCCAGTACAGCTTCCAAAAGCTGAGTCCCTGCCACCATTCCCCTGACACTGGAGACTGTTCACACAAGGTGGTGGGTGGGCACATCAGTCAGCTGCTTCCTGATCAACAGGAGAACAGACCCCATTAATCACACTGGCAGCTGCCCAGTAACTGGGGAATACATTGGGATTGTTAATATGAACCAGTTGTAAACATGTAACTCTGGGCTACATATTCATAATTGCCTTAGCAAATTCTGGTCAAAATTACTTTTGCGTGACATGAAGAAAACTGTGCAGGATTCTTGCAGGTCTATTATTTTTGTCAATTGGTTTCCTGACTGTCAGGAACCCTGTTTTTCAACCTGGGAATGAATAACAAATATTCTTTCCATCCCTAGCATCAATATCTGGTGACCCGAATTGACAGGACTACCCTGAAGGGCAGACCCCCCACCCTTGACATGATTATTGAATTCATGAAGTGGCTTTTGTGTGCCCCGTTCATCTAAAATTGCCCTGGTGGTGACTGCCCCTGAGGATATTATGCAAATGGACATAACACAAATGCTTCACAAGTGGAACTGTTTCTTCCAGTTCACTCACAAATCCTGCTGAGTTTGAATCTTCTGGCTTTCTTCTAATCCCATATCATTGCTTTGGAAACTCTCCTGTCTTGCTGAGCAAGGGTTCCTGCAGCTCTTTGAATTATAGGAAAGACTGGGGTCCCTTCAGTTTTCAACATATTATGCATCATCTTGTAGCTTTCTCAGATCTGTAGCTAGGGATGCCAGAAGGTAAACAGACTGAGCTTTCTCTCATCCACCCACATCATTGAAGAAAACTAGATTGCTCTTTTGATTTTGATTGTAAGTCAAGAGAATGGGAAGAACATGTGTAAAATACGAGTGTGGACAGAATGTTTCACAGTATTCATGGCAAAAAATGTACTATATATCAACAGCATACCTGGGCCCAGTTGCTGAAAACTTGTCCATTTCCCCCATAAGTCACGAGTTCCTGAGGAAACTGCAAAGAGCAAATTTTAAAACTGTATTTGGAACATTGCTGCTGTATAATGTTTCAACATAATTTCTTCATGGTGATCAACATATTGCTTATTTCTGCTTGATAAGAGAAAAGTGACTATTCATTTCACACATATTTCATATTATAATACAGTACAAAGAAATAACTGGTACATTTACCTAAACATGACATTAAAAATATCTTATAGAATAATTTAGTCTAAATTAGTTTTAGTTTAGTTTTTTAGTTTAAACACACACACACACACAAATGAGAGAATTAAGTTAAATTATCTCATTGAAATCAGAGGAATTATATGAATCTAAAATGCTTAAATCTGATTGCTAGTCCCAATTAGAATAGACACACTCAACTGCTGGTGAATTATAAATCAACACTAATGCACATTTCAGTGATACAATGGGTCTACTTTAGTTGGCATTAGCAGCTGGGTTTAGCCCTAAGAATTTTAGAACAGAAATATTGTAAAATAGACATTGTTTCAGAAAGCCTTACAGAAACTTTATTTAAAAAATTTCCAGTGGGTGCAATGAAAATGTGGCCTTCCAAAGTCCATTGGGGTTAAACATGGCCCCAACAGTTGCTTATCCCTGTTTTAATTGGTGTCTTAGGCTTCAAACAGATGGCCCCAAAGGGCCACCATTGTGCCAATCTGGGGCAGGCCATACACATGATGCATGCCCCCGGGATTGCTCTGAGGCCAAGTAGAGGCCACACCAAAGCCACCAAATGTGTGGCCATGAAAGGAGTGGTTTCTTACCGCTCCTTTTCACAGCTCATTGAGAACCGCAATGGTGGGCACCCTCAGGACTGCCACACCCTCAAGGTGATCGGGTCAGGAGCGGCCTTTGGCCACTTCTTTAGCCCTATCTGCTTCTCCCCTTAGTCTCTTTAATTGAGTCACTGCTTACAAGCAAGTATTCCATAGCCCTAGGTGTGGAGAGAATGCCTGGCTTCCATCTGAGTCTGGAAATTTAACTCTAAAATTTCATCCCAGGTAACAGAGGCAAGAACAAGATGTCACCTCTTCACCATTCCAGCCACAGAAGCCAAAAGGACTGGCAACTGAATCCCTTTTTCATCTCTATGCCATTGCACCTGAAGGCAATGGGCTACCTTAAAGGGTGTAGGACTTGTCATGTAGAACACAGCTGTCTCTTCCAGTGCTTTACTACTGTTTCCTAGCATGTATTCCATGAGGCAACAGCCCTAAAGCTGAGGCTGACGCTAGTTAAATAAACTATGAATTGTCATCAACATTACCATTTCTTTCCAGGACTCAGGTTTGATTGAATGTCCCTTACCTGTGCCACTGCAGGGTCTAGATTATTCATAATCATGTGCATTATTGACGCAGCTTGTATTGTTTTGCAAGGATATTGCTGGATCGGGTAAGCTCTGAAATTTTTTAAAAAGTAAAATAAAGTATACAAGGCAAAAACAAATATTCCCAGGCTTTTTCATTTGCAGATTATACTTTATTTTTAATTAATTAAGCTGGAATAAATTCAGAGTAAAATCAAATAAAAATTTCCACCTTATTTTTTGTCACCTTATTTTGTCACCTCTTTTTTTTCCAGTTACAATTGGTCTAATGTAGGAGTGTGAAACATATGCCCTGTGTGATGTTGTTAAATTGCAAGCCACTGGTGAGGCATTGCAATTCAGCAACATCTGGAGGTCCACATGTTCTCTACCCATGAACTAATATAATTAATGAATTGCATTTTAGTTCTAATAAGTTAATAAGTTAGCAAGAGACTGCTGTTGTCTGATGGTACCATTCATAACAATTTATAAGCCATATGCAAAATGACAGTAAAATCCTGAAATAAAATTACAGTTTCTATTTAAATTTATAGTAATCATCTTCTAGCACAGCACTACTCCCTGGATCAGTTCCAGTTTCTGAGCCATTGGCTGCCAGTCCTGGCAAGTCTCCCAGGAAAAAAACACAAATATTGTATCCAATGGGCATAAAATGAGTGCCAATCCCTGGCACAAAGGGAAAAAATAATTGCCAGTCCCCCGTATCAGATAGTATGAGAAGTGCTGTTCTAGAAAACAATTCATTCAGTATAATACTCAACACACTATTGACAATACTTTAAGGGTTCCACCAAAACACATTCACATTACATAAATTAATCTGATATAAAATGTCATTACTGTTATCCATGAATCAGAAAGCTGACTGAATAGTCTATCAGTAGTTGTGCATATTAGTGTTAACATATCACACTTCTGGATAAAAACAGCTGCCTTTCCATATGGTTTTGAATAGTTAGATTCAATTTACATATGGCAAATCATTCAGGAAGAAAACTGGGCCAGCTAAGTAAGATAATCAGTTATCCGTTGACCAATTTCAAATCCAGTGTTTGAACTATTTGTAGCTTTAACTGTTTTAGCAGCAGGATTTGCTTTCATGTACACATAGCCATTAATGAAACATATCAAGAGGAAGAAGACACAAATCTTGCCAAGAAAACCCCATGGGAAGTTCACCTTAGGGTTGCCATACATCGGAAAGGACTTGAAGGCACATAACAACAATAACAACAGGGTTGATGTTGTCACCTGCCCTTCTCTTGGTGTTGCTTATGAGCTAATCTGTCAACATCATAGCAGCTGGATGGGAGAGGGGAATGGCTAATCCTAGCAACTATATATTTTTGTGAGTTGAACCTGTGGTAATGCAAAATGGTTTAAAATGGCTTGGTTCTGAATGTGGAATTAAAAACTATTAGCTTTAGTAAAACCCACCCCCCACATGGATCAAGACAGCTGTTTTGTTTTTTTGGCCACTTTCACCTTGTGTGTTTATGGGGACTGTTCATTATCAGCATGAGCACTTCAAATTTATAACTCTGCCACTGGACTTTAATTTCATACCTAAGCAAAGAATATTGCATTTCAGTCTGAGCCCCAGCATGCAATGGGCAGGTCACTGTTCTACATTGCAAAGCGTACCATAAGCTCTTACCTCATCACAATTTGGGGACAGAACCTATACATGTAGATGTGTCCATAGAGTCTCAGTTCTTTGGCAAATTCAGATGCCAGGACCTCATGCAAATCAGATGGGAAATAACGCAGGGCATTCTTCAAAGCCACCTGCCAAAACAGAAAAGGAAGGGAAAAAAGAGTAAAAGAAAGTAAACCTAAAGGTGACTAAGTGGGTGGTTATCACAGCTAATTAAACACTTGCATCTTATCAGACTCAATGGGAAATATGCCCAGATCCTAAAAATGTATTCAAGTGCATTGACCGTAATATATACAAGGTTTCAGCCAGCAAATGAGGTAGTGCAGTATTTTGGATGAGATCTTTTCAACTTTGGATAAACACACTGCACCCATTCTCCAAGATAGACAGAACTTCAGGCAGAAACAACTTAGTTAACCAACACTCTTGGAACGTCATTGTGGCATTATTATACCTAACTCCAAATGATGCAGAATGTTCCATTGCCAATTTGACAGTAGAACTTTGTCAAGTCAGGTTTGTAGCCTCATGTCATGCTGAAAAGGGCACAAAAGGTTCAATGCATACAAAATAAGCTAATGGACCAAGAAGATCACCCAGGGCTGTGCCAAACAAAACACCAACTTCTGTTCTTGATATTGTAATGTGCCAGACAGAGTTATTAAACAGCCAGAACTGTGCAGGCCTGCCCTTTTGGATAGTTGCCTGAAACAGAGTCTGCAAAGCTAGAGGGGTGGGGGGAGGATTCAAGTTAGGGTTTTTTTGCTACTAATGTAACCATGGGAGATGCTGTAGTAACTGGAACTGACAGCAGTCTCAACTGCCACCGTGAAGTTAAAACCTGTCCATAGCTCCCAACATTTCACAAATGAAAAGCAGGCCACGTGTGCTCAAGAAACAATAGAGTGTATTCACAATGGCAAAAGTTAGTAATGAGGAAGGATAAACATGCTAGAAGAGCCTGCAGCAGTTTGCTTTTGCCTGGACTTACTGGAAAGGGCAAGATTCCTCTTCCTTCTCTCCTCTCTCCCCTGTAAAGTTAATAGAGTACAAACTATCTTATCTAAACTCAATTTGCAGCAAACAAAGTAATCAGAGGACAGTGGGGTGGGAGGGAGTGAGAGGAGAAGAGAAAAATTAAAACATTATAAAAGCAGCTGAAAAAGTGGGATGACAGAAGATTAACTAGGACTGTCTCTGTCAAATTTGGAGAGTTGGAGGGTATACAGTACTTGTCTGTTGCAAACCCCCTCTCAGCCACTACTTGGATTGGCTATCTCCCTTGGTAGCAAGGCTAAGCATGAAACACATGATGCCAGCCTCTGTCCATTTCTGTTTAGACCAGCTTTCTTCAACCCAGCACACTCCAGATTTTGGACCTCACCTCGCACCATCTCTGACCAACATAGTTGAATGATTTGGAAGGTGCAATGTTGGGAAATGTTGTTCTAGACATATAAGAAGAAGCAATTTGAAAGATCAGTTAGCCAGACACACCTAGGAAATTTACAAGCAGAATATATGAGCGATATCTGGATTATCCCTATCATCCAATATTGAGAAAGGGAAAGAACTACAATTCCCTGCTTGCATGACTATTCTAAATAGTACCCCCCCTCAAAAAAAAAAACTAATGGCATGAGCCCTTCTTGAATACATGAGAGAGAGAGAGAAAGAATTCACAAACTGTATGTTATTCTCAGGTTGTGATATCATGATCCCCATTACTAAAATGTTCCCAAGAAAGTTTTCTACATTTTCTACATCCTTGATCACAGAACCCAAATCATAATTGACATGACAGGTGCCTGTGACTTGGCTCACTGTCTTGACATTGGTACTCAGTGTGTACATTATTTTATACTTTCTGATCACTTAGACCTTAAATTGTGTTTGCTTTTTTTTTGGCTGGGAAGCTGTGAGCATATGCCACAGCTACACACCTAAGGAAGACTGAATACCACCAGCTTTGGCCACTTTATGGCTAGTCTTTGCTGGTGTATGTGGCTTATCATAGTAGGTAACCATGTACCAGCCCTACATTTGAGAGGCACTAGCCACAAATGTTCTGGAAGAGATTTGTTCAGCCCATTTTGACTTTGCATCAGATAGAGCACTTCTAAAACTTTCTCTAAACTAAATGTTGGCCTGAATCATATTATTAGTACCAACAAGAGTATTTTGATTAAACCAGTGGAATTTTCCTGCATTTTGACATACCTTTCAACAGTTGATGCAATGGGTTTACTCTAGTAGGGCCAGGGTGTAGCTGCAGGGAGCAGAATGAGGGCATTGATCCTTCAAATGATAATTATTGTCCCCAATGAATTTTTTTAAACTCCCAGGTTTCTAGCATTCTAGAATATGACAAAGTATTGATATTCTAGAGTATAACAACAGAGAATGCATATAGTTCCTGTGTTCAGATTCCTGTGGTTACTTTGCCTGCTGTTTTTGTTTTTGGATTTATTTTGCATGGTGGGAGGGGTAAGATGCCTAATCTTTATTTCTAAATATTAAAGTGACACGTTAAAGTGTCATTTATTTCTTAATGTTAAAGTGATAATCACTGAGGGTGATTATTCATATTTGGAAGCAAAGCCCTCATTTTGTCATCCCCCCCCCCCACACACACACACACAACTGCACCCCAGCTGGAACTAACCAATATGAATCAGGATATGTGGGTTAATCGATGAAAACACTGAGATTTTTATAAAGGAAAATCTGATGTTTAAGACTTGTAATGATAGTACAAAAAAGACCTTTAACTCAATTTCAAGGGCAAAGGTCAAGTTTAAATATTTTAAACTATCAAATGCACCCAGATTTGAATAGGTTGGAATAGCCCTTGGTTTGATACACTGTAGGCTTCAAATGAAGTTACACAGCCGTCAGAGCTAGACACACTGTTTCTGTACATGAGGGAAAGCATGGCAGGTAGGACTCTTAGCTATGCCCACTGCCATGATGTACTGCTAGAGGTCTCTGCAGGAGGGGTCTGTTTCTAACAAAAGGAAAGATGGACAACCTTGTAACTTTGTCTTTTTGCCAACTTTCCCTTAGGCTTTTATCTGCATCAACTGCAAAACTATCCACTGGATAGGGAAGTCTCACCTGGGAACTGAAGATCATACTGCAATATATTTAGATTAATTTTAAAAGACAAGTTTGAAAGAATAAATGTCCTCAAATAGACACCCTTAAAGTCCCCTTAGGTGTTTATGCTTCAGTGTTTATGGAGCTATGACTCTGACACTTTCATACTTATCTTTTTGTTATTATAGATAAGTAACAGATGCCAATAACATCAGCGATATCCTGGAATACCATGTTTGTCCAGTTGGCAGATTGGATATGATTGTTTTCTTGGTAAATTCATGTCATGGTCATTAACTGTTAAAAATGGAATATGAATCAAGAAAAAGCTTTGTCACATGTACTGTTGTTTTGTTCCTTTCTCAAGTATAGCCCACACAAATACGTAATGATATGTGTAGGAACAAGGCCACATGGGTGGAGTAAATATCAACCCGTAAAGTGATTCTCCTGTATTCAAAGTTTATTTCCCTAGAACTGTTGCTTGCATTATCAAATCCCCCCCCCCCCCCCGGTTCTACTTTTTCAGAGTTTGCTGGGCTCTTTCTGCAAGACCGAATCAACAGGTGGGGAGAACTGGAGATAGTCATTTCTTAATCTCTTGGGTTCTTGCAAGGTGACCGAAACACATAAAAACTTTAAAAGAACTGCCAACATTCTCAGTTGTTTTCAACAGGTCAGTGATAGAATGCAGGACTTTATTTCAACAGCTGAGTAGAAAGGAAAATTCAGTAGTTGCAGCATGTCATGAAAATAGCACACACTGAAATTTCCTTTTCTCCACTAATATTAAAGGTAAAAAAGCTATCACCTCATTTTCATCTGGATATCTTGACTCAATGTAAACTTCCTATCTGCGGAACTTCCTTCTGCAAAAAAAGATCTCAACAGGTATGGGCTGCCAGAATCAGCTGCTGTACAGCCAAAACCCAGCATAAGTGAACACAGGTATCTTGTGTTCAAAGCAGAAATGATAAAGAGTCCTGTGGACACCTAAAGACTAACCAATTTAGTGTAGCATGCATTTTTGTGAAATGTACTTCCTTCCATCAGAACATATAATGCTATTAAGGATGTGAGGTAGGTACTTTATGCTCACACATACAGAGAGAGTTGAGAATGTAATTGTGTCTGTAGACTGGGGTAAGAATTTTGTGGCCCTCCAAACGTTGCAGGACTATAGGTTGCAGGAGCCTTTACCATTGGCTATGTAGACTAGAGCTCTGGGAGTTGTGGTGCAACAATATCTGGAGGGCTGCATGTTGTCCACCTCTATTGTAGGCAGTTCAGATCAGAGGAAAATTAAATGCAGAAAATACTGTTGGCAACTAACATTTCCCTATAGAAATTCTGTTTGAAGAATTGCCTAGCCCAAATCTAGTTTGGAACTAAATAACCACAGGAAGGGGAAAGTAAGGAGTGTGAAGTATCCCCTCACTGGTGAGCACTTGGACAGTTAAACTGAGCAGGCCATCAAGTCACTGTCTGCCCTACTCAGGTGATATGTATTGTAATTCTTTTTTTCCGTTGTTGTCCTTATTTCTAAAGATGCAATTAAACAAAAGAACCATTACACGTCTATTTGTATAAGAAGAGATTTTGTAGCACCTTTGAGACTAACAGAGTATACAGACCAGTGATAAAAGCCAGTTTGGGGGCAGAATGGGACATCCCGACTCCTCGCCCTGCTGATACGATGTTGCGCGCTGCACCTCACGGCAGGTGGCATCATGATGCTCCTCTAGCACATCCAGATGATACAGCACCAAAGAAAAGCCACAGTGGCAGCTATGGCACCCTTTTTGCACCACAAAAAGACCAGATCGGGGCTACAGAAGGCAGTTGTTGTGGCCCTGATCTGGCTAAAAGGGGCTGCTGCAGGCTGCCCCTTAAGGGTGGACTGTCAAGCCCCTAACTGAGCAAATAAGTCATAAGCATAAGGTAGACTTGCTCTACCTCCTCAGATGCATGTAGGGCAAGTCTACAAAAGCTTTCAGTTCAGTTAGCCTCAAAGCTGGTACAAGATCCCTTTGAATGCCTTTGCATACTGCTATTCCAAACAAACACGGCTATGTTTCTTAATGTCTATTTGTGTTATTAGAGAGCAGCAACATGCATGAAATAGACACATCTATTTCAATTATGGTCCTTCTTCCTAAATGTGCAGCTATATACACAAACTATCACTTGTCTATTTCATACAAAGCATATACACTTACCCTCCCAGTAATGCATTTCCTCTTTAATGCCAGTGTGTTAAGGGACCCCCTTGCAAGGCAGTGTGTTTCTGTGTCTGTGTCTGTGTGTTTCATGAAAAAAACATTGGGATCCCAGATAGCTGTGCTGTACAACTCTCATGTCAGTGGGATGGTGAATCCATTCTGTGCTTTCATATAAACTTTTAAGGATCTATACAAAATGCTGAAATTGTTGAATGGATTCAGCACCTTGGATCGCTTCTTTAAAGTCTGGGCTGAAACATGAAACAGATTTATCACCCCCATTAACATAGAAGTCACCAGCCTCCAGTGGTTCCAACTATATTTGTTCCTCAAAGGAGAGATGAAGGGGCAAGAAAGTCTCATGGATTGGTCAGGGGATAAACAGAAGGTATGGCTGTGTTTACCTTTTGTCTCTGTTTATTTCTGCACTGCCCAAACTCCCAAAGTCCTGTCTATTTTAAATTTTTCCAACCCCATTTCCCAAATCAGAGGGGGGGGGGGAACGATCACAAGAAATATTTACATAGGAAAATTGGTAAGAGTGGAATGGTTTAAATCAAGAATGGCCACTTCCCTCACCATTGACCATTCTGGCTAGGTCTGTTGGGAGTTGTAGTCTGGAAGACCAAATCTAGAAGGCCACCACTCTTGGTTTTTTCTTCCTTTTGACTATTAATTCTCACCTCCAGATCCTCCCCACACAAATACGCACATTCATGATATCTTAATCTGTCAAAGTGACACAGATTTGTCAAAGCGACATGGCTAAATCTCTGAACTGCAACATTTAAAAAATAAAATAAAATAAAAATCCCACTGGTAGCCAATTCATTATATAATTTGGAATGGAGGCAGAGGTACTGAATTTTTGTTTAAAGAGAAACAAGTATTTTAAATGAATCTTTCTTGAACACTTGTATCTTAGTCGTACAACTATAACTGCCTGCCAATTAGGTCACATCTGTTTGAGCTATGTTCTACAAAATGGTAACCTCAGGGAATAATGCAGTGTCTTCCAAAATTTCAAATTTAAAATGGGGAAGTAACTTATCAATATTAATTTCATTCATAAGTAATGACCAAAGTATAGTGAACAATTTACATTTTCATTCTGAAACTATCCTAGAATTCATCAACAGAAGAACTTTGCTTAACTCATATCAACTGAATGAATAAACAGGAGGATGGGAGGCACAGAATGAAATGCTCTACTCCTCCAGGAACTAGAATTTATCTCTGATTATCAAAGCAAATGTGTTCTTGTACTCTTGCTAGCAAAGCCTCATTTAGAAAAGAAATGACTCCAAATGCTGCCTTTTAAAAACAGCACCAGATGAATTTGGATATGACTCCAGCAAAATGAATTACCTGCAGTACTTAATTGCTGTGAAATTCTTGGAAATGTTCAGTCCCAGATTTGTGATGCTGAAGGGTTTGGCTTGGGAATCCAAAGACATCCCCAGCCCAGTTTAAAACTGCTTTGACAGAGATGGGCCAATACATTTTGCTATTTGAAACTAAGCAGCAAATGACACCTTTCTGCCACATCAAGGTACACCTTTTCCAAAGCCAGTTAAATTAAATTCCCACAAGCATCTCTCCCCATCCCTGTAAAAATACAACAACAGCAAATTACAAATTGCTGCTCATTCATGATCACAGCATATACTATCCAATGCCTGAGACAGTAAGCTCATTCATTCTGTAAGGCTGGCCCTGTTCTGTTGGGCTCTGAAAATCTACTTGTGCTGCTGCTGCTGCTGCTTTAACTATTTACTAAAACCTGTCAGAGCACCATATAACCAATGGAATGTCCTGAGAACAACTATCCCATCTGGGACATTTCTTCTCCAGTCTCAGAATATTCCTTTTATATTTCGATTGACAATTAGTCTGTAGCTTTTACACTTAATTTAAGCATATAGGTTGTATTCTTCCCAATCGCTCATCAAGCAATTAGCCTGCTCCCCCTATATATTGTTCTAGCTAAGGTTTAGAAAATTTGGGGGGGGCTTCTTTGCTGTTTTCTTGTCCAACCAAGAACCACCTCCACAAAATTGCTGTCATTTGGCTTGTTCCAGAAAGGCCTCTCTGCCAACCTCCAGAAATTGCTATCAGTAAAGTAAGGCTACAAAAGCCACTTGTTTCCTTCATCAGGTTTTGCAGCACATAGGTAAGAGCAAGAGAAGCATTTCTGAGCATTGAAGATGTCTCTCCCTTGTGAGAATAGCTCATAGTAAGGGTCATCATGTTAGTTTAATATGTTAGGTAGTTTTTAGACTGTACATTGATTTTATTGCTTCATATTTTAAATTCTTTCAAAATGTTTACATTGATTTTACTGGGTGCCACTAGAGAGTCATGCCACCAAAAAAGAAAGGAAGAAAGAAAGAAAGAAAGGCTTCACCCCCAAAAGAGAGGACAAAACAGTACATGAGTTTGCTTAAAATATGCATCTGCTGATTTGTATGGAATAAAAATTTGGGTGCGGGGACCCTTACAGTTTAAACAGAAAAAAAAACACATTCTGGGGGAAGACTGGGACCAGTAGAGTCTTGAATATTCTGTGCTTCTAGGCAACTTCAGGAACCCTCCTTCTTGATGGCTCCTTATCTTTAAACTTGGACTCAGCCCTTCATATGGAGCAGTGGTCCCAAAACTGTGCTCTTTAAGGGATTAAAGTAGTAATGCGATGTTTTTAGGATGATAATATAATATGGATTGTATAACTCTGTGTTTTATTGATGTTGGAATCCCGCCTCGATCCGACTGAGGGGCGGGAAATAGAAATAAATAAATATTTATTTATCTATTTATTATTATCATTATTATTTTGGATGTTGACTCCCAGAATCCCAGAGTATTGCCCAATGTGACGGAGGCTTCTGGGAGTTGAAGTGCAAAATCTCTTAAAGCACAGAGTTTGGGGACCACTGATATAGAGGACAGTCCAAAGAGAGTACAGTCCATTGTAAAGTAGGACAGATGGCCACCCTAATTGCAAGCAAAGAATGGGAGTCACTGAAGCTTTATTGGTTTTATTTCTTGTCTCCACCAGCCACATAAATGGGCATGAATGTCTAAGAGTCCTTCAGAGGAGGATGGTAAGGCTGGCTTTGAATTTGGGCAGCTGTAGTTTCCATGTCAGTGAGACAGTGAAACCATTTAAGTTTTGTCCAAACTTCAAAGAAGCAATCTAAGGTGCTGCATCTATTTTGGAGCTAGGACACTGAGTAGGGGATTGGACTCCATGGCCTATAAGGCCTCTTCCACCTCTATGCTTATGTAATTCTATGCTTAGCACCTTGGACAGTTCTTTTAGTTTATAATCACTGCCTCATTACTATGGAAGCCATTAGCTGTCACTGGCTCTGGTTCAACCAAATGAGAGTTTGGTAGACATCTGATCTTATCAGTGCCTGCTTCTTGGCCACTAAAGCCATAATCTTTAGCCATGACTTTGAAAATTTTTATTCAAAAAGGCTCTTTAATAAGGCCTTTCTATACCTCAAGGGTATATAGATTCCTTGCAAGTTTGAGGAATCAAGTTTTGGAACCACTATTCTAGATGTTAACCTACAGCTCCCATCATACCTCACCATTGGCAGCACAGCCATAAGGGAGAGGTCAACATGAGGCTATTGCCTACCAAATAAGTATTCTGTCTCCTAAAAAGAATTTTTTTTTCATTCTCCAAATTTTTAGCATTGTAGAGAATAAGACAGTGAAAATCCTTCCTGTTTAGAACTTTTACATTTGCTGTGTATGCATTTTCTTAGTATCGTTGCCTGCCTCTTTACTTTGGTTGCCTACACTGTGTTTCTAAATGCTTGACTGAAGTTTTCAATCACTGCAATTCTAGAAATTTGGAGACAGAAGGAAAATTTCCTGGAGGACTGAATTCTTTGGGAGGGAACAGTGTCTTCTGTAGCTAGACCCCATTCCACATGGCTATCTATGTTACAGCATTGGTGCTTCCAAAGGCCTTTCAACAAGTCAGTTCCACTCTTATGGTATACCAAAACAGTGTATCAAACTGAGCCTGGATGGGTTCTGAATACTCAGTGAACACAGCTCAGTAGTCTAAAAAGAGTGTTTTCATCGGCCATTTAACTGCTAGTCCTCTTCGATGTACACAGTTATGTTCTTTCCCTGGGGGAAGGCTAATTCACTTCCCTTTGACATATTACCACATATGCTGGCTTTACTCACCAGAAACAGCTTTGACAGGTGAGGTACCATGGCCTTTTTGCTAATTTGCAGACAGCTAATTTTTTTAGAGATTAAAGACACTCAGCAGCAAGTATCAGTTGAAAACAGACTCTGTTTAAAACATGAAGAAGATGAAATGTGAGTTTTATGAATGGGTAAACATCTTCATATAATGAACAGGTTAACCTACACAATGAAAATAAATCTATCAGCAGCAGAATATTGTGTGTGTCTTCAAGTCACTCGTTTACTTATGGCAACTCAATGAATTTCAATAGGGTTATTTCAGAATTTCAAAAGGAATACTCAGAGGTGGTTTCACCAGTTCTTTCCTCTGAAATAAACCCTGTAGCACCTGGTATTCATTGACAGTCTTCCATCCAAGTACTAACTGGGGCTGCTTGTGTATAGCTTCCAAGATCCAAAGCAATGATGTGAAGAGTTTACAATGTGCTGAATTTTGATTGGCCATAAACCCTGCAAATAATCCCCTCTCTCGCACATACATATCCAAAAGCATCAGTCTTACCAATACAAACAAACCATATCTGTTCAGCTCATGTTTTACATCTACGGAAGTTTCAAACTATATATGGGGGATGCAGGTTGACTCTGTGATGTGGGCAAAATGGGACAGGATGCTGCAGAGTAGGGAGGTGTTTAATTTGTCTTTTTTCAAGTTTTTTTTTTTTTTTAATGGCTTTGCCTACTTTAATCTCTTGTGGGTTTTTCGGGCTATGTGGCCATGTTCTAGAAGAGTTTATTCCTGACGTTTCACTTGCATCTGTGGCTGACATCTGCAGAGAATGCATTCTCTGAAGATACTAGCCACAGATGCAGGCAAATGTCAGGAATAAACTCTTCTAGAACATGGCCACATAGCCCGAACCCCCCCCCCCCCAAAAAAAACTATGGATGCTGGCCATGAAAGCCTTCAACTTTACATTTACCTACTTTGCACCTCTGAAACTAAATATACAAAGGGTTCATTTTTTACATGAAAAGCCATACAGTTCTTTGCTTATAGCACATTTCATGAAAGAGAGAAATAATGTATGTTTTTAAAAAATCGACAGACAAAATCACTGCATACATTTCTAAAATTTATGGTGCAATAGTCCAGATGTTGGACTATGATTCTGGAGATCAGGGTTGAATCTGCACATAACCATGAAAACCCACTGGGTGATCTTGGGCAAGTCACACTTTCTCAGCCTCACAGGAGGCAGTGGCAAATCGCCTCTGAATAAATTTGCCAAGAATCCATTAATGTACCCATGTAAAAAAGCATACACAAAGTGCATGCAAACTTTATTTCTCTTCTTTAAAAATGTATTCAAATGAAATGTGCACAAAATGAGCTTGGAGGTGGGAAAAAAGATCATCCATCCATTTCAGATGAATCAAGTACAACAAGAAGAAAATCCTGCAGCATGTTCGAGAGTAACACATTAATATGTATCACTGAATTTTTAACTTAAATAGTTATTTTCACAGTGTCAGGGCAGCATGACTAGACTTTTATAATTTCTAAAATGAGGCAAATATCTTTCTGGAGACTGGAAATGGAAGAGCAGAGAGACTTGAACTTCAGGGGGTGAGGAAAGAGGATGGGGGATGTTGCTGTTTCAAGCCCCAAGCAACAAAAGGGCTCAGAAGCAGAAGAAGTCAGGAAATGTATATGGAAAAAGCCTGGCAGATATACTTTGCTTGATCCAAAGAGATTAAATTTAGGATGGAGGAAAGAGCTCTTCGGAAGATCCCAGAGCACAGAGAGCTTTATAAATCTTTCATAAAGACTTTCTATTATTGCTAGAAATGGGAAGATGAAACCAAAACATGGGAA